>OX336394.1:92743638-93943638 GCA_946902985.2 Meconema thalassinum
AATCAGAGGATATCACCAACATATTCCTACCCGTAGGGGGCTCCGGCCCCGCCCCCAGACCCGTGGCGATCATCCACAACTAAATCGCACCCGCATAGAGTTTTGATAGTCGTGGGTAGGCCACCTCTATATCATATAAAGAGTAGTATGATACAGACTATTCTATTTCATGGGATTCCTCCCCATCGTCTGACACTCAGAAGGAATCAGAGGATATCACCAACATATCCCTACGCGTTGGGGGCTCCGACCCCACCCCCAGAAGCGTGGCGATCATCCAAAACTAAATCGCGCACGCATAGATATTTGATTGTCGTTGGTAGGCCACCACTAAATCATATAAAGAGTATTATGAAAAAGACTATTCAATTTCATGGGATTGTTTTCCATCGTCTGACACTCAGAAAGAATCAGAGGATATCACCAACATATCCCTACCCGTTGGGGGCTCCGCCCCCGCCCCCAGAAGCGTGGCGATCATCCACAACTAAATCGCCCCCGCGTAGAGCTTTGATAGTCGTGGGTAGGCCACCTCTATATCATATAAAGAGTATTATGAAAAAGACTATTCAATTTCATGGGATTGTTTTCCATCGTCTGACACTCAGAAGGAATCAGAGGATATCACCAACATATCCCTACCCGTTGGGGGCTCCGGCCCCGCCCCCAGAAGCGTGGCGATCATCCACAACTAAATCGCCCCCGCATAGAGATTTGATAGCCGTGGGTAGGACACAACTACATCATGTAAAGAGTATTATGAAACAGACCATTCAATTTCAGTGGATAGTTTGCCATCGTCTGACACTCAGAAGGAATCAGAGGACACCACCAACATATCCCTACCCGTTGGGGGCTCCACCCCCGCCCCCAGAAGCGTGGCGATCATCCTCAACTTAATCGCCCCCGCATAGAGATTTGATAGTCGTGGGTAGGACACAACTATATCATATAAAGAGTATTATGAAACAGACCATTCAATTTCATGGGATTGTTTTCTATCGTCTGAGACTCAGAAGGACTCAGAGGAGTTCACCAACATATTCCTACACGTTGGGGGCTACGACTTCGGCCCCAGAAGCGTGGCGATCATCCACAACTAAATCGCCTCAGCATATAGATTTAATTGTCCTGGGTAGGCCACAACAATATCAAATTTACATTATCATGAAACAGACTATTCAATTTCAAGGGATTGTTTTCTATCGCTTGAGAATCAGAAGGAATCAGAGAATATCACCAACATATCCCTACCCGTTGAGGGCTCCGACCCCGCCCCCAGAAGCGCGGCGATCATCCACAACTAAATCGCCCCCGCATAGAGACTTGATAGTCGAGGGTAGGCCACCAATATATCATATAAAAAATATTATAAAACAGACTATTCAATTTCATGGGATTGTTTTCCTTCGTCTGACACTCAGAAGGAATCAGAGGATATCACCAACATATCCCTACCCGTTGGGGGCTCCGGCCCCGCCCCCAGAAGCGTGGCGATCATCCACAACTAAATCGCCCCCGCATAGAGACTTGATAGTCGAGGGTAGGCCACCAATATATCATATAAAAATATTATGAAACAGACTATTCAATTTCATGGGATTGTTTTCCTTCGTCTGACACTCAGAAGGAATCAGAGGATATCACCAACATATCCCTACCCGTTGGGGGCTCCGGCCCCGCCCCCAGAAGCGTGGCGATCATCCACAACTAAATCGCCCCCGCATAGAGTTTTGATCGTCGTGGGTAGGCCACCTCTATATCATATAAAGAGTATTATGAAACAGACTATTCAATTTCATGGGATTGTTTTCCATCGTCTGACACTCAGAACGAATCAGAGGATATCACCAACATGTCCCCACCCGTTGGGGGCTCCGACCCCGCCCCCAGAAGCGTGGCGATCATCCACAACTAAATCGCCCTCGCATAGAGATTTCATAGTCGTAGTTAGGCCATCACTATATCCTATACATAGAATTATGAAACAGTATATTCAATTTCATGGGATTCCTCCCCATCGTCTGACACTCAGAAGGAATATCACCAACATATCCCTACGCGTTGGGGGATCCGACCCCACACCCAGAAGCGTGCCGATCATCCAAAACTAAATCGCGCACGCTTAGAGATTTGATAGTCGTGGGTAGGCCACCACTAAATCATATAAAGAGTATTATGAAAAAGACTATTCAATTTCATGGGATTGTTGTGGTGTTTGAAGCCATATTTTCAGTGTTGCCTTAGTAAACAAGAGTTTAGTGCTTTTCAGTCGGTCAACACGAATGTACCCAAAAGAGATGGGTTATGCCCTAATCCTGAAATAAATTACATGAGATTAATAAAACACTAGGATGACCAGTTTCGATCGTCAAGCGATCATCATCAGATCCAATACACTTAGGCTATAAAATCTATGTTTGAAATACAGGTGAAAATATTTACAATATGTACAATTATTTAGTTGCAGTATTGGTACTGCAACTGTCAGTGTATGCTAAATGCAGTATATATGTTAGGTGAAATGCTAAATGGTGATGGCTATCCGGAGATTGTACTTTAGAGAGATTATATGGTTGTAAACTATGGTTAAACTATACAATTTTAGGCTAACTACTTATCTGATTGTCTTCCGTACTACAGCTATTCGCAGTTTCCGTGCTCACTTGAACTCGCTGTGCGGCCGACTGCGGTGGTTATCTTAACGACTGGTTTTTCCCTGCCTTCCCCCCCTGTCCCTACGTGCTGTGGGGAGTGATCGCGATGTGTTTATGTGAGGTGTTGCCAACCTAGATACGATGTATGTTATTGAATGAGGTGGATCTACAACTATTAAAGACCGTGGATTAGTCCTCGCCACGCGTGGAGCATAACCCATTCGAACTAAGCGTTGACGGTCTTATGAGGACGTCCCGGCACCTTTAATACTGCCTCTAATATGGGCCTTGGTTTATTGCAGAAGAAAACGTACATCGTACACCTGATCCAGATAACATTTACCTATTAAAAACCCCCTAATTTCCCCCCTTTTTTTATCTAGCTTGGCTGTGTCGCTAAATTGAGTTTTGTTTCCGACAGGGTGTGTTTTTTAGTAGCGTGAAGAGGGGTGAGCTCTCCATGAACGTGTGTTCATTTAGATTGTTGGGATTGTTTCGTTTGGCTAGGTGTATCTCGATTGCTTCCTTTATGTCAAGAGCTCTGCCTTTCGATTCGTGATGGATTATTTTAAGGTCCGACTCTATGTTGGTAAAGCTATGCCCTGCGTCACACATATGTTCGCACACGGCTGAATGTGTTCCGTATCTTATCGCATTTCTATGTTCATTATAACGTGTGTCTACTCGCCTTCCACTCTGCCCGATGTAATTAGCTTGACAATCGGTGTCTTGGCACGTTATAGAATATACCCCTGACCTTGAATACGGGTCACGTTTATTTAGATTACTATTTAGGAGGTGCCTAGCGGTTGTGTTTTTCGTTGTGAAAGCTATCTTTATGCCTTGCTTTTTGAATAGGTTAGTGATTTTATATGTATTCGCATTCACATAGTTGAAACGCGCAAATTTTTTCTCATTACTGTCCGGTTTGGGAATCGTTTTATCTTTATTTTTATGTTTGGCTATAATTTGATTTATTTTGCTTGGCGAGAAGTTGTTTTCCCCTTGCTATTTGCATAATAGTTCTTATTTCCTTATTATAGTTGTCTTTTGACATGGGTATGTTTAAAGCCCTGTGCACCATTGAATTGAAACCCGCTAGTTTGTGCGTACTGGGGTGATTAGACTGATTGTCGATTGCATGCGAGGTTTGTGTTGCTTTCCGGAATATGGAATATGAAAGGTCGTTGTCTTTACGTTCAATAGTTATATCGAGATAATTTATTTTCCGGTCTATTTCGGATTCCTTAGTGAATTTGATAGAATGGTGAAGGCTATTAATGGATTGGAGAATTGTTTCTTCGCTAGTTAGTTCAGTATCGTAGATGCAAATTACATCATCTACGTATCTTTTCCATATTACTATTCCCTTTGTTGAAGTCTTTTCTAAGAACGCATTTTCTAGTGCATTGATGAAGATGTCAGCGATTAACCCACTTAGTGGCGATCCCATTGCTAGGCCTTCTCTCTGTGTGTATATTTTATTGTCGAATTGAAACACGTTTTGGGTGAGAACGACCCTCAGTAATCTCACAATCTCTTCAATTTCTTTTGCCGAATTGTTGGATTTTAAGTTGTTTTCGATAGTGTTGATTGCTTCAATAATCGGAATATTGGTGTACATGTTAGTTACGTCGAAGGATACTAGCCTGAAGCTAGGTTTCATTTGTAGGGTGTTCAATGCTGTTACTAATTCTGTTGTGTTCTTTACAGAGTTGTTTTTGTCGTTGGAAAGACGGCATTTTAAGATTTTTAGTAACTCTTTGCTGATTTTGTAATTAGGGGCATTCCTACAATTGACTATTGGTCTCGTTGGGCATTCCTTTTTGTGTATTTTTGGTTGTCCCCTCAATGACGGTATTTTCGGGTTCATGTTTATTAGTTTTGATTTTTCGGCTTTGGTCAGTATGTATTCTGTTTCTTTTAGCGCACTTTTTATTTGTTTTTGGAATTTGTTGGTGGGGTCTTTTGTTAATTCCTTGATTTCGTTGTTGTTTAGGAATTCGACTGTTTTTTCAATGTATTCTGTTTTGTTCAAAATTACTGTAGTGTTTCCCTTATCTGCTTTTGTGATGATTAAGTCATGTTCTTTTATTTTTTGTTTCAACGACTTTATTTCTTTGATTTGTTTGTTGTTTTGAATGTTATTGCTATCGCCCTCTCGTTTGAGGATTTTCTTGGCTTCGTTGGTGGCGAGATTTTTGGTTAATTCCCTGTCTTCTGCTGGGAGCTTGTGACTGGCTATCTCAATATCTGTGATTAACTGTTTTATATTGTGGTTCGTGTGTGCGTCTGTGCAGTTGTATTTCAAACCTTTGTCTAACATATTCATTTCACCTTGAGAAAAGGTTACGTTCGTTCTGTTGTTTACTCTGCTGTGGAAATTGAATTCATTGTTATTCGTGTGTTGTTCGTTAGATTGATGGTTCTGTGTTTCTCCTAGTTTTCTTAATTTATTTTCTAGCGTTTCAGTAATTTCTGGCACGCAGCCCAATGGGACAGCTTCACCGAACACCTACATGACACCATCAAAATCAGAGCAACGAGGAAGCATGAAACGCTAGAAAATAAATTAAGAAAACTAGGAGAAACACAGAACCATCAATCTAACGAACAACACACGAATAACAATGAATTCAATTTCCACAGCAGAGTAAACAACAGAACGAACGTAACCTTTTCTCAAGGTGAAATGAATATGTTAGACAAAGGTTTGAAATACAACTGCACAGACGCACACACGAACCACAATATAAAACAGTTAATCACAGATATTGAGATAGCCAGTCACAAGCTCCCAGCAGAAGACAGGGAATTAACCAAAAATCTCGCCACCAACGAAGCCAAGAAAATCCTCAAACGAGAGGGCGATAGCAATAACATTCAAAACAACAAACAAATCAAAGAAATAAAGTCGTTGAAACAAAAAATAAAAGAACATGACTTAATCATCACAAAAGCAGATAAGGGAAACACTACAGTAATTTTGAACAAAACAGAATACATTGAAAAAACAGTCGAATTCCTAAACAACAACGAAATCAAGGAATTAACAAAAGACCCCACCAACAAATTCCAAAAACAAATAAAAAGTGCGCTAAAAGAAACAGAATACATACTGACCAAAGCCGAAAAATCAAAACTAATAAACATGAACCCGAAAATACCGTCATTGAGGGGACAACCAAAAATACACAAAAAGGAATGCCCAATGAGACCAATAGTCAATTGTAGGAATGCCCCCTAATTACAAAATCAGCAAAGAGTTACTAAAAATCTTAAAATGCCGTCTTTCCAACGACAAAAACAACTCTGTAAAGAACACAACAGAATTAGTAACAGCATTGAACACCCTACAAATGAAACCTAGCTTCAGGCTAGTATCCTTCGACGTAACTAACATGTACACCAATATTCCGATTATTGAAGCAATCAACACTATCGAAAACAACTTAAAATCCAACAATTCGGCAAAAGAAATTGAAGAGATTGTGAGATTACTGAGGGTCGTTCTCACCCAAAACGTGTTTCAATTCGACAATAAAATATACACACAGAGAGAAGGCCTAGCAATGGGATCGCCACTAAGTGGGTTAATCGCTGACATCTTCATCAATGCACTAGAAAATGCGTTCTTAGAAAAGACTTCAACAAAGGGAATAGTAATATGGAAAAGATACGTAGATGATGTAATTTGCATCTACGATACTGAACTAACTAGCGAAGAAACAATTCTCCAATCCATTAATAGCCTTCACCATTCTATCAAATTCACTAAGGAATCCGAAATAGACCGGAAAATAAATTATCTCGATATAACTATTGAACGTAAAGACAACGACCTTTCATATTCCATATTCCGGAAAGCAACACAAACCTCGCATGCAATCGACAATCAGTCTAATCACCCCAGTACGCACAAACTAGCGGGTTTCAATTCAATGGTGCACAGGGCTTTAAACATACCCATGTCAAAAGACAACTATAATAAGGAAATAAGAACTATTATGCAAATAGCAAGGGAAAACAACTTCTCGCCAAGCAAAATAAATCAAATTATAGCCAAACATAAAAATAAAGATAAAACGATTCCCAAACCGGACAGTAATGAGAAAAAATTTGCGCGTTTCAACTATGTGAATGCGAATACATATAAAATCACTAACCTATTCAAAAAGCAAGGCATAAAGATAGCTTTCACAACGAAAAACACAACCGCTAGGCACCTCCTAAATAGTAATCTAAATAAACGTGACCCGTATTCAAGGTCAGGGGTATATTCTATAACGTGCCAAGACACCGATTGTCAAGCTAATTACATCGGGCAGAGTGGAAGGCGAGTAGACACACGTTATAATGAACATAGAAATGCGATAAGATACGGAACACATTCAGCCGTGTGCGAACATATGTGTGACGCAGGGCATAGCTTTACCAACATAGAGTCGGACCTTAAAATAATCCATCACGAATCGAAAGGCAGAGCTCTTGACATAAAGGAAGCAATCGAGATACACCTAGCCAAACGAAACAATCCCAACAATCTAAATGAACACACGTTCATGGAGAGCTCACCCCTCTTCACGCTACTAAAAAACACACCCTGTCGGAAACAAAACTCAATTTAGCGACACAGCCAAGCTAGATAAAAAAAAGGGGGGAAATTAGGGGGTTTTTAATAGGTAAATGTTATCTGGATCAGGTGTACGATGTACTTTTTCTTCTGCAATAAACCAAGGCCCATATTAGAGGCAGTATTAAAGGTGCCGGGACGTCCTCATAAGACCGTCAACGCTTAGTTCGAATGGGTTATGCTCCACGCGTGGCGAGGACTAATCCACGGTCTTTAATAGTTGTAGATCCACCTCATTCAATAACATACATCGTATCTAGGTTGGCAACACCTCACATAAACACATCGCGATCACTCCCCACAGCACGTAGGGACAGGGGGGGAAGGCAGGGAAAAACCAGTCGTTAAGATAACCACCGCAGTCGGCCGCACAGCGAGTTCAAGTGAGCACGGAAACTGCGAATAGCTGTAGTACGGAAGACAATCAGATAAGTAGTTAGCCTAAAATTGTATAGTTTAACCATAGTTTACAACCATATAATCTCTCTAAAGTACAATCTCCGGATAGCCATCACCATTTAGCATTTCACCTAACATATATACTGCATTTAGCATACACTGACAGTTGCAGTACCAATACTGCAACTAAATAATTGTACATATTGTAAATATTTTCACCTGTATTTCAAACATAGATTTTATAGCCTAAGTGTATTGGATCTGATGATGATCGCTTGACGATCGAAACTGGTCATCCTAGTGTTTTATTAATCTCATGTAATTTATTTCAGGATTAGGGCATAACCCATCTCTTTTGGGTACATTCGTGTTGACCGACTGAAAAGCACTAAACTCTTGTTCATGGGATTGTTTTCCATCGTCTGACACTCAGAAAGAATCAGAGGATATCACCAACATATCCCTACCCGTAGGGTGCTCCGCCCCCGCCCCCAGAAGCGTGGCGATCATCCACAACTAAATCGCCCCCGCGTAGAGCTTTGATATTCGTGGGTAGGCCACCTCTATATCATATAAAGAGTATTATGAAAAAGACTATTCAATTTCATGGGATTGTTTTCCATCGTCTGACACTCAGAAGGAATCAGAGGATATCACCAACATGTCCCCACCCGTTGGGGGCTCCGACCCCGCCCCCAGAAGCGTGGCGATCATCCACAACTAAATCGCCCTCGCATAGAGATTTCATAGTCGTAGTTAGGCCATCACTATATCCTATACATAGAATTATGAAACAGTATATTCAATTTCATGGGATTCCTCCCCATCGTCTGACACTCAGAAGGAATATCACCAACATATCCCTACGCGTTGGGGGCTCCGACCCCACACCCAGAAGCGTGCCGATCATCCAAAACTAAATCGCGCACGCTTAGAGATTTGATAGTCGTGGGTAGGCCACCACTAAATCATATAAAGAGTATTATGAAAAAGACTATTCAATTTCATGGGATTGTTTTCCATCGTCTGACACTCAGAAAGAATCAGAGGATATCACCAACATATCCCTACCCGTAGGGTGCTCCGCCCCCGCCCCCAGAAGCGTGGCGATCATCCACAACTAAATCGCCCCCGCGTAGAGCTTTGATAGTCGTGGTTAGGCCACCTCTATATCATATAAAGAGTATTATGAAAAAGACTATTCAATTTCATGGGATTGTTTTCCATCGTCTGACACTCAGAAGGAATCAGAGTATATCACCAACATATCCCTACCCGTTGGGGGCTCCGACCCCGCCCCCAGAAGCGTGGCGATCATCCACAACTAAATCGCCCCCGCATAGAGATTTGATAGCCGTTGGTAGGACACAACTACATCATATAAAGAGTATTATGAAACAGACCATTCAATTTCAGTGGATAGTTTGCCATCGTCTGACACTCAGAAGGAATCAGAGGATACCACCAACATATCCCTACCCGTTGGGGGCTCCGCCCCCGCCCCCAGAAGCGTGGCGATCATCCTCAACTAAATCGCCCCCGCATAGAGATTTGATAGTCGTGGGTAGGACACAACTATATCATATAAAGAGTATTATGAAACAGACCATTCAAGTTCAGTGGATAGTTTTCCATCGTCTGACACTCAGTAGGAATCAGAGGATATCACCAACATATCCCTACCCGTTGGGGGCTCCGACCCCGCCCCCAGAAGCGTGGCGAGCATCCACAACTAAATCGCCCCCGCATAGAGATTTGATAGTCCAGTGTAGGCCACCACTATATCATATTTACAGTATTATGAAACAGACGATTCAATTTCATGGGATTGTTTTCTATCGTCTGAGACTCAGAAGGATTCAGAGGATATCACCAACATATCCCTACCCGATGGGGGCTCCGGCCCCGCCCCCAGAAGCGTGGCGATCATCCACAACTAAATCGCCCCCGCATAGAGTTTTGATAGTCGTGGGTAGGCCACCTCTATATCATATAAAGAGTATTATGAAACAGACTATTCAATTTCATGGGATTGTTTTCCATCGTCAGACACTCAGAAGGAATCAGAGGATATCACCAACATGTCCCCACCCGTTGGGGGCTCCGCCCCCGCCCCCAGAAGCGTGGCGAGCATCCACAACTAAATCGCCCCCGCATAGAGATTTGATAGTCCAGTGTAGGCCACCACTATATCATATTTACAGTATAATGAAACAGACTATTAAATTTCATGGGATTGTTTTCTATCGCTTGAGACTCAGAAGGAATCGGAGAATATCACCAAAATATCCCTACCCGTTGGGGGCTCCGACCCCGCCCCTAGAAGCGTGGCGATCATCCACAACTAAATCGCCCTTGCATAGAGATTTCATAGTCGTAGTTAGGCCATCACTATATCCTATACATAGAATTATGAAACAGTATATTCAATTTCATGGGATTCCTCCCCATCGTCTGACACTCAGAAGGAATCAGAGGATATCACCAACATATCCCTACGCGTTGGGGGCTCCGACCCCACCCCAGAAGCGTGGCGATCATCCACAACTAAATCGCCCTTGCATAGAGATTTCATAGTCGTAGTTAGGCCATCACTATATCCTATACATAGAATTATGAAACAGTATATTCAATTTCATGGGATTCCTCCCCATCGTCTGACACTCAGAAGGAATCAGAGGATATCACCAACATATCCCTACCCGTTGGGGGCTCCGGCCCCGCCCCCAGAAGCGTGGCGATCATCCACAACTAAATCGCCCCCGCATAGAGTTTTGATAGTCGTGGGTAGGCCAACTCTATATCATATAAAGAGTATTATGAAACAGACTATTCAATTTCATGGGATTGTTTTCCATCGTCTGACACTCAGAAGGCATCAGAGGATATCACCAACATGTCCCCACCCGTTGGGGGCTCCGCCCCCGCCACCAGAAGCGTGGCGAGCATCCACAACTAAATCGCCCCCGCATTGAGATTTGATAGTCCAGTGTAGGCCACCACTATATCATATTTACAGTATTATGAAACAGACTATTCAATTTCATGGGATTGTTTTCTATCACTTGAGAATCAGAAGGAATCAGAGAATATCACCAACATATCCCTACCCGTTGGGGGATCCGACCCCGCCCCCAGAAGCGTGGCGATCATCTACAACTAAATCGCCCCCGCATAGAGATTTGATAGTCGTGGGTAGGCCACCACTATATCATATAAATTGTATTATGATACAGACTAATCTATTTCATGGAATGGTTTTCCATCGTCTGGCACTCAGATGGAATCAGAGGATATCACCAACATATCTCTACCCATTGGGGGCCCGACCCCGCTACCAGAAGCCTGGGGATCATCCAAAACTAAATCGCCCCCGCATAGAGACTTGATAGTCGAGGGTAGGCCACCACAATATCATATAAAGAGTATTATGAAACAGACTATTCAATTTCATGGGATTGTTTTCCTTCGTCTGACACTCAGAAGGAATCAGAGGATATCACCAACATATTCCTACCCGTAGGGGGCTCCGGCCCCGCCCCCAGACCCGTGGCGATCATCCACAACTAAATCGCCCCCGCATAGAGTTTTGATAGTCGTGGGTAGGCCACCTCTATATCATATAAAGAGTAGTATGATACAGACTATTCTATTTCATGGGATTCCTCCCCATCGTCTGACACTCAGAAGGAATCAGAGGATATCACCAACATATCCCTACGCGTTGGGGGCTCCGACCCCACCCCCAGAAGCGTGGCGATCATCCAAAACTAAATCGCGCACGCATAGAGATTTGATTGTCGTTGGTAGGCCACCACTAAATCATATAAAGAGTATTATGAAAAAGACTATTCAATTTCATGGGATTGTTTTCCATCGTCTGACACTCAGAAAGAATCAGAGGATATCACCAACATATCCCTACCCGTTGGGGGCTCCGCCCCCGCCCCCAGAAGCGTGGCGATCATCCACAACTAAATCGCCCCCGCGTAGAGCTTTGATAGTCGTGGGTAGGCCACCTCTATATCATATAAAGAGTATTATGAAAAAGACTATTCAATTTCATGGGATTGTTTTCCATCGTCTGACACTCAGAAGGAATCAGAGGATATCACCAACATATCCCTACCCGTTGGGGGCTCCGGCCCCGCCCCCAGAAGCGTGGCGATCATCCACAACTAAATCGCCCCCGCATAGAGATTTGATAGCCGTGGGTAGGACACAACTACATCATGTAAAGAGTATTATGAAACAGACCATTCAATTTCAGTGGATAGTTTGCCATCGTCTGACACTCAGAAGGAATCAGAGGACACCACCAACATATCCCTACCCGTTGGGGGCTCCACCCCCGCCCCCAGAAGCGTGGCGATCATCCTCAACTTAATCGCCCCCGCATAGAGATTTGATAGTCGTGGGTAGGACACAACTATATCATATAAAGAGTATTATGAAACAGACCATTCAATTTCATGGGATTGTTTTCTATCGTCTGAGACTCAGAAGGACTCAGAGGAGTTCACCAACATATTCCTACACGTTGTGGGCTACGACTTCGGCCCCAGAAGCGTGGCGATCATCCACAACTAAATCGCCTCAGCATATAGATTTAATTGTCCTGGGTAGGCCACAACAATATCAAATTTACAGTATCATGAAACAGACTATTCAATTTCAAGGGATTGTTTTCTATCGCTTGAGAATCAGAAGGAATCAGAGAATATCACCAACATATCCCTACCCGTTGAGGGCTCCGACCCCGCCCCCAGAAGCGCGGCGATCATCCACAACTAAATCGCCCCCGCATAGAGACTTGATAGTCGAGGGTAGGCCACCAATATATCATATAAAAAATATTATAAAACAGACTATTCAATTTCATGGGATTGTTTTCCTTCGTCTGACACTCAGATGGAATCAGAGGATATCACCAACATATCCCTACCCGTTGGGGGCTCCGGCCCCGCCCCCAGAAGCGTGGCGATCATCCACAACTAAATCGCCCCCGCATAGAGACTTGATAGTCGAGGGTAGGCCACCAATATATCATATAAAAAATATTATGAAACAGACTATTCAATTTCATGGGATTGTTTTCCTTCGTCTGACACTCAGAAGGAATCAGAGGATATCACCAACATATCCCTACCCGTTGGGGGCTCCGGCCCCGCCCCCAGAAGCGTGGCGATCATCCACAACTAAATCGCCCCCGCATAGAGTTTTGATCGTCGTGGGTAGGCCACCTCTATATCATATAAAGAGTATTATGAAACAGACTATTCAATTTCATGGGATTGTTTTCCATCGTCTGACACTCAGAACGAATCAGAGGATATCACCTACATGTCCCCACCCGTTGGGGGCTCCGACCCCGCCCCCAGAAGCGTGGCGATCATCCACAACTAAATCGCCCTCGCATAGAGATTTCATAGTCGTAGTTAGGCCATCACTATATCCTATACATAGAATTATGAAACAGTATATTCAATTTCATGGGATTCCTCCCCATCGTCTGACACTCAGAAGGAATATCACCAACATATCCCTACGCGTTGGGGGCTCCGACCCCACACCCAGAAGCGTGCCGATCATCCAAAACTAAATCGCGCACGCTTAGAGATTTGATAGTCGTGGGTAGGCCACCACTAAATCATATAAAGAGTATTATGAAAAAGACTATTCAATTTCATGGGATTGTTTTCCATCGTCTGACACTCAGAAAGAATCAGAGGATATCACCAACATATCCCTACCCGTAGGGTGCTCCGCCCCGCCCCCAGAAGCGTGGCGATCATCCACAACTAAATCGCCCCCGCGTAGAGCTTTCATATTCGTGGGTAGGCCACCTCTATATCATATAAAGAGTATTATGAAAAAGACTATTCAATTTCATGGGATTGTTTTCCATCGTCTGACACTCAGAAGGAATCAGAGGATATCACCAACATATCCCTACCCGTTGGGGGCTCCGACCCCGCCCCCAGAAGCTTGGCGATCATCCACAACTAAATCGCCCCCGCATAGAGATTTGATAGCCGTTGGTAGGACACAACTACATCATATAAAGAGTATTATGAAACAGACCATTCAATTTCAGTGGATAGTTTGCCATCGTCTGACACTCAGAAGGAATCAGAGGATACCACCAACATATCCCTACCCGTTGGGGGCTCCGCCCCCGCCCCCAGAAGCGTGGCGATCATCCTCAACTAAATCGCCCCCGCATAGAGATTTGATAGTCGTGGGTAGGACACAACTATATCATATAAAGAGTATTATGAAACAGACCATTCAAGTTCAGTGGATAGTTTTCCATCGTCTGACACTCAGTAGGAATCAGAGGATATCACCAACATATCCCTACCCGTTGGGGGCTCCGACCCCGCCCCCAGAAGCGTGGCGAGCATCCACAACTAAATCGCCCCCGCATAGAGATTTGATAGTCCAGTGTAGGCCACCGCTATATCATATTTACAGTATTATGAAACAGACGATTCAATTTCATGGGATTGTTTTCTATCGTCTGAGACTCAGAAGGATTCAGAGGATATCACCAACATATCCCTACCCGATGGGGGCTCCGGCCCCGCCCCCAGAAGCGTGGCGATCATCCACAACTAAATCGCCCCCGCATAGAGTTTTGATAGTCGTGGGTAGGCCACCTCTATATCATATAAAGAGTATTATGAAACAGACTATTCAATTTCATGGGATTGTTTTCCATCGTCTGACACTCAGAAGGAATCAGAGGATATCACCAACATGTCCCCACCCGTTGGGGGCTCCGCCCCCGCCCTCAGAAGCGTGGCGAGCATCCACAACTAAATCGCCCCCGCATAGAGATTTGATAGTCCAGTGTAGGCCACCACTATATCATATTTAGAGTATAATGAAACAGACTATTAAATTTCATGGGATTGTTTTCTATCGCTTGAGACTCAGAAGGAATCGGAGAATATCACCAAAATATCCCTACCCGTTGGGGGCTCCGACCCCGCCCCTAGAAGCGTGGCGATCATCCACAACTAAATCGCCCTTGCATAGAGATTTCATAGTCGTAGTTAGGCCATCACTATATCCTATACATAGAATTATGAAACAGTATATTCAATTTCATGGGATTCCTCCCCATCGTCTGACACTCAGAAGGAATCAGAGGATATCACCAACATATCCCTACGCGTTGGGGGCTCCGACCCCACCCCAGAAGCGTGGCGATCATCCACAACTAAATCGCCCTTGCATTGAGATTTCATGCTCGTAGTTAGGCCATCACTATATCCTATACATAGAATTATGAAACAGTATATTCAATTTCATGGGATTCCTCCCCATCGTCTGACACTCAGAAGGAATCAGAGGATATCACCAACATATCCCTACCCGTTGGGGGCTCCGGCCCCGCCCCCAGAAGCGTGGCGATCATCCACAACTAAATCGCCCCCGCATAGAGTTTTGATAGTCGTGGGTAGGCCACCTCTATATCATATAAAGAGTATTATGAAACAGACTATTCAATTTCATGGGATTGTTTTCCATCTTCTGACACTCAGAAGGCATCAGAGGATATCACCAACATGTCCCCACCCGTTGGGGGCTCCGCCCCCGCCACCAGAAGCGTGGCGAGCATCCACAACTAAATCGCCCCCGCATAGAGATTTGATAGTCCAGTGTAGGCCACCACTATATCATATTTACAGTATTATGAAACAGACTATTCAATTTCATGGGATTGTTTTCTATCACTTGAGAATCAGAAGGAATCAGAGAATATCACCAACATATCCCTACCCGTTGGGGGATCCGACCCCGCCCCCAGAAGCGTGGCGATCATCTACAACTAAATCGCCCCCGCATAGAGATTTGATAGTCGTGGGTAGGCCACCACTATATCATATAAAGTGTATTATGATACAGACTAATCTATTTCATGGAATGGTTTTCCATCGTCTGGCACTCAGATGGAATCAGAGGATATCACCAACATATCTCTACCCATTGGGGGCCCGACCCCGCTACCAGAAGCCTGGGGATCATCCAAAACTAAATCGCCCCCGCATAGAGACTTGATAGTCGAGGGTAGGCCACCACAATATCATATAAAGAGTATTATGAAACAGACTATTCAATTTCATGGGATTGTTTTCCTTCGTCTGACACTCAGAAGGAATCAGAGGATATCACCAACATATTCCTACCCGTAGGGGGCTCCGGCCCCGCTCCCAGACCCGTGGCGATCATCCACAACTAAATCGCCCCCGCATAGAGTTTTGATAGTCGTGGGTAGGCCACCTCTATATCATATAATGAGTAGTATGATACAGACTATTCTATTTCATGGGATTCCTCCCCATCGTCTGACACTCAGAAGGAATCAGAGGATATCACCAACATATCCCTACGCGTTGGGGGCTCCGACCCCACCCCCAGAAGCGTGGCGATCATCCAAATCTAAATCGCGCACGCATAGAGATTTGATTGTCGTTGGTAGGCCACCACTAAATCATATAAAGAGTATTATGAAAAAGACTATTCAATTTCATGGGATTGTTTTCCATCGTCTGACACTCAGAAAGAATCAGAGGATATCACCAACATATCCCTACCCGTTGGGGGCTCCGCCCCCGCCCCCAGAAGCGTGGCGATCATCCACAACTAAATCGCCCCCGCGTAGAGCTTTGATAGTCGTGGGTAGGCCACCTCTATATCATATAAAGAGTATTATGAAAAAGACTATTCAATTTCATGGGATTGTTTTCCATCGTCTGACACTCAGAAGGAATCAGAGGATATCACCAACATATCCCTACCCGTTGGGGGCTCCGGCCCCGCCCCCAGAAGCGTGGCGATTATCCACAACTAAATCGCCCCCGCATAGAGATTTGATAGCCGTGGGTAGGACACAACTACATCATGTAAAGAGTATTATGAAACAGACCATTCAATTTCAGTGGATAGTTTGCCATCGTCTGACACTCAGAAGGAATCAGAGGACACCACCAACATACCCCTACCCGTGGGGGGCTCCACCCCCGCCCCCAGAAGCGTGGCGATCATCCTCAACTTAATCGCCCCCGCATAGAGATTTGATAGTCGTGGGTAGGACACAACTATATCATATAAAGAGTATTATGAAACAGACCATTCAATTTCATGGGATTGTTTTCTATCGTCTGAGACTCAGAAGGACTCAGAGGAGTTCACCAACATATTCCTACACGTTGGGGGCTACGACTTCGGCCCCAGAAGCGTGACGATCATCCACAACTAAATCGCCTCAGCATATAGATTTAATTGTCCTGGGTAGGCCACAACAATATCAAATTTACAGTATCATGAAACAGACTATTCAATTTCAAGGGATTGTTTTCTATCGCTTGAGAATCAGAAGGAATCAGAGAATATCACCAACATATCCCTACCCGTTGAGGGCTCCGACCCCGCCCCCAGAATCGCGGCGATCATCCACAACTAAATCGCCCCCGCATAGAGACTTGATAGTCGTCGGTAGGCCACCACTATATCATATAAAGAGTATTATGAAACAGACTATTCAATTTCATGGGTTTTTTTTCATCGTCTGACACTCAGAAAGAATCAGGGGATATCACCAACATATCCCTACCCGTTGGGGGCTCCGCCCCCGCCCCCAGAAGCGTGGCGAGCATCCACAACTAAATCGCCCCCGCATAGAGATTTGATAGTCGTGGGTAGGACACAACTACATCATATAAAGAGTATTATGAAACAGACCATTCAATTTCAGTGAATAGTTTTCCATCGTCTGACACTCAGAAGGAATCAGAGGATACCACCAACACATCCCTACCCGTTGGGGGCTCCGACCCCGCCCCCAGAAGCGTGGCGATCATCCTCAACTAAATCGCCCCCGCATAGAGATTTGATAGTTGTGGGTAGGACGTAACTATATCATATAAAGAGTATTATGAAACAGACCATTCAATTTCAGTGGATAGTTTTCCATCGTCTGACACTCAGAAGGAATCAGAGGATATCACAAACATATCCCTACCCATTGGGGGCTCCGCCCCCGCCCCCAGAAGCGTGGCGAGCATCCACAACTAAATCGCTCCCGCATAGAGATTTGATAGTCCAGTGTAGGCCACCACTATATCATATTTACAGTATTATGAAACAGACTATTCAATTTCATGGGATTGTTTTCTATCGTCTGAGACTCAGAAGGACCCAGAGGAGATCACCAACATATTCCTACACGTTGGGGGCTACGACTTCGGCCCCAGAAGCGTGGCGATCATGCACAACTAAATCGCCCCAGCATATAGATTTAATAGTCCTAGGTAGGCCACATCAATATCAAATTTACAGTATCATGAAACAGACTATTCAATTTCAAGGGATTGTTTTCTATCACTTGAGAATCAGAAGGAATCAGAGAATATCACCAACATATCCCTACCCGTTGGGGGCTCCGACCCCGCCCCCAGAAGCGTGGCGAGCATCCACAACTAAATCGCCCCCGCATAGAGATTTGATAGTCCAGTGTAGACCACCACTATATCATATTTACAGTATAATGAAACAGACTATTAAATTTCATGGGATTGTTTTCTATCGCTTGAGACTCAGAAGGAATCGGAGAATATCACCAAAATATCCCTACCCGTTGGGGGCTCCGACCCCGCCCCTAGAAGCGTGGCGATCATCCACAACTAAATCGCCCTCGCATAGAGATTTCATAGTCGTAGTTAGGCCATCACTATATCCTATACATAGAATTATGAAACAGTATATTCAATTTCATGGGATTCCTCCCCATCGTCTGACACTCAGAAGGAATCAGAGGATATCACCAACATATCCCTACGCGTTGGGGGCTCCGACCCCACCCCCAGACGCGTGGCGATCATCCAAAACTAAATCGCGCACGCATAGAGATTTGATAGTCGTGGGTAGGCCACCACTAAATCATATAAAGAGTATTATGAAAAAGACTATTCAATTTCATGGGATTGTTTTCCATCGTCTGACACTCAGAAAGAATCAGAGGATATCACCAACATATCCCTACCCGTTGGGGGCTCCGCCCCCGCCCCCAGAAGCGTGGCGATCATCCACAACTAAATCGCCCCCGCGTAGAGCTTTGATAGTCGTGGGTAGGCCACCTCTATATCATATAAAGAGAATTATGAAAAAGACTATTCAATTTCATGGGATTGTTTTCCATCGTCTGACACTCAGAAGGAATCAGAGGATATCACCAACATATCCCTACCCGTTGGGGGCTCCGACCCCGCCCCCAGAAGCGTGGCGATCATCCACAACTAAATCGCCCCCGAATAGAGATTTGATAGCCGTGGGTAGGACACAACTACATCATATAAAGAGTATTATGAAACAGACCATTCAATTTCAGTGGATAGTTTGCCATCGTCTGACACTCAGAAGGAATCAGAGGATACCACCAACATATCCCTACCCGTTGGGGGCTCCGCCCCCGCCCCCAGAAGCGTGGCGATCATCCTCAACTAAATCGCCCACGCATAGAGATTTGATAGTCGTGGGTAGGACACAATTATATCATATAAAGAGTATTATGAAACAGACCATTCAAGTTCAGTGGATAGTTTTCCATCGTCTGACACTCAGTAGGAATCAGAGGATATCACCAACATATCCCTACCCGTTGGGGGCTCCGCCCCCGCCCCCAGAAGCGTGGCGAGCATCCACAACTAAATCGCCCCCGCATAGAGATTTGATAGTCCAGTGTAAGCCACCACTATATCATATTTACAGTATTATGAAACTGACGATTCAATTTCATGGGATTGTTTTCTATCGTCTGAGACTCAGAAGGACTCAGAGGAGATCACCAACATATTCCTACACGTTGGGGGCTACGACTTCGGTCCCAGAAGCGTGGCGATCATCCACAACTAAATCGCCTCAGCATATAGATTTAATTGTCCTGGGTAGGCCACAACAATATCAAATTTACAGTATCATGAAACAGACTATTCAATTTCAAGGGATTGTTTTCTAACGCTTGAGAATCAGAAGGAATCAGAGAATATCACCAACATATCCCTACCCGTTGGGGGCTCCGGCCCCGCCCCCAGAAGCGTGGCGATCATCCACAACTAAATCGCCCCCGCATAGAGTTTTGATAGTCGTGGGTAGGCCACCTCTATATCATATAAAGGGTATTATGAAACAGACTATTCAATTTCATGGGATTGTTTTCCATCGTCTGACACTCAGAAGGAATCAGAGGATATCACCAACATGTCCCCACCCGATGGGGGCTCCGCCCCCGCCCCCAGAAGCGTGGCGAGCATCCACAACTAAATCGCCCCCGCATAGAGATTTGATAGTCCAGTGTAGGCCACCACTATATCATATTTACAGTATAATGAAACAGACAATTAAATTTCATGGGATTGTTTTCTATCGCTTGAGACTCAGAAGGAATCAGAGAATATCACCAACATATCCCTACCCGTTGGGGGCTCCGACCCCGCCCCCAGAAACGTGGCGATCATCCACAACTAAATCGCCCTCGCATTGAGATTTCATAGTCGTTCTTAGGCCATCACTATATCATATACATAGTATTATGAAACAGTATATTCAATTTCATGGGATTCCTCTCCATCGTCTGACACTCAGAAGGAATCAGAGAATATCACCAACATATCCCTACCCGCTGGGGGCTCCGACCCCGCCCCCAGAAGCGTGGCGATCATCCAAAACTATATCGCGCACGCATAGAGATTTGATAGTCGTGGGTAGGCCACCACTATATCATATAAAGAGTATTATGAAACAGACTATTCAATTTCATGGTTTTTTTTTCATCGTCTGACACTCAGAAAGAATCAGGGGATATCACCAACATATCCCTACCCGTTGGGGGCTCCGACCCCGCCCCCAGAAGCGTGGCGATCATCCTCAACTAAATCGCCCCCGCATAGATATTTGATAGTCGTGGGTAGGAAGTAACTATATCATATAAAGAGTATTATGAAACAGACCATTCAATTTCAGTGGGTAGTTTTCCATCGTCTGACACTCAGAAGGAATCAGAGGATATCACCAACATATCCCTACCCATTGGGGGCTCCGCCCCCGCCCCCAGAAGCGTGGCGAGCATCCACAACTAAATAGCCCCCGCATAGAGATTTGATAGTCCAGTGTAGGCCACCACTATATCATATTTACAGTATTATGAAACAGACTATTCAATTTAATGGGAATGTTTTCTATCGTCTGAGACTCAGAAGGACCCAGAGGAGATCACCAACATATTCTTACACGTTGGGGGCTACGACTTCGGCCCCAGAAGCGTGGCGATCATGCACAACTAAATCGCCCCAGCATATAGATTTAATAGTCCTGGGTAGGCCACATCAATATCAAATTTACAGTATCATGAAACAGACTATTCAATTTCAAGGGATTGTTTTCTATCACTTGAGAATCAGAAGGAATCAGAGAATATCACCAACATATCCCTACCCGTTGGGGGCTCCGACCCCGCCCCCAGAAGCGTGGCGATCATCCACAACTAAATCGCCCCCGCATAGAGATTTGATAGTCGTGGGTAGGCCACCACTATATCATATAAAGTGTATTATGATACAGACTAATCTATTTCATGGAATGGTTTTCCATCGTCTGACACTCAGATGGAATCAGAGGATATCACCAACATATCCCTACCCATTGGGGGCCCGACCCCGCTACCAGAAGCCTGGGGATCATCCAAAACTAAATCGCCCCCGCATAGAGTTTTGATAGTCGTGGGTAGGCCACCTCTATATCATATAAAGAGTATTATGAAACAGACTATTCAATTTCATGGGATTGTTTTCCTTCGTCTGACACTCAGAAGGAATCAGAGGATATCACCAACATATTCCTACCCGTTGGGGGCTCCGAACCCGCAACCAGACCCGTGGCGATCATCCACAACTAAATCGCCCCCGCATAGAGTTTTGATAGTCGTGGGTAGGCCACCTCTATATCATATAAAGAGTAGTATGATACAGACTATTCAATTTCATGGGATTGTTTTCCATCGTCTGACACTCAGAAGGAATCAGAGGATATCACCAACATATCCCTACCCGTTGGTGGTCCGACCCCACCCCCAGAAGCGTGGCGGTTATCCACAACTAAATCGCCCCCGCATAGAGAATTGATAGTCGTGGGTAGGACCCAACTATATCATATAAAGAGTATTATGAAAGAGACCATTCAATTTCAGTGGTTAGTTTTCCATCGTCTGACACTCAGAAGGAATCAGAGGATATCACCAACATATCCCTACCCGTTGGGGGCTCCGACCCCGCCCCCAGAAGCGTGGCGAGCATCCACAACTAATTCGCCCCCGCATAGAGATTTGATAGTCCAGTGTAGGCCACCACTATATCATATTTACAGTATTATGAAACAGACGATTCAATTTCATGGGATTGTTTTCTATCGTCTGAGACTCAGAAGGACTCAGAGGAGATCACCAACATATTCCTACACGTTGGGGGCTACGACTTCGGCCCCAGAAGCGTGGCGATCATCCACATAAATCGCCTCAGCATATAGATTTAATTGCCCTGGGTAGGCCACAACAATATCAAATTTACAGTATCATGAAACAGACTATTCAATTTCAAGGGATTGTTTTCTATCGCTTGAGAATCAGAAGGAATCAGAGAATATCACCAACATATCCCTACCCGTTGAGGGCTCCGCCCCCGCCCCCAGAAGCGCGGCGATCATCCACAACTAAATCGCCCCCGCATAGAGACGTGATAGTCGAGGGTAGGCCACCACTATATCATATAAAGAATATTATGAAACAGACTATTCAATTTCATGGGATTGTTTTCCTTCGTCTGACACTCAGAAGGAATCAGAGGATATCACCAACATATCCCTACCCGTTGGGGGCTCCGGCCCCGCCCCCAGAAGCGTGGCGATCATCCACAACTAAATCGCCCCCGCATAGAGTTTTGATCGTCGTGGGTAGGGCACCTCTATATCATATAAAGAGTATTATGGAACAGACTATTCAATTTCATGGGATTGTTTTCCATCGTCTGACACTCAGAAGGAATCAGAGGATATCACCAACATGTCCCCACCCGTTGGGGGCTCCGCCCCCGCCCCCAGAAGCGTGGCGAGCATCCACAACTAAATCGCCCCCGCATAGAGATTTGATAGTCCAGTGTAGGCCACCACTATATCATATTTACAGTATAATGAAACAGACAATTAAATTTCATGGGATTGTTTTCTATCGCTTGAGACTCAGAAGGAATCAGAGAATATCACCAACATATCCCTACCCGTTGGGGGCTCCGACCCCGCCCCCAGAAACGTGGCGATCATCCACAACTAAATCGCCCTCGCATTGAGATTTCATAGTCGTTCTTAGGCCATCACTATATCATATACATAGTATTATGAAACAGTATATTCAATTTCATGGGATTCCTCTCCATTGTCTGACACTCAGAAGGAATCAGAGAATATCACCAACATATCCCTACCCGCTGGGGGCTCCGACCCCGCCCCCAGAAGCGTGGCGATCATCCAAAACTATATCGCGCACGCATAGAGATTTGATTGTCGTGGGTAGGCCACCACTATATCATATAAAGAGTATTATGAAACAGACTATTCAATTTCATGGATTTTTCTCATCGTCTGACACTCAGAAAGAATCAGGGGATATCACCAACATATCCCTACCCGTTGGGGGCTCCGCCCCCGCCCCCAGAAGCGTGGCGAGCATCCACAACTAAATCGCCCCCGCATAGAGATTTGATAGTCGTGGGTAGGACACAACTACATCATATAAAGAGTATTATGAAACAGACCATTCAATTTCAGTGAATAGTTTTCCATCGTCTGACACTCAGAAGGAATCAGAGGATACCACCAACATATCCCTACCCGTTGGGGGCTCCGACCCCGCCCCCAGAAGCGTGGCGATCATCCTCAACTAAATCGCCCCCGCATAGAGATTTGATAGTCGTGGGTAGGACGTAACTATATCATATAAAGATTATTATGAAACAGACCATTCAATTTCAGTGGATAGTTTTCCATCGTCTGACACTCAGAAGGAATCAGAGGATATCACCAACATATCCCTACCCATTAGGGGCTCCGCCCCCGCCCCCAGAAGCGTGGCGAGCATCCACAACTAAATCGCCCCCGCATAGAGATTTGATAGTCCAGTGTAGGCCACCACTATATCATATTTACAGTATTATGAAACAGACTATTCAATTTCATGGGATTGTTTTCTATCGTCTGAGACTCAGAAGGACCCAGAGGTGATCACCAACATATTCCTACACGTTGGGGGCTACGACTTCGGCCCCAGAAGCGTGGCGATCATGCACAACTAAATCGCCCCAGCATATAGATTTAATAGTCCTGGGTAGGCCACATCAATATCAAATTTACAGTATCATGAAACAGACTATTCAATTTCAAGGGATTGTTTTCTATCACTTGAGAATCAGAAGGAATCAGAGAATATCACCAACATATCCCTACCCGTTGGGGGCTCCGACACCGCCCCCAGAAGCGTGGCGATCATCTACAACTAAATCGCCCCCGCATAGAGATTTGATAGTCGTGGGTAGGCCACCACTGTATCATATAAAGTGTATTATGATACAGACTAATCTATTTCATGGAATGGTTTTCCATCGTCTGACACTCAGAAGGAATCAGAGGATATCACCAACATATCCCTACCCATTGGGGGCCCGGCCCCGTTACCAGAAGCCTGGGGATCATCCAAAACTAAATCGCCCCCGCATAGAGACTTGATAGTCGAGGGTAGGCCACCACTATATCATATAAAGGGTATTATGAAACAGACTATTCAATTTCATGGGATTGTTTTCCTTCGTCTGACACTCAGAAGGAATCAGAGGATATCACCAACATATTCCTACCCGTTGGGGGCTCCGGCCCCGCCCCCAGACCCGTGGCGATCATCCACAACTAAATCGCCCCCGCATAGAGTTTTGATAGTCGTGGGTAGGCCACCTCTATATCATATAAAGAGTAGTATGATACAGGCTATTCAATTTCATGGGATTGATTTCCATCGTCTGACAGTCAGAAGGAATCAGAGGATATCACCAACATATCCCTACGCGCTGGGGGCTCCGACCCCGCCCCCAGAAGCGTGGCGATCATCCAAAACTATATCGCGCACGCATAGAGATTTGATAGTCGTGGGTAGGCCACCACTATATCATATAAAGAGTATTATGAAAAAGACTATTCAATTTCATGAGTTTTTTTTCATCGTCTGACACTCAGAAAGAATCAGGGGATATCACCAACATATCCCTATCCGTTGGGGGCTCCGCCCCTGCCCCCAGAAGCGTGGCGAGCATCCACAACTAAATCGCCCCCGCATAGAGATTTGATTGTCGTGGGTAGGACACAACTACATCATATAAAGAGTATTATGAAACAGACCATTCAATTTCAGTGGATAGTTTTCCATCGTCTGACACTCAGAAGGAATCAGAGGATACCACCAACATATCCCTACCCGTTGGGGGCTCCGACCCCGCCCCCAGAAGCGTGGCGATCATCCTCAACTAAATCGCCCCCGCATAGAGATTTGATAGTCGTGGGTAGGACGTAACTATATCATATAAAGAGTATTATGAAACAGACCATTCAATTTCAGTGGATAGTTTTCCATCGTCTGACACTCAGAAGGAATCAGAGGATGTCACCAACATATCCCTACCCATTGGGGGCTCCGCCCCCGCCCCCAGAAGCGTGGCGAGCATCCACAACTAAATCGCCCCCGCATAGAGATTTGATAGTCCAGTGTAGGCCACCACTATATCATATTTACAGTATTATGAAACAGACTATTCAATTTCATGGGATTGTTTTCTATCGTCTGAGACTCAGAAGGACCCAGAGGAGATCACCAACATATTCCTACACGTTGGGGGCTACGACTTCGGCCCCAGAAGCGTGGCGATCATGCACAACTCAATCGCCCCAGCATATAGATTTAATAGTCCTGGGTAGGCCACATCAATATCAAATTTACAGTATCATGAAACAGAATATTCAATTTCAAGGGATTGTTTTCTATCACTTGAGAATCAGAAGGAATCAGAGAATATCACCAACATATCCCTACCCGTTGGGGGCTCCGACCCCGCCCCCAGAAGCGTGGCGATCATCTACAACTAAATCGCCCCCGCATAGAGATTTGATAGTCGTGGGTAGGCCACCACTATATCATATAAAGTGTATTATGATACAGACTAATCTATTTCATGGAATGGTTTTCCATCGTCTGACACTCAGATGGAATCAGAGGATATCACCA
This sequence comes from Meconema thalassinum, assembly GCA_946902985.2. Classification (NCBI taxonomy): domain Eukaryota; kingdom Metazoa; phylum Arthropoda; class Insecta; order Orthoptera; family Tettigoniidae; genus Meconema; species Meconema thalassinum. The sequence continues at coordinate 92,769,704 of OX336394.1, forward strand.
ACATATCCCTACCCATTGGAGGCCCGACCCCGCTACCAGAAGCCTGGGGATCATCCAAAACTAAATCGCCCCCGCATAGAGACTTGATAGTCGAGGGTAGGCCACCACTATATCATATAAAGAGTATTATGAAACAGACTATTCAATTTCATGGGATTGTTTTCCTTCGTCTGACACTCAGAAGGAATCAGAGGATATCACCAACATATTCCTACCCGTTGGGGGCTCCGGCCCCGCCCCCAGACCCGTGGCGATCATCCACAACTAAATCGCCCCCGCATTTGAGTTTTGATAGTCGTGGGTAGGCCACCTCTATATCACATAAAGAATAGTATGATACAGACTATTCAATTTCATGGGATTGTTTTCCATCGTCTGACACTCAGAAGGAATCAGAGGATATCACCAACATATCCCTACCCGTTGGGGGTCCGACCCCACCCCAAGAAGCGTGGCGGTTATCCACAACTAAATCGCCCCCGCATAGAGAATTGATAGTCGTGGGTAGGACACAACTATATCATATAAAGAGTATTATGAAAGAGACCATTCAATTTCAGTGGATAGTTTTCCATCGTCTGACACTCAGAAGGAATCAGAGGATATCACCAACATATCCCTACCCGTTGGGGGCTCCGACCCCGCCCCCAGAAGCGTGGCGAGCATCCACAACTAATTCGCCCCCGCATAGAGATTTGATAGTCCAGTGTAGGCCACCACTATATCATATTTACAGTATAATGAAACAGACTATTAAATATCATGAGATTGTTTTCTATCGCTTGAGACTCAGAAGGAATCAGAGAATATCACCAACGTATCCCTACCCGTTGGGGGCTGCGACCCCGCCCCTAGAAGCGTGGCGATCATCCACAATTAAATCGCCCTCGCATAGAGATTTCATAGTCGTGAGTAGGCCATCACTATATCATATACATAGTATTATGAAACAGTATATTCAATTTCATGGGATTCCTCTCCATCGTCTGACACTCAGAAGGAATCAGAGGATATCACCAACATAACCCTACCCGTTGGGGGCCCCGAGCCCACCCCCAGAAGCGTGGCGATCATCCAAAACTAAATCGCGCACGCATATAGATTTGATAGTCCTGTGTAGGCCACCACTATATCATATTTACAGTATTATGAAACAGACTATTCAATTTCATGGGATTGTTTTCTATCGCTTGAGACTCAGAAGGAATCAGAGAATATCACCAACAAATCCCTACCCGTTGGGGGTTCCGACCCCGCCCCCAGAAGCGTGGCGATCATCCACAACTAAATCGCCCCCGCATAGAAATTTGATAGTCGTGGGAAGGCCACCACTATATCATATAAAGAGTATTATGATACTGACAAATCTATTTCATGGGATTGTTTTCCATCGTCTGACACTCAGATGGAATCAGAGGATATCACCAACATATCCCTACCCATTGGGGCACCGCCCCCGCCCCCAGAAGCGTGGCGATCATCCAAAACAAAATCGCCTCCGCATAGAGACTTGATAGTCGAGGGTAGGCCACCACTATATCATATAAAGTGTATTATGGAACAGACTATTCAATTTCATGGGATTATTTTCCTTCGTGTGACACTCAGAAGGAATCAGAGGATATCACCAACATATCCCTACCCGTTGGGGGCTCCGGCCCCGCCCCCAGAAGCGTGGCGATCATCCACAACTAAATCGCCCCCGCATAGAGTTTTGATAGTCGTGGGTAGGCCACCTCTATATCATAAAAGAGTATTATGAAACAGACTATTCAATTTCATGGGATTGTTTTCCATCGTCTGACACTCAGAAGGAATCAGAGGATATCACCAACATGTCCCCACCCGTTGGGGGCTCCGCCCCCGCCCCCAGAAGCGTGGCGAGCATCCACAACTAAATCGCCCCCGCATAGAGATTTGATAGTCCAGTGTAGGCCACCACTATATCATATTTACATTATAATGAAACAGACAATTAAATTTCATGGGATTGTTTTCTATCGCTTGAGACTCAGAAGGAATCAGAGAATATCACAACCATATCCCTACCCGTTGGGGGCTCCGACCCCGCCCCCAGAAACGTGGCGATCATCCACAACTAAATCGCCCTCGCATTGAGATTTCATAGTCGTTCTTAGGCCATCACTATATCATATACATAGTATTATGAAACAGTATATTCAATTTCATGGGATTCCTCTCCATCGTCTGACACTCAGAAGGAATCAGAGGATATCACCAACATATCTCTACCCGCTGGTGGCTCCTACCCCGCCCCCAAAGGCGTGGCGATCATCCAAAACTATATCGCGCACGCATAGAGATTTGATAGTCGTGGGTAGGCCACCACTATATCATATAAAGAGTATTATGAAAGAGACTATTCAATTTCATGGGTTTTTTTTCATCGTCTGACACTCAGAAAGAATCAGGGGATATCACCAACATATCCCTACCCGTTGGGGGCTCCGCCCCCGCCCCCAGAAGCGTGGCGAGCATCCACAACTAAATCGCCCCCGCATAGAGATTTGATAGTCGTGGGTAGGACACAACTACATCATATAAAGAGTATTATGAAACAGACCATTCAATTTCAGTGAATAGTTTTCCATCGTCTGACACTCAGAAGGAATCAGAGGATACCACCAACATATCCCTACCCGTTGGGGGCTCCGACCCCGCCCCCAGAAGCGTGGCGATCATCCTCAACTAAATCGCCCCCGCATAGAGATTTGATAGTCGTGGGTAGGACGTAACTATATCATATAAAGAGTATTATGAAACAGACCATTCAATTTCAGTGGATAGTTTTCCATCGTCTGACACTCAGAAGGAATCAGAGGATATCACCAACATATCCCTACCCGTTGGGGGCTCCGCCCCCGCCCCCAGAAGCGTGGCGAGCATCCACAACTAAATCGCCCCCGCATAGAGATTTGATAGTCCAGTGTAGGCCACCACTATATCATATTTACAGTATTATGAAACAGACTATTAAATTTCATGGGATTGTTTTCCTTCGTCAGACACTCAGAAGGAATCAGAGGATATCACCAACATATTCCTACCCGTTGGGGGCTCCGGCCCCGCCCCCAGACCCGTGGCGATCATCCACAACTAAATCGCCCCCGCATAGAGTTTTGATAGTCGTGGGTAGGCCACCTCTATATCATATAAAGAGTAGTATGATACAGACTATTCAATTTCATGGGATTGTTTTCCATCGTCTGACACTCAGATGGAATCAGAGGATATCACCAACATATCCCTACCCGTTGGGGGTCCGACCCCACCCCCAGAAGCGTGGCGGTTATCCACAACTAAATCGCCCCCGCATAGAGAATTGATAGTCGTGGGTAGGCCATCACTATATCATATACATAGTATTATGAAACAGTATATTCAATTTCATGGGATTCCTCTCCATCGTCTGACACTCAGAAGGAATCAGAGGATATCACCAACATATCCCTACCCGTTGGGGGCTCCGACCCCGCCCCCAGAAGCGTGGCGAGCATCCACAACTAATTCGCCCCCGCATAGAGATTTGATAGTCCAGTGTAGGCCACCACTATATCATATTTACAGTATAATGAAACAGACTATTAAATATCATGAGATTGTTTTCTATCGCTTGAGACTCAGAAGGAATCAGAGAATATCACCAACATATCCCTACCCGTTGGGGGCTTGGACCCCGCCCCTAGAAGTGTGGCGATCATCCACAATTAAATCGCCCTCGCATAGAGATTTCATAGTCGTGAGTAGGCCATCACTATATCATATACATAGTATTATGAAACAGTATATTCAATTTCATGGGATTCCTCTCCATCGTCTGACACTCAGAAGGAATCAGAGGATATCACCAACATAACCCTACACGTTGGGGGCTCCGAGCCCACCCCCAGAAGCGTGGCGATCATCCAAAACTAAATCGCCCCCGCATAGAGTTTTGATAGTCGTGTGTAGGCCACCTCTATATCATATAAAGAGTATTATGAAAAAGACTATTCAATTTCATGGGATTGTTTTCCAACGTCTGACAGTCAGAAGGAATCAGAGGATATCACCAACATATCCCTACCCGTTGGGGGCTCCGCCCCCGCCCCCAGAAGCGTGGCGAGCATCCACAACTAAATCGCCCCCGCAAATAGATTTGATAGTCCTGTGTAGGCCACCACTATATCATATTTACAGTATTATGAAACTGACTATTCAATTTCATGGGATTGTTTTCTATCGCTTGAGAATCAGAATGAATCAGAGAATATCACCAACAAATCCCTACCCGTTGGGGGCTCCGACCCCGCCCCCAGAAGCGTGGCGATCATCCACAACTAAATCGCCCCCGCATAGAAATTTGATAGTCGTGGGAAGGCCACCACTATATCATATAAAGAGTATTATGATACTGACAAATCTATTTCATGGGATTGTTTTCCATCGTCTGACACTCAGATGGAATCAGAGGATATCACCAACATATCCCTACCCATTGGGGGCACCGCCCCCGCCCCCAGAAGCGTGGCGATCATCCAAAACTAAATCGCCTCCGCATAGAGACTTGATAGTCGTGGGTAGGCCACCACTATATCATATAAAGTGTATTATGAAACAGACGATTCAATTACATGGGATTGTTTTCCTTCGTCTGACACTCAGAAGGAATCAGAGGATATCACCATCATATCCCTACCTGTTGGGGGCTCCGACCCCGCCCCCAGAAGCTTGGCGATCATCCACAAGTAAATCGCCCCCGCATAGAGTTTTGATAGTCGTGGGGAGGCCAACTCTATATCATATAAATTGTATTATGAAACAGTGTATTCAATTTCATGGGATTGTTTTCCTTCGTCTGACACTCAGAAGGAATCAGAGGATATCACCAACTTATCCCTACCCGTTGGGGGCTCCGGCCCCGCCCCCAGAAGCGTGGCGATCATCCACAACTAAATCGCCCCCGCATAGAGATTTGATAGTCGTGGGTAGGCCACCTCTATATCATATAAAGAGTATTATGAAACAGACTATTCAATTTCATGGGATTGTTTTCCATCGTCTGACACTCAGAAGGAATCAGAGGATATCACCAACATGTGCCCACCCGTTGGGGGCTCCGCCCCCGCCCCCAGAAGCGTGGCAAGCATCCACAACTAAATCGCCCCCGCATAGAGATTTGATAGTCCAGTGTAGGCCACCACTATATCATATTTACAGTATAATGAAACAGACAATTAAATTTCATGGGATTGTTTTCTATCGCTTCAGACTCAGAAGGAATCAGAGAATATCACCAACATATCCCTACCCGTTGGGGGCTCCGACCCCGCCCCCAGAAACGTGGCGATCATCCACAACTAAATCGCCCTCGCATTGAGATTTCATAGTCGTTCTTAGGCCATCAGTATATCATATACATTGTATTATGAAACAGTATATTCAAATTCATGGGATTCCTCTCCATCGTCTGACACTCAGAAGGAATCAGAGGATATCACCAACATATCCCTACCCGCTGGGGGCTCCACCCCCGCCCCCAGAAGCGTGGCGATCATCCAAAACTATATCGCGCTCGCATAGAGATTTGATAGTCGTGGGTAGGCCACCACTATATCATATAAAGAGTATTATGAAACAGACTATTCAATTTCATGGTTTTTTTTTCATCGTCTGACACTCAGAAAGAATCAGGGGATATCACCAACATATCCCTACCCGTTGGGGGATCCGCCCCCGCCCCCAGAAGCGTGGCGATCATCCACAACTAAATCGCCCCCGCATAGAGATTTGATAGTCGTGGGTAGGACACAACTACATCATATAAAGAGTATTATGAAACAGACCATTCAATTTCAGTGAATAGTTTTCCATCGTCTGACACTCAGAAGGAATCAGAGGATACCACCAACATATCCCTAACCGTTGGGGGCTCCGACCCCGCCGCCAGAAGCGTGGCGATCATCCTCAACTAAATCGCCCCCGCATAGAGATTTGATAGTCGTGGGTAGGACGTAACTATATCATATAAAGAGTATTATGAAACAGACCATTCAATTTCAGTGGATAGTTTCCCATCGTCTGACACTCAGAAGGAATCAGAGGATATCACCTACATATCCCTACCCGTTGGGGGCTCCGCCCCCGCCCCCAGAAGGGTGGCGAGCACCCACAACTAAATCGCCACCGCATAGAGATTTGATAGTCCAGTGTAGGCCACCACTATATCATATTTACAGTATTATGAAACAGACTATTCAATTTCATGGGATTGTTTTCTATCGTCTGAGACTCAGAAGGACCCAGAGGAGATCACCATCATATTCCTACACGTTGGGGGCTACGACTTCGGCCCCAGAAGCGTGGCGATCATCCACAACTAAATCGTCCCAGCATATAGATTTAATAGTCCTGGGTAGGCCACATCAATATCAAATTTACAGTATCATGAAACAGACTATTCAATTTCAAGGGATTGTTTTCTATCACTTGATAAATCAGAAGGAATCAGAGAATATCACCAACATATCCCTACCCTTTGGGGGCTCCGACCCCGCCCCCAGAAGCGTGGCGATCATCCACAACTAAATCGCCCCCGCATAGAGATTTGATAGTCGTGGGTAGGCCACCACAATATCATATAAAGTGTATTATGATACAGACTAATCTATTTCATGGAATGGTTTTCCATCGTCTGACACTCAGATGGAATCAGAGGATATCACCAACATATCCCTACCCATTGGAGGCCCGACCCCGCTACCAGAAGCCTGGGGATCATCCAAAACTAAATCGCCCCCGCATAGAGACTTGATAGTCGAGGGTAGGCCACCTCTATATCACATAAAGAATAGTATGATACAGACTATTCAATTTCATGGGATTGTTTTCCATCGTCTGACACTCAGAAGGAATCAGAGGATATCACCAACATATCCCTACCCGTTGGGGGTCCGACCCCACCCCCAGAAGCGTGGCGGTTATCCACAACTAAATCGCCCCCGCATAGAGAATTGATAGTCGTGGGTAGGACACAACATTATCATATAAAGAGTATTATGAAAGAGACCATTCAATTTCAGTGGATAGTTTTCCATCGTCTGACACTCAGAAGGAATCAGAGGATATCACCAACATATCCCTACCCGTTGGGGGCTCCGACCCCGCCCCCAGAAGCGTGGCGAGCATCCACAACTAATTCGCCCCCGCATAGAGATTTGATAGTCCAGTGTAGGCCACCACTATATCATATTTACAGTATAATGAAACAGACTATTAAATATCATGAGATTGTTTTCTATCGCTTGAGACTCAGAAGGAATCAGAGAATATCACCAACGTATCCCTACCCGTTGGGGGCTGCGACCCCGCCCCTAGAAGCGTGGCGATCATCCACAATTAAATCGCCCTCGCATAGAGATTTCATAGTCGTGAGTAGGCCATCACTATATCATATACATAGTATTATGAAACAGTATATTCAATTTCATGGGATTCCTCTCCATCGTCTGACACTCAGAAGGAATCAGAGGATATCACCAACATAACCCTACCCGTTGGGGGCTCCGAGCCCACCCCCAGAAACGTGGCGATCATCCAAAACTAAATCGCGCACGCATATAGATTTGATAGTCCTGTGTAGGCCACCACTATATCATATTTACAGTATTATGAAACAGACTATTCAATTTCATGGGATTGTTTTCTATCGCTTGAGACTCAGAAGGAATCAGAGAATATCACCAACAAATCCCTACCCGTTGGGGGCTCCGACCCCGCCCCCAGAAGCGTGGCGATCATCCACAACTAAATCGCCCCCGCATAGAAATTTGATAGTCGTGGGAAGGCCACCACTATATCATATAAAGAGTATTATGATACTGACAAATCTATTTCATGGGATTGTTTTCCATCGTCTGACACTCAGATGGAATCAGAGGATATCACCAATATATCCCTACCCATTGGGGCACTGCCCCCGCCCCCAGAAGCGTGGCGATCATCCGAAACTAAATCGCCTCCGCATAGAGACTTGATAGTCGAGGGTAGGCCACCACTATATCATATAAAGTGTATTATGAAACAGACTATTCAATTTCATGGGATTATTTTCCTTCGTGTGACACTCAGAAGGAATCAGAGGATATCACCAACATATCCCTACCCGTTGGGGGCTCCGGCCCCGCCCCCAGAAGCGTGGCGATCATCCACAACTAAATCGCCCCCGCATAGAGTTTTGATAGTCGTGGGTAGGCCACCTCTATATCATACAAAGAGTATTATGAAACAGACTATTCAATTTCATGGGATTGTTTTCCATCGTCTGACACTCAGAAGGAATCAGAGGATATCACCAACATGTCCCCACCCGTTGGGGGCTCCGCCCCCGCCCCCAGAAGCGTGGCGAGCATCCACAACTAAATCGCCCCCGCATAGAGATTTGATAGTCCAGTGTAGGCCACCACTATATCATATTTACATTATAATGAAACAGACAATTAAATTTCATGGGATTGTTTTCTATCGCTTGAGACTCAGAAGGAATCAGAGAATATCACAACCATATCCCTACCCGTTGGGGGCTCCGACCCCGCCCCCAGAAACGTGGCGATCATCCACAACTAAATCGCCCTCGCATTGAGATTTCATAGTCGTTCTTAGGCCATCACTATATCATATACATAGTATTATGAAACAGTATATTCAATTTCATGGGATTCCTCTCCATCGTCTGACACTCAGAAGGAATCAGAGGATATCACCAACATATCCCTACCCGCTGGTGGCTCCTACCCCGCCCCCAGAAGCGTGGCGATCATCCAAAACTATATCGCGCACGCATAGAGATTTGATAGTCGTGGGTAGGCCACCACTATATAATATAAAGAGTATTATGAAACAGACTATTCAATTTCATGGGTTTTTTTTCATCGTCTGACACTCAGAAAGAATCAGGGGATATCACCAACATATCCCTACCCGTTGGGGGCTCCGCCCCCGCCCCCAGAAGCGTGGCGAGCATCCACAACTAAATCGCCCCCGCATAGAGATTTGATAGTCGTGGGTAGGACACAACTACATCATATAAAGAGTATTATGAAACAGACCATTCAATTTCAGTGAATAGTTTTCCATCGTCTGACACTCAGAAGGAATCAGAGGATACCACCAACATATCCCTACCCGTTGGGGGCTCCGACCCCGCCCCCAGAAGCGTGGCGATCATCCTCAACTAAATCGCCCCCGCATAGAGATTTGATAGTCGTGGGTAGGACGTAACTATATCATATAAAGAGTATTATGAAACAGACCATTCAATTTCAGTGGATAGTTTTCCATCGTCTGACACTCAGAAGGAATCAGAGGATATCACCAACATATCCCTACCCGTTGGGGGCTCCGCCCCCGCCCCCAGAAGCGTGGCGAGCATCCACAACTAAATCGCCCCCGCATAGAGATTTGATAGTCCAGTGTAGGCCACCACTATATCATATTTACAGTATTATGAAACAGACTATTAAATTTCATGGGATTGTTTTCCTTCGTCAGACACTCAGAAGGAATCAGAGGATATCACAAGCATATTCCTACCCGTTGGGGGCTCCGGCCCCGCCCCCAGACCCGTGGCGATCATCCACAACTAAATCGCCCCCGCATAGAGTTTTGATAGTCGTGGGTAGGCCACCTCTATATCATATAAAGAGTAGTATGATACAGACTATTCAATTTCATGGGATTGTTTTCCATCGTCTGACACTCAGAAGGAATCAGAGGATATCACCAACATATCCCTACCCGTTGGGGGTCCGACCCCACCCCCAGAAGCGTGGCGGTTATCCACAACTAAATCGCCCCCGCATAGAGAATTGATAGTCGTGGGTAGGCCATCACTATATCATATACATAGTATTATGAAACAGTATATTCAATTTCATGGGATTCCTCTCCATCGTCTGACACTCAGAAGGAATCAGAGGATATCACCAACATATCCCTACCCGTTGGGGGCTCCGACCTCGCCCCCAGAAGCGTGGCGAGCATCCACAACTAATTCGCCCCCGCATAGAGATTTGATAGTCCAGTGTAGGCCACCACTATATCATATTTACAGTATAATGAAACAGACTATTAAATATCATGAGATTGTTTTCTATCGCTTGAGACTCAGAAGGAATCAGAGAATATCACCAACATATCCCTACCCGTTGGGGGCTTGGACCCCGCCCCTAGAAGTGTGGCGATCATCCACAATTAAATCGCCCTCGCATAGAGATTTCATAGTCGTGAGTAGGCCATCACTATATCATATACATAGTATTATGAAACAGTATATTCAATTTCATGGGATTCCTCTCCATCGTCTGACACTCAGAAGGAATCAGAGGATATCACCAACATAACCCTACACGTTGGGGGCTCCGAGCCCACCCCCAGAAGCGTGGCGATCATCCAAAAACTAAATCGCGCACGCATAGAGATTTGAGAGTCGTGGGTAGGCCACCACTATATCATATAAAGTGTATTATGAAACAGACTATTCAGTTTCATGGGATTGTTTTCCATCGTCTGACACTCAGAGAGAATCAGAGGATATCACCAACATATCCCTACCCGTTGGGGGCTCCGCCCCCGCCCCCAGAAGCGTGGCGATCATCCACAACTAAATCGCCCCCGCATAGAGTTTTGATAGTCGTGTGTAGGCCACCTCTATATCATATAAAGAGTATTATGAAAAAGACTATTCAATTTCATGGGATTGTTTTCCAACGTCTGACAGTCAGAAGGAATCAGAGGATATCACCAACATATCCCTACCCGTTGGGGGCTCCGCCCCCGCCCCCAGAAGCGTGGCGAGCATCCTAAACTAAATCGCCCCCGCATATAGATTTGATAGTCCTGTGTAGGCCACCACTATATCATATTTACAGTATTATGAAACTGACTATTCAATTTCATGGGATTGTTCTCTATCGCTTGAGAATCAGAATGAATCAGAGAATATCACCAACAAATCCCTACCCGTTGGGGGCTCCGACCCCGCCCCCAGAAGCGTGGCGATCATCCACAACTAAATCGCCCCCGCATAGAAATTTGATAGTCGTGGGAAGGCCACCACTATATCATATAAAGAGTATTATGATACTGACAAATCTATTTCATGGGATTTTTTTCCATCGTCTGACACTCAGATGGAATCAGAGGATATCACCAACATATCCCTACCCATTGGGGGCACCGCCCCCGCCCCCAGAAGCGTGGCGATCATCCAAAACTAAATCGCCTCCGCATAGAGACTTGATAGTCGTGGGTAGGCCACCACTATATCATATAAAGTGTATTATGAAACAGACGATTCAATTACATGGGATTGTTTTCCTTCGTCTGACACTCAGAAGGAATCAGAGGATATCACCATCATATCCCTACCTGTTGGGGGCTCCGACCCCGCCCCCAGAAGCGTGGCGATCATCCACAAGTAAATCGCCCCCGCATAGAGTTTTGATAGTCGTGGGGAGGCCAACTCCATATCATATAAATTGTATTATGAAACAGTGTATTCAATTTCATGGGATTGTTTTCCTTCGTCTGACACTCAGAAGGAATCAGAGGATATCACCAACATATCCCTACCCGTTGGGGGCTCCGGCCCCGCCCCCAGAAGCGTGGCGATCATCCACATCTAAATCGCCCCCGCATAGAGATTTGATAGTCGTGGGTAGGCCACCTCTATATCATATAAAGAGTATTATGAAACAGACTATTCAATTTCATGGGATTGTTTTCCATCGTCTGACACTCAGAAGGAATCAGAGGATATCACCAACATGTCCCCACCCGTTGGGGGCTCCGCCCCCGCCCCCAGAAGCGTGGCAAGCATCCACAACTAAATCGCCCCCGCATAGAGATTTGATAGTCCAGTGTAGGCCACCACTATATCATATTTACAGTATAATGAAACAGACAATTAAATTTCATGGGATTGTTTTCTATCGCTTCAGACTCAGAAGGAATCAGAGAATATCACCAACATATCCCTACCCGTTGGGGGCTCCGACCCCGCCCCCAGAAACGTGGCGATCATCCACAACTAAATCGCCCTCGCATTGAGATTTCATAGTCGTTCTTAGGCCATCAGTATATCATATACATTGTATTATGAAACAGTATATTCAAATTCATGGGATTCCTCTCCATCGTCTGACACTCAGAAGGAATCAGAGGATATCACCAACATATCCCTACCCGCTGGGGGCTCCACCCCCGCCCCCAGAAGCGTGGCGATCATCCAAAACTATATCGCGCTCGCATAGAGATTTGATAGTCGTGGGTAGGCCACCACTATATCATATAAAGAGTATTATGAAACAGACTATTCAATTTCATGGTTTTTTTTCATCGTCTGACACTCAGAAAGAATCAGGGGATATCACCAACATATCCCTACCCGTTGGGGGATCCGCCCCCGCCCCCAGAAGCGTGGCGATCATCCACAACTAAATCGCCCCCGCATAGAGATTTGATAGTCGTGGGTAGGACACAACTACATCATATAAAGAGTATTATGAAACAGACCATTCAATTTCAGTGAATAGTTTTCCATCGTCTGACACTCAGAAGGAATCAGAGGATACCACCAACATATCCCTAACCGTTGGGGGCTCCGACCCCGCCGCCAGAAGCGTGGCGATCATCCTCAACTAAATCGCCCCCGCATAGAGATTTGATAGTCGTGGGTAGGACGTAACTATATCATATAAAGAGTATTATGAAACAGACCATTCAATTTCAGTGGATAGTTTCCCATCGTCTGACACTCAGAAGGAATCAGAGGATATCACCTACATATCCCTACCCGTTGGGGGCTCCGCCCCCGCCCCCAGAAGGGTGGCGAGCACCCACAACTAAATCGCCCCCGCATAGAGATTTGATAGTCCAGTGTAGGCCACCACTATATCATATTTACAGTATTATGAAACAGACTATTCAATTTCATGGGATTGTTTTCTATCGTCTGAGACTCAGAAGGACCCAGAGGAGATCACCATCATATTCCTACACGTTGGGGGCTACGACTTCGGCCCCAGAAGCGTGGCGATTATCCACAACTAAATCGCCCCAGCATATAGATTTAATAGTCCTGGGTAGGCCACATCAATATCAAATTTACAGTATCATGAAACAGACTATTCAATTTCAAGGGATTGTTTTCTATCACTTGATAAATCAGAAGGAATCAGAGAATATCACCAACATATCCCTACCCTTTGGGGGCTCCGACCCCGCCCCCAGAAGCGTGGCGATCATCCACAACTAAATCGCCCCCGCATAGAGATTTGATAGTCGTGGGTAGGCCACCACAATATCATATAAAGTGTATTATGATACAGACTAATCTATTTCATGGAATGGTTTTCCATCGTCTGACACTCAGATGGAATCAGAGGATATCACCAACATATCCCTACCCATTGGGGGCCCGACCCCGCTACCAGAAGCCTGGGGATCATCCTAAACTAAATCGCCCCCGCATCGACACTTGATAGTCGAGGGTAGGCCACCACTATATCATATAAAGAGTATTATGAAACAGACTATTCAATTTCATGGGATTGTTTTCCTTCGTCTGACACTCAGAAGGAATCAGAGGATATCACCAACATATTCCTACCCGTTGGGGGCTCCGGCCCCGCCCCCAGACCCGTGGCGATCATCCACAACTAAATCGCCCCCGCATAGAATTTTGATAGTCGTGGGTAGGCCACCTCTATATCATATAAAGAGTAGTATGATACAGACTATTCAATTTCATGGGATTGTCTTCCATCGTCTGACACTCAGAGGAATCAGAGGATATCACCAACATATCCCTACCCGTTGGGGGTCCGACCCCACCCCCAGAAGCGTGGCGGTTATCCACAACTAAATCGCCCCCACATAGAGAATTGATAGTCGTGGGTAGGACACAACTATATCATATAAAGAGTATTATGAAAGAGACCATTCAATTTCAGTGGATAGTTTTCCATCGTCTGACACTCAGAAGGAATCAGAGGATATCACCAACATATCCCTACCCGTTGGGGGCTCCGACCCCTCCCCCAGAAGCGTGGCGAGCATCCACAACTAATTCGCCCCCGCATAGAGATTTGATAGTCCAGTGTAGGCCACCACTATATCATATTTACAGTATAATGAAACAGACTATTAAATATCATGAGATTGTTTTCTATCTCTTGAGACTCAGAAGGAATCAGAGAATATCACCAACATATCCCTACCCGTTGGGGGCTGCGACCCCGCCCCTAGAAGCGTGGCGATCATCCACAATTAAATCGCCCTCGCATAGAGATTTCATAGTCGTGAGTAGGCCATCACTATATCATATACATAGTATTATGAAACAGTATATTCAATTTCATGGGATTCCTCTCCATCGTCTGACACTCAGAAGGAATCAGAGGATATCACCAACATAACCCTACCCGTTGGGGGCTCCGAGCCCACCCCAGAAGCGTGGCGATCGTCCAAAACTAAATCGCGCACGCATAGAGATATGATAGTCGTGGGTAGGCCACCACTATATCATATAAAGGGTATTATGAAACAGACTATTCAGTTTCATGGGATTTTTTTTCCATCGTCTGACACTCAGAGAGAATCAGAGGGTATCACCAACATATCCCTACCCGTTGGGGGCTCCGCCCCCGCCCCCAGAAGCGGGGCGATCATCCACAACTAAATCGCCCCCGCATAGAGTTTTGATAGTCGTGGGTAGGCCACCTCTATATCATATAAAGAGTATTATGAAAAAGACTATTCAATTTCATGGGATTGTTTTCCATCGTCTGACAGTCAGAAGGAATCAGAGGATATCACCAACATATCCCTACCCGTTGGGGGCTCCGCCCCCGCCCCCAGAAGCGTGGCGAGCATCCACAACTAAATCGCCCCCGCATATAGATTTGATAGTCCTGTGTAGGCCACCACTATATCATATTTACAGTATTATGAAACAGACTATTCAATTTCATGGGATTGTTTTCTATCGCTTGAGACTCAGAAGGAATCAGAGAATATCACCAACAAATCCCTACCTGTTGGGGGCTCCGACCCCGTCCCCAGAAGCGTGGCGATCATCCACAACTAAATCGCCCCCGCATAGAAATTTGATAGTCGTGGGAAGGCCACCACTATATCATATATAGAGTATTATGATACTGACAAATCTATTTCATGGGATTGTTTTCCATCGTCTGACACTCAGATGGAATCAGAGGATATCACCAACATATACCTACCCATTGGGGGCACCGCCCCCGCCCCCAGAAGCGTGGCGATCATCCAAAACTAAATCGCCTCCGCATAGAGACTTGATAGTCGTGGGTAGGCCACCACTATATCATATAAAGTGTATTATGAAACAGACGATTCAATTTCATGGGATTGTTTTCCTTCGTCTGACACTCAGAAGGAATCAGAGGATATCACCATCATATCCCTACCTGTTGGGGGCTCCGCCCCCGCCCCCAGAAGCGTGGCGATCATCCACAACTAAATCGCCCCCGCATAGAGTTTTGATAGTCGTGGGGAGGCCACCTCTATATCATATAAATTGTATTATGAAACAGACTATTCAATTTCATGGGATTGTTTTCCTTCGTCTGACACTCAGAAGGAATCAGAGGATATCACCAACATATCCCTACCCGTTGGGGGCTCCGGCCCCGCCCCCAGAAGCGTGGCGATCATCCACAACTAAATCGCCCCCGCATAGAGTTTTGATAGTCGTGGGTAGGCCACCTCTATATCATATAAAGTGTATTATGAAACAGACTATTCAATTTCATGGGATTGTTTTCCATCGTCTGACACTCAGAAGGAATCAGAGGATATCACCAACATGTCCCCACCCGTTGGGGGCTCCGCCCCCGCCCCCAGAAGCGTGGCGAGCATCCACAACTAAATCGCCCCCGCATAGAGTTTTGATAGTCGTGGGTAGGCCACCTCTATATCATATAAAGAGTAGTATGATACAGACTATTCAATTTCATGGGATTGCTTTCCATCGTCTGACACTCAGAAGGAATCAGAGGATATCACCGACCCCGCCCCCAGAAGCGTGGCGAGCATCCACAACTAATTCGCCCCCGCATAGAGATTTGATAGTCAAGTGTAGGCCACCACTATATCATATTTACAGTATAATGAAACAGACTATTAAATATCATGAGATTGTTTTCTATCGCTTGAGACTCAGAAGGAATCAGAGAATATCACCAACATATCCCTACCCGTTGGGGGCTGCGACCCCGCCCCTAGAAGCGTGGCGATCATCCACAATTAAATCGCCCTCGCATAGAAATTTCATAGTCGTGAGTAGGCCATCACTATATCATATACATAGTATTATGAAACAGTATATTCAATTTCATGGGATTCCTCTCCATCGTCTGACACTCAGAAGGAATCAGAGGATATCACCAACATATCCCTACCCGTTGGGGGCTCCGACCCCGCCCCCAGAAGCGTGGCGATCATCCACAACTAATTCGCCCCCGCATAGAGATTTGATAGTCCAGCGTAGGCCACCACTATATCATATTTACAGTATAATGAAACAGAATATTAAATATCATGAGATTGTTTTCTATCGCTTGAGACTCAGAAGGAATCAGAGAATATCACCAACATATCCCTACCCGTTGGGGGCTGCGACCCCGCCCCCAGAAGAGTGGCGATCATCCACAACTAAATCGCCCCCGCATAGAGATTTGATAGTCGTGGGTAGGACACAACTATAACATATAAAGAGTATTATGAAACAGACCATTCAATTTCAGTGGATAGTTTTCCATCGTCTGAGACTCATAAGGAATCAGAGGATATCACCAACATATCCCTAAC
The DNA here is from genome assembly GCA_946902985.2 of Meconema thalassinum. Classification (NCBI taxonomy): domain Eukaryota; kingdom Metazoa; phylum Arthropoda; class Insecta; order Orthoptera; family Tettigoniidae; genus Meconema; species Meconema thalassinum. The sequence continues at coordinate 92,786,609 of OX336394.1, forward strand.
CGTTGGGGGCTCCGACCCCGCCCCCAGAAGCGTGCCGAGCATCCACAACTAAATCAACCCCGCATAGAGATTTGATAGTCGTGGGTAGGCCATCACCATATCATATACAGAGTAATATGAAACAGTATATTCAATTTCATGGGATTACTATCCATCGTCTGACACTCAGAAGGATCAGAGTATATCACCAACATATCCTTACCCGTTGGGGGCACCGCCCCCGCCCCCAGAAGCGTGGCGATCATCAAAACCTAAATCGCACACGCATAGAGATTTTATAGTCGTGGGTAGGCCCGAACTATATCATATAAAGTGTATTATGATACAGACTATTCAATTTCATGGGATTGTTTTCCATCGTCTGACACTCAGAAAGAATCAGAGGATATCACCAACACATCCCTACCCGTTGGGGGCTCTGACCCCGCCCCCAGAAGCGTGGCGATCATCCACAACGAAATCGCCCCCGCAAAGAATTTTGATAGTCGTGGGTAGGCCACCTCTTTATCATATAAAGAGTATTATGAAAAAGAATATTGAATTTCATGGGATTGTTTTCCATCCTCTGACACTCAGAAGGAATCAGAGGATACCACCAACATATCCCTACCCGTTGGGGGCTCCGACCCCGCCCCCAGAAGCGTGGCGGTTATCCACAAATAAATCGCCCCCGCATAGAGAATTGATAGTCGTGGGTAGGACACAACTATATCATATAAAGAGTATTATGAAAGAGACCATTCAATTTCAGTGGATAGTTTTCCATCGTCTGACACTCAGAAGGAATCAGAGGATATCACCAACATATCCCTACCCGTTGGGGGCTCCGACCCCGCCCCCAGAAGCGTGGCGAGCATCCACAACTAATTCGCCCCCGCATAGAGATTTGATAGTCCAGTGTAGGCCACCACTATATCATATATACAGTATAATGAAACAGACTATTAAATATCATGAGATTGTTTTCTATCGCTTGAGACTCAGAAGGAATCAGAGAATATCACCAACATATCCCTACCCGTTGGGGGCTGCGACCCCGCCCCTAGAAGCGTTGCGATCATCCACAATCAAATCGCCCTCGCATAGAAATTTCATAGTCGTGAGTAGGCCATCACTATATCATATACATAGTATTATGAAACAGTATATTCAATTTCATGGGATTCCTCTCCATCGTCTGACACTCAGAAAGAATCAGAGGATATCACCAACATAACCCTACACGTTGGGGGCTCCGAGCCCACCCCCAGAAGCGTGGCGATCATCCAAAACTAAATCGCGCACGCATAGAGACTTGATAGTCGTGGGTAGGCCACCACTATATCATATAAAGGGTATTATGAAACAGACTATTCAGTTTCATGGGATTGTTTTCCATTGTCTGACACTCAGAGAGAATCAGAGGATATCACCAACATATCCCTACCCGTTGGGGGCTCCGCCCCCGCCCCCAGAAGCGTGGCGATCATCCACAACTAAATCGCCCCCGCATAGAGTTTTGATAGTCGTGGGTAGGCCACCTCTATATCTTATAAAGAGTATTATGAAAAAGACTATTCAATTTCATGGGATTGTTTTCCATCGTCTGACAGTCAGAAGGAATCAGAGGATATCACCAACATATCCCTACCCGTTGGGGGCTCCGCCCCCGCCCCCAGAAGCGTGGCGAGCATCCACAACTAAATCGCCCCCGCATATAGATTTGATAGTCCTGTGAAGGCCACCACTATATCATATTTACAGTATTATGAAACAGACTATTCAATTTCATGGGATTGTTTTCTATCGCTTGAGACTCAGAAGGAATCAGAGAATATCACCAACAAATCCCTACCCGTTGGGGGCTCCGACCCCGCCCCCAGAAGCGTGGCGATCATCCACAACTAAATCGCCCCCGCATAGAAATTTGATAGTCGTGGGAAGGCCACCACTATATCATATAAAGAGTATTATGATACTGCAAACCTATTTTATGGGATTGTTTTCCATCGTCTGACACTCAGATGGAATCAGAGGATATCACCAACATATCCCTACCCATTGGGGGCACCGCCCCCGCCCCCAGAAGCGTGGCGATCATCCAAAACTAAATCGCCTCCGCATAGAGACTTGATAGTCGTGGGTAGGCCACCACTATATCATATAAAGTGTATTATGAAACAGACGATTCAATTTCATGGGATTGTTTTCCTTCGTCTGACACTCAGAAGGAATCAGAGGATATCACCAACACATCCCTACTCGTTGGGGGCTCCGGCCCCGCCCCCAGAAGCGTGGCGATCATCCACAACTAAATCGCCCCCGCATAGAGTTTTGATAGTCGTGGGTAGGCCACCTCTATATCATATAAAGAGTATTATGAAACAGACTATTCAATTTCATGGGATTGTTTTCCATCGTCTGACACTCAGAAGGAATCAGAGGATATCACCAACATGTCCCCACCCGTTGGGAGCTCCGCCCCCGCCCCCAGAAGCGTGGCGAGCATCCACAACTAATTCGCCCCCGCATAGAGATTTGATAGTCCAGTGTAGGCCACCACTATATCATATTTACAGTATAATGAAACAGACTATTAAATATCATGAGATTGTTTTCTATCGCTTGAGACTCAGAAGGAATCAGAGAATATCACCAACATATCCCTACCCGTTGGGGGCTGCGACCCCGCCCCTAGAAGCGTGGCGATCATCCACAATTAAATTGCCCTCGCATAGAAATTTCATAGTCGTGAGTAGGCCATCACTATATCATATACATAGTACTATGAAACAGTATATTCAATTTCATGGGATTCCTCTCCATCGTCTGACACTCAGAAGGAATCAGAGGATATCACCAACATATCCCTACCCGTTGGGGCTCCGACCCCGCCCCCAGAAGCGTGGCGATCATCCACAACTAATTCGCCCCCGCATAGAGATTTGATAGTCCAGCGTAGGCCACCACTATATCATATTTACAGTATAATGAAACAGAATATTAAATATCATGAGATTGTTTTCTATCGCTTGAGACTCAGAAGGAATCAGAGAATATCACCAACATATCCCTACCCGTTGGGGGCTGCGACCCCGCCCCTAGAAGCGTGGCGATCATCCACAATTAAATCGCCCTCGCATAGAGATTTCATAGTCGTGCGTAGGCCATCACTATATCATATACATAGTATTATGAAACAGTATATTCAATTTCATGGGATTCCTCTCCATCGTCTGACACTCAGAAGGAATCAGAGGATATCACCAACATAACCCTACCCGTTGGGGGCTCCGAGCCCACCCCCAGAAGCGTGGCGATCATCCAAAACTAAATCCTGCACGCATAGAGATTTGATAGTCGTGGGTAGGCCACCACTATATCATATAAAGGGTATTATGAAACAGACTATTCAGTTTCATGGGATTGTTTTCCATCGTCTGACACTCAGAGAGAATCAGAGGATATCACCAACATATCCCTACCCGTTGGGGGCTCCGCCCCCGCCCCCAGAAGCGTGGCGATCATCCACAACTAAATCGCCCCCGCATAGAGTTTTGATAGTCGTGGGTAGGCCACCTCTATATCATATAAAGAGTATTATGAAAAAGACTATTCAATTTCATGGGATTGTTTTCCATCGTCTGACAGTCAGAAGGAATCAGAGGATATCACCAACATATCCCTACCCGTTGGGGGCTCCGCCCCCGCCCCCAGAAGCGTGGCGAGCATCCACAACTAAATCGCCCCCGCATAGAAATTTGATAGTCGTGGGAAGGCCACCACTATATCATATAAAGAGTATTATGATACTGACAAATCTATTTCATGGGATTGTTTTCCATCGTCTGACATTCAGATGGAATCAGAGGATATCACCAACATATCCCTACCCATTGGGGGCACTGCCCCCGCCCCCAGAAGCGTGGCGATCATCCAAAACTAAATCGCCTCCGCATAGAGACTTGATAGTCGTAGGTAGGCCACCATTATATCATATAAAGTGTATTATGAAACAGACGATTCAATTTCATGGGATTGTTTTCCTTCGTCTGACACTCAGAAGGAATCAGAGGATATCACCATCATATCCCTACCTGTTGGGGGCTCCGACCCCGCCCCCAGAAGCGTGGCGATCATCCACAACTAAATCGCCCCCGCATAGAGTTTTGATAGTCGTGGGGAGGCCACCTCTATATCATATAAATTGTATTATGAAACAGACTATTCAATTTCATGGGATTGTTTTCCTTCGTCTGACACTCAGAAGGAATCAGAGGATATCACCAACATATCCCTCCTCGTTGGGGTCTCCGATCCCACCCCCAGAAGAGTGGCGATCATCCACAACTAAATCGCCCCCGCATATAGATTTGATAGTCGTGGGTAGGACACAACTATAACATATAAAGAGTATTATGATACAGACCATTCAATTTCAGTGGATAGTTTTCCATCGTCTGAGACTCATAAGGAATCAGAAGATATCACCAACATATCCCTAACCGTTGGGGGCTCCGACCCCGCCCCCAGAAGCGTGCCGAGCATCCACAACTAAATCAACCCCGCTTAGAGATTTGATAGTCGTGGGTAGGCCATCACCATATCATATACAGAGTAATATGAAACAGTATATTCAATTTCATGGGATTCCTATCCATCGTCTGACACTCAGAAGGATCAGAGGATATCACCAACATATCCTTACCCGTTGGGGGCACCGTTCCCGCCCCCAGAAGCGTGGCGATCATCCAAACCTAAATCGCACACGCATAGAGATTTTATAGTCGTGTGTAGGCCCCAACTATATCATATAAAGTGTATTATGAAACAGACTATTCAATTTCATGGGATTGTTTTCCATCGTCTGACACTCAGAAAGAATCAGAGGATATCACCAACACATCCCTACCCGTTGGGGGCTCTGACCCCGCCCCCAGAAGCGTGGCGATCATCCACAACGAAATCGCCCCCGCATAGAGTTTTGATAGTCGTGGGTAGGCCACCTCTTTATCATATAAAGAGTATTATGAAAAAGAATATTGAATTTCATGGGATTGTTTTCCATCCTCTGACACTCAGAAGGAATCAGAGGATACCACCAACATATCCCTACCCGTTGGGGGCTCCGACCCCGCCCCCAGAAGCGTGGCGGTTATCCACAACTAAATCGCCCCCGCATAGAGAACTGATAGTCGTGGGTAGGACACAACTATATCATATAAAGAGTATTATGAAAGAGACCATTCAATTTCAGTGGATAGTTTTCCATCGTCTGACACTCAGAAGGAATCAGAGGATATCACCAACATATCCCTACCCGTTGGGGCCTGCGACCCCGCCCCTAGAAGCGTTGCGATCATCCACAATTAAATCGCCCTCGCATAGAGATTTCATAGTCGTGAGTAGGCCATCACAATATCATATACATAGTATTATGAAACAGTATATTCAATTTCATGGGATTCCTCTCCATCGTCTGACACTCAGAAGGAATCAGAGGATATCACCAACATAACCCTACCCGTTGGGGGCTCCGAGCCCACCCCCAGAAGCGTGGCGATCATCCAAAACTAAATCGCGCACGCATAGAGATTTGATAGTCGTGGGTAGGCCACCACTATATCATATAAAGGGTATTATGAAACAGACTATTCAGTTTCATGGGATTGTTTTCCATCGTCTGACACTCAGAGAGGATCAGAGGATATCACCAACATATCCCTACCCGTTGGGGGCTCCGCCCCCGCCCCCAGAAGCGTGGCGACCATCCACAACTAAATCGCCCCCGCGTAGAGTTTTGATAGTCGTGGGTAGGCCACCTCTATATCATATAAAGAGTATTATGAAAAAGACTATTCAATTTCATGGGATTGTTTTCCATCGTCTGACAGTCAGAAGGAATCAGAGGATATCACCAACATATCCCTACACGTTGGGGGCTCCGCCCCCGCCCCCAGAAGCGTGGCGAGCATCCACAACTAAATCGCCCCCGCATATAGATTTGATAGTCCTGTGTAGGCCACCACTATATCATATTTACAGTATTATGAAACAGACTATTCAATTTCATGGGATTGTTTTCTATCGCTTGAGACTCAGAAGGAATCAGAGAATATCACCAACAAATCCCTACCCGTTGGGGGCTCCGACCCCGCCCCCAGAAGCGTGGCGATCATCCACAACTAAATCGCCCCCGCATAGAAATTTGATAGTCGTGGGAAGGCCACCACTATATCATATAAAGAGTATTATGATACTGACAAATCTATTTCATGGGATTGTTTTCCAACGTCTGACACGCAGATGGAATCAGAGGATATCACCAACGTATACCTACCCATTGGGGGCACCGCCCCCGCCCCCAGAAGCGTGGCGATCATCCAAAACTAAATCGCCTCCGCATAGAGACTTGATAGTCGTGGGTAGGCCAACACTATATCATATAAAGTGTATTATGAAACAGACGATTCAATTTCATGGGATTGTTTTCCTTCGTCTGACACTCAGAATGTATCAGAGGATATCACCAACATAACCCTACCCGTTGGGGGCTCCGACCCCGCCCCCAGAAACGTGGCGATCATCCACAACTAAATCGCCCTCGCATTGAGACTTCATAGTCGTTCTTAGGCCATCACTATATCATATACATAGTATTATGATACAGTATATTCAATTTCATGGGATTCCTCTCCATCGTCTGACACTCAGAAGGAATCAGAGGATATCACCAACATATCCCTACCCGCTGGGGGCTCCGACCCCGCCCCCAGAAGCGTGGCGATCATCCAAAACTATATCGCGCACGCATAGAGATTTGATAGTCGTGGGTAGGCCACCACTATATCATATAAAGAGTATTATGAAACAGACTATTCAGTTTCATGGTTTTTTTTCATCGTCTGACACTCAGAAAGAATCAGGGGATATCACCAACATATCCCTACCCGTTGGGGGCTCCGGCCCCGCCCCCAGAAGCGTGGCGAGTATCCACAACTAAATCGCCCCCGCAAAGAGATTTGATAGTCTTGGGTAGGACACAACTACATCATATAAAGAGTATTATGAAACAGACCATTCAATTTCAGTGAATAGTTTTCCATCGTCTGACACTCAGAAGGAATCAGAGGATACCACCAACATATCCCTACCCGTTGGGGGTTCCGACCCCGCCCCCAGAAGCGTGGCGATCATCCTCAACTAAATCGCCCCCGCATAGAGATTTGATAGTCGTGGGTAGGACGTAACTATATCATATAAAGAGTATTATGAAACTGACCATTCAATTTCAGTGGATAGTTTTCCATCGTCTGACACTCAGAAGGAATCAGAGGATATCACCAACATATCCCTACCCGTTGGGGGCTCTGCCCCCGCCCCCAGAAGCGTGGCGAGCATCCACAACTAAATCGCCCCCGCATAGAGATTTGATAGTCCAGTGTAGGACACCACTATATCATATTTACAGTATTATGAAACAGACTATTCAATTTCATGGGATTTTTTTTCTATCGTCTGAGACTCAGAAGGACCCAGAGGAGATCACCAACATATTCCTACACGTTGGGGGCTACGACTTCGGCCCCAGAAGCGTGGCGATCATCCACAACTAAATCTCCCCAGTATATAGATTTAATAGTCCTGGGTAGGCCACATCAATATCAAATTTACAGTATCATATTACAGACTATTCAATTTCAAGGGATTGTTTTCTATCACTTGAGAATCAGAAGGAATCAGAGAATATCACCAACATATCCCCACCCGTTGGGGGCTCCGACCCCGCCCCCTGAAGCGTGGCGATCATCCACAACTAAATCGCCCCAGCATAGAGAATTGATAGTCGTGGGTAGGACACAACTATATCATATAAAGAGTATTATGAAAGAGACCATTCAATTTCAGTGGATAGTTTTCCATCGTCTGACACTCAGAAGGAATCAGAGGATATCACCAACATATCCATACCCGTTGGGGGCTCCGACCCCGCCCCCAGAAGCGTGGCGAGCATCCACAACTAATTCGCCCCCGCATAGAGATTTGATAGTCCAGTGTAGGCCACCACTATATCATATTTACAGTATAATGAAACAGACTATTACATATCATGAGATTGTTTTCTATCGCTTGACACTCAGAAGGAATCAGAGGATATCACCAACATAACCCTACCCGTTGGGGGCTCCGAGCCCACCCCCAGAAGCGTGGCGATCATCCAAAACTAAATCGCGCACGCATAGAGATTTGATAGTCGTGGGTAGGCCACCTCTATATCATATAAAGAGTATTATGAAAAAGACTATTCAATTTCATGGGATTGTTTTCCGTCGTCTGACATTCAGAAGGAATCAGAGGATATCACCAACATATCCCTACCCGTTGGGGGCTCATCCCCCGCCCCCAGAAGCGTGGCGAGCATCCACAACTAAATCGCCCCCGCATATAGATTTGATAGTCCTGTGTAGGCCACCACTATATCATATTTACAGTATTATGAAACAGACTATTCAATTTCATGGGATTGTTTTCTATCGCTTGAGACTCAGAAGGAATCAGAGAATATCACCAACAAATCCCTACCCGTTGGGGGCTCCGACCCCGCCCCCAGAAGAGTGGCGATCATCCACAACTAAATCGCCTCCGCATAGAGACTTGATAGTCGTGAGTAGGCCACCACTATATCATATAAAGTGTATTATGAAACAGACGATTCAATTTCATGGGATTGTTTTCCTTCGTCTGACACTCAGAAGGAATCAGAGGATATCACCATCATATCCCTACCTGTTGGGGGCTCCGACCCCGCCCCCAGAAGCTTGGCGATCATCCACAACAAAATCGCCCCCGCATAGAGTTTTGATAGTCGTGGGGAGGCCACCTCTATATCATATAAATTGTATTATGAAACAGACTATTCAATTTCATGGGATTGTTTTCCTTCGTCTGAAACTCAGAAGGAATCAGAGGATATCACCAACATATCCCTCCCCGTTGGGGGCTCCGATCCCACCCCCAGAAGAGTGGCGATCATCCACAACTAAATCGCCCCCGCATAGAGATTTGATAGTCGTGGGTAGGACACAACTATAACATATAAAGAGTATTATGAAACAGACCATTCAGTTTCAGTGGATAGTTTTCCATCGTCTGAGACTCATAAGGAATCAGAGGATATCACCAACATATCCCTAACCGTTGGGGGCTCCGACCCCGCCCCCAGAAGTGTGCCGAGCATCCACAACTAAATCAACCCCGCATAGAGATTTGATAGTCGTGGGTACGCCATCACCATATCATATACAGAGTAATATGAAACAGTATATTCAATTTCATGGGATCCCTATCCATCGTCTGACACTCAGAAGGATCAGAGGATATCACCAACATATCCTTACCCGTTGGGGGCACCGACCCCGCCCCCAGAAGCGTGGCGATCATCCAAAACTAAATCGCACACGCATAGAGATTTTATAGTCGTGGGTAGGCCCCAACTATATCATATAAAGTGTATTATGAAACAGACTATTCAATTTCATGGGATTGTTTTCCATCGTCTGACACTCAGAAAGAATCAGAGGATATCACCAACACATCCCTACCCGTTGGGGGCTCTGACCCCGCCCCCAGAAGCGTGGCGATCATCCAAAACTAAATCGCCTCCGCATAGAGACTTGATAGTCGTAGGTAGGCCACCATTATATCATATAAAGTGTATTATGAAACAGACGATTCAATTTCATGGGATTTTTTTCCTTCGTCTGACACTCAGAAGGAATCAGAGGATATCACCATCATATCCCTACCTGTTGGGGGCTCCGACCCCGCCCCCAGAAGCGTGGCGATCATCCACAACTAAATCGCCACCGCATAGAGTTTTGATAGTCGTGGGGAGGCCACCTCTATATCATATAAATTGTATTATGAAACAGACTATTCAATTTCATGGGATTGTTTTCCTTCGTCTGACACTCAGAAGGAATCAGAGGATATCACCAACATATCCCTCCCCGTTGGGGGCTCCGATCCCACCCCCAGAAGAGTGGCGATCATCCACAACTAAATCGCCCCAGCATAGAGATTTGATAGTCGTGGGTAGGACACAACTATAACATATAAAGAGTATTATGAAACAGACCATTCAATTTCAGTGGATAGTTTTCCATCGTCTGAGACTCATAAGGAATCAGAGGATATCACCAACATATCCCTAACCGTTGGGGGCTCCGCCCCCGCCCCCAGAAGCGTGCCGAGCATCCACAACTAAATCAACCCCGCATAGAGATTTGATAGTCGTGGGTAGGCCATCACCATATCATATACAGAGTAATATGAAACAGTATATTCAATTTCATGGGATTCCTATCCATCGTCTGACACTCAGAAGGATCAGAGGATATCACCAACATATCCTTACCCGTTGGGGGCACCGTCCCCGCCCCCAGAAGCGTGGCGATCATCCAAACCTAAATCGCACACGCATAGAGATTTTATAGTCGTGGGTAGGCCGCAACTATATCATATAAAGTGTATTATGAAACAGACTATTCAATTTCATGGGATTGTTTTCCATCGTCTGACACTCAGAAAGAATCAGAGGATATCACCAACACATCCCTACCCGTTGGGGGCTCTGACCCCGCCCCCAGAAGCGTGGCGATCATCCACAACGAAATCGCCCCCGCATAGAGTTTTGATAGTCGTGGGTAGGCCACCTCTTTATCGTATAAAGAGTATTATGAAAAAGAATATTGAATTTCATGGGATTGTTTTCCATCCTCTGACACTCAGAAGGAATCAGAGGATACCACCAACATATCCCTACCCGTTGGGGGCTCCGACCCCGCCCCCAGAAGCGTGGCGGTTATCCACAACTAAATCGCCCCCGCATAGAGAACTGATAGTCGTGGGTAGGACACAACTATATCATATAAAGAGTATTATGAAAGAGACCATTCAATTTCAGTGGATAGTTTTCCATCGTCTGACACTCAGAAGGAATCAGAGGATATCACCAACATATCCCTACCCGTTGGGGGCTGCGACCCCGCCCCTAGAAGCGTTGCGATCATCCACAATTAAATCGCCCTCGCATAGAGATTTCATAGTCGTGAGTAGGCCATCACTATATCATATACATAGTATTATGAAACAGTATATTCAATTTCATGGGATTCCTCTCCATCGTCTGACACTCAGAAGGAATCAGAGGATATCACCAACATAACCCTACCCGTTGGGGGCTCCGCCCCCGCCCCCAGAAGCGTGGCGAGCATCCACAACTAAATCGCCCCCGCATATAGATTTGATAGTCCTGTGTAGGCCACCACTATATCATATTTACAGTATTATGAAACAGACTATTCAATTTCATGGGATTGTTTTCTATCGCTTGAGACTCAGAAGGAATCAGAGAATATCACCAACAAATCCCTACCCGTTGGGGGCTCCGACCCCGCCCCCAGAAGCGTGGCGATCATCCACAACTAAATCGCCCCCGCATAGAAATTTGATAGTCGTGGGAAGGCCACCACTATATCATATAAAGAGTATTATGATACTGACAAATCTATTTCATGGGATTGTTTTCCAACGTCTGACACTCAGATGGAATCAGAGGATATCACCAACATATCCCTACCCATTGGGGGCACCGCCCCCGCCCCCAGAAGCGTGGCGATCATCCAAAACTAAATCGCCTCCGCATAGAGACTTGATAGTCGTGGGTAGGCCACCACTATATCATATAAAGTGTATTATGAAACAGACGATTCAATTTCATGGGATTGTTTTCCTTCGTCTGACACTCAGAAGGAATCAGAGGATATCACCATCATATCCCTACCTGTTGGGGGCTCCGACCCCGCCCCCAGAAGCGTGGCGATCATCCACAACTAAATCGCCCCCGCATAGAGTTTTGATAGTCGTGGGGAGGCCACCTCTATATCATATAAATTGTATTATGAAACAGACTATTCAATTTCATGGGATTGTTTTCCTTGGTCTGACACTCAGAAGGAATCAGAGGATATCACCAACATATCCCTACCCGTTGGGGGCTCCGGCCCCGCCCCCAGAAGCGTGGCGAGCATCCACAACTAAATCGCCCCCGCAAAGAGATTTGATAGTCGTGGGTAGGACACAACTACATCATATAAAGAGTATTATGAAACAGACCATTCAATTTCAGTGAATAGTTTTCCATCGTCTGACACTCAGAAGGAATCAGAGGATACCACCAACATATCCCTACCCGTTGGGGGCTCCGTCCCCGCCCCCAGAAGCGTGGCGATCATCCTCAACTAAATCGCCCCCGCATAGAGATTTGATAGTCGTGGGTAGGACGTAACTATATCATATAAAGAGTATTATGAAACAGACCATTCAATTTCAGTGGATAGTTTTCCATCGTCTGACACTTAGAAGGAATCAGAGGATATCACCAACATATCCCTACCCGTTGGGGGCTCTGCCCCCGCCCCCAGAAGCGTGGCGAGCATCCACAACTAAATCGCCCCCGCATAGAGATTTGATAGTCCAGTGTAGGCCACCACTATATCATATTTACAGTATTATGAAACAGACTATTCAATTTCATGGGATTTTTTTTCTATCGTCTGAGACTCAGAAGGACCCAGAGGAGATCACCAACATATTCCTACACGTTGGGGGCTACGACTTCGGCCCCAGAAGCGTGGCGATCATCCACAACTAAATCTCCCCAGCATATAGATTTAATAGTCCTGGGTAGGTCACATCAATATCAAATTTACAGTATCATGAAACAGACTATTCAATTTCAAGGGATTGTTTTCTATCACTTGAGAATCAGAAGGAATCAGAGAATATCACCGACATATTCCTACCCGTTGGGGGCCCGACCCCGCTACCAGAAGCCTGGGGATCATCCAAAACTAAATCGCCCCCGCATAGAGACTTGATAGTCGAGGGTAGGCCACCACTATATCATATAAAGAGTATTATGAAACAGACTATTTAATTTCATGGGATTGTTTTCCTTCGTCTGACACTCAGAATGAATCAGAGGATATCACTAACATATCCCTACACATTGGGGGCCCGACCCCGCTAACAGAAGCCTGGGGATCATCCAAAACTAAATCGCCCCCGCATAGAGACTTGATAGTCGAGGGTAGGCCACCACTATATCATATAAAGAGTATTATGAAACAGACTATTTAATTTCATGGGATTGTTTTCCTTCGTCTGACACTCAGAAGGAATCAGAGGATATCACCAACATATTCCTACCCGTTGGTGGCTCCGGCCCCGCCCCCAGACCCGTGGCGAGCATCCACAAATAATTCGCCCCCGCATAGAGATTTGATAGTCCAGTGTAGGCCACCACTATATCATATTTACAGTATAATGAAACAGACTATTAAATATCATGAGATTGTTTTCTATCGCTTGACACTCAGAAGGAATCAGAGGATATCACCAACATATCCCTACCCGTTGGGGGCAGCGACCCCGCCCCTAGAAGCGTGGCGATCATCCACAATTAAATCGCCCTCGCATAGAGATTTCATAGTCGTGAGTAGGCCATCACTATATCATATACATAGTATTATGAAACAGTATATTCAATTTCATGGGATTCCACTCTATCGTCTGACACTCAAAAGGAATCAGAGGATATCACCAACATAACCCTACCCGTTGGGGGCTCCGAGCCCACCCCCAGAAGCGTGGCGATCATCCAAAACTAAATCGCGCACGCATAGAGATTTGATAGTCGTGGGTAGGCCACCACTATATCATATAAAGGGTATAATGAAACAGACTATTCAGTTTCATGGGATTGTTTTCCATCGTCTGACACTCAGAGAGAATCAGAGGATATCACCAACATATCCCTACCCGTTGGGGGCTCCGCCCCCGCCCCCAGAAGCGTGGCGATAATCCACAACTAAATCGCCCCCGCATAGAGTTTTGATAGTCGTGGGTAGGCCACCTCTATATCATATAAAGACTATTATGAAAAAGACTATTCAATTTCATGGGATTGTTTTCCGTCGTCTGACATTCAGAAGGAATCAGAGGATATCACCAACATATCCCTACCCGTTGGGGGCTCATCCCCCGCCCCCAGAAGCGTGGCGAGCATCCACAACTAAATCGCCCCCGCATATAGATTTGATAGTCCTGTGTAGGCCACCACTATATCATATTTACAGTATTATGAAACAGACTATTCAATTTCATGGGATTGTTTTCTATCGCTTGAGACTCAGAAGGAATCAGAGAATATCACCAACAAATCCCTACCCGTTGGGGGCTCCGACCCCGCCCCCAGAAGCGTGGCGATCATCCACAACTAAATCGCCCCCGCATAGAAATTTGATAGTCGTGGGAAGGCCACCACTATATCATATAAAGAGTATTATGATACTGACAAATCTATTTCATGGGATTGTTTTCCATCGTCTGACACTCAGATGGAATCAGAGGATATCACCAACATAATCCTACCCATTGGGGGCACCGCCCCCGCCCCCAGAAGCGTGGCGATCATCCAAAACTAAATCGCCTCCGCATAGATACTTGATAGTCGTGGGTAGGCCACCACTATATCATTTAAAGTGTATTATGAAACAGACGATTCAATTTCATGGGATTGTTTTCCTTCGTCTGACACTCAGAAGGAATCAGAGGATATCACCATCATATCCCTACCTGTTGGGGGCTCCGCCCCCGCCCCCAGAAGCGTGGCGATCATCCACAACTAAATCGCCCCCGCATAGAGTTTTGATAGTCGTGGGGAGGCCACCTCTATATCATATAAATTGTATTATGAAACAGACTATTCAATTTCATGGAATTGTTTTCCATCGTCTGACACTCAGAAGGAATCAGAGGATATCACCAACATATCCCTACCCGTTGGGGGTCCGACCCCACCCCCAGAAGCGTGGCGGTTATCCACAACTAAATCGCCCCCGTATAGAGAATTGATAGTCGTGGGTAGGACACAACTATATCATATAAAGAGTATTATGAAAGAGACCATTCAATTTCAGTGGATAGTTTTCCATCGTCTGACACACAGAAGGAATCAGAGGATATCACCAACATATCCCTACCCGTTGGGGGCTCCGCCCCCGCCCCCAGAAGCGTGGCGAGCATCCACAACTAATTCGCCCCCGCATAGAGATTTGATAGTCCAGTGTAGGCCACCACTATATCATATTTACAGTATAATGAAACAGACTATTAAATATCATGAGATTGTTTTCTATCGCTTGACACTCAGAAGGAATCAGAGGATATCACCAACATATCCCTACCCGTTGGGGGCAGCGACCCCGCCCCTAGAAGCGTGGCGATCATCCACAATTAAATCGCCCTCGCATAGAGATTTCATAGTCGTGAGTAGGCCATCACTATATCATATACATAGTATTATGAAACAGTATATTCAATTTCATGGGATTCCTCTCTATCGTCTGACACTCAGAAGGAATCAGAGGATATCACCAACATAACCCTACCCGTTGGGGGCTCCGAGCCCACCCCCAGAAGCGTGGCGATCATCCAAAACTAAATCGCGCACGCATAGAGATTTGATAGTCGTGGGTAGGCCACCACTATATCATATAAAGGGTATAATGAAACAGACTATTCAGTTTCATGGGATTGTTTTCCATCGTCTGACACTCAGAGAGAATCAGAGGATATCACCAACATATCCCTACCCGTTGGGGGCTCCGCCCCCGCCCCCAGAAGCGTGGCGATCATCCACAACTAAATCGCCCCCGCATAGAGTTTTGATAGTCGTGGGTAGGCCACCTCTATATCATATAAAGACTATTATGAAAAAGACTATTCAATTTCATGGGATTGTTTTCCGTCGTCTGACATTCAGAAGGAATCAGAGGATATCACCAACATATCCCTACCCGTTGGGGGCTCATCCCCCGCCCCCAGAAGCGTGGCGAGCATCCACAACTAAATCGCCCCCGCATATAGATTTGATAGTCCTGTGTAGGCCACCACTATATCATATTTACAGTATTATGAAACAGACTATTCAATTTCATGGGATTGTTTTCTATCGCTTGAGACTCAGAAGGAATCAGAGAATATCACCAACAAATCCCTACCCGTTGGGGGCTCCGACCCCGCCCCCAGAAGCGTGGCGATCATCCACAACTAAATCGCCCCCGCATAGAAATTTGATAGTCGTGGGAAGGCCACCACTATATCATATAAAGAGTATTATGATACTGACAAATCTATTTCATGGGATTGTTTTCCATCGTCTGACACTCAGATGGAATCAGAGGATATCACCAACATAATCCTACCCATTGGGGGCACCGCCCCCGCCCCCAGAAGCGTGGCGATCATCCAAAACTAAATCGCCTCCGCATAGATACTTGATAGTCGTGGGTAGGCCACCACTATATCATTTAAAGTGTATTATGAAACAGACGATTCAATTTCATGGGATTGTTTTCCTTCGTCTGACACTCAGAAGGAATCAGAGGATATCACCATCATATCCCTACCTGTTGGGGGCTCCGACCCCGCCCCCAGAAGCGTGGCGATCATCCACAACTAAATCGCCCCCGCATAGAGTTTTGATAGTCGTGGGGAGGCCACCTCTATATCATATAAATTGTATTATGAAACAGACTATTCAATTTCATGGGATTGTTTTCCTTCGTCTGACACTCAGAAGGAATCAGAGGATATCACCAACATATCCCTCCCCGTTCGGGGCTCCGATCCCACCCCCAGAAGAGTGGCGATCATCCACAACTAAATCGCCCCCGCATAGAGATTTGATAGTCGTGGGTAGGACACAACTATAACATATAAAGAGTATTATGAAACAGACCATTCAGTTTCAGTGGATAGTTTTCCATCGTCTGAGACTCATAAGGAATCAGAGGATATCACCAACATATCCCTAACCGTTGGGGGCTCCGACCCCGCCCCCAGAAGCGTGCCGAGCATCCACAACTAAATCAACCCCGCATAGAGATTTGATAGTCGTGGGTACGCCATCACCATATCATATACACAGTAATATGAAACAGTATATTCAATTTCATGGGATCCCTATCCATCATCTGACACTCAGAAGGATCAGAGGATATCACCAACATAGCGTTACCCGTTGGGGGCACCGACCCCGCCCCCAGAAGGGTGGCGATCATCCAAAACTAAATCGCACACGCATAGAGATTTTATAGTCGTGGGTAGGCCCCAACTATATCATATAAAGTGTATTATGAAACAGACTATTCAATTTCATGGGATTGTTTTCCATCGTCTGACACTCAGAAAGAATCAGAGGATATCACCAACACATCCCTACCCGTTGGGGGCTCTGACCCCGCCCCCAGAAGCGTGGCGATCATCCACAACGAAATCGCCCCCGCATAGAGTTTTGATAGTCGTGGGTAGGCCACCTCTTTATCATATAAAGAGTATTATGAAAAAGAATATTGAATTTCATGGGATTGTTTTCCATCCTCTGACACTCAGAAGGAATCAGAGGATACCACCAACATATCCCTACCCGTTGGGGGCTCCGACCCCGCCCCCAGAAGCGTGGCGATCATCCACAACTAAATCGCCCTCGCATAGAGATTTGATAGTCGTGGGTAGGACACAACTATATCATATAAAGAGTATTATGATACAGACTCATCTATTTCATGGGATTGTTTTCCATCGACTGACACTCAGATGTATTCAGAGGATATCACCAACATATCCCTACCCATTGGGGGCTCCTACCCCGCCACCAGAAGCCTGGCTATCATCCAAAACTAAATCGCCCCCGCATAGAGACTTGATAGTCGTGGGTAGGACACAACTATATCATATAAAGAGTATTATGAAACATACCATTCAATTTCAGTGGATAGTTTTCCATCGTCTGACACTCAGTAGGAATCAGAGGATATCACCAACATATCCCTACCCGTTGGGGGATCCGCCCCCGCCCCCAGAAGCGTGGCGAGCATCCACAACTAAATCGCCCCCGCATAGAGATTTGATAGTCCAGTGTAGGCCACCACTATATCATATTTACAGTATAATGAAACAGACAATTAAATTTCATGGGATTGTTTTCTATCGCTTGAGACTCAGAAGGAATCGGAGAATATCACCAACATATCCCTACCCGTTGGGGGCTCCGACCACGCCCCTAGAAGCGTGGCGATCATCCACAACTAAATCGCCCTCGCATAGAGATTTCATAGTCGTGGTTAGGCCATCACTATATCATATACATAGCATTATGAAACAGTATATTCAATTTCATGGGATTCCTCCCCATCGTCTGACACTCAGAAGGAATCAGAAGATATCACCAACATATCCCTATGCGTTGGGGGCTCCGACCCCACCCCCAGAAGCGTGGCGATCATCCAAAACTAAATCGCGCACGCATAGAGATTTGATAATCGTGGGTAGGCCACCACTATATCATATAAAGAGTATTATGAAAAAGACTATTCAATTTCATGGGATTGTTTACCATCGTCTGACACTCAGAAAGAATCAGAGGATATCACCAACATATCCCTACCCGTTGGGGGCTCCGCCCCCGCCCCCAGAAGCGTGGCGATCATCCACAACTATATCGCACCTGCATAGAGTTTTGATATTCGTGGGTAGGCCACCCCTATATCATATGAAGAGTATTATGAAAAAGACTATTCAATTTCATGGGATTGTTTTCCATCGTCTGACACTCAGAAGGAATCAGAGGATATCACAAACATATCCCTACCCGTTGGGTGCTCCGCCCCCGCCCCCAGAAGCGTGGCGATCATCCACAACTAAATCGCCCCCGCATAGAGATTTGATAGTCGTGGGTAGGACACAACTACGTCATATAAAGAGTATTATGAAACAGACCATTCATTTTCAGTGGATAGTTTTCCATCGTCTGACACTCAGAAGGAATTAGAGGATACCACAAACATATCCCTACCCGTTGGGGGCTCAAACCCCGCCCCCAGAAGCGTGGCGACCACCCTTAACTAAATCGCCCCCGCATAGAGATTTGATAGTCGTGGGTAGGACACAACTATATCATATAAAGAGTATTATGAAACAGACCATTCAATTTCAGTGGATAGTTTTCCATCGTCTGACACTCAGAAGGAATCAGAGGATATCACCAACATATCCCTACCCGTTGGGGGCTCCGACCCCGCCCCCAGAAGCGTGGCGAGCATCCACAACTAAATCGCCCCCGCATAGAGATTTGATAGTCCAGTGTAGGCCACCACTATATCATATTTACAGTATTATGAAACAGACTATTCAATTTCATGGGATTGTTTTCTATCGTCTGAGACTCAGAAGGACTCAGAGGAGATCACCAACATATTCCTACACGTTGGGGGCTACGACTTCGGCCCCAGAAGCGTGGCGATCATCCACAACTAAATCGCCCCAGCATATAGATTTAATAGTCCTGGGTAGGCCACAACAATATCAAATTTACAGTATCATGAAACAGACTATTCAATTTCAAGGGATTGTTTTCTATCGCTTGAGAATCAGAAGGAATCAGAGAATATCACCAACATATCCCTACCCGTTGGGGGCTCCGACCCCGCCCCCAGAAGCGCGGCGATCATCCACAACTAAATCGCCCCCGCATAGAGATTTGATAGTCGTGGGTAGGCCACCACTGTATCATATAAAGAGTATTATGATACAGACTAATCTATTTCATGGGATTGTTTTCCATCGTCTGACACTCAGATGGAATCAGAGGATATCACCAACATATCCCTACCCATTGGGGGCTCCGACCCCGCCACCAGAAGCCTGGCTATCATCCAAAACTATATCGCCCCCGCATAGAGACTTGATAGTCGAGGGTAGGCCACCACTATATCACATAAAGAGTATTATGAAACAGACTATTTAATTTCATGGGATTGTTTTCCTTCGTCTGACACTCAGAAGGAATCAGAGGATATGACCAACATATCCCTACCCGTTGGGGGCTCCGGCCCCGCCCCCAGAAGCGTGGCGATCATCCACAACTAAATCGCCCCCGCATAGAGTTTTGATAGTCGTGGGTAGGCCACCACTATATCATATAAAGAGTATTATGGAACAGACTATTCAATTTCATGGGATTGTTTTCCATCGTCTGATACTGAGAAGGAATCAGAGGATATCACCAACATATCCCTACCCGTTGGGGGTCCGACCCCTCCCCCAGAAGCGTGGCGGTCATCCAAAACTAAATCGCCCCCGCATAGAGATTGGATAGTCGTGGGTAGGACACAACTATATCATATAAGGAGTATTATGAAACAGACCATTCAATTTCAGTGGATAGTTTTCCATCGTCTGACACTCAGAAGGAATCAGAGGATATCACCAACATATCCCTACCCGTTGGGGGCTCCGGCCCCGCCCCCAGAAGCGTGGCGATCATCCACAACTAAATCGCCCCCGCATAGAGTTTTGATAGTCGTGGGTAGGCCACCACTATATCATATACATAGTATTATGAAACAGTATATTCAATTTCATGGAATTTCTCTCCATCGTCTGACACTCAGAAGGAATCAGAGGATATCACCAACATATCCCTACACGTTGGGGGCTCCGAAACCGCCCCCAGAAGCGTGGCGATCATCCAAAACTATATCGCGCACGCATAGAGATTTGATAGTCATTGGTAGGCCACCACTATATCATATAAAGAGTATTATGAAACAGACTATTCAATTTCATGGTTTTTTTTTCATCGTCTGACACTCAGAAAGAATCAGAGGATATCACCAACATATCCCTACCCGTTGGAGGCTCCGCCCCCGCCCCCAGAAGCGTGGCGATCATCCGCAACTAAATCGCCCCCGCATAGAGATTTGATAGTCGTGGGTAGGACACAACTACATCATATAATGAGTATTATGAAACAGACCATTCAATTTCAGTGGATAGTTTTCCATCGTCTGACACTCAGAAGGAATCAGAGGATACCACCAACATATCCCTACCCGTTGGGGGCTCCGACCCCACCCCCAGAAGCGTAGCGATCATCCTCAACTAAATCGCCCCCGCATAGAGATTTGATAGTCGTGGGTAGGACGCAACTATATCATATAAAGAGTATTATGAAACAGACCATTCAATTTCACTGGATAGTTTTCCTTCGTCTGACACTCAGAAGGAATCAGAGGATATCACCAACATATCCCTACCCGTTGGGGGCTCCGCCCCCGCCCCAGAAGCGTGGCGAGCATCCACAAATAAATCGCCCCCGCATAGAGATTTGATAGTCCAGTGTAGGCCACCACTATATCATATTTACAGTATTATGAAACAGACTATTCAATTTCATGGGATTGTTTTCTATCGTCTGAGACTCAGAAGGACTCGGAGGAGATCACCAACATATTCCTACACGTTGGGGGCTACGACTTCGGCCCCAGAAGCGTGGCGATCATCCACAACGAAATTGCCCCCGCATAGAGATTTGATAGTCCAGTGTAGGCCACCACTATATCATATTTACAGTATAATGAAACAGACTATTAAATTTCATGGGATTGTTTTCTATCGCTTGAGACTCAGAAGGAATCGGAGAATATCACCAACATATCCCTACCCGTTGGGGGCTCCGACCCCGCCCCTAGATGCGTGGCGATCATCCACAACTAAATCGCCCTCGCATAGAGATTTCATAGTCGAGGTTAGGCCATCACTATATCATATACATAGTATTATGAAACAGTATATTCAATTTCATGGGATTGTTTTCCATCGTCTGACACTCAGAAAGAATCAGAGGATATCACCAACATATCCCTACCCGTTGGGGGCTCCGCCCCCGCCCCCAGTAGCTTGGCGATCATCCACAACTAAATCGCCCCCGCATAGAGTTTTGATAGTCGTGGGTAGGCCACCTTTATATCATATAAAGAGTATTATGAAACAGACCTTTCAATTTCAGTGAATAGATTTCCATCGTCTGACACTCAGAAGGAATCAGAGGATATCACCAACATATCCCTACCCGTTTGGGGCTCCGACCTCGCCCCCAGAAGCGTGGCGATCATCGACAACTAAATAGCCCCCGCATAGAGATTTGATAGTCGTGGGTAGGACACAACTACATCATATAAAGAGTATTATGAAACAGACCATTCAATTTCAGTGGATAGTTTTCCATCGTCTGACACTCACAAGGAATCAGAGGATATCACCAACATATGCCTACCCCTTGGGGGCTCCACCCCCGCCCCCAGAAGCGAGGCGAGCATCCACAACTAAATCGCCCCCGCATAGAGATTTGATAGTCCAGTGTAGGCCACCACTATATCATATTTACAGTATTATGCAACAGACTATTCAATTTCATGGGATTGTTTTCTATCGCCTGAGACTCAGAAGGACTCAGAGAAAATCACCAACATATTCCTACACGTTCGGGGCTAAGACTTCGGCCCCAGAAGCGTGGCGATCATCCACAAGTAAATCGCCCCAGCATATAGATTTAATAGTCCTGGGCAGGCCACAACAATATCAAATTTACAGAATCATGAAACAGTCTATTCAATTTCAAGGGATTGTTTTCTATCGCTTGAGACTCAGAAGGAATCAGAGAATATCACCAACATATCCCTACCCGTTGGGGGCTCTCACCCCGCCCCCAGAAGCGTGGCGATCATCCACAACTAAATCGCCCCCGCATAGAGATTTGATAGTCGTGGGTAGGCCGCTATTATATCATATAAAGAGTATTATGATACAGACTAATCTATTTCATGGGTTTGTTTTCCATCGTCTGACACTCTGATGGAATCAGTGGATATGACCAACATATCCCTACACATTGGGGGCTCCGACCCCGCCCCCAGAAGCGTGGCGATCATCCAAAACTAAATCGCCCCCGCATAGAGACTTGATAGTCGTGGGTAGGCCACCACTATATCATATAAAGAGTATTATGAAACAGACTATTCAATTTCGTGGGATTGTTTTCCTTCGTCTGACACTCAGAAGGAATCAGAGTATATCACCATCATATCCCTACCTGTTGGGGGCTCCGACCCCGCCCCCAGAAGCGTGGCGATCATCCACAGCTAAATCGCCCCCGCATAGAGTTTTGATATTCGTGGGTAGGCCACCTCTATATCATATAAAGTGTATTATGAAACAGACTATTCAATTTCATGGGATTGTTTTCCTTCGTCTGACACTCAGAAGGAATCAGAGGATATCACCAACATATCCCTACCCGTTGGGGGCTCCGATCCCGCCCCCAGAAGAGTGGCGATCATCCACAACTAAATCGCCCCCGCATAGAGATTTGATAGTCGTGGGTAGGACACAACTATAACATATAAAGAGTATTATGAAACCGACCATTCAATTTCAGTGGATAGTTTTCCATCGTCTGACACTCATAAGGAATCAGAGGATATCACCAACATATCCCTAACCGTTGGGGGCTCCAACCCCGTCCCCAGAAGCGTGCCGAGCATCCAAAACTAAATCAACCCCGCAGAGAGATTTGATAGTCGTGGGTAGGCCATCACCATATCATATACAGAGTATTATGAAACAGTATATTATATTTCATGGGATTCCTTTCCATCGTCTGACACTCAGAAGGAATCAGAGGATATCACCAACATATCCCTACCCGTTGGGGGCACCGACCCCGCCCCCAAAAGCGTGGCGGTCATCCAAAACTAAATCGCACACGCATAGAGTTTTGATAGTCGTCGGTAGGCCACCTCTATATCATATAAAGAGTATTATGAAAAAGACTATTGAATTTCATGGGATTGTTTTCCATCCTCTGACACTCAGATGGAATCAGAGGATACCAGCAACATATCCCTACCCGTTGGGGGCTCCGACCCCGCCCCCAGAAGCGTGGCGATCATCCACAACTAAATCGCCCCCGCATAGAGATTTGATAGTCGTGGGTAGGACACAACTATATCATATAAAGAGTATTATGAAACCGACCATTCAATTTCAGTGGATAGTTTTCCATCGTCTGACACTCATAAGGAATCAGAGGATATCACCAACATATCCCTAACCGTTGGGGGCTCCAACCCCGCCCCCAGAAGCGTGCCGAGCATCCAAAACTAAATCAACCCCGCATAGAGATTTGATAGTCGTCGGTAGGCCCCCACTATATCATATAAAGAGTATTATGAAACAGACTATTCAATTTCATGGGATTGTTTTCCATCGTCTGACACTCAGAAAGAATCAGAGGATATCACCAAAACATCCCTACCCGTTGGGGGCTCTGACCCCGCCCCCAGAAGCGTGGCGATCATCCACAACGAAATCGCCCCCGCAGAGAGTTTTGATAGTCGTCGGTAGGCCACCTCTATATCATATAAAGAGTATTATGAAACAGACTATTGAATTTCTTGGGATTGTTTTCCATCCTCTGACACTCAGATGGAATCAGAGGATACCACCAACATATCCCTACCCGTTGGGGGCTCCGACCCCGCCCCCAGAAGCGTGGCGATCATCCACAACTAAATCGCCCCCGCATAGAGATTTGATAGTCGTGGTTAGGACACAACTATATCATATAAAGAGTATTATGAAACAGACCATTCAATTTCAGTGGATAGTTTTCCATCGTCTGACTCTCAGAAGGAATCAGAGGATATCACCAACATATCCCTACCCGTTGGGGGCTCCGCCCCTGCCCCCAGAAGCGTGGCGAGCATCCACAACTAAATCGCCCCCGCATAGAGATTTGATAGTCCAGTGTAGGCCACCACTATATCATATTTACAGTATTATGAAACAGACTATTCAATTTCATGGGATTGTTTTCTATCGTCTGAGACCCAGAAGGAATCAGAGAAGATCACCAACATATTCCTACACGTGGGGGCTACGACTTCGGCTCCAGAAGCGTGGCGATCATCCACAACTAAATCGCCCCAGCATATAGATTTAATAGTCCTGGGTAGGCCACAACAATATCAAATTTACAGTATCATGAAACAGACTATTCAATTTCAAGGGATTGTTTTCTATCGCTTAAGAATCAGAAGGAATCAGAGAATATCACCAACATATCCCTACCCGTTGGGGGCTCCGACCCCGTCCCCAGAAGCGCGGCGATCATCCACAACTTAATCGCCCCCGCATAGAGATTTTATAGTCGTGGGTAGGCCACAACTACATCATATAAAGAGTATTATGATACAGACTAATCTATATCATGGGATTGTTTTCCATCGTCTGACACTCAGATTGAATCAGAGGATATCACTAACATATCCCTACCCATTGGGGGCTCCGACCCCGCCACCAGAAGCCTGGCGATCATCCAAAACTAAATCGCCCCCGCATAGAGACTTGATAGTCGAGGGTAGGCCACCACTATATCATTTAAAGAGTATTATGGAACAGACTATTCAATTTCATGGGATTGTTTTCCTTCGTCTGACACTCAGAAGGAATCAGAGGATATCACCAACATATCCCTACCCGTTGGAGGCTCCGGCCCCGCCCCCAGAAGCGTGGCGATCATCCACAAATAAATCGCCCCCGCATAGAGATTTGATTGTCGTGGGTAGGCCTCCCCTATATCATATAAAGAGTATTATGAAACAAACTATTCAATTTCATGGGATTGTTTTCCATCGTCTGACACTCAGAAGGAATCAGAGTATATCACCAACATATCCCTACCCGTTGGGGGTCCGACCCCAACCCCAGAAGCGTGGCGGTCATCCACAACTAAAACGCCCCCGCATAGAGATTTGATAGTCGTGGGTAGGACACAACTATATCATATACATAGTATTATGAAACAGTATATTCAATTTCATGGGATTCCTCTCCATCGTCTGACACTCAGAAGGAGTCAGAGGATATCACCAACATATCCCTACCCGTTGGGGGCTCCGACCCCGCCCCCAGAAGCGTGGCGATCATCCAAAACTAAATCGCGCACGCATAGAGATTTGATAGTCGTGGGTAGGCCACCACTATATCATATAAAGAGTATTATGAAACAGACTATTCAATTTCATGGGATTGTTTTCTATCGTCTGAGACTCAGAAGGACTCAGAGTATATCACCAACATATTCCTACACGTGGGGGCTACGACTTCGGCTCCAGAAGCTTGGCGATCATCCACAACTAAATCGCCCCAGCATTTTGATTTAATAGTCCTAGGTAGGCCACAACAATATCAAATTTACAGTATCATGAAACAGACTATTCAATTTCAAGGGATTGTTTTCTATCGCTTAAGAATCAGAAGGAATCAGAGAATATCACCAACATATCTCTACCCGTTGGGGGCTCCGACCCCGTCCCCAGAAGCGCGGCGATCATCCACAACTTAATCGCCCCCGCATAGAGATTTTATAGTCGTGGGTAGGCCACCACTATATCATATAAAGAGTATTATGATACAGACTAATCTATTTCATGGGATTGTTTTCGATCGTCTGACACTCAGATTGAATCAGAGGATATCACCAACATATCCCTACCCATTGGGGGCTCCGACCCCGCCACCAGTAGCCTGGCGATCATCCAAAACTAAATCGCCCCCGCATAGAGACTTGATAGTCGAGGGTAGGCCACCAATATATCATTTAAAGAGTATTATGGAACAGACTATTCAATTTCATGGGATTGTTTTCCATCGTCTGACACTCAGAAGGAATCAGAGGATATCACCAACATATCCCTACCCGTTGGGGGTCCGACCCCAACCCCAGAAGCGTGGCGGTCATCCACAACTAAATCGCCCCCGCATAGAGATTTGATAGTCGTGGGTAGGACACAACTATATCTTATAAAGAGTATTATGAAACAAACTATTCAATTTCATGGGATTGTTTTCCATCGTCTGACACTCAGAAGGAATCAGAGGATATCACCAACATATCCCTACCCGTTGGGGGTCCGACCCCAACCCCAGAAGCGTGGCGGTCATCCACAACTAAATCGCCCCCGCATAGAGATTTGATAGTCGTGGGTAGGACACAACTATATCATATAAAGAGTATTATGAAACAGACCATTCAATTTCAGTGGATAGTTTTCCATCGTCTGACACTCAGAAGGAATCAGAGGATATCACCAACATATCCCTACCCGTTGGGGGCTCCGACCCCGCCCCTAGAAGCGTGGCGATCATTCACAACTAAATCGCCCTCGCATAGAGATTTCATAGTCGTTGTTAGGCCATCACTATATCATATACATAGTATTATGAAACAGTATATTCAATTTCATGGGATTCCTCTCCATCGTCTGACACTCAGAAGGAATCAGAGGATATCACCAACATATCCCTACCCGTTGGGGGCTCCGACCCCGTCCCCAGAAGCGCGGCGATCATCCACAACTTAATCGCCCCCGCATAGAGATTTTATAGTCGTGGGTAGGCCACAACTACTTCATATAAAGAGTATTATGATACAGACTAATCTATTTCATGGGATTGTTTTCCATCGTCTGACACTCAGATTGAATCAGAGGATATCACCAACATATCCCTACCCATTGGGGGCTCCGACCCTGCCACCAGAAGCCTGGCGATCATCCAAAACTAAATCGCCCCCGCATAGAGACTTGATAGTCGAGGGTAGGCCACCACTATATCATTTAAAGAGTATTATGGAACAGACTATTCAATTTCATGGGATTGTTTTCCTTCGTCTGACACTCAGAAGGAATCAGAGGATATCACCAACATATCCCTACCCGTTGGGGGCTCCGGCCCCGCCCCCAGAAGCGTGGCGATCATCCACAAATAAATCGCCCCCGCATAGTGTTTTGATTGTCGTGGGTAGGCCTCCTCTATATCATATAAAGAGTATTATGAAACAAACTATTCAATTTCATGGGATTGTTTTCCATCGTCTGACCTTCAGAAGGAATCAGAGGATATCACCAACATATCCCTACCCGTTGGGGGTCCGACCCCAACCCCAGAAGCGTGGCGGTCATCCACAACTAAATCGCCCCCGCATAGAGATTTGATAGTCGTGGGTAGGACACAACTATATCATATAAAGAGTATTATGAAACAGACCATTCAATTTCAGTGGATAGTTTTCCATCGTCTGACACTCAGAAGGAATCAGAGGATATCACCAACATATCCCTACCCGTTGGGGGCTCCGACCCCGCCCCTAGAAGCGTGGCGATCATTCACAACTAAATCGCCCTCGCATAGAGATTTCATAGTCGTTGTTAGGCCATCACTTTTTCATATACATAGTATTATGAAACAGTATATTCAATTTCATGGGATTCCTCTCCATCGTCTGACACTCAGAAGGAATCAGAGGATATCACCAACATATCCCTACCCGTTGGGGGCTCCGACCCCGTCCCCAGAAGCGCGGCGATCTTCCACAACTTAATCGCCCCCGCATAGAGATTTTATAGTCGTGGGTAGGCCACAACTACTTCATATAAAGAGTATTATGATACAGACTAATCTATTTCATGGGATTGTTTTCCATCGTCTGACACTCAGATTGAATCAGAGGATATCACCAACTTATCCCTACCCATTGGGGGCTCCGACCCTGCCACCAGAAGCCTGGCGATCATCCAAAACTAAATCGCCCCCGCATAGAGACTTGATAGTCGAGGGTAGGCCACCACTATATCATTTAAAGAGTATTATGGAACAGACTATTCAATTTCATGGAATTGTTTTCCTTCGTCTGACACTCAGAAGGAATCAGAGGATATCACCAACATATCCCTACACGTTGGGGGCTCCGGCCCCGCCCCCAGAAGCGTGGCGATCATCCACAAATAAATCGCCCCCGCATAGAGTTTTGATTGTCGTGGGTAGGCCTCCTCTATATCATATAAAGAGTATTATGAAACAAACTATTCAATTTCATGGGATTGTTTTCCATCGTCTGACACTCAGAAGGAATCAGAGGATATCACCAACATATCCCTACCCGTTGGGGGTCCGACCCCAACCCCAGAAGCGTGGCGGTCATCCACAACTAAATCGCCCCCGCATAGAGATTTGATAGTCGTGGGTAGGACACAACTATATCATATAAAGAGTATTATGAAACAGACCATTCAATTTCAGTGGATAGTTTTCCATCGTCTGACACTCAGAAGGAATCAGAGGATATCACCAACATATCCCTACCCGTTGGGGGCTCCGACCCCGCCCCTAGAAGCGTGGCGATCATTCACAACTAAATCGCCCTCGCATAGAGATTTCATAGTCGTTGTTAGGCCATCACTATATCATATACATAGTATTATGAAAGAGTATATTCAATTTCATGGGATTCCTCTCCATCGTCTGACACTCAGAAGGAATCAGAGGATATCACCAACATACCCCTACCCGTTGGGGGCTCCGACCCCGCCCCCAGAAGCGTGGCGATCATCCAAAACTAAATCGGGCACGCATAGAGATTTGATAGTCGTGGGTAGGCCACCACTATATCATATAAAGAGTATTATGAAACAGACCATTCAATTTCAGTGGATAGTTTTCCATCGTCTGGCACTCAGAAGGAATCAGAGGATATCACCAACATATCCCTACCCGTTGGGGGCTCCGACCCCGCCCCCAGAAGCGTGGCGATCATCCAAAACTAAATCGCGCACGCATAGAGATTTGATAGTCGTGGGTAGGCCACCACTATATCATATAAAGAGTATTATGAAACAGACTATTCAATTTCATGGGATTGTTTTCCATCGTCTGACACTCAGAAAGAATCAGAGGATATCACCAACATATCCCTACCCGTTGGGGTCTCCGCCCCCGCCCCCAGAAGCGTGGCGATCATCCACAACTAAATCGCCCCCGCATAGAATTTTGATAGTCGTGGGTAGGACACAACTATATCATATAAAGAGTATTATGAAACAGACCATTCAATTTCAGTGGATAGTTTTCCATCGTCTGACACTCAGAAGGAATCAGAGGATATCACCAACATATCCCTACCCGTTGGGGGCTCCGACCCCGCCCCTAGAAGCGTGGCGATCATTCACAACTAAATCGCCCTCGCATAGAGATTTCATAGTCGTTGTTAGGCCATCACTATATCATATACATAGTATTATGAAAGAGTATATTCAATTTCATGGGATTCCTCTCCATCGTCTGACACTCAGAAGGAATCAGAGGATATCACCAACATACCCCTACCCGTTGGGGGCTCCGACCCCGCCCCCAGAAGCGTGGCGAGCATCCAAAACTAAATCGCCCCCGCATAGAGACATGATAGTCGAGGGTAGGCCACCACTATATCATTTAAAGAGTATTATGAAACAGACTATTCAATTTCGTGGGATTGTTATCTTTCGTCTGACACTCAGAAGAAATCAGAGGATATCACCAACATATCCCTACCCGTTGGGGGCTCCGGCCCCGCCCCCAGAAGCGTGGCGATCATCCACAACTAAATCGCCCCAGCATATAGATTTAATAGTCCTGGGTAGGCCACAACAATATCAAATTTACAGTATCATGAAACAGACTATTCAATTTCAAGGGATTGTTTTCTATCGCTTAAGAATCAGAAGGAATCAGAGAATATCACCAACATATCCCTACCCGTTGGGGGCTCCGACCCCGTCCCCAGAAGCGCGGCGATCATCCACAACTTAATCACCCCCGCATAGAGATTTTATAGTCGTGGGTAGGCCACCACTATATCATATAAAGAGTATTATGATACAGACTAATCTATTTCATGGGATTGTTTTCCATCGTCTGACACTCAGATTGAATCGGAGGATATCACCAACATATCCCTACCCATTGGGGGCTCAGACCCCGCCACCAGAAGCCTGGCGATCATCCAAAACTAAATCGCCCCCGCATAGAGACATGATAGTCGAGGGTAGGCCACCACTATATCATTTAAAGAGTATTATGAAACAGACTATTCAATTTCGTGGGATTGTTATCTTTCGTCTGACACTCAGAAGAAATCAGAGGATATCACCAACATATCCCTACCCGTTGGGGGCTCCGGCCCCGCCCCCAGAAGCGTGGCGATCATCCACAAATAAATCGCCCCCGCATAGAGTTTTGATTGTCGTGGGTAGGCCTCCTCTATATCATATAAAGAGTATTATGAAACAAACTATTCAATTTCATGGGATTGTTTTCCATCGTCTGACACTCAGAAGGAATCAGAGGATATCACCAACATATCCCTACCCGTTGGGGGTCCGACCCCAACCCCAGAAGCGTGGCGGTCATCCACAACTAAATCGCCCCCGCATAGAGATTTGATAGTCGTGGGTAGGACACAACTATATCATATAAAGAGTATTATGAAACAGACCATTCAATTTCAGTGGATAGTTTTCCATCGTCTGACACTCAGAAGGAATCAGAGGATATCACCAACATATCCCTACCCGTTGGGGGCTCCGACCCCGCCCCTAGAAGCGTGGCGATCATTCACAACTAAATCGCCCTCGCATAGAGATTTCATAGTCGTTGTTAGGCCATCACTATATCATATACATAGTATTATGAAACAGTATATTCAATTTCATGGGATTCCTCTCCATCGTCTGGCACTCAGAAGGAATCAGAGGATATCACCAACATATCCCTACCCGTTGGGGGCTCCGACCCCGCCCCCAGAAGCGTGGCGATCATCCAAAACTAAATCGCGCACGCATAGAGATTTGATAGTCGTGGGTAGGCCACCACTATATCATATAAAGAGTATTATGAAACAGACTATTCAATTTCATGGGATTGTTTTCCATCGTCTGACACTCAGAAAGAATCAGAGGATATCACCAACATATCCCTACCCGTTGGGGGCTGCGCCCCCGACCCCAGAAGCGTGGCGATCATCCACAACTAAATCGCCCCCGCATAGAGTTTTGATAGTCGTGGGTAGGCCACCACTATATCATATAAAGAGTATTATGAAACAGACTATTCAATTTCATGGGATTGTTTTCCATCGTCTGACACTCAGAAAGAATCAGAGGATATCACCAAAATATCCCTACCCGTTGGGTGCTCCGACCCCGCCCCCGGAAGCGTGGCGATCATCCACAACTAAATCGCCCCCGCATAGAAATTTGATAGTCGTGGGTAGGACAAAACTATATCATATAAAGAGTATTATGAAACAGACCATTCAATTTCAGTGGATAGTTTTCCATAGTCTGTCACTCAGAAGGTATCAGAGTATCACCAACATATCCCTATCCGTTGGGGGCTCCACCCCCACCCCCAGAAGCGTGGCGAGCATCCACAACTAAATCGCCCCCGCATAGAGATTTGATAGTCCAGTGTAGGCCACCACTATATCATATTTACAGTATTATGAAACAGACTATTCAATTTCATGGGATTGTTTTCTATCGCCTGAGACTCAGAAGGACTCAGAGAAGATCACCAACATATTCCTACACGTTGGGGGCTACGACGTCGGCCCCAGAAGCGTGGCGATCATCCACAACTAAATCCCCCCAGCATATAGATTTAATAGTCCTGGGTAGGCCACAACAATATCAAATTTACAGTAGCATGAAACAGACAATTCAATTTCAAGGGATTGTTTTCTATCGCTTGAGAATCAGAAGGAATCAGAGAATATCACCGACATATCCCTACCCGTAGGGGGCTCCGACCCCGCCCCCAGAAGCGTGACGATCATCCACAACTAAATCGCCCCCGCATAGAGATTTGATACTCGTGGGTAGGCCACCACTATATCATATAAAGAGTATTATGATACAGACTATTCAATTTCATGGGATTGTTTTCCTTCGTCTGACACTCAGAAGGAATCAGAGGAAATCACCATCATATCCCTACCTGTAGGGGGCTCCGCCCCCGCCCCCAGAAGACTGGCGATCATCCACAACTAAATCGCCCCCGCATAGAGATTTGATAGTCGTGGGTAGGACAAAACCATATCATATAAAGAGTATTATGAAACAGACCATTCAATTTCAGTGGATAGTCTTCCATCGTCTGACACTCAGAAGGAATCAGAGGATATCACCAACATATCCCTACCCGTTGGGGGCCCCGCCCCCGCCCCCAGAAGCGTGGCTAGCATCCACAACTAAATCGCCCCCGCATAGAGATTTGATTGTCCAGAGAAGGCCACCACTATATCATATTTACAGTATAATGAAACAGACTATTCAATTTCATGGGATTGTTTTCTATCGCTTGAGACTCAGAAGGAATCAGAGAATATCACCAACATATCCCTACCCGTTGGGGGCTCCGACCCTTCCCCTAGAAGCGTGGCGATAATCCACAATTAAATCGCCCCGGTATAAAGATTTGATAGTCGTGGGTAGGCCTCCACTATATCATATTTTGAGTATTATTAAACGGACTATACAATTTCATGGGATTGTTTTCCATCGCCCGAGACTGAGATGTTATCGGGGAATCTCACCAACATATCCCTATCCGTAGGGGGCCCCGATCCCGCCCCCAGAAGCGTGGCGATCATCCGCAACTAAATCGCCCCCGCATAGAGATTCGATAATCGTATGTAGGCCTCCAATATATCATATTAACACTATTATAAGACGGACTATACAATTTCATGAGATTGTTTTCCATCGCCTGAGACTCAGAAGGTTTCAGGGAATCTCACCAACATATCCCTACCCGCTGGGGGCTCCGACCACGACCCCAGAAGCGTGGTGATCATCCACAACTAAATCACCCCCGCATAGAGATTTGATAGTCGTGGGTAGGCCATCACTATATCATATACAAAGTATTATGAAACAGTGTATTCAATTTCATTGTATTCCTCTGCATCGTCTGACACTCAGAAGGAATCAGAGGATATCACCAACATATCCCTACCCGTTGGGGGCTCTGACCCCGCCCCCAGGAGCGTGGCGATCATCCAAAACTAAATCGCGCACGCATAGATATTTGATAGTCTTGGTTAGGCCACCACTATATCATATAAAGAGTATTATGAAACAGACTATTCAATTTCATGGGATTGTTTTCCATCGTCTGACACTCAGAAGGAATCAGAGGATATCACCAACATATCCCTTCCCGTTGGGGGCTCCGCCCCCGCCCCCAGAAGAGTGGCGATCATCCACAACTAAATCGCCCCCGCATAGAGATTTCATAGTCGTGGGTAGGACACAACTATATCATATAAAGAATATTATGAAACAGACCATTCAATTTTAGTGGATAGGTTTCCATCGTCTGACACTCAGAAGGAATCAGAGGATATCACCAACATATCCGTACCCGTTGGGGGCTCCGCCCCCGCCCCCAGGATCGTGGCGAGTATCCACAACTAAATCGCCCCCGCATAGAGATTTGATAGTCCTTTGTAGGCCACCACTATATCATATTTACAGTATTATGAAACAGACTATTCAATTTCATGGGATTGTTTTCTATCGTCTGAGACCCAGAAGGACTCAGAGAAGATCACCAACATATTCCTACACGTTGGGGGCTACGACTTCGGCCCCAGAAGCGTGGCGATCATCCACAACTAAATCGCCCCAGCATATAGATTTAATAGTCCTGGGTACGCCAAAACAATATCAAATTTACAGTATTATGATCAGACTATTCAATTTCAAGGGATTATTCCCTAACGCTTTAGACTCAGAAGGTATCAGAGAATATCACCCACATATCCCTACCCGTTGGGGGCTCCGCCCCCGCCCCTAGAAGCGTGGCGATCGTCCGCAACTAAATCGCCCCCGCATAGAGATTCTATAATCGTGGGTAGGCCTCCAATATATCATATTAACGGTATTATAAGACGGACTATACAATTTCATGAGATTGTTTTCCATCGCCTGAGACTCAGAAGGTTTCAGGGAATCTCACCAAAATATCCCTAACCGCTGGGGGCTCCGACCACGCCTTCAGAAGCGTGGCGATCTTCCACAAATAAATCGCCCCCGCATAGAGATTTGATAGTCGTGGGTAGGCCATCACCACATCATATACAGAGTATTATGAAACAGTATATTCAATTTCATGGGATTCCTCTCCATCGTCTGACACTCAGAAGGAATCAGAGGATATCACCAACATATCCCTACACGTTGGGGGCACCGCCCCCGCCCCCAGAAGCGTGGCGATCATCCAAAACAAAATCGCGCACGCATAGAGATTTTATAGTCGTGGGTAGGACACCACTATATCATATAAAGAGTATTATGAAAAACTATTCAATTTCATGGGATTGTTTTCCATTGTCTGACACTCAGGAAGAATCAGAGGATATCACCAACATATCCCTACCCGTTGGGGGCTCCGACCCCACCCCCAGAAGCGTGGCGATCATCCACAACTAAATCGCCCCCGCATAGAGTTTTGATAGTCGTCGGTAGGCCACCTCTATATCATATAAAGAGTATTATGAAAAAAGACTACTGAATTTCATGGGATTGTTTTCCATCGTCTGACACTCAGAAGGAATCAGAGGATAACACCAACATATCCCTACCCGTTGGGAGCTCCGCCCCTGCCCCCAGAAGCGTGGCGAGCATCCACAACTAAATCGCCCCCGCATAGAGATTTGATAGTCCAGTGTAGGCCACCACTATATCATATTTACAGTATTATGAAACAGACTATTCAATTTCATGGGATTGTTTTCTATCGTCTGAGACTCAGAAGGACTCACAGAAGATCACCAACACATTCCTACACGTTGGGGGCTACGACGTCGGCCCCAGAAGCGTGGCGATCATCCACAACTAAATCGCCCCAGCATATAGATTTAATAGTCCTGTGTAGGCCACAACAACATCAAATTTACAGTATTATGAAACAGACTATTCAATTTCAAGGGATTGTTTTCTATCGCTTGAGACTCAGAAGGAATTAGAGAATATCAACAACATACCCCTACCCGTTGGGGGCTCCGCCCCCGCCCCCAGAGGCGTGGCGATCATCCACAATTAAATCGCCCCCGCATAGAGATTTGATAGTCGTGGGTAGGCCACCACTATATCATATACACAGTATTATGAAACAGTATATTCAATTTCATGGGATTGTTTCCTTCGTCTGACACTCAGAAGGAATCAGAGGATATCACCAACATATCCCTACCCGTTGGGGGCTCCGATCCCGCCCCCAGAAGAGTGGCGATCATCCACAACTAAATCGCCCCCGCATAGAGATATGATGGTCGTGGGTAGGACACAACTATAACATATAAAGAGTATTATGAAACAGACCATTCAATTTCAGTGGATAGTTTTCCATCGTCTGACACTCATAAGGAATCAGAGGATATCACCAACATATCCCTACCCGTTGGGGGCTCCGACCCCGCCCCCAGAAGCGTGCCGAGCATCCACAACTAAATCAACCCCGCATAGAGATTTGATAGTCGTGGGTAGGCCATCACCATATCATATACAGAGTATTATGAAACAGACTGTTCAATTTCATGGGATTGTTTTCTATCGTCTGAGACTCAGAAGGACTCAGAGGAGATCACCAACATATTCCTACACGTTGGGGGCTACGACTTCGGCCCCAGAAGCGTGGCGATCATCCACAACTAAAACGCCCCAGCATATAGATTTAATAGTCCTGGGTAGGCCACAACAATATCAAATTTACAGTATCATGAAATAGACTATACAATTTCAGTGGATAGTTTTCCATCGTCTGACACTCAGATGGAATCAGAGGATATCACCAACATATCTCTACCCTTTGGGGGGTCCGACCCCGCCACCAGAAGCATGGCGATCATCCAAAACTAAATCGCCCCCGCATAGAGACTTGATAGTCGAGGGTAGGCCACCACTATATCATATAAAGAGTATTATGAAACAGACTATTCAATTTCATGGGATTGTTTTCCTTCGTTTGACACTCAGAAGGAATCAGAGGAAATCACCAACATATCCCTACCCGTTGGGGGTTCCGGCCCCGCCCCCAGAAGCTTGGCGATCATCCACAACTAAATCGCCCCCGCATAGAGTTTTGATAGTCGTGCGTAGGCCACCTCTATATCATATAAAGAGTATTATGAAACAGACTATTCAATTTCATGGGATTGTTTTCCATCGTCTGACACTCAGAAGGAATCAGAGGATATCACCAACATATCCCTTCCCGTTGGGGGTACGACCCCTCCCCCAGAAGCGTGGTGGTCATCAAATACTAAATCGCCCCCGCATAGAGATTTGATAGTCGTGGGTAGGACACAACTATATCATATAAAGAGTATTATGAAACAGACCATTCAATTTCAGTGGATAGTTTTCCATCGTCTGACTCTCAGAAGGAATTAGAGGATATCACCAACATATCCCTACCCGTTGGGGGCTCCGCCCCGGAAGAGTGGCGAGCATTCACAACAAAATCGCCCCCGCAGAGAGATTTGATAGTCCAGTGTAGGCCACCACTATATCATATTTACAGTATAATAAAACAGACTATTAAAGTTCATGGGATTGTTTTCTATCGCTTGAGACTCAGAAGGAATCATATAATATCACCAACATAACCCTACCCGTTGGGGGCGCCGCCCCCGCCCCCAGAAGCGTGGCGATCATCCACAACTAAATCGCCCTAGCATAGAGATTTCATAGTCGTGGTTAGGACATCACTATATCATATACATAGTATTATTAAACAGTATATTCAATTTCATGGGATTCCTCTCCATCGTCTGACACTCAGAAGGAATCAGAGGATATCACCAACATATCCCTACCCGCTGGGGGCTCCGACACCGCCCCCAGAAGCGCGGCGATCATCCCAAACTAAATCGCGCACGCATAGAGATTTGATAGTTGTGGGTAGGCCACGACTATATCATATAAAGAGTATTATGAAACAGACTATTCAATTTCATGGGATTGTTTTCCATCGTCTGACACTCAGAAAGAATCAGAGGATATCACCAACATATCCCTACCCGTTTGGGGCTCCGCCCCCGCCCACAGAAGCGTGGCGATCATCCACAACTAAATCGCCCCCGCATAGAGTTTTGATAGTCGTGGGTAGGCCACCTCTATATCATATAAAGGGTATTATGAAAAAGACAATTCAATTTCATGGGATTGTTTTCCAACGTCTGACACTCAGAAGGAATCAGAGGATATCACCAACATATCCCTACCCGTCGGGGGATCCGCCCCCACCCCCAGAAGCTTGGCGAGCATCCACAACTAAATCGCCCCCGCATAGAGATTTGATAGTCCAGTGTAGGCCACCACTATATCATATTTACAGTATTATGAAACAGACTATTCAATTTCATGGGATTGTTTTCTATCGTCTGAGACTCAGAAGGACTCAGAGAGGATCACCAACATATTCCTACACGTTGGGGGCTACGACTTTGGCCCCAGGAGCGTGGCGATCATCCATAACTAAATCGCCCCAGCATATAGATTTAATAGTCCTGGGTAGGCCACAACAATATCTAATTTACAGTATCATGAAACAGACTATTCAATTTCAAGGGATTGTTTTCTATCGCTTGAGACTCAGAAGGCATCAGAGAATATCACCAACATATCCCTACCCGTTGGGGGCGTCGCCCCCGCCCCCAGAAGCGTGGCGATCATCCACAACTAAATCGCCCCCGCATAGAGATTTGATAGTCGTGGGTAGGCCACCACTATATCATATAAAGAGTATTATGATACAGACTTATCTATGTCATGGGATTGTTTTCCATCGTCTGACACTGAGATGGAATCAGAGGATATCACCAACATATCCCTACCCATAGGGGGCTCCTACCCCGCCCCCAGAAGCGTGGCGATCATCCAAAACTAAATCGCCCCCGCATAGAGACTTGATAGTCGTGGGTAGGCCACCACTATATCATATAAAGAGTATTATGAAACAGACTATTCAATTTCATGGGATTGTTTTCCTTCGTCTGACACTCAGAAGGAATCAGAGGATATCACCATCATATCCCTACCTGTTGGGGGCTCCGCCCCCGCCCCCAGAAGCGTGGCGATCATCCACAACTAAATCGCCCCCGCATAGAGTTTTGATAGTCGTGGGAAGCCACCTCTATATCATATAAAGTTTATTATGAAAAAGACTATTCAATTTCATGGGATTGTTTTCCAACGTCTGACACTCAGAAGGAATCAGAGGATATCACCAACATATCCCTACCCGGGGGGGCTCCGCCCCCGCCCCCAGAAGCTTGGCGAGCATCCACAACTAAATCGCCCCCGCATAGAGATTTGATAGTCCTGTGTAAGCCACCACTATATCATATTTACAGTATTATGAAACAGACTATTCAATTTCATGGGATTGTTTTCTATCGTCTGAGACTCAGAAGGACTCAGAGAAGATCACCAACATATTCCTACACGTTGGGGGCTACGACTTCGGCCCCAGAAGAGTGGCGATCATCCACAACGAAATCGCCTCAGCATATAGATTTAATAGTCCAGGGTACGCCAAAACAATATCAAATTTACAGTATTATGATCAGACTATTCAATTTCAAGGGATTATTTTCTAACGCTTTAGACTCAGAAGGTATCAGAGAATATCACCCACATATCCCTACCCGTTGGGGGCTCCGCCCCCGCCCCTAGAAGCGTGGCGATCGTCCGCAACTAAATCGCCCCCGCATAGAGATTCGATAATCGTGGGTAGGCCTCCAATATATCATATTAACAGTATTATAAGACGGACTATACAATTTCATGAGATTGTTTTCCATCGCCTGAGACTCAGAAGGTTTCAGGGAATCTCACCAAAATATCCCTAACCGCTGGGGGCTCCGACCACGCCTTCAGAAGCGTGGCGATCTTCCACAAATAAATCGCCCCCGCATAGAGATTTGATAGTCGTGGGTAGGCCATCACCACATCATATACAGAGTATTATGAAACAGTATATTCAATTTCATGGGATTCCTCTCCATCGTCTGACACTCAGAAGGAATCAGAGGATATCACCAACATATCCCTACACGTTGGGGGCACCGCCCCCGCCCCCAGAAGCGTGGCGATCATCCAAAACTAAATCGCGCACGCATAGAGATTTTATTGTCGTGGGTAGGCCACCACTATATCATATAAAGAGTATTATGAAACAGACTATTCAATTTCATGGGATTGTTTTCCATCGTCTGACACTCAGAAAGAATCAGAGGATATCACCAACATATCCCTACCCGTTGGGGGCTCCGACCCCGCCCCCAGAAGCGTGGCGATCATCCACAACTAAATCGCCCCCGCATAGAGTTTTGATAGTCGTGGGTAGGCCACCTCTATATCATATAAAGAGTATTATGAAAAAGACTACTGAATTTCATGGGATTGTTTTCCATCGTCTGACACTCAGAAGGAATCAGAGGATATCACCAACATATCCCTACCCGTTGGGGACTCCGACCTCACCCCCAGAAGCGTGGCGATCTTCCGCAAATAAATCGCGCCCACATAGAGATTCGATAATCGTGGGTAGGCCTCCAATATATCATATTAACAGTATTATAAGACGGACTATACAATTTCATGGGATTGTTTTCCATCGCCCGAAACTCAGAAGGTATCAGGGAATCTCACCAACATATCCCTACCCGTTGGGGCTCCGATCCCGCCCCCATAAGCGTAGCGATCGTCCACAACTAAATCGCCCCCGCATAGAGATCTGATAGTCGTGGGTACTCCACAACTATATCATATAAGAGTATTATGTAACAGACCATTCAATTTCATGGGATTGTTTTCCATCGTCTTACACTCAGAAGGAATCAGAGGATATCACCAACATATCCCTACCCGTTGGTGGCTCCGTCCCCACCCCAGAAGCGTGGGGATCATCCAAAACTAAATAGCCCCCGCATAGAGATTTGATAGTCGTTGGTAGGCCACAACTATATCATATAAAGAGAATTATGAAACAGTCCATTCAATTTCATGGGATTGTTTTCCATCGTCTGACACTCAGAAGGAATCAGAGGATATCACCAACATATCCCTACCCGCTGTAGTCTCTGACCCCGCCCCCAGAAGTGTGGCGATCATCCACAACTAAATCGCCCCCGTATAGAGATTTGATAGTCGTGGGTAGGCGTCCACTATATCATATTTTGAGTATTATTAAACGGACTATACAATTTCATGGGATTTTTTCCCATCGCCCGAGACACAGATGGTATCGGAAAATCTCACCAACATATCCCTACCCGTTGGGGGCTCCGACCCCGCCCCCAGAAGCGTGGCGATCATCCACAAATAAATCGCCCCCGCATAGAGATTTGATAGTCCAGTGTAGGCCACCACTATATCATATTAACAGTATTATGAAACAGACTATTCAATTTCATGGGATTGTTTTCTATCGTCTGAGACTCAGAAGGACTCAGAGAAGATCACCAACATATTCCTACCCGTTGGGGGCTCCGACCCCGCCCTCAGAAGCGTGGCGATCATCCACAACTAAATCGCCCCCGTATAGAGATTTGATAGTCCATGGTAGGCCACAATAATATCATATTTACAGTATTATAAAACGGACTATACAATTTCATGGGATTGTTTTCCATCGCCCAAGACTCAGATGGTATCGGGGAATCTCACCAACATATCCCTATCCGTTGGGTGCTCCGACCCCGCCCCCTGAAGCGTGGCGACCATTCGCTACTAAATCGCCCCGCATAGAGATTCGATAATCGTGGGTAGGCCTCCAATATATCATATTAACAGTATTATAAGACGGACTATACAATTTCATGGGATTGTTTACCATCGCCTGAGACTCAGAAGGTATCAGGAAATCTCATCAACATATCCCTACCCACTGGGGGCTCCGCCCCCGCCCCCAGAAGCGTGGCGATCATCCACAAGTAAATCGCCCCCGCATTGAGATTTGATAGTCGTGGGTAGGCCACCAATATATCATATACAGAGTATTGTGAAACAGACTATTGAAATTCATGGGATTGTTTTCCATAGTGTGACACTCATAAGGAATCAGAGGATATCACCAACATATCCCTACCCGTTGGGGGCTCCGACCCCGCCCCCAGAAGCGTGGCGATAATCCACAACTAAATCGCCCCCGCATAAAGATTTGATAGTCGTGGGTAGGCCACCACTATATCATGTACAGAGTATTATGAAAGAGTATATTCAATCTCATGGGTTGTTCTCCATCGTCTGACACTCAGACGGAATCAGAGGATATCACCAACGTATCCCTACCCGTTGGGGGCTCCGACCACGCCCCCAGAAGCTTGGCGATCATCCAAAACTAAATCGCACCCGCATAGAGATTTGATAGTCGTGGGTAGGCCACCACTATATCATATATAGAATATTATGAAACTGGCTATCCAATTTCATGGGATTGTGTTCCATCGTCTGACACTCAGAAGGAATCAGAGGATATCACTAACATATCCCTACCCGTTTGGGGGCTCCGACCCCGCCCCCAAAAGCGTGGCGATCATACACAACTAAATCGCCCCCGCATAGAGATTTGATAGTCGTAGGTAGGCCACCTCGATATCATATTTTGAGTATTATTAAAAGGACTATACAATTTCATGGGATTGTTTTCCATCGCCTGAGACTCAGAAGGTATCAGGGAATCTCACCAACATATCCCTACCCGCTGGGGGCTCCGACCCCGCCCCCACAGGCGTGGCGATCATCCACAACTAAATCGCCCCCGCAGAAAGATTTGATAGTCGTGGGTGTGCCACCATTATATCAT
Organism: Meconema thalassinum; assembly: GCA_946902985.2. Taxonomy (NCBI): domain Eukaryota; kingdom Metazoa; phylum Arthropoda; class Insecta; order Orthoptera; family Tettigoniidae; genus Meconema; species Meconema thalassinum. The sequence goes on from OX336394.1 coordinate 92,829,308, forward strand.
ATACAGAGTATTATGAAACACTATATTCAATTTCATGGGATTGTTCTCCATCGTCTGACACACAGACGGAATCAGAGGATATCACCAACATATCATTACCCGCTGGGAGGCTCCGACCCCGCCCCCAGAAGCTTGGCGATCATCCAAAACTAAATCGCGCCCGCATAGAGTTTTGATAGTCGTGGGTAGGCCACCACTATATCATATAAAGAGTATTATGAAACAGACTATTCAATTTCATGGGATTGTTTTCCATCGTCTGACACTAAGAAGGAATCAGAGGATATCACCAACATATCCCTACCCGTTGGGGTCTCCGACCCCGCCCCCAGAAGTCTGGCGATCATCCACAACTAAATCGCCCACGCGTAGAGATTTGATAGTCGTGGGTAGGCCACTTCTATATCATATAAAGAGTATTATGAAACAGACCATTCAAATTCATGGGATTGTTTTCCATCGTCTGACACTCAGAAGGAATCAGAGGATATCACCTACATATCCCTACCCGTTGGGGGCTCCGACCCCGCCCCCAGAAGCGTGGCGATCATCCACAACTAAATCGCCCCCGCATGGAGATTTGATAGTGGTGGGTAGGCCACCAATATATCGTATAAAAAGTATTATGAAACATTCTATTCAATTTCATGGGATTGTTTTCCATCGTCTGACACTCAGAAGGAGTCAGAGGATATCTCCAACATATCCCTACCCGTTGGGGGCACCGACCCCGCCCCGAGAAGCTTGGCGATCATCCAAAACTAAATTGCCCCCGCATAGAGATTTGATAGTCCAGTGTAGGCCACTATTATATCATATTTACAGTATTATGGAACAGACTATTCAATTTCATGGGATTGTTTTCTATCGTCTGAGACTCAGAAGGACTCAGAGGAGATCACCAACATATTCCTACACGTTGGGGGCTACGACTTCGGCCCCAGAAGCGTGGCGATCCTCCACAACTAAAACGCCCCAGCATATAGATTTAATAGTCCTGGGTAGGCCACAACAATATCAAATTTACAGTATTATGAAACAGACTATTCAATTTCATGGGATTGTTTTCGATCGCCCGAGACTCAGATGGTATCGGGAAATCTCACCAACATATCCCTATCCGTTGGGGGCTCCGCCCCCGCCACCAGAAGCGTGGCGATCATCCGCAACTAAATCGCCCCCGCATGGAGATTCGATAATCGTGGGTAGGCCTCCAATATATCATATTAACAGTATTATAAGACGGACTATACAATTTCAGGGGATTGCTTTCAATCGCTTGAGAATCGGAAGGTATCATGGAATCTCACCAACATATCCCTACCCGCTGGGGGCTCCCACCCCGCCCGCAGAAACGTGGCGATCATCCACAACTAAATCGCCCCCACATAGAGATTTGATAGTCGTTGGTAGGCCACCACTATATCATATACAGAGTATTATGAAACAGTATATTCAATTTCATGGGATTGTTCTCCATCGTCTGACACCCAGAAGGAGTCAGAGGATATCGTCAACATATCCCTACCCATTGGGGGCTCCGCCCCCGCGCCCAGAAGCGTGGCGATCATCCAAAACTAAATCGCACTCGCATAGAGATTTGATAGTCGTGGGTAGGCCTGCACTATATCCTATTTTGAGTATTATTAAACGGACTATACAATTTCATGGGATTGTTTTCCATCGCCTGAGACGCAGAAGGTATCAGGGAATCTCACCAGCATATCTCTAACCGCTGGGGGCTCCGAAACCGCCCCCAGAAGCGTGGCGATCATCCACAAATTAATCGCCCCCGCATAGAGATTTGATAGTCGTGGGTAGGACACCACTATATCATATGAAGTGTATTATGAAACATTCTATTCAATTTCATGGGATCGTTTTCCATCGTCTGACACCCAGAAGGAGTCAGAGGATATCATCAACATATCCCTACCCATTGGGGTCTCCGCCCCCGCGCCCAGAAGCGTGGCGATCATCCAAAACTAAATCGCCCCCGCATAGAGATTTGATATTCCAGTGTAGGCCACTACTATATCATATTTACAGTATTATGAAACAGAATATTAAATTTCATGGGATTGTTTTCTATCGTCTGAAACTCAGAAGGACTCAGAGAAGATCACCAACATATTCCTACACGTTGGGGGCTACGACTTCGGCAGCAGAAGCATGGCGATCATCCACAACTAAATCGCCCCAGCATATAGATTTAATAGTCCATGGTAGGCCACAATTATGTCATATTTACAGTATTATGAAACAAACTATTAAATTTCAAGGGATTGTTTTCTATCGCCTGAGACTCAGAAGGAATCACAGAATATCACCATCATATCCCTACCCGTTGGGGGTTCCGCCCCCGCCCCCAGAAGCGTGGCGATCATCCACAACTAAATAGCCCCCGCATAGAGATTTGATAGTCGTGGGTAGGCTACAACTATATCATATAAAGAGAATTATGAAACAGACCATTCAATTTCATGGGAATGTTTTCCATCGTCTGACACTCAGAAGGAATCAGAGGATATCACCAACATATCCCTACCCGTTGGGGGCTCCGACCCCCCCCCCCCCCCCCCAGAAGCGTGGCGACAATCCAAAGCTAAATCGCCCCCGCATAGAGATTTGATAGTCCAGTGTAGGCCGCCACTATATCATATTTACAGTATTATGAAACAGACTATTACATTTCATGGGATTGTTTTCTTTCGTCTAAAATTCAGAAGGACTCAGAGAAGATCACCAACATATTCCTACACGTTGGGGGCTACGACTTCGGCCCTAGAAGCGTGGCGACCCTCCACAACTAAATCGCCCCCGCATAGAGATTTGATAGTCGTGGGTAGGCCACCACTATATCATATACAGAGTATTATGAAACAGTATATTCAATTTCATGGGATTGTTCTCCATCGTCTGACACTCAGACGGAATCAGATGATATTACTATCATATCCCTACCCGTTGGGGGCTCCGCCCCACCCCCAGAAGCGTGGCGAGCATCCACAACTAAATCGCCCCCGCATAGAGATTTGATAGTCCAGTGTAGGCCACCACTATATCATATTTACAGTATTATGAAACAGACTATTCTATATCATGGGATTGTTCGCCATCGTCTGACACTCAGAAGGAATCAGAGGATATCACCAACATATCTCTACCCGTTGGGGGCTCCGACACCGCCCCCAGAAGCGTGGCGATCATCCACAACTAAATCGCCCCCGCATAGAGATTTGATAGTCGTGGGTAGGCCACAACTATATCATATAAAGAGTATTATGAAACAGAACATTCAATTTCATGGGAATGTTTTCCATCGCCAAACACTCAGAAGGAATCAGAGGATATCACCAACATATCCCTACCCGTTGGGGGTTCCGCCCCCGCCCCCAGAAGCGTGGAAAGCATCCACAACTAAATCGCCCCCGCGTAGAGATTTGATAGTCCAGTGTAGGCCAACACTATATCATATTTACAGTATTATGAAACAGACTATTAAATTTCATGGGATTGTTTTCTATCGTCTGACACTCAGAAGGACTGAGAGACGATCACCAACATATTTCTACACGTTGGGGGCTACGACTTCGGCCCCAGAAGTGTGGCGATTATCCACAACTAAATCGCCCCTGCATATAGATTTGATAGTCGTAGGTAGGCCTCCACTATATCATATTTTGAGTATTATTAAACGGACTATACAATTTCATGGGATTGTTTTCCATCGCCTGAGACGCAGATGGTATCAGGGAATCTCACCAACATATCCCTACCCGCTGGGGGCTCCGATCCCGCCCCCTGAAACGTGGCGATCATCCACGACACTTAATCGCCCCCGCATAGAGATTTGATAGTCGTGGGTAGGCCATCACTATATCATATAAAGAGTATTATAAAACATTCTATTCAATTTCATGGGATTGTTTTCCATCGTCTGACACACAGAAGGAGTCAGAGGATATCATCAACATATCCCTACCCATTGGGGCTCCGACCCCGCCCCCAGAAGCTTGGCGATCATCCAAAATTAAATCGCCCCCGCATAGAGATTTGATAGTCGTGGGTAGGCCACCGCTATATCATATACAAAATATTATGAAACAGTATATTCAATTTCTTGGGATTGTTCTCCATCATCTGACACGCAGACGAAATCAGAGGATATGACCAACATATCCCTTACCGTTGGGGGCTCCACCCCACCCCCAGGAGCGTGGCGATCATCCAAACCTAAATCGCGCCCTCATAGAGATTAGATAGTCGTGGGTAGGCCACCACTACATCATATTAACAGTATTATAAGACGGACTATACAACTTCATGGGATTGTTTTCCATCGCCCGAGACTCAGATGGTATCGGGGAATCTCACCAACATATCGCTATCCTTTGGGGGCTCCAACCCAGCCCCCAGAAGCGCGGCGATCATCCACAACTAAATCGCCCCCGCATAGAGATTTGATAGTCCAGTGTAGGCCACCACTATATCATATAAAGAGTATTATGAAACAGACTATTCAAATTCATGGGAATATTTCCCATCGTCTGACACTCTGAAGGAATCAGAGGATATCACCTACATATCCCCACCCGTTGGGGACTCCGACCCCGCCCCCAGAAGCGTCGGGATCATCACAACTAAATCGCCCCCGCATAGAGATTTGATAGTCGTGGGTAGGCCACATCTATATCATATAAAGGCATTATGAAACAGACTATTCAATTACATGGGATTGTTCTCCATTGTCTGACACTCAGAAGGAATCAGAGGATATCACCAACATATCTCTACCCGTTGGGGGCTCCGACCCCGCCCCCAGAAGAGTTGCGATCGTCCACAATTAAATCGCCCCCGCATAGTGATTTGATAGTCGTGGGTAGGCCACAACTATATCATATAAAGAGTATTATGAAACAGACTATTCTAATTCATGGGATTGTTTTCCATAGTGTGACACTCATAAGGAATCAGAGGATGTCACCAACATATCCCTACCCGTTTGGGGCTCCGACCCCGCCCCCAGAAGCGTGGCGATAATCCACAACTAAATCGCCCCCGCATAAAGATTTGATAGTCGTGGGTAGGCCACCACTATATCATGTACAGAGTATTATGAAAGAGTATATTCAATCTCATGGGATTGTTCTCCATCGTCTGACACTCAGACGGAATCAGAGGATATCACCAACGTTTCCCTACCCGTTGGGGGCTCCGACCACGCCCCCAGAAGCTTGGCGATCATCCAAAACTAAATCGCGCCCGCATAGAGATTTGATAGTCGTGGGTAGGCCACCACTATATCATATATAGAATATTATGTAACAGGCTATCCAATTTCGTGGGATTGTTTTCCATCGTCTGACACTCAGAAGGAATCAGAGGATATCACCAACATATCCCTACCCGTTGGGGGCTCCTCCCCCGCCCCCAGAAGCGTAGCGATCTTCCACAACTAAATCGCCCCCGCATAGAGATTTGATAGTCGTGTGTTGGCCACCTCTCTATCATATAAAGAGTATTATGAAAAAGTCTATTCAAAATCATGGGATTGTGTTCCATCGACTGACACTCTGAACGAATCAGAGGATAACACCAACATAACCCTACCCGTTTGGGGGCTCCGACCCCGCCCCCAAAAGCGTGGCGATCATCCACAATTAAATCGCCCCCGCATAGAGACTTGATAGTCGTGGGTAGGCCACCTTTATATCATATACAGAGTATTATGAAACAGTATATTCAATTTCATGGGATTGTTCTCCATCGTCAGACACACAGACGGAATCAGAGGATATCACCAACATATCATTACCCGCTGGGGGCTCCGACCCCGCCCCCAGAAGCTTGGAGATCATCCAAAACTAAATCGCGCCCGCATAGAGATTTGATAGTCGTGGGTAGGCCACCACTATATCATATAAAGAGTATTATGAAACAGACTATTCAATTTCATGGGATTGTTTTCCATCGTCTGACACTCAGAAGGAATCAGAGGATATCACCAACATATCCCTACCCGTTGGGGTCTCCGACCGAGCCCCCAGAAGCGTGGCGATCATCCACAAATAAATCGCCCCCGCGTAGAGATTTGATAGTCGTGGGTAGGCCACCTATATATCATATAAAGAGTATTATGAAACAGACCATTCAAATTCATGGGATTGTTTTCCATCGGCTGACACTCAGAAGGAATCAGAGGATATACCAACATATCCCTACCCGTTGGGGGCTCCGACCCCGCCCCAAGAAGCGTTGCGATCATCCACAACTAAGTCGCCCCCGCATAGAGATTTGATAGTCGTGGGTAGGCCACCACTATATCGTATAAAAAGTATTATGAAACATTCTATTCAATTTCATGGGATTGTTTTCCATCGTCTGACACTCAGAAGGAATCAGAGAAGATCACCAACATATCCCTACCCGTTGGGGGCTCCGACCCCGCCCCCAGAAGCTTGGCGATCATCCACAACTAAATCGCGGCCGCATAGAGATTTGATAGTCGTGGGTAGGCCACCACTATATCATATAAAGAGTATTATGAAACAGACTATTCAATTTCATGGGATTGTTTTCCATCGTCTGACACTCAGAAGGAATCAGAGGATATCACCAACATATCCCTACCCGTTGGCGGCTCCTACACCGCCCCCAGAAGCGTGGCGATCATCCACAACTAAATCGCCCCCGCATAGAGATTTGATAGTCGTGGGTAGGCCACCTCTATATCATATAAAGAGTATTATGAAACAGACTATTCAAATTCATGGGATTGTTTTCCATAGTGTGACACTCATAAGGAATCAGAGGATATCACCAACATATCCCTATCCGTTGGGGGCTCCGACCCCGCCCCCAAAGGCGTGGCGATCATCCACAACTAAATCGCCCCCGCATAATGATTTGATAGTCGTGGGTAGGCCACCACTATATCATGTACAGATTATTATGAAAGAGTATATTCAAACTCATGGGATTGTTCTCCATCGTCTGACACTCAGACGGAATCAGAGGATATCACCAACTTATCCCTATCCGTTGGGGGCTCCGAACACGCCCCCAGAAGCTTGGCGATCATCCAAAACTAAATCGCGCCCGCATGGAGATTTGATAGTCGTGGGTAGGCCACCACTATATCATATAAAGAATATTATGAAACAGGCTATCCAATTTCATGGGATTGTTTTCCATCGTCTGACACTCAGAAGGAATCAGAGGATATCACCAACATATCCCTACCCGTTGGGGGCCCCGACCCCGCCCCCAGAAGCGTGGCGATCATCCACAAATAAATCGCCCCCGCATAGAGATTTGATAGTCCAGTGTAGGCCACCACTATATCATATTAACAGTATTAAGAAACAGACTATTCAATTTCAGGGGATTGTTTTCTATCGTCTGAGACTCAGAAGGACTCAGAGAAGATCACCAACATATTTCTACCCGTTGGGGGCTCTGATCCCGCCCCCAGAAGCGTGGCGATCATCCACAACTAAATCGCCCCCGTATAGAGATTTGATAGTCCATGGTAGGCCACAATAATATCCTATTTACAGTATTATAAAACGGACTATACAATTTCATGGGATTGTTTTCCATCGCCCGAGACTCAGATGGTATCGGGGAATCTCACCAACATATCCCTATCCGTTGGGTGCTCCGACTCCGCCCCCTGAAGCGTGGCGACCATCCGCAACTAAATCGCCCCGCATAGAGATGCGATAATCGTGGGTAGGCCTCCAATATATCATATTAACAGTATTATAAGCCGGACTATACAATTTCATGGGATTATTTTCCATCGCCTGAGACTCAGATGGTATCAGGAATTCTCATCAACATATCCCTACCCACTGGGGGATCCTCCCCCACCCCCAGAAGCGTGGCGATCATCCACAACTAAATCGCCCCCGCATAGAGATTTGATAGTCGTGGGTAGGACACCAATATATCATATACAGAGTATTATGAAACAGACCATTCAAATTCATGGGATTGTTCTCCAACGTCTGACACTCAGACGGAATAGATAATATCTCCAACATATCCCTACCCGTTGGGGGCCCCAAACCCCGCCCCCAGAAACGTGGCGATCATCCAAAACTAAATCGCGCCCGCATAGAGATTTGATAGTCGTGGGTAGGCCACCACTATATCATATAAAGGGTATTATGAAACAGACTATTCAATTTCATGGGATTGTTTTCCATCGTCTGACACTCAGAAGGAATCAGAGGATATCACCAACATATCCCTACCCGTTGGGGTCTCCAACCCCTCCCACAGAAGCGTGGCGATCATCCACAACTAAATCGCCCCCGCATAGAGATCTAATAGTCGTGGGTACTCCACAACTATATCATATAAGAGTATTATGAAACAGTATATTCAATTTCATGGGATTGGTTTCCATCGTCTGACACTCAGAAGGAATCAGAGGATATCACCAACATATCCCTACCCGTTGGGGTCTCCGACCCCGCCCCCAGAAGCGTGGCGATCATCCACAACAAAATCGCCCCCGCGTAGAGATTTGATAGTCGTGGGTAGGCCACCTCGATATCTTATAAAGAGTATTATGAAACAGACCATTCAAATTCATGGGATTGTTTTCCATCGTCTGACACTCAGAAGGAATCAGAGGATATCACCAACATATCCCTACCCGTTGGGGGCCCAGACCCCGCCCCGAGAAGCGTGGCGATCATCCACAACTAAATCGCCCCCGCATAGAGATTTGATAGTCGTGGGTAGGCCACCACTATACCGTATAAAAAGTATTATGAAACATTCTGTTCAATTTCATGGGATTGTTTTCCATCGTCTGACACTCAGAAGGAGTCAGAGAAGATCACCAACATATCCCTACCCGTTGGGGGCTCCGACCCCGCCCCCAGAAGCGTGGCGATCATACACAACTAAATCGCCCCCGCATAAAGATTTGATAGTCGTTGGTAGGCCACCACTATATCATGTACAGAGTATTATGAAAGAGTATATTCAATTTCATGGGATTGTTCTCCATCGTCTGACACTCAGACGGAATCAGAGGATATCACCAACGTATCCCTACCCGTTGGGGGCTCCGACCACGCCCCCAGAAGCTTGGCGATCATCCAAAACTAAATCGCGCCCGCATAGAGATTTGATAGTCGTGGGTAGGCCACCACTATATCATATAAAGAATATTATGAAACAGGCTATCCAATTTCATGGGATTGTTTTCCATCGTCTGACACTCAGAAGGAATCAGAGGATATCACCAACATATCCCTACCCGTTGGGGGCTCCGCCCCCGCCCCCAGAAGCGTGGCGATCATCCACAACTAAATCGCCCCCACATAAAGATTTGATAGTCGTGGGTAGGCCACCACTATATCATGTACAGAGTATTATGAAAGAGTATATTCAATCTCATGGGATTGTTCTCCATCGTCTGACACTCAGACGGAATCAGAGGATATCACCAACGTATCCCTACCCTTTGGGGTATCCGACCACGCCCCCAGAAGCTTGGCGATCATCCAAAACTAAATCGCGCCCGCTTAGAGATTTGATGGTCGTGGGTAGGCCACCACTATATCATATATAGAATATTATGAAACAGGCTATCCAATTTCGTCGGATTGTTTTCCATCGTCTGACACTCAGAAGGAATCAGAGGATATCACCAACATATCCCTACCCGTTGGGGTCTCCGACCCCGCCCCCAGAAGCGTAGCGATCATCCACAAATAAATCGCCCCCGCATAGAGAATTGATAGTCGTGTGTAGGCCACCTCTATATCATATAAAGAGTATTATGAAACAGTCTATTCAAATCCATGGGATTGTGTTCCATCTTCTGACACTCAGAAGGAATCAGAGGATAACACCAACATATCCCTACCCGTTTGGGGGATCCGACCCCGCCCCCAAAAGCGTGGCGATCATCCACAACTAAATCGACCCCGCACAGAGATTTGATAGTCTTGGGTAGGCCACCTCTATATCATATTTTGAGTATTATTAAACGGACTATAAAATTTCATGGGATTGTTTTCCATCGTCTGACACTCAGAAGGAATCAGAGGATATCACCAACATATCTCTACCCGTTTGGGGGCTCCGACCCCGCCGCCAAAAGCATGGCGATCATCCAAAACTAAATCGCGCCCGCATAGAGATTTGATAGTCGTGGGTAGGCCACCACTATATCATATAAAGAGTATTATGAAACAGACTATTCAATTTCATGGGATTGTTTTCCATCGTCTGACACTCAGAAGGAATCAGAGGATATCACCAAAATATCCCAACCGTTGGGGGCTCCGACCCCGCCCCAAGAAGCGTTGCGATCATCCACAACTAAGTCGCCCCCGCATAGTGATTTGATAGTCGTGGGTAGGCCACCACTATATCGTATAAAAAGTATTATGAAACATTCTATTCAATTTCATGGGATTGTTTTCCATCGTCTGACACTCAGAAGGAGTCAGAGAAGATCACCAACATATCCCTACCCGTTGGGGGCTCCGACCCCGCCCCCAGAAGCGTGGCGATCATCAACAACTAAATCGCGCCCGCATAGAGATTTGATAGTCGTGGGTAGGCCACCACTATATCATATAAAGAGTATTATGAAACAGACTAATCAATTTCATGGGATTGTTTTCCATCGTCTGACACTCAGAAGGAATCAGAGGATATCACCAACATATCCCTACCCGTTGGCGGCTCCGACACCGCCCTCAGAAGCGTGGCGATCATCCACGACTAAATCGCCCCCGCATAGAGATTTGATAGTCGTGGGTAGGCCACCACTATATCATGTACAGAGTATTATGAAAGAGTATATTCAATCTCATGGGATTGTTCTCCATCGTCTGACACTCAGACGGAATCAGAGGATATCACCAACGTATCCCTACGCGTTGGGGGCTCTGTCCACGCCCCTAGAAGCTTGGCGATTATCCAAAACTAAATCGCGCCCGCATAGAGATTTGATAGTCGTGGGTAGGCCACCACTATATCATATAAAGTGTATTATGAAACAGACTATTCAAATTGATGGGATTGTTTTCCATAGTGTGACACTCATAAGGAATCAGAGGATTTCACCAACATATCCCTACCCGTTGGGGGCTCCGACACCGCCCCCAGAAGCGTGGCAATCATCCACAAATAAATCGCCCCCGCATAGAGATTTGATAGTACAGTGTAGGCCACCACTATATCATATTAACAGTATTATGAAACAGACTATTCAATTTCATGGGATTGTTTTCTATCGTCTGAGAATCAGAAGGACTCACAGAAGATCACCAACATATTCCTACCCGTTGGGGGCTCCGATCCCGCCCCCAGAAGCGTGGCGATCATCCAAAACTAAATCGCCCCCGTATAGAGATTTGATAGTCCATGGTAGGCCACAATAATATCATATTTACAGTATTATAAAACGGACTATACAATTTCATGGGATTGTTTTCCATCGCCCGAGACTCAGAAGGTATCAGGAAATCTCATCAACATATCCCTACCCACTGGGGGCTCCGCCCCCGCCCCCAGAAGCGTGGCGATCATCCACAACTAAATCGCCCCCGCATAGAGATTTGATAGTCGTGGGTAGGCCACCAATATATCATATACAGAGTATTATGAAACAGTGTGTTCAATTTAATGGGATTGTTCTCCAACGTCTGACACTCAGACGGAATAGATAATATCTCCAACATATCCCTACCCGTTGGGGGCTACGACCCCGCCCCCAGAAGCGTGGCGATCATCCACAACTAAATCGTGCCCGCATAGAGATTTGATAGTCGTGGGTAGGCCACCTCTATATCATATAAAGAGTATTATGAAACAGACTATTCAAATTCATGGGAATGTGTTCCATCGTCTGACACTCAGAAGGAATCAGAGGATATCACAAACATATCTCTACCCGTTTGGGGGCTCCGACCCCGCCGCCAAAAGCGTGGCGATCATCCAAAACTAAATCGCGCCCGCATAGAGATTTGATAGTCGTGGGTAGGCCACCACTATATCATATAAAGAGTATTATGAAACAGACGATTCAATTTCATGGGATTGTTTTCCATCGTCTGACACTCAGAAGGAATCAGAGGATATCACCAACATATCCCTACCCGTTGGGGTCTCCGACCCCTCCCACAGAAGCGTGGCGATCATCCACAACTAAATCGCCCCCGCGTAGAGATTTGATAGTCGTGGGTAGGCCACCTCTATATCATATAAAGAGTATTATGAAACAGACTATTCAAATTCATGGGAATGTGTTCCATCGTCTGACACTCAGAAGGAATCAGAGGATATCACCAACATATCTCTACCCGTTTGGGGGCTCCGACCCCGCCGCCAAAAGCGTGGCGATCATCCAAAACTAAATCGCGCCCGCATAGAGATTTGATAGTCGTGGGTAGGCCACCACTATATCATATAAAGAGTATTATGAAACAGACGATTCAATTTCATGGGATTGTTTTCCATCGTCTGACACTCAGAAGGAATCAGACGATATCACCAACATATCCCTACCCGTTGGCGGCTCCGACAACGCACCCAGAAGCGTGGCGATCATCCACAACTAAATCGCCCCCGCATAGACATTTGATAGTCGTGGGTAGGCCACCTCAATATCATATAAAAAGTATTATGAAACAGACTATTCAAATTCATGGGATTGTTTTCCATAGTGTGACACTCATAAGGAATCAGAGGATATCACCAACATATCCCTACCCGTTGGGGGCTCCGGCCCCGCCCCCAGAAGCGTGGCGATAATCCACAACTAAATCGCCCCCGCATAAAGATTTGATAGTCGTGGGTAGGCCACCACTATATCATGTACAGAGTATTATGAAAGAGTATATTCAATCTCATGGGATTGTTCTCCATCGTCTGACACTCAGACGGAATCAGAGGATATCACCAACGTATCCCTACCCGTTGGGGGCTCTGTCCACGCCCCTAGAAGCTTGGCGATTATCCAAAACTAAATCGCGCCCGCATAGAGATTTGATAGTCGTGGGTAGGCCACCACTATATCATATAAAGAGTAGTATGAAAGAGACTATTCAATTTCATGGAATTGATTTCCATCGTCTGACACTCAGAAGGAATCAGAGGATATCACCAACATATCCCTACCAGTTGGGGTCTCCGACCCCGCCCCCAGAAGCGTGGCGATCATCCACAACTAAATCGCCCCCGCGTAGAGATTTGATAGTCGTGGGTAGGCCACCTCTATATCATATAAAGAGTATTATGAAACAGACGATTCAATTTCATGGGATTGTTTTCTATCGTCTGAGACTCAGATGGAATCAGAGAATATCACCAACATATCCCTACCCGTTGGGGGCTCCGACCCCGCCCCCAGAAGCGTGGCGATCATCCACAACTAAATCGCCCCAGCATATAGATTTAATAGTCCATGGTAGGCCACAATAATATCATATCTACAGTATTATGAAACAGACTATTCAATTTCAAGGGATTGTTTTCTATCGCCTGAGACTCTGAAGGAATCAGAGAATATCACCAACATATCCCTACCCGTTGGAGGCTCCGACCCCGCCCCCAGAAGCGTGGCGATCATCCAAAACTAAATCGCCCTGGTATAGAGATTTGGTAGTCGTGTGTAGGCCTCCAGTATATCATATTTTGAGTATTATTAAACGGACTATACAATTTCATGGGATTGTTTTCCATAGCCCGAGACTCAGATGGTATCGGGGAATCTCACCAACATATCCCTAACCGATGGGGGCTCCGCCCCCGCCCCCAGAAGCGTGGCGATCATCCGCAACTAAATCGCCCCCGCATAGAGATTCGATAATCGTTTGTAGGTCTCCAATATATCATATTAACAGTATTATAAGACGGACTATACAATTTCATGGGATTGTTTTCCAACGCCTGAGACTTAGAAGGTATCAGAGAATCTCACCAACATATCCCTACCCGCTGGGGGCTCCGACCCCGCCCCCAGAAATGTGGCGATCATCCACAACTATATCGCCCCGCATAAAGATTTGATAGTCGTGGGTAGGCCACCATTATATCATATAAAGAGTATTATGGATCAGACTATTCAATTTCATGGGATTGTTTTCCATCGTCTAACACTCAGAAGGAATCAGAGGATATCACCAACATATCCCTACCCGTTGGGGTCTCCGACCCCGCCCCCAGAAGCGTGGCTATCATCCACAACTAAATCGCCCCCGCGTAGAGATTTGATAGTCGTGGGTAGGCCACCTCTATATCATATAAAGAGTATTATGAAAGAGACTATTCAAATTACTGGGATTGTTCTCCATCGTCTGGCACTCAGAAGGAATCAGAGGATATCACCAATATATCCCTACCCGTTGGGGTTTCCGCCCCCCCCCCCCCCAGAAGCGTGGCGATCATCCACAATTAAATCGCCCCCGCGTAGAGATTTGATAGTCGTGGGTAGGCCACCATTATATCATATAAAGAGAATTATGAAACATTCTATTCAATTTCATGGGATTGTTTTCCATCGTCTGACACTCAGAAGGGGTCGGAGGATATCATCAACACATCCCCACCCATTGGGGGCTCCGACCCCGCCCCCAGAAGCGTGGCGATCATCCACAACTAAATCGCCCCCGCATAGAGATTCGATAATCGAGGGTAGGCCTCCATTATATCATATTAACAGCATTATAAGACGGACAATACAATTTCATGGGATTGTTTTCCATCGACTGAGACGCAGAAGGTATCAGGGAATCTCACCAACATATCCCTACACGATGGGGCCCCCGCCCCCGCCCTCGCCCCCAGGAGCGTGGCGATCATCCACAACCAAATCGCCCCCGCATAAAGATTTGATATTCGTGGGTAGGCCACCAATAATATATCATATACAGAGTATTATGAAGGAGTATATTCAATTTCATGGGATTTTTCTCCTTAGTCTGACACTAAGACGGAATCAGAGGATATCACCAACGTATCCCTACCCGTTGGGGGCTCCGACCACGCCCCCAGAAGCTTGGCGATCATCCAAAACTAAATCGCGCCCGCATATAGATTTGATAGTCGTGGGTAGGCCACCACTATATCATATAAAGAATATTATGAAACAGGCTATTCAATTTCATGGGATTGTTTTCCATCGTCTGACACTCAGAAGGAATCAGAGGATATCACCAACATATCCCTACCCGTTGGGGGCTCCGCCCCCGCCCCCAGAAGCGTGGCGATCATCCACAACTAAATCGCCCCCGCATAGAGATTTGATAGTCGTGGGTAGGCCACCTCTATATCATATAAAGAGTATTATGAAACAGACTATTCAAATTCATGGGATATTTTCCATCGTCTGACACTCAGAAGGAATCAGAGGATATCTCCAACATACCCCTACCCGTAGGGGGCTCCGACCCCGCCCCCAGAAGCGTGGCGATCATCCACATCTAAATCGCCCCCGCATAGAGATTTGATAGTCATGGGTAGGCCACCACTATATCATATACAGAGTATTATGAAACAGTATATTCAATTTCATGGGATTGTTCTCCATCGTCTGACACTCAGACGGAATCAGAGGATATAACCAACATATCCCTACCTGTTGGGGGCTCCGACCCCGCCACCATAAGCGTGGCGATCATTCAAAACTAAATCGCGCCGGCATAGAGATTTAATAGTCGTGGGTAGGCCACCACAATATCATATAAAGAGTATTATGAAACAGACTATTCAATTTCATTGGATTGTTTTCCATCGTCTGACACTCAGAAGGAATCATAGGATATCACCAACATATCCCAACCCATTGGGGGCTCCGACCCCGCCCCCAGAAGCGTGGCGATCGTCCACAAATAAATCGCCCCCGCATAGAGATTTGAAAGTCGTGGGTAGGCCACCACTATATCATATACAGAGTATTATGGAACAGTATATTCAATTTCATGGGATTGTTCTCCATCGTCTGACACTCAGACGGAATCAGAGGATATCACCAACATATCCCTACCGTTGGGGGTTCCGTCCCCGCCCCCAGAAGCGTGGCGATCATCCAAAACTAAATCGCGCCCGCATAGAAATTTGATAGTCGTGGATAGGCCACCACTATATCATATTAACAGTATTATAAGACGGACTATACAATTTCATGGGATTGTTTTCCATCGCCCGAGACTCAGATGGTATCGGGGAATCTCACCAACATATCCATATCCGTTGGGGGCTCCAACCCCGCCCCCAGAAGCGTGGCGATCATCCACAACAAAATCGCCCCCGCATAGAGATTTGATAGTCGTGGTTTGGCCACCACTATATCATAAAAAGAGTATTATGAAACAGAAAATTCAATATCATGGGATTGTTTTCCATCGTCTGACACTCAGAAGGAATGAGAGGATATCACCAAAATATCCCTACCCGTTGGGGACTCCGACACCACCCCCAGAAGCGTGGTGATCATCCACAAATAAATCGCCCCGCATAGAGATTTGATAGTCGTGGGTAGGCCACAACTATATCATATAAATAATATTTTGAAACAGACCAATTTCATGGGAATTTTTTCCATCGTCTGACACTCAGAAGGAATCAGAGGATATCACCAACATATCCCTACACGTTGGGGGCTCCGATCCCGCCCCCAGAAGCGTGGCGAGCATCCACAACTAAATCGCCCCTACATAGTGATTTGATAGACCAATGTAGGCCACCATTATATCATATTGACAGTATTATGAAACAGACTATTGAATTTCATGGGATTGTCTTCTATCATCTGAGACTCAGAAGGACTGAGAGACGATCACCAACATATTTCTACACGTTGGGGGCTACGACTTCGGCCCCAGAAGCGTGGCGATCATCCACAACTAAATCGCCCCAGCATATATATTTAATAGTCCTGGGTAGGCCACAACAATATCATATTTACAGTATCATGAAACAGACTATTCAATTTCAAGGGATTATTTTCTATCGCTAGAGACTCAGAAGGAATCAGAGAATATCACCAACATATCCCTACCCGTTGGGGGCTCCAACCCCACCCCCAGAAGCGTGGCGATCATCCACAACTAAATCGCCCCCGTTTTGAGATTTGATATTCGTAGGTAGGCCTCCACTATATCATATTTTGAGTATTATTAAACGGACTATACAATTTCATGGGATTGTTTTCCATCGCCTGCGACGCTGAAGGTATCAGGGAATCTCACCAACATATCCCTACCCTCTGGGGGCTCCGAACCCGCCCCCAGAAGCGTGGCGATCATCCACAACTAAATCGCCCCCGCATAGAGTTTTGATAGTCGTGGTAGGCCACCACTATAACATATAAAGAGTATTATGAAACATTCTATTCAATTTCATGGGATTGTTTTCCATCGTCTGACACTCAGAAGGAGTCCGAGGATATCATCAACATATCCCTACCCATTGGGGGCTCCGACCCCGCCCTCAGAAGCGGGGCGATCATCCAAAACTAAATCGCCCCCGCATAGAGATTAGATAGTCCAGTATAGGCCACTACTATATCATATTTACAGTATTATGAAACAGACTATTACAATTTCATGGGATTGATTTCTATCGTCTGAGACTCAAAAGGACTCAGAGAAGATCACCAACATATTCCTACACGTTGGGGGCTACGACTTCGGCCACAGAAGCGTGGCGATCATCCACAACTAAATCGCCCCAGCATATAGATTTAATAGTCCATGGTAGGCCACAATAATATCATATTTACAGTATTATGAAACAGACTATTCAATTTCAAGGGATAGTTTTCTATCGCCTGAGACTCAGAAGGAATCAGAATATCTCGAACATATCCCTACCCGTTGGGGGCTCACACCACGACCCCGACCCCAGAAGCGTGGCGATCATCCACAACTAAATCGCCCCCGTTTAGAGATTTGATAGTGGTGGGTAGGCCTCCACTATATCAAATTTTGAGTATTATTAAACGGTCTATACAATTTCATGGGATTTTTTTCCATCGCCCGAGACTCAGATGGTATCGGGGAATCTCACCAACATATCCCTATCCGTTGGGGACTCCGCCCCCGCCCCCAGAATCGTGGCGATCATCCACAACTAAATCGCCCCCGCATAGAGATTCGATAATCGTTTGTAGGCCTCAAATATATCATATTAACAGTATTATATGACGGACTATACAATTTCATGGGATTGTTTTCCATCGCCTGAGACTCAGAAGGTATCAGGGAATCTCACCAACATATCTCTACCCACTGGGGGCTACAACACCGCCCCCAGAAGGGTGGCGATCATCCACAAATAAATCTCCCCCACATAGAGATTTGATAGTCGTGGGTAGGCCTCTACAATATCATATAAAGTGTATTATGAAACAGACTATTCAATTTCATGGGATTGCTTTCCGTCGTCTGACATTCAGAAGGAATCATAGGATATCACCAACATATCCCTACCCGTTGGGGGCCCCGCCCCCGCCCCCAGAAGCGTTGCGATCATCCACAACTAAATCGCCCCCGCATAGAGATTTGATAGTCGTGGGTAGGCCACCTCTATACCATATAAAGAGTATTATGAAACAGACTATTCAATTTCATGGGATTGTTTTCCATCGTCTGACACTCAGAAGGAATCAGAGGATATCACCAACATATCCCTACCCGTTGGGGGCTCCGACCCCGCCCCCAGAAGCGTGTCGATCATCCACAACTAAATCGCCCCCGCATAGAGATTGGATAGTCGTGGGTAGGCCACAACTATATCATATACAGAGTATTATGAAACAGTATATTCAATTTCATGGGATTGTTCTCCATCGCCTGAGACTCAGAAGGTATCAGGGAATCTCACCAACATATCTCTACCCGCTGGGGGCTCCGACCCCGCCCCCAGATGGGTGGCGATCATCCACAACTAAATCGCCTGCGCATAGAGATGTGATAGTCGTGGGTAGGCCACCACTATATCATATACAGAGTATTATGAAACAGTATATTCAATTTCATGGGATTGTTCTCCATCGTCTGACACTCAGACGGAATCAGAGGATATAACCAACATATCCCTACCTGTTGGGGGCTCCGACCCCGCCGCCATAAGCGTGGCGATCATCCAAAACTAAATCGCGCCCGCATAGAGATTTGATAGTCGTGGGGAGGCCTCCACAATATCATATTAAGAGTATTATGAAACAGACTTTTCAATTTCATGGGATTGTTTTCCATCGTCTGACACTCAGAAGGAATCATAGGATATCACCAACATTTCCCTACCCGTTGGGGGCTCCGACCCCGCCCCCAGAAGCGTGGCGATCATCCACAAATAAATCGCCCCCCGCATATAGATTTGATAGTCGTGGGTAGGCCTCTTCTATACCATATAAAGAGTATTATGAAACAGACTATTCAATTTCATGGGATTATTTTCCATTGTCTGACACTCGGAAGGAATCAGAGGATATCACCAACATATCCCTACCCGTTGGGGGCTCCGACCCCGCCCCCAGAAGCGTGGCGATCATCCACAACTAAATCGCCCCCGCATAGAGATTTGATAGTCGTGGGTTGGCCACCACAATATCATAAAATGAGTATTATGAAACAGACTATCCAATTTCATGGGATTGTTCTCCATCGTCTGACACTCAGAAGGAATCAGAGGCTATCACCAACATATCCCTACCCGTTGGGATCTCCGAACCCGCCCCCAGAAGCGCGGCGAGCATCCACAACTAAATCACCCCCGCATAGAAATTTGCTAGTCGTGGGCAGGCCACAACTATATCATATTAAGAGTATTTTGAAACAGACCATTCAATTTCATGGGAATGCTTTCCATCGTCTGACACTCAGAAGGAATGAGAGGATATCACCAACATATCCCTACCCGTTGGGATCTCCGAACCCGCCCCCAGAAGCGTGGCGAGCATCCACAACTAAATCACCCCCGCATAGAGATTTGATAGTCCAGTGTAGGCCACCTCTATATCATATTTACAGTATTATGAAACAGACTATTCAATTTCAAGGGATTGTTTTCTATCGCCAGAGACTCAGAAAGAATCAGAGAATATCACCAACATATCCCTACCCGTTGGGGGCTCCGACCCCGCCCCCAGAAGCATGGCGATCATCCGCAACAAAGTCGCCCCCGCATAGAGATTCGATAGTCGTGGGTAGGCCTCCAATATATCATATTAACAGTATTATATGACGGACTATACAATTTACTGGGATTGTTTTCCATCGCCTGAGACTCAGAAGGTATCAGGGAATCTCAACAACATATCTCTACACGCTGGGGGTTCCGACCCCGCCCCCAGAAGCGTGACGAGCATCCACAACTAAATCTCCCCCGCATAGAGATTTGATAGTCTAGTGTAGGCCACCTCTATATCATATTTACAGTATTATGTAATGGACTATACAATTTCATGGGATTGTTTTCCATCGCCCGAGACTCAGATGGTATCGGGGAATCTCACCAACATATCCCTATCCGTTGGGGGCTCCGACCCCGCCCCCAGAAGCATGGCGATCATCCGCAACAAAATCGCCCCCGCATAGAGATTCGATAGTCGTGGGTAGGCCTCCAATATATCATATTAACAGTATTATATGACGGACTATACAATTTCATGGGATTGTTTTCCATCGCCTGAGACTCAGAAGGTATCAGGGAATCTCAACAACATATCTCTACCCGCTGGGTGCTCCGACCCCGCCCCCAGAAGCGTGGCGATCATCCACAACTAAATCGCCCCCGCATAGAGATTTGATAGTCGTGGGTAGGCCTCCACAATATCATATAAAGAGTATTATGAAACAGACTATTCAATTTCATTGGATTGTTTTCCATCGTCTGACACTCAGAAGGAATCATAGGATATCACCAACATATCCCAACCCGTTGGGGGCTCCGACCCCGCCACCAGAAGCGTGGCGATCGTCCACAAATAAATCGCCCCCGCATGGAGATTTGATAGTCGTGGGTAGGCCACCACTATATCATATACAGAGTATTATGAAACAGTTTATTCAATTTCATGGGATTGTTCTCCATCGTCTGACACTCAGACGGAATCAGAGGATATCACCAACATATCCCTACCGTTGGGGGTTCCGACCCCGCCCCCAGAAGCGTGGCGATCATCCAAAACTAAATCGCGCCCGCATAGAGATTTGATAGTCGTGGTTTGGCCACCACTTTATCATAAAAAGAGTATTATGAAACAGAAAATTCAATTTCATGGGATTGTTCTCCATCGTCTGACACTCAGACGGAATCAGAGGATATCACCAACATATCCCTACCCGTTGGGGGCTCCGACACCACCCCCAGAAGCGTGGCGATCATCCACAAATAAATCGCCCCGCATAGAGATTTGATAGTCGTGGGTAGGCCACAACTATATCATATAGAGAATATTTTGAAACAGACCAATTTCATGGGAATTATTTCCATCGTCTGACACTCAGAAGGAATCAGAGGATATAACCAACATATCCCTACACGTGGGGGGCTCCGATCCCGCCCCCAGAAGCGTGGCGAGCATCCACAACTGAATCGCCCCTACATAGTGATTTGATAGACCAATGTAGGCCACCACTATATCATATTTACAGTATTATGGAACAGACTATTAAATTTCATGGAATTGTTTTCTATCGTCTGAGACTCAGAAGGACTGAGAGACGATCACCAACATATTTCTACACGTTGGGGGCTACGACTTCGGCCCCAGAAGCGTGACGATCATCCACAACTAAATCGCCCAGCATATAGATTTAATAGTCCTGGGTAGGCCACAACTATATCATATTTACAGTATTATGAAACAGACTATTCAATTTCAAGGGATTGTTTTCTATCGCTAGAGACTCAGAAGGAATCAGAGAATATCACCAACATATCCCTACCCGTTGGGGGATCCAACCCCACCCCCAGAAGCGTGGCGATCATCCACAACTAAATCGCCCCCGTTTTGAGATTTGATATTCGTAGGTAGGCCTCCACTATATCATATTTTGAGTATTATTAAACGGACTATACAATTTCATGGGATTGTTTTCCATCGCCTGAGACGCTGAAGGTATCAGGGAATCTCACCAACATATCCCTACCCTCTGGGGGCTCCAAACCCGCCCCCAGAAGCGTGGCGATCATCCACAACTAAATCGCCACCGCATAGAGATTTGATAGTCGTGGGTAGGCCACCACTATATCATATAAAGAGTATTATGAAACATTCTATTCAATTTCATGGGATTGTTTCCATCGTCTGACACTCAGAAGGAGTCAGAGGATATCACCAACATATCCCTACCCGTTGGGGGCTCCGACCCCGCCCCCAGAAGCGGGGCGATCATCCAAAACTAAATCGCCCCCGCATAGAGATTAGATAGTCCAGTATAGGCCACTACTATATCATATTTACAGTATTATGAAACAGACTATTATAATTTCATGGGATTGATTTCTATCGTCTGAGACTCAAAAGACTCAGAGAAGATCACCAACATATTCCTACACGTTGGGGGCTACGACTTCAGCCACAGAAGCGTGGCGATCATCCACAACTAAATCGCCCCAGCATATAGATTTAATAGTCCATGGTAGGCCACAATAATATCATATTTACAGTATTATGAAACAGACTATTCAATTTCAAGGGATAGTTTTCTATCGCCTGAGACTCAGAAGGAATCAGAATATCTCGAACATATCCCTACCCGTTGGGGGCTCACACCACGACCCCGACCCCAGAAGCGTGGCGATCATCCACAACTAAATCGCCCCCGTTTAGAGATTTGATAGTGGTGGGTAGGCCTCCACTATATCAAATTTTGAGTATTATTAAACGGTCTATACAATTTCATGGGATTTTTTTCCATCGCCCGAGACTCAGATGGTATCGGGGAATCTCACCAACATATCCCTATCCGTTGGGGGCTCCGCCCCCGCCCCCAGAATCGTGGCGATCATCCACAACTAAATCGCCCCCGCATAGAGATTCGATAATCGTTTGTAGGCCTCAAATATATCATATTAACAGTATTATATGACGGACTATACAATTTCATGGGATTGTTTTCCATCGCCTGAGACTCAGAAGGTATCAGGGAATCTCACCAACATATCTCTACCCACTGGGGGCTACGACCCCGCCCCCAGAAGGGTGGCGATCATCCACAAATAAATCGCCCCCACATAGAGATTTGATAGTCGTGGGTAGGCCTCTACAATATCATATAAAGTGTATTATGAAACAGACTATTCAATTTCATGGGATTGTTTTCCGTCGTCTGACATTCAGAAGGAATCATAGCATATCACCAACATATCCCTACCCGTTGGGGGCCCCGCCCCCGCCCCCAGAAGCGTTGCGATCATCCACAACTAAATCGCCCCCGCATAGAGATTTGATAGTCGTGGGTAGGCCACCTCTATACCATATAAAGAGTATTATGAAACAGACTATTCAATTTCATGGGATTGTTTTCCATCGTCTGACACTCAGAAGGAATCAGAGGATATCACCAACATATCCCTACCCGTTGGGGGCTCCGACCCCGCCCCCAGAAGCGTGTCGATCATCCACAACTAAATCGCCCCCGCATAGAGATTTGATAGTCGTGGGTAGGCCACAACTATATCATATACAGAGTATTATGAAACAGTATATTCAATTTCATGGGATTGTTCTCCATCGCCTGAGACTCAGAAGGTATCAGGGAATCTCACCAACATATCTCTACCCGCTGGGGGCTCCGACCCCGCCCCCAGATGGGTGGCGATCATCCACAACTAAATCGCCTGCGCATAGAGATGTGATAGTCGTGGGTAGGCCACCACTATATCATATACAGAGTATTATGAAACAGTATATTCAATTTCATGGGATTGTTCTCCATCGTCTGACACTCAGACGGAATCAGAGGATATAACCAACATATCCCTACCTGTTGGGGGCTCCGACCCCGCCCCCATAAGCGTGGCGATCATCCAAAACTAAATCGCGCCCGCATAGAGATTTGATAGTCGTGGGGAGGCCTCCACATTATCATATTAAGAGTATTATGAAACAGACTTTTCAATTTCATGGGATTGTTTTCCATCGTCTGACACTCAGAAGGAATCATAGGATATCACCAACATTTCCCTACCCGTTGGGGGCTCCGACCCCGCCCCCAGAAGCGTGGCGATCATCCACAAATAAATCGCCCCCCGCATATAGATTTGATAGTCGTGGGTAGGCCACTTCTATACCATATAAAGAGTATTATGAAACAGACTATTCAATTTCATGGGATTGTTTTCCATTGTCTGACACTCGGAAGGAATCAGAGGATATCACCAACATATCCCTACCCGTTGGGGGCTCCGACCCCGCCCCCAGAAGCGTGGCGATCATCCACAACTAAATCGCCCCTGCATAGAGATTAGATAGTCGTGGGTAGGCCACCACTATATCATATACAGAGTATTATGAAAGAGTATATTCAATTTCATGGGATTGTTCTCCATCGTCGGACACTCAGAGGGAATCAGAGAATATCACCAACATATCCCTACCTGTTGGGGGCTCCGACCCCGCCCCCATAAGCGTGGCGATCATCCAAAACTAAATCGCGCCCGCATAGAGATTTGATAGTCGTGGGGAGGCCTCCACAATATCATATTAAGAGTATTATGAAACAGACTTTTCAATTTCATGGGATTGTTTTCCATCGTCTGACATTCAGAAGGAATCGTAGGATATCACCAACATATCCCTACCCGTTGGGGGCCCCGCCCCCGCCCCCAGAAGCGTTGCGATCATCCACAACTATATCGCCCCAGCATATAGATTTAATAGTCCATGGTAGGCCACAATAATATCATATTTACAGTATTATGAAACAGACTATTTAATTTCAAGGGATTGTTTTCTATCGCCAGAGACTCAGAAAGAATCAGAGAATATCACCAACATATCCCTACCCGTTGGGGGATCCGACCCCGCCCCCAGAAGCATGGCGATCATCCGCAACAAAATCGCCCCCGCATAGAGATTCGATAGTCGTGGGTAGGCCTCAAATATATCATATTAACAGTATTATATGACGGACTATACAATTTACTGGGATTGTTTTCCATCGCCTGAGACTCAGAAGGTATCAGGGAATCTCAACAACATATCTCTACACGCTGGGGGCTCCGACCCCGCCCCCACAAGCGTGACGAGCATCCACAACTAAATCTCCCCCGCATAGAGATTTGATAGTCTAGTGTAGGCCACCTCTATATCATATTTACAGTATTATGAAATGGACTATACAATTTCATGGGATTGTTTTCCATCGCCCGAGACTCAGATGGTATCGGGGAATCTCACCAACATATCCCTATCCGTTGGGGGCTCCGACCCCGCCCCCAGAAGCATGGCGATCATCCGCAACAAAATCGCCCCCGCATAGAGATTCGATAGTCGTGGGTAGGCCTCCAATATATCATATTAACAGTATTATATGACGGACTATACAATTTCATGGGATTGTTTTCCATCGCCTGAGACTCAGAAGGTATCAGGGAATCTCAACAACATATCTCTACCCGCTGGGTGCTCCGACCCCGCCCCCAGAAGCGTGGCGATCATCCACAACTCAATCGCCCCCGCATAGAGATTTGATAGTCATGGGTAGGCCACCACTATATCATATACAGAGTATTATGAATTAGTATATTCAATTTCATGGGATTGTTCTCCATTGTCTGACACTCAGACGGAATCAGAGGATATAACCAACATATCCCTACCTGTTGGGGGCTCCAACCCCGCCACCATAAGCGTGGCGATCATCCAAAACTAAATCGCGCCGGCATAGAGATTTGATAGTCGTGGGTAGGCCTCCACAATATCATATAAAGTGTATTATGAAACAGACTATTCAATTTCATTGGATTGTTTTCCATCGTCTGACACTCAGAAGGAATCATAGGATATCACCAACATATCCCAACCCGTTGGGGGCTCCGACCCCGCCCCCAGAAGGGTGGCGATCATCCACAAATAAATCGCCCCCGCATGGAGATTTGATAGTCGTGGGTAGGCCACCACTATATCATATAGAGAATATTTTGAAAAAGACCAATTTCATGGGAATTTTTTCCATCGTCTGACACTCAGAAGGAATCAGAGGATATCACCAACATATCCCTACACGTTGGGGGCTCCGATCCCGCCCCCAGAAGCGTGGCGAGCATCCACAACTGAATCGCCCCTACATAGTGATTTGATAGACCAATGTAGGCCACCACTATATCATATTTACAGTATTATGGAACAGACTATTAAATTTCATGGAATTGTTTTCTATCGTCTGAGACTCAGAGGGACTGAGAAACGATCACCAACATATTTCTACACGTTGGGGGCTACGACTTCGGCCACAGAAGCGTGGCGATCATCCACAACTAAATCGCCCCAGCATATAGATTTAATAGTCCTGGGTAGGCCACAACAATATCATATTTACAGTATTATGAAACAGACTATTCAATTTCAAGGGATTGTTTTCTATCGCTAGAGACTCAGAAGGAATCAGAGAATATCACCAACATATCCCTACCCGTTGGGGGATCCGACCCCACCCCCAGAAGCGTGGCGATCATCCACAACTAAATCTCCCCCGCATAGAGATTTGATAGTCTAGTGTAGGCCACCTCTATATCATATTTACAGTATTATGAAATGGACTATACAATTTCATGGGATTGTTTTCCATCGCCCGAGACTCAGATGGTATCGGGGAATCTCACCAACATATCCCTATCCGTTGGGGGCTCCGACCCCGCCCCCAGAAGCATGGCGATCATCCGCAACAAAATCGCCCCCGCATAGAGATTCGATAGTCGTGGGTAGGCCTCCAATATATCATATTAACAGTATTATATGACAGACTATACAATTTCATGGGATTGTTTTCCATCGCCTGAGACTCAGAAGGTATCAGGGAATCTCAACAACATATCTCTACCCGCTGGGTGCTCCGACCCCGCCCCCAGAAGCGTGGCGATCATCCACAACTCAATCGCCCCCGCATAGAGATTTGATAGTCATGGGTAGGCCACCACTATATCATATACAGAGTATTATGAATTAGTATATTCAATTTCATGGGATTGTTCTCCATCGTCTGACACTCAGACGGAATCAGAGGATATAACCAACATATCCCTACCTGTTGGGGGCTCCAACCCCGCCACCATAAGCGTGGCGATCATCCAAAACTAAATCGCGCCGGCATAGAGATTTGATAGTCGTGGGTAGGCCTCCACAATATCATATAAAGAGTATTATGAAACAGACTATTCAATTTCATTGGATTGTTTTCCATCGTCTGACACTCAGAAGGAATCATAGGATATCACCAACATATCCCAACCCGTTGGGGGCTCCGACCCCGCCCCCAGAAGGGTGGCGATCATCCACAAATAAATCGCCCCCGCATGGAGATTTGATAGTCGTGGGTAGGCCACCACTATATCATATACAGAGCATTATGAAACAGTATATTCAATTTCATGGGATTGTTCTCCATCGTCTGACACTCAGACGGAATCAGAGGATATCACCAACATATCCCTACCGTTGGGGGTTCCGACCCCGCCCCCAGAATCGTGGCGATCATCCAAAACTAAATCGCGCCCGCATAGAAATTTGATAGTCGTGGATAGGCCACCACTATATCATATTAACAGTATTATAAGACGGACTATACAATTTCATGGGATTGTTTTCCATCGCCCGAGACTCAGATGGTATCGGGGAATCTCACCAACATATCCCTATCCGTTGGGGGCTCCAACCCCGCCCCCAGAAGCGTGGCGATCATCCACAACTAAATCGCCCCCGCATAGAGATTTGATAGACGTGGTTTGGCCACCACGTTATCATAAAAAGAGTATTATGAAACAGAAAATTCAATTTCATGGGATTGTTCTCCATCGTCTGACACTCAGAAGGAATCAGAGGATATCACCAACATATCCCTACCCGTTGGGGGCTCCGACACCACCCCCAGAAGCGTGGCGATCATCCACAAATAAATCGCCCCGCATAGAGATTTGATAGTCGTGGGTAGGCCACAACTATATCATATAGAGAATATTTTGAAACAGACCAATTTCATGGGAATTTTTTCCATCGTCTGACACTCAGAAGGAATCAGAGGATATCACCAACATATCCCTACACGGTGGGGGCTCCGATCCCGCCCCCAGAAGCGTGGCGAGCATCCACAACTGAATCGCCCCTACATAGTGATTTGAAGGACCAATGTAGGCCACCACTATATCATAATTACAGTATTATGGAACAGACTATTAAATTTCATGGAATTGTTTTCTATCGTCTGAGACTCAGAAGGACTGAGAAACGATCACCAACATATTTCTACACGTTGGGGGCTACGACTTCGGCCCCAGAAGCGTGGCGATCATCCACAACTAAATCGCCCCAGCATATAGATTTAATAGTCCTGGGTAGGCCACAACAATATCATATTTACAGTATTATGAAACAGACTATTCAATTTCAAGGGATTGTTTTCTATCGCTAGAGACTCAGAAGGAATCAGAGAATATCACCAACATATCCCTACCCGTTGGGGGATCCGACCCCACCCCCAGAAGCGTGGCGATCATCCACAACTAAATCGCCCCCGTATTGAGATTTGATAATCGTAGGTAGGCCTCCACTTTATCATATTTTGAGTATTATTAAACGGACTATACAATTTCATGGCATTGTTTTCCATCGCCTGAGACGCAGAAGGTATCAGGGAATCTCACCAACATATCCCTACCCGCTGGGGGATCCGAACCCGCCCCCACAAGCGTGAAGATCATCCACAACTAAATCGCCCCCGCATAGAGAATTGATAGTCGTGGGTAGGCCACCTTTATATCATATAAAGAGTATTATGAAACATTCTATTCAATTTCTTTCGAATGTTTTCTATCGTCTGACACTCAGAAGGAGTCAGAGGATATCACCAACATATCCCTACCCGTTGGGGGCTCCGCCCCCGCCCCCAGAAGCGTGGCGAGCAATCACAACTAAATCCCCCCGCATAGAGATTTGATAGTCTAGTTTAGGCCACCCCCATATCATATTTACAGTATTATGAAACGGACTATACAATTTCATGGGATTGTTTTCCATCGCCTGAGACTCAGAAGGTATCAGGGAATCTCAACAACATATCTCTACACGCTGGGGGCTCCGACCCCGCCCCCAGAAGCGTGACGAGCATCCACAACTAAATCTCCCCCGCATAGAGATTTGATAGTCTAGTGTAGGCCACCTCTATATCATAATTACAGTATTATGAAATGGACTATACAATTTCATGGGATTGTTTTCCATCGCCCGAGACTCAGATGGTATCGGGGAATCTCACCAACATATCCCTATCCGTTGGGGTCTCCGACCCCGCCCCCAGAAGCATGGCGATCATCCGCAACAAAATCGCCCCCGCATAGAGATTCGATAGTCGTGGGTAGGCCTCCAATATATCATATTAACAGTATTATATGACGGACTATACAATTTCATGGGATTGTTTTCCATCGCCTGAGACTCAGAAGGTATCAGGGAATCTCAACAACATATCTCTACCCGCTGGGGGCTCCGACCCCGCCCCCAGAAGCGTGGCGATCGTCCACAAATAAATCGCCCCCGCATAGAGATTTGATAGTCGTGGGTAGGCCACCACTATATCATATACAGAGTATTATGGAACAGTATATTCAATTTCATGGGATTGTTCTCCATCGTCTGGCACTCAGACGGAATCAGAGGATATCACCAACATATCCCTACCGTTGGGGGTTCCGACCCCGCCCCCAGAAGCGTGGCGATCATCCAAAACTAAATCGCGCCCGCATAGAAATTTGATAGTCGTGGGTAGGCCTCCACTATATCATATTAACAGTATTATAAGACGGACTATACAATTTCATGGGATTGTTTTCCATCGCCCGAGACTCAGATGGTATCGGGGAATCTCACCAAAATATCCCTATCCGTTGGGGGCTCCAACCCCGCCCCCAGAAGCGTGGCGATCATCCACAACTAAATCGCCTCCGCATAGAAATTTGATAGTCGTGGTTTGGCCACCACTTTATCATAAAAAGAGTATTATGAAACAGAAAATTCAATTTCATGGGATTGTTCTCCATCGTCTGACACTCAGAAGGAATCAGAGGATATCACCAACATATCCCTACCCGTTGGGGGCTCCGACACCACCCCCAGAAGCGTGGCGATCATCCACAAATAAATCGCCCCGCATAGAGATTTGATAGTCGTGGGTAGGCCACAACTATATCATATAGAGAATATTTTGAAACAGACCAATTTCATGGGAATTTTTTCCATCGTCTGACACTCAGAAGGAATCAGAGGATATCACCAACATGTCCCTACACGTTGGGGGCTCCGATCCCGCCCCCAGAAGCGTGGCGAGCATCCACAACTGAATCGCCCCTACATAGTGATTTGATAGACCAATGTAGGCCACCACTATATCATATTTACAGTATTATGGAACAGACTATTAAATTTCATGGAATTGTTTTCTATCGTCTGAGACTCAGAAGGACTGAGAGACGATCACCAACATATTTCTACACGTAGGGGGCTACGACTTCGGCCCCAGAAGCGTGGCGATCATCCACAACTAAATCGCCCCAGCATATAGATTTAATAGTCCTGGGTAGGCCACAACAATATCATATTTACAGTATTATGGAACAGACTATTCAATTTCAAGGGATTGTATTCTATCGCTAGAGACTCAGAAGGAATCAGAGAATATCACCAACATATCCCTACCCGTTGGGGGATCCGACCCCACCCCCAGAAGCGTGGCGATCATCCACAACTAAATCGCCCCCGTTTTGAGATTTGATATTCGTAGGTAGGCCTCCACTATATCATATTTTGAGTATTATTAAACGGACTATACAATTTCATGGGATTGTTTTCCATCGCCTGAGACGCTGAAGGTATCAGGGAATCTCACCAACATATCCCTACCCTCTGGGGGCTCCAAACCCGCCCCCAGAAGCGTGGCGATCATCCACAACTAAATTGCCACCGCATAGAGATTTGATAGTCGTGGGTAGGCCACCACTATATCATATAAAGAGTATTATGAAACATTCTATTCAATTTCATGGGATTGTTTCCATCGTCTGACACTCAGAAGGAGTCAGAGGATATCACCAACATATCCCTACCCGTTGGGGGCTCCGACCCCGCCCCCAGAAGCGTGACGAGCATCCACAACTAAATCTCCCCCGCAT
Source organism: Meconema thalassinum (assembly GCA_946902985.2). Lineage (NCBI taxonomy): Eukaryota > Metazoa > Arthropoda > Insecta > Orthoptera > Tettigoniidae > Meconema > Meconema thalassinum. The sequence goes on from OX336394.1 coordinate 92,860,679, forward strand.
AGAGATTTGATAGTCTAGTGTAGGCCACCACTATATCATATTTACAGTATTATGAAACGGACTATACAATTTCATGGGATTGTTTTCCATCGCCCGAGACTCGGATGGTATCGGGGAATCTCACCAACATATCCCTATCCGTTGGGGGCTCCGCCCCCGCCCCCAGAAGCATGGCGATCATCCGCAACAAAATCGTCCCCTCATAGAGATTCTATAGTCGTGGGTAGGCCTCCAATATATCATATTAACAGTATTATATGACGGACTATACAATTTCATGGGATTGTTTTCCATCGCCTGAGACTCAGAAGGTATCAGGGAATCTCAACAACATGTCTCTACCCGCTGGGGGCTCCGACCCCGCCCCCAGAAGCGTGGCGATCATCCACAACTAAATCGCCCCCGCATAGAGATTTGATAGTCATGGGTAGGCCACCACTATATCATATACAGAGTATTATGAAACAGTATATTCAATTTCATGGGATTGTTCTCCATCGTCTGACACTCAGATGGAATCAGAGGATACAACCAACATATCCCTACCTGTTGGGGGCTCCGACCCCGCCCCCAGAAGCGTGGCGATCGTCCACAAATAAATCGCCCCCGCATAGAGATTTGAAAGTCGTGGGTAGGCCACCACTATATCATATACAGAGTATTATGAAACAGTATATTCAATTTCATGGGATTGTTCTCCATCGTCTGACACTCAGACGGAATCAGAGTATATCACCAACATATCCCTACCGTTGGGGGTTCCGACCCCGCCCCCAGAAGCGTGGCGAGCATCCAAAACTAAATCGCGCCCGCATAGAAATTTGATAGTCGTGGATAGGCCACCACTATATCATATTAACAGTATTATAAGACGGACTATACAATTTCATGGGATTGTTTTCCATCGCCCGAGACTCAGATGGTATCGGGGAATCTCACCAACATATCCCTATCCGTTGGGGGCTCCAACCCCGCCCCCAGAAGCGTGGCGATCATCCACAACTAAATCGCCCCCGCATAGAGATTTGATAGTAGTGGTTTGGCCACCACTATATCATAAAAAGAGTATTATGAAACAGAAAATTCAATTTCATGGGATTGTTCTCCATCGTCTGACACTCAGAAGGAATCAGAGGATATCACCAACATATCCCTACCCGTTGGGGGCTCCGACCCCACCCCCAGAAGCGTGGCGATCATCTACAAATAAATCGCCCCCGTTTTGAGATTTGATATTCGTAGGTAGGCCTCCACTATATCATATTTTGAGTATTATTAAACGGACTATACAATTTCATGGGATTGTTTTCCATCGCCTGAGACGCTGAAGGTATCAGGGAATCTCACCAACATATCCCTACCCTCTGGGGGCTCCGAACCCGCCCCCAGAAGCGTGGCGATCATCCACAACTAAATCGCCCCCGCATAGAGATTTGATAGTCGTGGTAGGCCACCACTATATCATATAAAGAGTATTATGAAACATTCTATTCAATTTCATGGGATTGTTTTCCATCGTCTGACACTCAGAAGGAGTCCGAGGATATCATCAACATATCCCTACCCATTGGGGGCTCCGACCCCGCCCCCAGAAGCGTGGCGATCATCCAAAACTAAATCGCCCCCGCATATAGATTTAATAGTCCATGGTAGGCCACAATAATATCATATTTACAGTATTATGAAACAGACTATTCAATTTCAAGGGATAGATTTCTATCGCCTGAGACTCAGAAGGAATCAGAATATCTCGAACATATCCCTACCCGTTGGGGGCTCCGACCACGACCCCAAAAGCGTGGCGATCATCCACAACTAAATCGCCCCCGCATAGAGATTCGATAATCGTTTGTAGGCCTCAAATATATCATAATAACAGTATTATATGACGGACTATACAATTTCATGGGTTTGTTTTCCATCGCCTGAGACTCAGAAGGTATCAGGGAATCTCACCAACATATCTCTACCCGCTGGGGGCTACGACCCCGCCCCCAGTAGGGTGGCGATCATCCACAACTAAATCGCTCCCACATAGAGATTTGATAGTCGTGGGTAGGCCTCCACAATATCATATAAATGGTATTATGAAACAGACTATTCAATTTCATGGGATTGTTTTCCCTCGTCTGACATTCAGAAGGAATCATAGGAAAATACCAACATATCCCTACCCGTTGGGGGTTCCGCCCCCGCCCCCAGAAGCGTTGCGATCATCCACAACTAAATCGCCCCGCATAGAGGTTTGATAGTCGTGGGTAGGCCACCTCTATACCATATAAAGAGTATTATGAAACAGACTATTCAATTTCATGGGATTGTTTTCCATCGTCTGACACTCAGAAGGAATCAGAGGATATCACCAACATATCCCTTCCCGTTGGGGGCTCCGACCCCGCCCCCAGAAGCGTGTCGATCATCCACAACTAAATCGCCCCCGCATAGAGATTTGATAGTCGTGGGGAGGCCAGAACTATATCATATACAGAGTATTATGAAACAGTATATTCAATTTCATGGGATTGTTCTCCATCGCCTGAGACCCAGAAGGTATCAGGGAATCTCACCAACATATCTCTATCCGCTGGGGGCTCCGACCCCGCCCCCAGATGGGTGGCGATCATCCACAACTAAATCGCCCCCGCATAGAGATGTGATAGTCGTGGGTAGGCCACCACTATATCATATACAGAGTATTATGAAACAGTATATTCAATTTCATGGGATTGTTCTGCATCGTCTGACACTCAGACGGAATCAGAGGATATAACCAATATATCCCTACATGTTGGGGGCTCCGACCCCGCCCCCATAAGCGTGGCGATCATCCAAAACTAAATCGCGCCCGCATAGAGATTTGATAGTCGTGGGGAGGCCTCCACAATATCATATTAAGAGTATTATGAAACAGACTTTTCAATTTCATGGGATAGTTTTCCAATGTCTGACACTCAGAAGGAATCATAGGATATCACCAACATTTCCCTACCCGTTGGGGGCTCCGCCCCCGCCCCCAGAAGCGTGGCGATCATCCACAAATAAATCGCCCCCCGCATAGATATTTGATATTCGTGGGTAGGCCGCTTCTATACCATATAAAGAGTATTATGAAACAGACTATTCAATTTCATGGGATTGTTATCCATCGTCTGACACTCGGAAGGAATCAGAGGATATCACCAACATATCCCTACCCGTTGGGGGCTCCGACCCCGCCCCCAGAAGCGTGGCGATCATCCACAACTAAATCGCACCTGCATAGAGATTTGATAGTCGTGGGTAGGCCACCACTATATCATATACAGAGTATTATGAAAGAGTATATTCAATTTCATGGGATTGATCTCCATCGTCTGACACTCAGAGGGAATCAGAGGATATCACCAACATATCCCTACCCGTTGGGGGCTCATACCCCGCCCCCAGGAGCGTGGCGAGCATCCAAAACTAAATCGCCCCCGTATAGAGATTTAATAGTCCAGTGTAGGCCACTATTATATCATATTAACAGCATTATAAGACGGACTATACAATTTCATGGGATTGTTTTCCATCGCCTGAGACTCAGAAGGTATCAGGGAATCTCATCAACATATCTCTACGCGCTGGGGGCTCCGACCCCGCCCCCAGAAGCGTGGCGATCACCACAACTAAATCGCCCCTGCATAGAGATTTGATAGTCGTGGGTAGGCCACCACTATATCATTTACAGAGTATTATGAAACAATATATTCAATTACATGGGATTGTTCTCCATCGTCTGACACTCAGAATGAAATCAGAGGATATCACCAACATATCCCTACCCGTTGGGGAATCCGACACCACCCCCAGAAGCGTGGCGATCATCCACAACTAAATCGCCCCCGCATAGAGGTTTGATAGTCGTGGGTAGGCCACAACTATATCATATAAAGAGTATTATGAAACAGACCATTCAATTTCATGGGAATGTTTACCATCGTCTGACACTCAGAAGGAATCAGACGATATCACTAACATATCCCTACCCGTTGGGGGCTCCGACCCCGCCCCCATAAGCGTGGCGAGCATCCACAACTAAACCGCCCCCGGATAGAGATTGGATAGTCCAGTGTAGGCCACCACTATATCATATTTACAGTATTATGAAACAGACTATTCAATTTCAAGGGATTGTTTTCTATCGTCTGAGACTCAGAAGGACTGTGAGACGATCACCAACATATTTCTACACGTTGGGGGCTACGTCTTCGGCCTCAGAAGCGTGGCGATCACCCGCAACTAAATCGCCCCAGCATATAGATTTAATAGTCCTGGGTAGGCCACAACAATATCATATTTACAGTATTATGAAACAGACTATTCAATTTCATGGGATTGTTTTATATCGCTTGAGACTCAGAAGGAATCAGAGAATATCTCCAACATATCCCTACCCGTTGGGGGCTCCGACCCCGCCCCCAGAAGCGTGGCGATCATCCACAACTAAATCGCCCCCGTATTGAGATTTGATAATCGTAGGTAGGCCTCCACTTTATCATATTTTGAGTATTATTAAACGGACTATACAATTTCATGGGATTGTTTTCCATCGCCTGAGACGCAGAAGGTATCAGGGAATCTCACCAACATATCCCTACCCGCTGGGGGATCCGAACCCGCCCCCACAAGCGTGAAGATCATCCACAACTAAATCGCCCCCGCATAGAGAATTGATAGTCGTGGGTAGGCCACCTCTATATCATATAAAGAGTGTTATGAAACATTCTATTCAATTTCTTTCGATTGTTTTCTATCGTCTGACACTCAGAAGGAGTCAGAGGATATCATCAACATATCCCTACCCATTGGGGGCTCCGACCCCGCCCCAAGAAGCGTGGCGATCATCCAATACTAAATCGCCCCCGCATAGAGATTTGATAGTCCAGTGTAGGCCACTACTATATCATATTTACAGTATTATGAAACAGACTATTCAATTTCATGGGATTGTCTGAGACTCAGAAGGGCTCAGAGAAGATCACCAACATATTCCTACACGTTGTGGGCTACGACTTCGGGCACAGAAGCGTGGCGATCAACCACAACTAAATCGCCCCAGCATATAGATTTAATAGTCCATGGTAGGCCAAAATAATATCATATTTACAGTAATATGAAACAGACTCTTCAATTTCGAGGGATTGTTTTCTATCGCCTGAGACTCAGAAGGAATCAGAGAATATCACCAACATATCCCTACCCGTTGGGGGCTCCGACCCCGACCCCAGAAGCGTGGCGATCATGCACAACTAAATCGCCCCCGCATAGAGATTTGATAGTCGTGGGTAGGCCTCCAATATATCATATTTTGAGTATTATTAAACGGACTATACAATTTCATGGGATTGTTTTCCATCGCCCGAGACTCAGATGGTATCGGGGAATCCTACCAACATATCTCTACCCCCTGGGGGCTCCGACCCCGCCCCCAGAAGCGTGGCGATCATCCACAACTAAATCGCCCCCGCATAGAGATTTGATACTCGTGGGTGGGCCACCACTATATCATATACTGAGTATTATGAAACAGTATATTCAATTTCATGGGATTGTTTTAAATCGTCTGACACTCAGACGGAATTAGAGGATATAACCAACAAATCCCTACCTGTTGGGGGCTCCGACCCCGCCCCCATAAGCGTGGCGATCATCCAAAGCTAAATCGCGCCCGCATAGAGATTTGATAGTCGTGGGTAGGCCTCGACAATATCATATAAAGAGTATTATGGAACAGACTATTCTATTTCATGGGATTGTTTCCATCGTCTGACACTCAGAAGGAATCATAGGATATCACCAACATATCCCTACCCGTTGGGGGCTCCGACCCCGCCCCCAGGAGCGTGCGATCATCCACAACTAAATCGCCCCGGCATAGAGATTTGATAATCGTGGGTAGGCCACCTCTATACCATATAAAGAGAATTATGAAACAGACTATTCAATTTCTTGGGATTGTTTTCCATCGTCTGACACTCAGAAGGAATCAGAGGATATCACCAACATATCCCTACCCGTTGGGGGCCCCAACCCCGCCCCCAGAAGGGTGGCGATCATCCACAACTAAATCGCCCCCGCATAGAGATTTGATAGTCGTGGGTAGGCCACAACTATATCATATAAATAGTATTTTGAAACAGACCAATTTCATGGGAATTTTTTCCATCGTCTGACATTCAGAAGGAATCAGAGGATATCACCAACATATCCCTACCCGTTGGGGGCTCCGATCCCGCCCCCAGAAGCGAGGCGAGCATCCACAACTAAATCGCCCCTGCATAGAGATTTGATAGACCAGTGTAGGCCACCATTATATCATATTTACAGTATTATGAAACAGACTATTCAATTTCTTGGGATTGTTTTTCATCGTCTGACACTCAGAAGGAATCAGAGGATATCACCAACATATCCCTACCCGTTGGGGGCTCCGACCCCGCCCCCAGAAGCGTGGCGATCATCCACAACTAAATCGCCCCCGCTAAGAGATATGATAGTCGTGGGTAGGCCACAACTATATCATATAAATAGTATTTTGAAACAGACCAATTTCATGGGAATTTTTTCCATCGTCTGACACTCAGACGGAATCAGTGGATATAACCAACATATCCCAACCTGTTGGGGGCTCCGACCCCGCCCCCATAAGCGAGGCGATCATCCAAAACTAAATCACGCCCGCATAGAGATTTGATAGTCGTGGGTAGGCCTCCACAATATCATATAAAGAGTATTATGAAACAGACTTTTCAATTTCATGGGATTGTTTTCCATCGTCTGACACTCAGAAGGAATCATAGGATATCACCAACATTTCCCTACCCGTTGGGGGATCCGACCCCACCCCCAGAAGCGTGGCGATCATCCACAACTAAATCGCCCCCGCATAGAGATTTGATAGTCGTGGGTAGGCCACTTCTATACCATATAAAGAGTATTATGAAACAGACTATTCAATTTCATGGGATTGTTTTCCATCGTCTGACACTCGGAAGGAATCAGAGGATATCACCAACATATCCCTACCCGTTGGGGGCTCCGACCCCGCCCCCAGAAGCGTGGCGATCTTCCACAACTAAATCGCCCCTGCATAGAGATTTGATAGTCGTGGGTAGGCCACCACTATATCATATACAGAGTATTATGAAACAGTATATTCAATTTCATGGGATTGTTCTCCATCGTCTCACACTCAGACGGAATCAGAGGATATCACCAACATATCCCTACCCGTTGGGGGCTCAGACCCCGCCCCCAGAAGCGTCTCGAGCATCCAAAACTAAATCGCCCCCGCATAGAGATTTGATAGTCCAGTGTAGGCCACTATTATATCATATTTACAGTATTATGAAACAGACTATTCAATTTCATGGGATTGTTTTCTATCGTCTGAGAATCAGAAGGACTCAGAGAAGATCACCAACATATACTTACACGTTGGGGGCTACGACTTCGGCCACAGAAGCGTGGCGATCATCCACAACTAAATCGCCCCAGCATATAGATTTAATAATCCATGGTAGGCCACAATAATATCATATTTACAGTATTATTAAACAGACTATTCAATTTCAAGGGGTTGTTTTCTATCGCCTGAGGCTCAGAAGGAATCAGAGAATATCACCAACATATCCCTACCCGATGGGGGCTCCGACCCCGCCCCCAGAAGCGTGGCGATCATCCACAACTAAATCGGCCCCGGATAGAGATTTGATAGTTGTGGGTAAGCCTCCACTATATCATATTTTGAGTACTATTAAACGGTCTATACAATTTCATGGGATAGTTTTCCATCGCCCGTGACTCAGATGGTATCGGGGAATCTCACCAATATATCCCTATTCGTTGGGGGCTACGAACCCGCCCCCAGAAGGGTGGCGATCATCCGCAACTAAATCGCCCCCAAATAGAAATTCGATAATCGTGGGTAGGCCTCCAATATATCATATTAACAGCATTATAAGACGGACTATACAATTTCATGGGATTGTTTTCCATCGCCTGAGACTCAGAAGGTATCAGGGAATCTCATCAACATATCTCTACGCGCTTGGGGCTCCGACCCCGCCCCCAGAAGCGTGGCAATCACCACAACTAAATCGCCCCTGCATAGAGATTTGATAGTCGTGGGTAGGCCACCACTATATCATTTACAGAGTATTATGAAACAGTATATTCAATTTCATGGGATTGTTCTCCATCGTCTGACACTCAGAAGGAATCAGAGGATATCACCAACATATCCCTACCCGTTGGGGGTTCCGACACCACCCCCAGAAGCGTGGCGATCATCCACAACTAAATCGCCCCCGCATAGAGGTTTGATAGTCGTGGGTAGGCCACAACTATATCATATAAAGAGTATTATGAAACAGACCATTCAATTTCATGGGAACATTTACCATCGTCTGACACTCAGAAGGAATCAGACGATATCACTAACATATCCCTACCCGTTAGTGGCTCCGACCCCGCCCCCATAAGCGTGGCGAGCATCCACAACTAAACCGCCCCCGGATAGAGATTTGATAGTCCAGTGTAGGCCACCACTATATCATATTTATAGTATTATGGAACAGACTATTCAATTTCAAGGGATTGTTTTCTATCGTCTGAGACTCAGAAGGACTGTGAGACGATCACCAACATATTTCTACACGTTGGGGGCTACGTCTTCGGCCTCAGAAGCGTGGGGATCACCCGCAACTAAATCGCCCCAGCATATAGATTTAATAGTCCTGGGTAGGCCACAACAATATCATATTTACAGTATTATGAAACAGACTATTCAATTTCAAGGGATTGTTTTATATCGCTTGAGACTCAGAAGGAATCAGAGAATATCTCCAACATATCCCTACCCGTTGGGGGCTCCGACCCCGCCCCCAGAAGCGTGGCGATCATCCACAACTAAATCGCCCCCGTATTAAGATTTGATAATCGTAGGTAGGCCTCCACTTTATCATATTTTGAGTATTATTAAACGGACTATACAATTTCATGGGATTGTTTTCCATCGCCTGAGACGCAGAAGGTATCAGGGAATCTCACCAACATATCCCTACACGCTGGGGGATACGAACCCGCCCCCAAAAGCGTGAAGATCATCCACAACTAAATCGCCCCCGCATAGAGAATTGATAGTCGTGGGTAGGCCACCTCTATATCATATAAAGAGTATTATGAAACATTCTATTCAATTTCTTTCGATTGTTTTCTATCGTCTGACACTCAGAAGGAGTCAGAGGATATCATCAACATATCCCTACCCATTGGGGGCTCCGACCCCGCCCCAAGAAGCGTGGCGATCATCCAATACTAAATCGCCCCCGCATAGAGATTTGATAGTCCAGTGTAGGCCACTACTATATCATATTTACAGTATTATGAAACAGACTATTCAATTTCATGGGATTGTTTTCTTTCGTCTGAGACTCAGAAGGGCTCAGAGAAGATCACCAACATATTCCTACACGTTGGGGGCTACGACTTCGGGCACAGAAGCGTGGCGATCAACCACAACTAAATCGCCCCAGCATATAGATTTAATAGTCCATGGTAGGCCAAAATAATATCATATTTACAGTAATATGAAACAGACTCTTCAATTTCAAGGGATTGTTTTCTATCGCCTGAGACTCAGAAGGAATCAGAGAATATCACCAACATATCCCTACCCGTTGGGGGCTCCGACCCCGACCCCAGAAGCGTGGCGATCATCCACAACTAAATCGCCCCCGCATAGAGATTTGATAGTCGTGGGTAGGCCTCCAATATATCATATTTTGAGCATTATTAAACGGACTATACAATTTCATGGGATTGTTTTCCATCGCCCGATACTCAGATGGTATCGGGGAATCTCACCAACATATCTTTACCCGCTGGGGCTCCGACCCCGCCCCCAGAAGCGTGGCGATCATCCACAACTAAATCGCCCCCTCATAGAGATTTGATACTCGTGGGTGGGCCACCACTATATCATATACTGAGTATTATGAAACAGTATATTCAATTTCATGGGATTGTTTTCCATCGTCTGACACTCAGACGGAATTAGAGGATATAACCAACAAATCCCTACCTGTTGGGGGCTCCGACCCCGCCCCCATAAGCGTGGCGATCATCCAAAACTAGATCGCGCCCGCATAGAGATTTTATAGTCGTGGGTAGGCCTCCACAATATCATATAAAGAGTATTATGGAACAGACTATTCTATTTCATGGGATTGTTTTCCATCGTCTGACACTCAGAAGAAATCATAGGATATCACCAACATATCCCTACCCGTTGGGGCTCCGACCCCGCCCCCAGAAGCGTGCGATCATCCACAACTAAATCGCCCCCGCATAGAGATTTGATAGTCGTGGGTAGGCCACCTCTATACCATATAAAGAGTATTATGAAACAGACTATTCAATTTCTTGGGATTGTTTTCCATCGTCTGACACTCAGAAGGAATCAGAGGATATCACCAACATATCCCTACCCGTTGGGGGCTCCGACCCCGCCCCCAGAAGCGTGGCGATCATCCACAACTAAATCGCCCCCGCATAGAGATTTGATAGTCGTGGGTAGGCCACAACTATATCTTATAAATAGTATTTTGAAACAGACCAATTTCATGGGAATTTTTTCCATCGTCTGACATTCAGAAGGAATCAGAGGATATAACCAACATATCCCTACCCGTTGGGAGCTCCGATACCGCCCCCAGAAGCGAGGCGAGCATCCACAACTAAATCGCCCCTGCATAGAGATTTGATAGACCAGTGTAGGCCACCACTATATCATATTTACAGTATTATGAAACAGACTATTCAATTTCTTGGGATTGTTTTCCATCGTCTGACACTCAGAAGGAATCAGAGGATATCACCAACATATCCCTTCCCGTTGGGGGCTCCGACCCCGCCTCCAGAAGCGTGCCGATCATCCACAACTAAATCGCCCCCGCATAGAGATTTGATAGTCGTGGGTAGGCCACAACTATATCATATAAATTATATTTTGAAACAGACCAATTTCATGGGAATTTTTTCCATCGTCTGACACTCAGACGGAATCAGAGGATATAACCAACATATCCCAACATGTTGGGGGCTCCGACCCCGCCCCCATAAGCGTGGCGATCATCCAAAACTAAATCGCGCCCGCATAGAGATTTGATAGTCGTGGGTAGGCCTCCACAATATCATATAAAGAGTATTATGAAACAGACTTTTCAATTTCATGGGATTGTTTTCCATCGTCTGACACTCAGAAGGAATCATAGGATATCACCAACATTTCCCTACCCGTTGGGGGCTCCGACCCCACCCCCAGAAGCGTGGCGATCATCCACAACTAAATCGCCCCCGCATAGAGATTTGATAGTCGTGGGTAGGCCACTTCTATACCATATAAAGAGTAATATGAAACAGACTATTCAATTTCATGGGATTGTTTTCCATCGTCTGACACTCGGAAGGAATCAGAGGATATCACCCACATATCCCTACCCGTTGGGGGCTCCGACCCCGCCCCCAGAAGCGTGGCGATCATCCACAACTAAATCGCCCCCGCATAGAGATTTGATAGTCGTGGGTAGGCCACTTCTATACCATATAAAGAGTATTATGAAACAGTATATTCAATTTCATGGGATTGTTCTCCATCGTCTCACACTCAGACGGAATCAGAGGATACCACCAACATATCCCTACCCGTTGGGGGCTCAGACCCCGCCCCCAGAAGCGTGGCGAGCATCCAAAACTAAATCGCCCCCGCATAGAGATTTGATAGTCCAGTGAAGGCCACTATTATATCATATTTACAGAATATGAAACAGACTATTCAATTTCATGGGATTGTTTTCTATCGTCTGAGAATCAGAAGGACTCAGAGAAGATCACCAACATATACTTACACGTTGGGGGCTACGACTTCGGCCACAGAAGCGTGGCGATCATCCACAACTAAATCGCCCCAGCATATAGATTTAATAATCCATGGTAGGCCACAATAATATCATATTTACAGTATTATTAAACAGACTATTCAATTTCAAGGGATTGTTTTCTATCGCCTGAGGCTCAGAAGGAATCAGAGAATATCACCAACATATCCCCACCCGTTGGGGGCTCCGAACCCGCCCCCGGAAGCGTAGCGATCATCCGCAACTAAATCGCCCCCAAATAGAAATTCGATAATCGTGGGTAGGCCTCCAATATATCATATTAACAGCATTATAAGACGGACTATACAATTTCATGGGATTGTTTTCCATCGCCTGAGACTCAGAAGGTATCAGGGAATCTCATCAACATATCTCTACGTGCTGGGGGCTCCGACCCCGCCCCCAGAAGCGTGGCGATCACCACAACTAAATCGCCCCTGCATAGAGATTTGATAGTCGTAGGTAGGCCACCACTATATCATTTACAGAGTATTATGAAACAGTATATTCAATTTCATGGGATTGTTCTCCATCGTCTGACACTCAGAAGGAATCAGAGGATATCACCAACATATCCCTACCCGTTGGGGGTTCCGACACCACCCCCAGAAGCGCGGCGATCATCCACAACTAAATCGCCCCCGCATGGAGGTTTGATAGTCGTGGGTAGGCCACAACTATATCATATAAAGAGTATTATGAAACAGACCATTCAATTTCATGGGAATGTTTACCATCGTCTGACACTCAGAAGGAATCAGACGATATCACTAACATATCCCTACCCGTTGGGGGCTCCGATCCCGCCCCCATAAGCGTGGCGAGCATCCACAACTAAACCGCCCACGGATAGAGATTTGATAGTCCAGTGTAGGCCACCTCTATATCATATTTACAGTATTATGAAACAGACTATTCAATTTCAAGGGATTGTTTTCTGTCGTCTGAGAATCAGAAGGACTGTGAGACGATCACCAACATATTTCTACACGTTGGGGGCTACGTCTTCGGCCTCAGAAGCGTGGCGATCACCCGCAACTAAATCGCCCCAGCATATAGATTTAATAGTCCGGGGTAGGCCACAACAATATCATATTTACAGTATTATGAAACAGACTATTCAATTTCAAGGGATTGTTTTATATCGCTTGAGACTCAGAAGGAATCAGAGAATATCTCCAACATATCCCTACCCGTTGGGGGCTCCGACCCAGCCCCCAGAAGCGTGGCGATCATCCACAACTAAATCGCCCCCGTATTGAGATTTGATAATCGTAGGTAGGCCTCCACTTTATCATATTTTGAGTATTATTAAACGGACTATACAATTTCATGGCATTGTTTTCCATCGCCTGAGACGCAGAAGGTATCAGAGAATCTCACCAACATATCCCTACCCGCTGGGGGATCCGAACCCGCCCCCACAAGCGTGAAGATCATCCACAACTAAATCGCCCCCGCATAGAGAATTGATAGTCGTGGGTAGGCCACCTCTATATCATATAAAGAGTATTATGAAACATTCTATTCAATTTCTTTCGAATGTTTTCTATCGTCTGACACTCAGAAGGAGTCAGAGGATATCATCAACATATCCCTACCCATTGGGGGCACCGACCCCGCCCCAAGAAGCGTGGCGATCATCCAATACTAAATCGCCCCCGCATAGAGATTTGATAGTCCAGTGTAGGCCACTACTATATCATATTTACAGTATTATGAAACAGACTATTCAATTTCATGGGATTGTTTTCTTTCGTCTGAGACTCAGAAGGGCTCAGAGAAGATCACCAAAATATTCCTACACGTTGGGGGCTACGACTTCGGGCACAGAAGCGTGGCGATCATCCACAACTAAATCGCCCCCGCATAGAGATTTGATAGTCGTGGGTAGGCCTCCAATATATCATATTTTGAGTATTATTAAACGGACTATACAATTTCATGGGATTGTTTTTCATCGCCCGAGACTCAGATGGTATCGGGGAATCTCACCAACATATCTCTACCCGCCGGGGGCTCCGACCCCGCCCCCAGAAGCGTGGCGATCATCCACAACTAAATCGCCCCCGCATAGAGATTTGATACTCGTTGGTGGGCCACCACTATATCATATACTGAGTATTATGAAACAGTATATTCAATTTCATGGGATTGTTTTCCATCGTCTGACACTCAGACGGAATTAGAGGATATAACCAACAAATCCCTACCTGTTGGGGGCTCCGACACCGCCCCCATAAGCGTGGCGATCATCCAAAACTAAATCGCGCCCGCATAGAGATTTGATAGTCGGGGGTAGGCCTCCACAATATAATATAAAGAGTATTATGGAACAGACAATTCTATTTCATGGGATTGTTTTCCATCGTCTGACACTCAGAAGGAATCATATGATATCACCAACATATCCCTACCCGTTGGGGGCTCCGACCCCGCCCCCAGAAGCGTGCGATCATTCACAACTAAATCGCCCCCGCATAGAGATTTGATAGTCGTGGGTAGGCCACCTCTATACCATATAAAGAGTATTATGAAACAGACTATTCAATTTCTTGGGATTGTTTTCCATCGTCTGACACTCAGAAGGAATCAGAGGATATCACCAACATATCCCTACCCGTTGGGGGCTCCGACCCCGCCCCCAGAAGCGTGGCGATCATCCACAACTAAATCGCCCCCGCATAGAGATTTGATAGTCGTGGGTAGGCCACAACTATATCATATAAATAGTATTTTGAAACAGACCAATTTCATGGGAATTTTTTCCATCGTCTGACATTCAGAAGGAATCAGAGGATATCACCAACATATCCCTAACCGTTGGGGGCTCCGATCCCGCACCCAGAAGCTAGGCGAGCATCCACAACTAAATCGCCCCTGCATAGAGATTTGATAGACCAGTGGAGGCCACCACTATATCATATTTACAGTATTATGAAACAGACTATTCAATTTCTTGGGATTGTTTTCCATTGTCTGACACTCAGAAGGAATCAGGGGTTATCACCTACATATCCCTACCCGTTGGGGGCTCCGACCCCGCCCCCAGAAGCGTGGCGATCTTCCACAACTAAATCGCCCCTGCATAGAGATTTGATAGTCGTGAGTAGGCCACCACTATATCATATACAGAGTATTATGAAACAGTATATTCAATTTCATGGGATTGTTCTCCATCGTCTCACACTCAGACGGAATCAGAGGATATTACCAACATATCCCTACCCGTTGGGGTCTCAGACCCCGCCCCCAGAAGCGCGGCGAGCATCCAAAACTAAATCGCCCCCGCATAGAGATTTGATAGTCCAGTGTAGGCCACTATTATATCATATTTACAGTATTATGAAACAGACAATTCAATTTCATGGGATTGTTTTCTATCGTCTGAGAATCAGAAGGACTCAGAGAAGATCACCAACATATACTTACACGTTGGGGGCTACGACTTCGGCCACAGAAGCGTGGCGATCATCCACAACTAAATCGCCCCAGCATATAGATTTAATAATCCATGGTAGGCCACAATAATATCATATTTACAGTATTATTAAACAGACTATTCAATTTCAAGGGATTGTTTTCTATCGCCTGAGGCTCAGAAGGAATCAGAGAATATCACCAACATATCCCTACACGTTGGGGGCTCCGACCCCGCCCCCAGAAGCGTGGCGATCATCCACAACTAAATCGCCCCCGTATAGAGATTTGATAGTTGTGGGTAACCCTCCACTATATCATATTTTGAGTACTATTAAACGGACTATACAATTTCATGGGATAGTTTTCCATCGCCCGTGACTCAGATGGTATCGGGGAATCTCACCAATATATCCCTATTCGTTGGGGGCTCCGAACCCGCCCCCAGAAGCGTGGCGATCATCCGCAACTAAATCGCCCCCAAATAGAAATTCGATAATCGTGGGTAGGCCTCCAATATATCATATTAACAGCATTATAAGACGGACTATACAATTTTATGGGATTGTTTTCCATCGCGATCACCACAACTAAATCGCCCCCGCATAGAGGTTTGATAGTCGTGGGTAGGCCACAACTATATCATATAAAGAGTATTCTGAAACAGAACATTCAATTTCATGGGAATGTTTACCATCGTCTGACACTCAGAAGGAATCAGACGATATCACTAACATATCCCTACCCGTTGGGGGCTCCGACCCCGCCCCTATAAGCGTGGCGAGCATCCACAACTAAACTGCCCCCGGATAGAGATTTGATAGTCCAGTGTAGGCCACCACTATATCATTTTTACAGTATTATGAAACAGACTATTCAATTTCAAGGGATTGTTTTCTATCGTCTGAGACTCAGAAGGACTGTGAGACGATCACCAACATATTTCTACACGTTCGGAGCTCCGACCCCGCCCCCAGAAGCGTGGCGATCATCCACAACTAAATCGCCCCCGTATAGAGATTTGATAGTTGTGGGTAAGCCTCCACTATATCATATTTTGAGTACTATTAAACGGACTATACAATTTCATGGGATAGTTTTCCATCGCCCGTGACTCAGATGGTATCGGGGAATCTCACCAATATATCCCTATTCGTTGGGGGCTCCGATCCCGCCCCCAGAAGCGTGGCGATCATCCGCAACTAAATCGCCCCCAAATAGAAATTCGATAATCGTTGGTAGGCCTCCAATATATCATATTAACAGCATTATAAGACGGACTATACAATTTCATGGGATTGTTTTCCATCGCCTGAGACTCAGAAGGTATCAGGGAATCTCATCAACATATCTCTACGCGCTGGGGGCTCCGACCCCGCCCCCAGAAGCGTGGCGATCACCACAACTAAATCGCCCCAGCATAGAGATTTGATAGTCGTGGGTAGGCCACCACTATATCATTTACAGAGTATTATGAAACAGTATATTCAATTTCATGGGATTGTTCTCCATCGTCTGACACTCAGAAGGAATCAGAGGATATCACCAACATATCCCTACCCGTTGGGGGCTCCGACCCCACCCCCAGAAGCGTGGCGATCATCCACAACTAAATCGCCCCCGTATTGAGATTTGATAATCGTAGGTAGGCCTCCACTTTATCATATTTTGAGTATTATTAAACGGACTATACAATTTCATGGGATTGTTTTCCATCGCCTGAGACGCAGAAGGTATCAGGGAATCTCACCAACATATCCCTACCCGCTGGGGATCCGAACCCGCCCCCACAAGCGTGAAGATCATCCACAACTAAATCGACCCCGCATAGAGAATTGATAGTCGTGGGTAGGCCACCTCTATATCATATAAAGAGTATTATGAAACATTCTATTCAATTTCTTTCGATTGTTTTCTATCGTCTGACACTCAGAAGGAGTCAGAGGATATCATCAACATATCCCTACCCATTGGGGGCTCCGACCCCGCCCCAAGAAGCGTGGCGATCATCCAATACTAAATCGCCCCCGCATAGAGATTTGATAGTCCAGTGTAGGCCACTACTATATCATATTTACAGTATTATGAAACAGACTATTCAATTTCATGGGATTGTTTTCTTTCGTCTGAGACTCAGAAGGGCTCAGAGAAGATCACCAACATATTCCTACACGTTGGGGGCTACGACTTCGGGCACAGAAGCGTGGCGATCAACCACAACTAAATCGCCCCAGCATATAGATTTAATAGTCCATGGTAGGCCAAAATAATATCATATTTACAGTAATATGAAACAGACTCTTCAATTTCAAGGGATTGTTTTCTATCGCCTGAGACTCAGAAGGAATCAGAGAATATCACCAGCATATCCCTACCCGTTGGGGGCTCCGACCCCGACCCCAGAAGCGTGGCGATCATCCACAACTAAATCGCCCCCGCATAGAGATTTGATAGTCGTGGGTAGGCCTCCAATATATCATATTTTGAGTATTATTAAACGGACTATACAATTTCATGGGATTGTTTTCCATCGCCCGAGACTCAGATGGTATCGGGGAATCTCACCAACATATCGCTACCCGCTGGGGGCTCCGACCCCGCCCCCAGAAGCGTGGCGATCATCCACAACTAAATCGCCCCCGCATAAAGATTTGATTGTCGTGGGTAGGCCTCCACAATATCATATAAAGAGTATTATGGAACAGACTATTCTATTTCATGGGATTGTTTTCCATCGTCTGACACTCTGAAGGAATCAGAGGATATCACCAACATATCCCTACCCGTTGGGGGCTCCGACCCCGCCCCCAGAAGCGTGCGATCATCCACAACTAAATCGCCCCCGCATAGAGATTTGATAGTCGTGGGTAGGCCACCTCTATACCATATACTGAGTATTATGAAACAGTATATTCAATTTCATGGGATTGTTTTCCATCGTCTGACACTCAGACGGAATTAGAGGATATAACCAACCAATCCCTACTTGTTGGGGGCTCCGACCCCGCCCCCATAAGGGTGGCGATCATCCAAAACTAAATCGCGCCCGCATAGAGATTTGATAGTCGTGGGTAGGCCTCCACAATATCATATAAAGAGTATTATGGAACAGACTATTCTATTTCATGGGATTGTTTTCCATCGTCTGACACTCAGAAGGAATCATAGGATATCACCAACATATCCCTACCCGTTGGGGGCTCCGACCCCGCCCCCAGAAGCGTGCGATCATCCACAACTAAATCGCCCCCGCATAGATATTTGATAGTCGTTGGTAGGCCACCTCTATACCATATAAAGAGTATTATGAAACAGACTATTCAATTTCTTGGGATTGTTTTCCATCGTCTGACACTCAGAAGGAATCAGAGGATATCAGCAACATATCTCTACCCGTTGGGGGCTCCGCCCCCGCCCCCAGAAGCGTGGCGATCATCCACAACTAAATCGCCCCCGCATAGAGATTTGATAGTCGTGGGTAGGCCACAACTATATCATATAAATAATATTTTGAAACAGACCAATTTCATGGGAGTTTTTTCCATCGTCTGACATTTAGAAGGAATCAGAGGATATCACCAACATATCCCTACCCGTTGGGGGCTCCGATCCCGCCCCCAGAAGCGAGGCGAGCATCCACAACTAAATCGCCCCTGCATAGAGATTTGATAGACCAGTGTAGGCCACCACTATATCATATTTACAGTATTATTAAACAGACTATTCAATTTCAAGGGATTGTTTTCTATCGCTAGAGACTCAGAAGGAATCAGAGAATATCACCAACATATCCCTACCCGTTGGGGGCTCCAACCCCGCCCCCAGAAGCGTGGCGATCATCCACAACTAAATCGCCCCCGTTTTGAGATTTGATATTCGTAGGTAGGCCTCCACTATATCATATTTTGAGTATTATTAAACGGACTATACAATTTCTTGGGATTGTTTTCCATCGCCTGAGACGCTGAATGTATCAGGGAATCTCACCAACATACCCTACCCTCTGGGGGCTCCGAACCCGCCCCCAGAAGCGTGGCGATCATCCACAACTAAATCGCCCCCGCATCGAGATTTGATAGTCGTGGGTAGGCCACCACTATATCATATAAAGAGTATTATGAAACATTCTATTCAATTTCATGGGATTGTTTTCCATCGTCTGACACTCAGTAGGAGTCAGAGGATATCATCAACATATCCCTACCCATTGGGGGCCCCGACCCCGCCCTCACAAGCGTGGCGATCATCCAAAACTAAATCGCCCCCGCATAGAGATTAGATAGTCCAGTATAGGCCACTACTATATCATATTTACAGTATTATGAAACAGACTATTACAATTTCATGGGATCGTTTTCTGTCGTCTGAGACTCAAAAGGACTCAGAGAAGATCACCAACATATTCCTACACGTTGGGGGCTACGACTTCAGCCACAGAAGCGTGGCGATCATCCACAACTAAATCGCCCCAGCATATAGATTTAATAGTCCATGGTAGGCCACAATAATATCATATTTACAGTATTATGAAACAGACTATTCAATTTTAAGGGTTAGTTTTCTATCGCCTGAGACACAGAAGGAATCAGAGAATATCACCATCATATCACTACCCGTTGGGGCTCCGTCCCCGCCCCCAGAAGCGTGACGATCATCCACAACTAAATCGCTCCCGCATGGACATTTGATAGCCGTGGGTAGGCCTCCATTATATCTTATTTACAGTATTATGGAACGGACTATACAATTGCATGGGATTGTTTTCTATCGCCTGAGGCTCAGAAGTATTCATAGAATCTCACCAACTTATCCCTACTCGTTGGGGGTTCCGACTCCGCCCCCTGAAGTGTGGCGATCATCCACAACTAAATCGCCCCCGCTACGAGATTTGATAGTCGTGGGTAGGCCTACACTATATCACTTTTACAGTATAATGAAATAGACTATACCTTTTTGTGGGATTTTATGATTGCCTGAGTCTCAAATTGAATCAGCATATCTCACCAACATATCCCTACCAGTTGGCATCATTCCCGCCGTCACAAGCGTGGCGATCTTCCTCAAGTACATGTTTACGTCAGTTTCAACAGTTATCTACTGAATAATGCAAATGACAACTCAATGTCATTGGTATGCTATTCGAGAACTGAATCTCAGAAATATTCAAAACGCTCCCTACACTTTAGGAGCCCCAACCACTCCCCTAAAGGGAGACGATCATCTAGAACTACATCGCCCCCGCATGGAGTTAGGTGTACGTCAGCTGCAACTCGTATTTACTGAATTATGCAAGTGTCAACGGTTTGTCATTGCATTGCTCTTCGACACCTGAGTCTAAAAAAGAATCAGATCAATCCTTACCTTTTGGCGATCATCTTGAAATATATCGCCCCCGCATGGAGATTTGATAGCAAGGGATAGATCTCCACTATCTCACGTTTACAATATTATAAAACAGGCTGCTTCTGCTGTTTCGTGGCATAAAAGGACTCAGAATTTCATCACTATCTAGGCCATAAACCGTAAAGGAAAAGTTAAAATTTTCCTGTTAAGACCTGTGGATGTTGTTTAAAGAATTAAATGCAGCCTTGTACATTCCAGGCCGACAACCGTTACGTTGTACTGGTTGCAAATACACAGCCACCAAACAAAAATCAGTCATCGCCCCGGTAATGTCCAGGTAAAGAATTGTGTCTAAGGCAAAGTCACTGGGTCCTTCTTGCAGTTCATCGATTTTAGCTAGCAAGACACCAATTTCCCGAATTGTGGGCTATGAAAATGTCTTGCATATTGCATGTTGCACGTAATTCTTCTTATATGCGAAATCGCACACGAGTTCTATATTCACCCTTAAAGTTTTGTTCAACCTTAAGGATTTACAAATTTGCTCACTACTATCAGATTTTTTATTAAGACACTCGAGTGTAGGCCTTAATTACAACCAAACCAATAGACCTATTGAAAAACGAGTTATACCAATATTTTCTTTGTTTAATTCTGCGTTAGACTGTATAAGCCAATTATTTCCAAGTTTATTAATTATTTATTTATTTGTGGTTGTATGAAAAATTGTCCGTGTTTTTGACGTCTTTGCTAGGAACCGCTCACTTAAAATTATATACACGGAAAACTACTTTGCCAAATATCTAAAAAGAGATAAAACAAAACCATCATAAATACACGAATTCAGGTTAATACATGCATTCCATAAAAAATATTATCAAGGAAAACATTAATCTTATATATAAAAGTGAAAGTCTCTATGTATGTGGGTGGGTTGGTTCCGTATACAAATCTACACCGTTTCACCAATCTCAACTAAATTATGCATACACATAGTTTAGGACCCAGAAGGAACCGCTGGCTACATAAATTTTCGATAATCTTTCTCATTCTTCTGATTTCGGCCCTTTTGCACTCAAGCACAGGCTAATCAAATCATAAAATATACTCAC
This sequence comes from Meconema thalassinum, assembly GCA_946902985.2. NCBI lineage: Eukaryota > Metazoa > Arthropoda > Insecta > Orthoptera > Tettigoniidae > Meconema > Meconema thalassinum. Next base: position 92,882,517 of record OX336394.1, read on the forward strand.
GAAGGAATGGCAAGGCAGATAGTTTCCATGGCAACATAGCTCAAGTCGAGACACGGCCGAATGGATTCGAGTTGCGCTCTGCACTACCGGTATAGAAAATGAGGATCTTTACTTGAAATCCCGTTAGTTACTCAACTGCTCACACAGCACTGTCAACCGAGTATAGCATAACAAAGACTTGACACTATCTACTAGTTATTATTTGTCAAATACCACTCACTCACTCACTCACACACTCATCAAGAAATCTCAGAAACCACCCAACGGATTGGAATTAAATTTGGTATGCAGCTTCCTCAAGGGCCGCAAACGCCCACTAAGAAAGGATTTTTGGATATTCAGGTTGTAAAGGGGTGTTAGGGGGGTAGACCTGCATTTCATTGAATAGCAATATCTCCCGATTGGTTTCATTAGGGGATGTGATACTCGGCATATAAACTCATCATTAAAAATAAGAAGACACGTGTCTGAGGGTTTTTCGATGTGGTGTATATTATGAGGTGAAAGGGGTGAAAAGTGGAGGTTGAAAGATTCCTAACGGAGCCTGTATCTCTTAAACGGCATAGGCGAGGAGTTTGAAATACAGCGGAAGAAAATCAGCATAAAAAATAAGTAAATAGGTGTTTGACCTTTTTTTCATAAATCCAATTTAAGGGGCTCATGGGGAGGGGTGAAATTCTGGGTAAAAAATAGGAAAGAAAGTGTCCTAACCGATTGACTCACTCGCTCTTCAAACTCAGGGGGGAAAACTGCTTGAAAATTAGTATATATGTGTTCGACAGTATTTTTGATAAATCAAATTTAAGGGGTTCATTGGGAGGGGTGAAATTCTGAAGAAAAAAAATTAAAGAAAATGTCCTGACTCACTCAATTACTCATCATCGCCCAGCCAAAAATATTGAAGTCGGAATCATGTCATTTTCGGGATATGTTCGTTGTATGTCAAAACCATACACTAAGTTAGCATTTTTGAATATTCAGGTTCTAAAGGGGTCTTAAGGGGGTTAAACCTGCATTTCATTGAATAACAATATCTCACGAGTGGTTTCATTTTTGGATGTGATACTCGGCATATAAACTAATCATTTAAAATAAGCAGAAATGTGTCTAAGAGTTTTTCGATGTGGTGTATTATTATGAGGTGAAAGGGGTAAAAATTGGGGGTTGAAGGATTCCTAACGAAGCGTGTAGGCCTATCTCCTAAACGACATAGGCGAGAAATTTGAAACTCAGCGAAAAAAATCAGCTTAAAAATAAGTAAATCGGTGTTCCACCGTTTTTTCATAAATTAATTTAACGAGCCAATGGGGTGGGGTGAAATTCTGGGGGGAAAAGGAGAGAAAGTGTCCTAACGGACTGACTAACTCACTCACTCATCAAACTCAGGGGATAAAGACAGCTTTAAAAAATAGTTAATAGGTGTTCAAGCGTTTTTTCATCAATCCAATTTAAGGGGCCCATTGGGAGGGGTGAGATTCTGGTAAAAATAATTGAACGAAAATGTCCTGTCTGACTCACTCACTCATCACGCCTAGCGAAAACTATTAAAGTTAGAAACATGAAATTTTGGGAATATGTTCGCTTTATGTCGAAAACGTCAACTAATGAATGATTTTTGTTATTCGGGTTTTAAAGAGGTATTAAGGGGTTAAACGTGCATTTCATTGAATAACGATATATCATGAGTTGTTCCTTTGGGGATGTGATATTCGGTATATAAGCTAATCATTAAAATAATCAGACATATGTCTAAGGGTTTATCGATGTGGTGCATATTATGAGGTGGAAGGGGTGAAAATTGCGGGTTCAGGGATTCTTAACGGAGCGTGTATCTCTTAAACGACATAGGCGAGAAGTTTGAAATTCGGTGGGAAAAAAACAGCTTAAAATATAAGTAAATAGGTGTTCGACCTATTTTCATAAATCCAATTTAAGGGGCCCTTGGAGAGGGGTGAAATTCTGGGGGATAAACAGGAAAGAAAGTGTCCTAACTCACTCACTCATCAAACTCAGGGGGGAAGAACAGCTCAAAAATAAGTAAATAGGTGTTCGACTTTTTTTTTTCATAAATCCAATTTAAGGGGTTCATGAGAGGGGTGAAATTCTGAAAAGTAATTGAAAGAAAATGTCCTGACTTACTCACTTATCATCCCCCAGCCAAAATTATTGAAGTTAGAAACATGACATTAAGGGGCTATGTTCGTTGTATGTCGAAAACGTCCACTAAGGAAGGAATTTTGGATATTCAGGTTCTAAAGGGGGTGTTAAGGGGGTAGACTTGCATGTAATTGAATAACAATATCTCCCGATTGGTTTCCTTTGGGATGGGATACTAGGCATACAAACTCATCTTTAAGAATAAGAAGACACATGTCTGAGGGTTTTTCGATGTGGAGTATATTATGAGGTGTATGTGTGAAAAGTGAGTGTTGAAGGATTCTTAACGGAGTAAGTATCTCTTAGAAGACAGAGGGAAAAAGTAAGAATCTCAGGGAGAAAAATCAGATTGAAAAAGTAGTAAATAGGTGTTCGATCATTTTTCATAAATCCAATTTAAAGGGCTTATGGGGAGGGATGAAATTCTGGGGAAGGAAGTCCACTAAGGAAGGATTTTTGGATATTCACTCATCATCCCCCAGCAAACCTATTGCAGTTAGAAACTTGAAATTTTGGGGATATGTTCGTTGTATGTCGAAAAAGTCCACTAAGGATGGATTTTTGGATATTCATGTTCTGAAGGGGTGTTAAGGGGGTTAAACTTGCATTTCATTGAATAACAATATCTTACGAGTTGTTTCATTTGGGTATGTGATATTCGGCATATAAACTAGCATTCAAAATAAGCAGACATATGCCTAAGGGTTTATCCCTCCTTAGTAGAGGAGGGAAAGGGGAGAAAATTGGGGGTTGAAGGATTCTTAAATGAGCGTGTACTGTATCTCTTATTCAACATAGGCGATAAGTTTGAAATTCAGTGGAAAAAGCAGCTTAAAAATAAGTAAATAGGTGTTCGACCATTTCTTCATAAATCCAATTTAAGGGGCCCATGGGGAGGAGTGAATTTCGGGGGGAAAAATACAGGAAAGAAAGTGTCCTAACTGATTGACTCACTTACTCACTCATCAAACTCAGGGGGAAAACAGCTTTAAATAAGTAAATAGGTGTTCGACCGTTTTTTTTTTCATAAATCCAATTTAAGGGGTTCATGGGGAGGGGTGAAATTCTCAAAAATAAATGAAAGAAAATGTCCTGACTGACTCACTCACTCATCATCGCCCAGCCAAAATTATTGAAGTTTGAAACATGAAATTTTGGGGATAAGTTCGTTGTATGTCGAAAACGTCCACTAAGGAAAGAGTTTTGGATATTCAGGTTCTAAAGAGGTGTTAAGGAGGTAAACGTGCATTTCATTGAATAACAATATCTCATGAGTGGTTTCATTTGGGGAAGTGATACTTGGCATATATACTAATCATTAAAATAAGCTGACACATGCCTAATGGTTTTTCGATGTGGTGTATATTATGAGGTGAAAGGGATGAAAAGTGGGGGTTGAAAGATTCCTAACGGAGCGTGTATCTCTTAAACGACATAGGCGATGAGTTTGATTTTCTCCGAGTTTCAATCAGCTTAAAAATAAATAAATGAATAAATAATTAAAATAAGTAGGTGTTCGACCTTTTTTTTTCATAAATCCAATGTAAGGGGCCTATGGGGAGGGGTGATATTCAGGAAGAAAAACGTCCACTTAGGAAGGATTTTTGGATGTTCACTCTCATCGACCAATCAAAACTATTAAAGTTAGAAGAAGGGGATATGTTTGTTGTGTGTCGAAAAAGTCTACTAAGGAGGGATTTTTGGATATTCAGGTTCTAAAGGGGTGTTAACGGGGTTAAACCTGCATGTCATTGAATAACAATATGACACGACTATGACGCGAGCGAAGAGAGGCTAAAAATGAGATGGTGTGTGTCTGTGTATTACTCAATCACGCAAGAACCACTGGTCCGACTTACATGAATTTTACATGGAAGTAGCTGATTTACCTGGTTAATATATAGGCTACTTTTGATTTTAATACTTTGCACTATTTAAAGATGGCGACCATTTTAGTGACGTCACTACACCCGTTGGTTTCAAACTTTCATATTTACATTTCAATTAAAAAGTGAACGCTATGAAATAGCAAACTTTTGATGGCATATACGAGGTTTAAAATTACATTTTCTATCCGAAAGGTATCTCCAACGGTTAGCGAGTAATACCTAAATTTGTGCTATAAAACACGGTCAACGCCGAGCGGAGTAGTTGGACAAAATGTTCCATCCTTTATCTCCCTCTGCGCAGCACCTTCCCTATCCCCTGTTTTAACTGTCACCTTCACATTTTAATTTATTTATGACGCGTAGCGAAGCACGGGTACTTCAGCTAATCAGGTTATAAAAACGAAATCTCACCTTGGCTTGTAAAGCCTTGCTTTTCCCTTTCCGCAGGCTCAAGGGTGAAATGGTCTGTCTATCTTTTTCATTCTTTACCAGAATTATCTAGAATAAAATAAAACAATCAATTAATAAGTACCGGTAAATAACAACATTAGCATCCATTGCCATTAAAAGAAACTAAACACTATTAGCAATACGCTTACCTCTCAAACGGTTATCAACCTATCACACCACTAACAATGTTTGGGTATAGCAATCGTCGACAATATCTGCAAACAAATAAATAAACTTAATTAATCACCTCATCAATTAATCAAGCAATAATTGTCAGTAAATAAATAAATAAATAAATATATAAATAAATAAATTGGTACATACCTCACAACAATTTCAAGTATTTTCTGCCAACACGTAAAAAAACTGTTAAGCGAGACCAAGTGTTCACACAGAGCTGTAGCGTCTGGGCGAGTAATCATATGAGTCACATTCAAAATGTTTAAGACCTCTCTTTCACCTGTGTGAAGCTAAATTGGATAGGTTAAGAATGTAAACAACGCTCTTAGGTTTCTACGTTTGTTGCCAAGAGCCGACTGCGGTGGCGTCTAGTAGCTAAGTTCTGTACTTTGCCTAGTAGTCGTTGACGGTGGCGCTTGGCGGCAAAAGTAGGAACTATTTGAAAAATTATAAGTTGCAGTCTGTACTCAAATTAATAAAAAATAGATAACACACACTAATACAGTCATCACAATTAACACTGGTTATCAGACAGATTCTACACACACCCAAAGTTCACGGGACTACATGACCGCGTTGTCGCAGTCCCTAAACTTAAGAACCAACCAACCTCTCTTTATATGTCACATGTAAGATCTGCTGTTTCCCACGCTTTACTATTCTGTTATCGTGCATGTTCAAGTCTAAAGTCCAATGCGAACACCTGCGTGATATGCCCTACAAGTATAAAATTGCTGACTCCAGCTTAGCAGCAGACAGTCTCTGCATTCTTTAGAACACACCAGCGGAAATGGTCAGTCAGATTACCTCACTTTAGCCATGTCAAGAGTGTACTGTGGTAAGGCCTTGAGTTCCCCTTCCAGTCACCAATGACTTCAACTGTCCCGTAATGTATGTAAATGAGCTACAATATCATTTAATAATAATAATAATAATAATAATAATGATAATAATAATAATGAAACATTTGACATAACTTTTCTCTAATCCTGTGTTTTTTTGAAACAATTGTAAAAATATAATGAGATACTCCGTGTCATTTAACACCTCACATGCCCATCTACGGTCATGCGTTCGCGAAATATCTATAAAACATGTTAATTACCTAAAAAGTTATGTTTTGTTTGGTAAAAATCACAACAATGGAAAAATATACTCTTAAAACGAACCGTCACACGACCCTCTCAAATAATGGGTTCACGAGATATCGGGTTGTCGGGCTGCGACATGTGGTCGCATTGCCTGCTATAATGCTCACGGCGTAAGCTGTGTGCTAAGTAACTCCTTTTTCAATAATTAGTTTTAAAAGATCCGCTAAAGTGTTACCCCTAGTCACGTGATCCAAAGCCAAGTACACTGGCAGAAGTAACGAAGGATTCTTGTGCCCACGAGTCCTGCAAGTACTTCCAGGGGCGGTAGTGGGACCTTCTTGACAGGAGCGAATCTTGATTTGCTACATAAGTTACTAACTGTGTAGTTAAACCCTTTGGCATAACATTTTGGTTAAATCCATGGTCCTCGGTATTAGGGGCTATAGGGAGTAAAGACCTTTGGTGTAAGTCAAACACACTACTCTCTAAAATTCATAGTTTCTGAAATATGGCCTACTTCCCAAATTCAACTTTTTTGAAAAAAATCGAAAAAATACCATGTTTTGTACTAACAATAAAGGGTATAAAGACCATTCGTTTAAGCCATTGCACAACGTTTTTCGATTATTAGTTTAGAAAATATAGCCTACTTTCCAAATAATCTTGTTTCCCAAAAATGTTTAAGAAATATAAAGGGTCATTCATAGGAAAGGGGACATCACCCCGAGTCATTTGACACCTCGTACAAGTCTCTAACATTATTGGCTTGCGAGATATCCACTAATTTAACTTGGACGCGTACTAGAGGGATGAGGAGGATCCTGAAGTGGGCAGAACTCTTACTAAACCCCTACTCATGCCAGAAGTAACGAAGGATTCTTGTGCCCACGAGTCCTGCAAGTACTTCCAGGCGCGGGAGTGTGACCTTCTTGGCAGGAGCGAATATTGATTTGCTACATACTAACTGAAGGGTAATGCTATCATGAGCATGAGACCGGAGATAAAGAGCAGCACCGTATACTCGTTCCGAAACGTCACAGAATACGTGTAGAGTGTAGTTGTCAAAGTCTTTGTCGGAAGTGCCTATCCAACGGGGGCATTGAATGTCCGACACGTGTTGAAAATTCGAACACCAAACTGTGTTTTCGTCTTGGGTGACTCAAAACCAAAGGAATCGTGTTAGATCTGTGTCATTGTGGTCGAGTGAGAACTTTAGGAAAGCGTGGGTTATGTCTCCAATAATAGCAAATTGGTACAGTCTGAACCGATACTCATTACGTCAGGGAGTAGATTAGTACCTATTTCTAGCACGTCATTCAATGATGGTGAACTATGCTCATGAGACGAAGCGTCGAACACAATTTGCCACTTAGTGACGTTCTGTTTCGTCTTCTTTACGGCATGATGCGGCAGATAGTATATGGAGCTCGCTTGTGTATCTGGATTTACCATCTCCACTTGGTGAATGCAGTTTAGCATTCTTCCGTTGTAGATGGTGTCAAAGTCTTTGTTATTTTTCAGTTTCCTCGTCTGGAATCGTCTGTTTGTCTGATACAAATGTTTTATTTTCATTAGGCAAGAGTGCAGTGAGAGTCGTGTAAACGCGCGAGGATATCCTAGTACTTGGAGCTCATTGTGCGGTATCTTGGTTCTTCGTCTCTGATGCCAATAGTCTCGAGGTTCCAGAAGTTACGAACTTGGTTGTCAAGAAGTGAAGACTCATCGTGCAGTATTATTTTGTTAACGTTTAACTGGTTTACGGTTATTCCAGATCTGTTTCCACTGAGTACCCACCCGAAAAGTGAAGGAATGAGTACCAAGGAAGAAGATATGCGTTCAGGTTTCGTGTCTTTAATCTACTTCCTGTAGTGATCCCCACCGATTATAAGTTCGACTGGGAGATCGGATCAGTCATCCATAGGGTCAGCTAGTGGTAACTTGTGTATGGACTGAAGGGAAGATATATCTTGAGGAACTGTAGGGTAAGCTGAGTAAGTGTCTAATATTTCGAGTGCAATGAGGCCTATTGCCGCGTTCGTCTGGAAGCTAACCAGGCTGCGCTTCCGAACAGTAGTAACGTCAGACTCAAACGCTGTAATTGAAACTTCTTGTGCTTGTCGGCTGACAGCTTCTGTATTCTGTCGTGAACGGCTTTTACCTTCTGGCAGTCTTGCGCCCTAAGTCCTCGTTGGTCACAAAATACACAATGTGGATCTGATTACCTTTTGGACATTTTGGGTGATTTCCCTGACTTAGTGTGGACTGGAAATGCAGAGGTAGTGGTCGAAAACATGGAGCCTCCGTTGATTCTTTCCGTGACAAGTGCCCCGTCTACTTCTTCACCAAGAAATGTCATTAGCTGGATAATATCGCCCTCTGAGAAGTCATTTCTCTTTGCATGAATAATCCACCGTCTACAGATGTCATTAGGGAAGATTCGGAGTATCTTAGGGGCAAGTACTCCTCCATAGCTGTTCACATCCTCTCCAAGGGCCTGCAGTGCTTGAATACGGCGGTTGCATTCCATGTATGTCACGTTTCGTGTTTCCGGAGAAGCAGTTGTCAATCGTCGGATATCTTCCAGGAGGACAATGTGCGCTTGTATTATGTGATTCTGATATCAATATTTGGCCTTTAAAATTATTTTAGTATCCTCGTAAGTAGACGCTGTCACGGCAATTCCAACAAAGAGATATTTCGGTTCCCCTTCAGGGTGAACGCGTAAGAAGACGTGTTTGTTAATGGTTGATAGTAACTAGTACTTATCGATAGATGTTTCGAATTGCTCCCAGAATTTCATCCATGACTCAATATCGCCGGAGAATGGTTCGAGTTTTACTGGCGACAATTTGATGGAGCGAGTGGAAGCTGCGCTTCGAGTGGCTGGAGTTTCATTTATGAACATAGCGGAGGTGGCAAGGGGAAGTTTCTTGTCCACACCTGGTGTGGCTTTCTGTATACCCAGCGTTACGTTGTCAATATACTCTTCGCAAGTGGCCGTATTGGAGTTAAATTGTACGTCAGTGAGGAAGTCATGAATATCGTCGTCAAACTGCATAAGTCTCGTTAATGTGTCCTGAAGGCGGTATCGGTAGTAGTCAAATTCATCGATGGTTGTGTCCTCAGTAAAACTATGAATGCTATTTAGGAATCGTGTGACATTGGATCGCTCTCTCTGGCGCTCTCTTTCAGGTGGTCTAGTCGGTCAGTGGGTCCTTCGCTTGTAGACAGAATTCTGGTTGCAATATTCTGGGCGTAGTTCTGTGAGCTTTGTGTAGGGTGTAGTAGTTTATGGGTTTACGCACTGCCATCGTAATGTACAGGCCGTAAGGCTCCTACAGTGACGTCACGCCTAGGATCGTTATAGTCGCAGCAGCAAGACAGATAAGTCCCTTCACACGCAGTCACTTCAAACCGAATATAAATTACGCTCCCGCTTCATGACATAGAAAAATAGCATTACTGGTTGATTGGCACTTCCATCAGTAATCACTACATACGCCTAATCCCTTCGCTTGTTCGAATCCGGCCGACGTGGCTAGCATTTTGCGAGTGAACAAAATGGTACATTGGTGGTACATCTACTAGGACATTGAAACACACAAACAGGGCTACGTTGCAGTATTTTGATGTCGAGAATAAGATCTATTCTTGGCCATTTTCTCGTTTTTCACCGCTTTGGAAAGGTTTATGGTAGATGCCTGAGAAAACCCCACATCACTCTCGGCTATTCAACTGATCATATTCTAAAGTGCACGCGGATGACAAAGCACAATGTAACCTACCGGTATAGCTTGCCACGGTGGGTGAGTTGATAGCGTGTCGGACGACTAACCACAAGATTGCAGGTTTGCTCCTGGCCGTGGTAAGTGATTGTTGAAAGGCGGAAAAAATTCGACACGCATGTCATACGATGTTGGCATGTCAAAGAACCCATTTGAATTCAGTAGGCCGTGTTCATAATGGCAAAATTATTCTCGGGAGTTTCCGCCAACAGAAAGTTCCTCATTTCTCTACTAGAAAGCGCTATAGTGTTCAAGGAGCTTAGATATCTATTATCTAACCTCCTTGACTTTCATAGTGATTCAAGGAACAACGAAATTCGACATGCAAGCTTCCCTCTGGGTGTCAAATTACAAAGCTTGCACCCGGCAACCGAGGCCATACGATATTATTATTATTATAATAATAATAATTATTATTATTATTATTATTATTATTATTATTATTATACCTACTGGTATCTCCAACTGTAATCAATGCACAGGTCACCCACCAAGGTGACTTAAGCAGGGCCTATCCTAACAGCACTTGTTTTCTATGTCCCAATCTAACTTGTTTCTTGCATCAGGAATTTACAACGGGTTGTAATTTTGAAATCAGGTATTATAAGGTGCTAACAATCCCATTAATGTAAATACAGAAGTCTACATAAATGCTGCCACGAAAACATTATCATGTTCACTTGAGCTTGATCGAGAGACCATTCTCACAAATAATGTAACTTTGACTGACTTCAATAGACACTGAATACTGGATATCGCTTCTCTGTTTTACATACGGTAAGTAACTTAACCACAGCATTATCATATTAGAAATGTTTCCAGTCCTAGCATAGGCTGACGTTTGTAAACTTCATACAATAATTGAAACCAAATTAACTTACACCCTACAATCAAGGCGATTAGCTCTTCTCTCCCGAAGTATCTTAATTGCATGGAAATGTTAACACACACACTCTTGTATTTTCCGGAATGTACAAATAATTTTCTAGGAATGTCGTGTATGCATTGCTTTCTTAAATTGTCATGGTAAATGATTTCTTTCATAATACCGGTAGTTGCTACAAACAAACTTTGGTAAGAGTAAGGTTGACCAGAACCGAAGTAAAAATTCATAAGCTATTGTAATTAGCCAAAATACCTGTAGTAATGGTAGAGCAAAAATCTGGAGATGATTTAAAGTAATATATGTTTACTCCTCCGCTGTCTGTAACCCACCCAGCCTTCCCAAATAGGATCACGACTTATATAGGTGAAATTCCAGCTGACTCTGCCATTTTTAGCATCTTGCACAGTATTGCCAACCCCACGCATTCGGTACTATAATGCATCCAGTAGACCAATGGTTTTCACCCAGACCAATAAGTGTTAGGTTGCGCCGCGTTAGCTAATATAAACACCCCTGGTTTTTGTCACGCACATTGAGGGTAGTCACGCATCAATCTTTATCTTGGCCAATGGTTTTGCCTTTTATTTCTTTTTTCACATAATTACAAAGTTACGTGTGTCGTGTAGTGTATTTTGTATTGGCCCTGTTGGCAACGCAATATGAAGACAATGTGTCGGCCACAAACATCTGCCGTCGTTCTGCCGTCGTTGAACAAGCTAGAAGTAAAACCCTCCATTTAAGCAATATCTTATCTTTATATATATAATTCTTCGACACGTGTGTATGTCACTGAACTCCTCCTAAACGACTGGACCGATTTTGATGACATTTGGTATGTACATTAGGGTGGGTCCATGTATGGTTTTGATTCACAATCTGACCCGGTAGGTAAAATGAACACAATTTTAGAACCTCAATTTACATACAATTTTAGAACCTCAATATACAGTCAAAAACAATTGTCATGGAAACCACTAGCCTTGGCCTTGGTAAAATCTGATGTCTTTGGACTGTTTGTCTCTGCATGTAGAGCCACCTGGTCGCAACCTGTGCAACTACCGCCATAATATACACTCCGCCCGTGGCGGAAAGTTGTGTTTTATACCAAAGGTGGCAGTGATGTCGAATTCACTGTTGTCTCTGCACGTTGGAGCGTTTCAAAGTCACGTATGCGTTCATATACCGTTCATCCCATTGCGATGAAACTTGGGCGAGATGTTGAGTGTACTCCAGGGAAGGTGATTGGCTTAGTAAATTATTTTACAATAGATAGCGCACGACTAGATTCAACAGATGAGCGACGACGCACGAAGCGTTTCAAGAAGGTCCCGTATGCGTTCAAATACCATTCGTCCGATAGCGATGAAACTTGGGTGAGATGTTGTGTAAACTCCAGGGAAGGCTTCTGGCTTAGTAAATCCATTTCACAGGAGGTTGCGAACGAGTAGATTCAACAAATGAGCGACGACGTGCGAAGCGTTTCAACAAGGTCTCGTATGCGTTCAAATACCATTCGTCCGATCGCGATGAAACTTGGGTGAGATGTTGTGTACACTCCAGGGGGAGGCGTCTGGATTAGTAAATCCATTTTACCATAGGTAGCGCACGAGTAGATTCAACAAATGAGCGACGACGCGCGAACGTTTTAAACTAAGTCCCGTCTGCGTTCATATACCATTCATCCGATTGCAATGAAACTATGGTGAGATAATGTGTACACTTACGTGAGGGTTTCTAACTTAGTAAATCCATTTCACAGGTGGTTGCGCACGAGTACATTCAACAAATGAGCAACGACGCGCGAAGCGTTTCAATGAAGTCCCGTATGCGTTCAAATACCATTCGTCCGATTACGATGAAACTTGGGTAAGATGTTGAGTACACCCTACGGAAGGTTTCTGGCTTAATAAATCCATTTTACAATAGGTAGCGCACGAGTATATTCAACAAATGTGCGATGGCGCGAGAATCGTTTCAACAAAGTCCTGTTTGAGTTCATATACCATTTATCCGAATGCGATGAAACTTTGGTGAATTGTTGTGTACACTCCAGGAAAGGTTTCTGGCTTAGTAAATCCAGTTTTTAATAAGTAGCGCACGAGTAGATTTAACAAATGAGCGACGGCGTGCGAATCGTTTCTACAATGTCCCGTATGCGGTCATATATCATTCATCCGATTGCGATGAAACCTTGGTGAATCACTGAGTACACTCCAGAGAAGATTTCAGGCTTAGTAAATCTATTTTACAATAGGTAGCGCATGAGTAGATTCAACAAATTAGTGACGGCATGCGAATCATTTAAAGAAAATCCCGTATGTGTTTATATGTCATTCATCCGTTTCCGATGAAACATTGATGAGTTCTTGTGTACACACCAGGGAAGGTGTACAACTTGGTAAATCCATTTTACAATATTAGTAGCGCGCGAGTTGATGTAACAAATGAGTGACGACGCGCGAAGCGTTCCAACAAAATCCCGTATGCGTTCATATACTATTCATCGATTGCGATGAAACTTTGATGAGTTGTACACTTACGTGAAGCTTTCTAACTTAGTAAATCCATTTCACAGTTGGTAGAGAACGAGTAGATTCAACAAATGAGTGACTGCGCACGAATCATTTAAACAAAATCCCGTATGGGTTAAATGCCATTTATCCGATTGCGATGAAATTTTGGAGAGTTGTTGTGCACGCTCTCTCGAATGTTTCTAGATTAGTTAATTCATTTCACTATAGTTTAGAGGCAGTTAACAGAAATTGAAAAAAATATTGTGTATCCAAAAGCACTCCAAGAAACAAAGTTACGACACTTTTTTGATTGACAGGACAACGTCTGCCGGGTCAGCTAGTTTATATATATATATTGAGACCGTTTAGTTGATGTCAACAACCACGATGACTCAACTAACGACACATAAATCGAATAAAAGGGTACCGTGAGGATCAGGTGACCTTCCATAAAGGCTAAAGCGGCACGAGAGTCCGTAGTCCACAGGGATCGTGGTACATGGTGACGATGGTCATAGACCGCCTAAGGAAAGGTTCACCTTAAAGCTAGACTGAGAAAATAAACATCCAGACTCATGTAAAACACCGTGAAAATTTATTAAAATTCACAAGCCCCTAGCCTAGTTCGGAGGGTTATAATCGGCTAGTCCGCAAATTAATAAATAAACTAAGATAAAGAACAGGTCCCCTACCTGAGAAGTTACTGAAAACCCTCGCGAAAGATCTAACTCACAATGATAAAGCAACAACAGCAACGCTAGGAATATGGCACGACGCAAGTCCCTAGTTCAAGTTACAAGATCAAGCTAATATCTGAATTTACATTTAACAGGGTAGCAAAACAAATCTAGGTTAGGATGGTACCATTTCGACATTTAAATTTAACATTAATTCAACTAGCTAAGTCCTATCAATTAACAAAATTTACGGCGATGACGTTCGTAAAAGAAAACAATTACATCCAAAAGCTAAGTGTACAGCCATGAAAAACAAACAATTTAATTATGCTTAATAACTATGTGCTAACAGCACACAATAAAGTAACATGTAGGGTTTAATACACTTGACATCATAAATTAATAACGAAATAGACACAGTAGTTTTATTAAAAATTCCTGCCTACACCTTGGTTTACTCTTTGTAAACCATAGTCATCTAATGTGTATAGTTACGGTGACGAATGCGCAGTTGAGACCACGTCTGACATCGCATGGCCTGAGCTCCACAAGCTACGAACTCTAGGTTCGCACATGCTTCAGGTCGCTACAAAAATGTCAACTGTCCTAGTCATTTCCTCACAAGGAAATTATCTTCAACTGCACGGCTATGTCAACAGTTCCAGAATGCAAAGAACAAAGTTAGATAGAAAGAATCGTTAGTTAGGCTTGTTTTACAACAATTATGCATTTTATTATTAGAATGTCGGTTTATAGGTTTATCGTAGGTTTATGGCGAATAACATTGACAATAGCCTGGGCACGGAGTGTCTCCAACTGAGATCATTCTCCACCAAAAAGCCTCGACTCAACAGTCGGAATATAATCAACGAGTATAACAACTCGGACACACAATAACACGGGTTACCAGCGGCGCTAAGCTCGCGTTCAATAACTCTGGGATAGGCCTGTACAACAGTTACCTTCCAATAACATCTGGTCAACGGGATCATTCCCGGACAAAGCATACAATAACATCCTGCTATAACAGGGTAGACTTCACCATCCTATAGAAAACCTTACATAACTGTACCTGTCATACGACAATACACGCAACAGAGCGCTAAACTAACAAAAACCGATCCATAAAACAAGTGATCAAATACAAGAGTGGAAACTGGTTTCCATAAGCAAAATAGCAATGAAAGGAAAAGCGAATACAAATTGTACTCTGTCCTCGTCTATAGTAGTTTTGTCTCACAATGAAGCAGGCGTGCTCTAGGTCACTGGGTTACATAACCAGTTTATTCAAGGCCGGCAATTTAATCAATACAAAACCTGTACTTGGCCGGTTCATAAAAAACTTTACCATATGTTACGGATCTCTACAGAGTCCGTGTATCAAACGCACGCTATAAATCTGAGTATAGTAATACACTTCCGTCTTTCTACCAAAGACGTCTAAATGAAAGTAAACTTACAATAACTGAAGCTCTTTGCTTTAAAAATGCAACTCAGTAGTTGCTAGAACATCAAATAAAAACGTGTCTCACACGACACAAGAAAAATATGATAAATGTGGCACAGATTCACACACTAGATCTGCTTAATGATACGTTGGGAACCGCGTTCGATGCTAGGCAACGAAACATTCCTTCTAGTTGTTAGGTTCAAACATGACCAAGAATAGCTTCTGAGCTTATTCAAAATGAAATATAATGCATTTACAAACTGGTAGTTACTGTCGACTACCTAAATGATACGACCGTTCTAACGACAGTCAGGGGTGTAACAAAGGATGGCTGCGAAGAATGCAGTCAATTAATAACCAAGGCATCTGATTGCCATAACTACAGTCAGCAAAGACTTGAAAATTACCCCAAGTAGGGTTGAACAAAATAGCCTCAAAATGACTACGATCAGGTTCATCAAAAAGGTAGGCATTGACGTTCCACGACGTTCACCAAGCTGCACCAGGGCTGACCAAAAAGTCTGAACCCAAAGGTGTCTCACTCTAAACTGAAATAAATGACATCTAACTAATCTAGTTACATCCCTACCTAGAAAAAATGGCTGACACTGAGTGTGGTTGATTCACAAACTACATTATAACTACTATACCACCAGAAACTAGAACAAAGAAGGGGTGTGACAAAAACTCACGAAATGGAGGAGCTCTCACTCAGCTCTCTATTCCACAACAAGGGTTGTACATAAACCTCTCTGGCTCTCTGGATCGGTATCCTCCTCATCAGGATTCCCATCTGGACTCCCCCAAAGACCAGGGTTCGATTTGTCCCTGTCGACATCTTCGTGGATATGCCTGGAAATGGCATTTTGGCTCCTTCCCTCTCGTTCATTGTTCTGGAAGTTCCACCATCATGCTGGTTCCTGTAGAAACGTCACCCCCCCATACTGGGATGGTATTAGCCCATGGTGACTGCTTCAACCATGGTGAATAAAAGTCCAATCACGTGGGTAGCGAAATAAGTTGCGTGATTATTCATCCTCTCACTTCCAAAATTATAATGTCCGTCGTGACTATTATAGGCTTCAATTATAAAATACGACACAGCCTTAATCTTACAGATGTGGATTAGCATATGAGCTAATACTATTTTATAATGCTGCACGTGCTAGTGACGCTACTTTTGTATCACGCAGCATCCGTGAATTATACGACGTTTCAAAGATGAAATTTCCACTTTGGCAATTTAAATATCTCATACTATTATAATCACACTTATTCAGGATAATTGTAACACTATTACCTGTATATTTCCACTAGGCATCTGCCCTCCACATACGCGTGGGTACTATGTGATGTCACAGCAATGTTGTGCAATACACTATACTTGCCAATAATTATTTCCCAAGCTTCTTATTTAATTCACTGGACTTCATCGACAGTGAATATTAGTATTTGCTTGCTCGATGGCACCTTATAATCACTTTTTAACGCTAAACAGCGGATATTCTTCTACGTCTCGTAGGACAAATGTAATTCCACGCCTACACAAGGCGGATTCTCAAGACGCAGTGCTCCGGTACTGGGTGTCTCTAGAAAGTAGGTCGTCAAAACGAAAACGTTGAGCGACTACTTACGTTCCTTTTTTGCGTATCTGCAAGGGTATTACCTTACCTAAAGTAAAAATAAAGATTCTCCAAAATGTTTTAATAATGCAGCATGACGAAATGGAATATTCTGAGTCTCGTAGGAAAGATAAAAATAATTAATAAGGCCTCAGATAATAATTAGCAGTTTACACCAAAGTCAAAAGTGCGATTCACCGCTACTTCAAAGTATCGCGTGATCTCTCAGCTTCACGTGGCTTCCTGGGTGTGTTCAAAAGTACAACATCCCATCATAAATGCTCTGTCATAAAAAAATATCACATGAACCATAGCTCAGCGGGTTCATCTGCCTCTCTGTCGTTTCAAATAAAATGTTGGGATAACATTTTTATTTGCTTTGAAATTCATTCAAGAGTGATATTTTTTTAGATTGGCTGCATTAAAGGTTCCAATGCGTTCTCCTGTCCTAATGTCTTCTATCACATAACTTCCATTGTTTAAAGGCTGTCGGATACGACTAGGGCCATAATACAAGGATAGAAATTTCCCATATATGCGGTCTATAGGACTAGAAATTCCGGGTCTCCTTATAAGGATAAGGTCTCCTTCTACTAGTGGTTCTCTAAACCTCTGGCGTCTAGTTCTTCTCAAGCGCTTGGCAGCTTGTCTGTCCATAGTCTCTCTCGCAGCTAAAAGTCTGCTGGCATGTGATGGTTGTAAACAAGGTGGATTTACAATCACACGATCCCATATTCTCAGCGGCATCTGGTTCAAATGCAAGACCATAGGTATTTGACCAGTGCTTTCATGTACTGTTGAATTAATTCATTTTGCCATAATAACAAGGACTTCAGTCCATCGCCAGTGTTCTTCTTGACAATATAATCGACAGAATTTTGCGATAATGGACATCACGCATTCTGCTGGGTTGCTCTCTGGATGTCGAATAGATGATAAAACATGACCTATTTCAAGCTCATTCATGGCATTGGCAAATTCTGCTGAGGTGTACTGTGATCCGTGATCAGTCAACAAGAATTGTGGCTTTCCTGCCTCCGGTATCACTTGACGTCTAATCCTCTGAATAATCTGATGTGCAGTAGCTTTTTGAATTGGATGAAGCATCGTATATTTCGTGAACACATCCACCGTTACAACGATGTATCGATTCCCACGACGAGCCTTAGGTATTGGGCCATACAGGTCCTGTGCATACAACTCTCTAGGTTGAGTTGGTAGTATTGGTCTAGGTTGTTCCTTCAGCAAGTGTGACGTGTATTTGTTCCGCTGGCATGCGTCGCAAGCACGTAAACACTGTCTAACGGTGGCTCCTAACCCTTTCCATGTGAAAGACTCCTTGATAGTTGCAATGGTTTTGTCTGTTCCACCATGTCCAATGGATAAATGTACCATAAGAATAACAGATTCTTGGTATCTCCTAGGAATAACTGCACGCAGTTGAGTGTGGTCCTCGTCTACAAACTTGTATAAGACACGATGATAAATCAAATAATCATCTGCAACAGCAGCAATCCTTGCATAATGATCATCCTGTGGATCCATTCTTCGTTCTAGGAAACGGATAATATGTCTGAGTTCCTCCTCACGTCGCTGTCCTTCAGGTAAATGACGAAATCGGCGAAGGTGTTCCTCGCATTCTCCCTCGATGTCTATGGCATTAACAGTAGCTTCAGGATTCCGGCTGAGGATGTCGGCCAACACATTCTCTCTGCCTGGTCGATAAACTATTTCCAAATCGAACTGTTGGAGAAACAGCGTCCAACGTGTGATCCTGTCGCTTGCCAGTCTTGTTCTCAAGATGAAGGTCAACGCATGATGATCGGTTCTCACAATAATCCTCTGACCTAACAGAAGTTTCTGCCAGTATTCAAGTGCGTAAACAATTGCAAGTGCTTCTATCTCGGTCGTGAAGTAGTGAGATTCATGTGCTCTTAAACGTCGGCTTAAGAAAGCGATGTAATGACGTTTCTTCTCATCGTCTTCTTGCAGTAAAATGGCTCCTATACCAATGGCAGATGCATCAGTTTCTAGAATAAAGTTCCGAGAGTAATCTGGATATTCTAACTGAATTGAGTCCACAAGCATCTGTTTAGCTCTCCTGAAAGCTATCTCGCATTCATCATTCCAGTTCCACCTGCAGTTCTTTTTCAATAATCCTTGCAGTGGTGCAACAGTTTCGGAATACTTCTCACAATGAGCAGCAAAGAATTGGAGAATTCCTAAGAATTGTCTCACGTGTTTCACACGGGTTGGTGTTGGAAATGCAGCAACAGTTCTAATCTTTGCTGGATTCGGTCTATATCCTTCTCCATTGATTATGTGTCCTACGAATTTCACTTCTTCCTGAAAAAATCGACACTTGTCAAACTTGACCTTAAAATTCGCCTGTCGGAGATTCTCAAAAACAAGGCATAATGTCTTTAAATGCTCTTCTTCTGTTCCCGAAGCTATGATTATGTCATCCACATAACATATTACTTTCTGCTTCACTTCATGAGTCAGCTTGGCATCAAGTGCTCTGATTAATGCGGCTCCGGCATTTTTCAATCCAAATGGTAGTTTTTGGAATACATAAGTAGTCTGATCAAACAAGAATCCAGTATATTTCTGAGTATGCTCAGATAATCTGATATGGTAATAAGACTGAACCAAGTCTAATGATGAAAATATCCTTTTTCCTTTGAACTTCCTGAGAATGTCCCTAATCTTGGGCGGTCTGTCGTGCTCAGGAGCTAGGCGTTCATTCAAGGCTCTGGCATCAAGACAAAGTCTCAAGCTTCCATCTACCTTAACCACAGGTATTATGGGATTCAAGAAAGGAGTCGGTGATTTCTTGATTGTACCCGCTGCTTCCATCTCATGGATCTTCTTAGCAGCTTCTTCGAGATGTTTCTCGGCAATCGGATAGATCCTTTTCTGGAATGGGGAATCGTCCAGTAATACAAGATCATACTCGTAGTCTAATATCTCACCAGGTGTGGTGTCGAATATATCTCTGTATTCGTTCAGTATTGCCTCAAGATCCTCATGTGTGGGTGCTGATAACGATTCTGCCTCTTCGTCGGCATCTAGTGTCGCCTCAATTTCCTTGCCCTTTAATGCTTCGACTACGTCTACTTCGGATAGGAATTCCGGTTCTTCTTCAATTAGGCTCATCTGAATGGGTTCGTTCGGCTTAAACTCTACCGTATTCCGTCCCATGCCAATGATTCCATCATATTTTCTAATGAAGTCTGCGCCTAAAATGGCATCATGATGCAGGCCCTTCATTACGAGAAATTCGTGCAAGTACACGTGGCTCGAAATCTTCACAGTACACAAAATCTGGATTTTGCACGTTACAACGCGGTCAGGTATGACACCTCTGACTCTTATAACTGAAATGGGCAACTCCGTCACCTCAGAGTTTGCTCTAAGTCTGGCATGGCAATCGGCGGAAATTACACTAATCATCGCTCCAGTGTCGATGAGTATGGCTACACTGACTTCATTCAAGGTGGCTACAATCTTGGGTAGACGTGTTAATTCATAATTGTGGTTCGTCGTTCGTCGTTCGTCCAACAAGTCTTCTTGGATTGGCTCCCAGAGTAATATAGAGGCAGTTACTCGGTGCTCAACCAAACAAGAATCTATTGATTTTTCGGAGTTTTTTTTTTCTGTCATGGCGAGAAGTACTGGGCTGGTTCTGCTCCGTTTCCTGCGCCGAATGTCTATTTTCCCTCGAAGTAGGGTTCCGTTCTCCCTCTTCTTGGATCTGCAATTCTCTCAATTGTTGGAGGTACTCACGGCTATCCCGCGCTCTTCCTTTCCAATCCCTGTCTGGCTGGTATCTAGGGTCTCGATTTCTGTCGTAACCCCCACTATATCGATAGTCTCTACGGATACGTCCGTGTTGCTGATTTCTTCCTTCATTCCCTCGGCGGTTGTTTTCATGACGTCGGTTGTCGTCCGTCCTTCGGTCGAATCGCCGGTCCCAATGACTTCGCCGGTCATCATGTTGATTTCGAGTATACGGAGTGTTATTCCATTCTCTCCTGTTATAACTGTAATTGTTATCACGTCGCCCAGAATCCTCTGTGGTTTGTGTTTGTTGTGGCGTCTGGCTCACTTTATCAACAGTCGTCAGATTCATATGTCTATCCTCGCGCCTATCAGCCTTCTGCTGACGGTGTGTAGGAAACTGTTCTGTGTTAGCGTCCAACCTTCGCAGTATCTGGTCACACTGCTGGAAAGTGGATGCCCCTGCAGCGATTAACACACGTTGTACATCCGCAGGGTACTGCCAAACAATTGTGTTCACCAAATCTTGTTCGGACAATGGAGGCTGAAGACAACGGAGCTTCGCGAGCTGTATTGCGAAGTAATTCGCATAACGAGTAGGTGTATTGGAACTGTACCTTCGAGTGTACATCTCAGCTCGGATGCTCTGCTGGATGTCGCTCGACCAATATGTTCTTAATAACGCTTCCTTAAAGTCTTGGTAGCCTGTGAATGAGTATCGGAATGCTCTGAACCAGGTACCGGCTTGTCCCTCAAGCAGTCGCTCTATAACTCTTAGTTCCCTCTCTGGAGTTACCATAGTATCACGTAAGTAGCTTTTGACATTTGCTAGGAATTCCACTGGAGTAACACCGCTCCCAGTTCCCGAGAAGCGAGCTGGTTGCTCCTCTCTTGAACGAATTATGGTGACATTTCCCTGCGTATTCGCGGGTCTGAAAGTATTTTGCATGTAACTCTGCGTAGGAGTGTTAGTCTCATGACTAATTCGATTAGATGCTGGTTGAAACGGGTGAGCGTTAAAGTTCAAGGTCTGACCTTGCGCTAAATTAGTGAATTGTGACGGTTGCGGTTCCATAGGCGCACTGGGTTGGAAATGGGTAGGCATCATTCCTCCTGATTGAGATATAGGCGTTTCCTGAGATTCTCCCATCTGTGGGTGTACGTGTCTCTCTCTTGGAGTCGTCTCGAGTCTGTCCAGGCGTCTTTCTATTACTTCAAGACCTGGGATGGTTCTGGCTGCGACTTTGTTGCCTAAGTCGTTCAATTGCAGCTCGATCCTGTCAACCTTTCCCTTGAGGTTTGTGTCTACCTCGCGTATGGCCGTCCTAAGGTTATAACTGAGGTCTAACCTCTCGGTCACCGCGACTTCCTCAAATCTCTTTTGTAAGGAATCGATATCTCGTTCAACTCTGGACATATTTTCTTGGATTTTACCCACATCGTCTCTAACCTCGGCTACCTTAGCCTCGACTGTAGCTTCGTGTTCGTTGAGGTCACCTCTCAATAACATGAGGTCAATTTTGTGTTCCTCATGATGAACATCAACTGTCTCACGTAGACTGGCTACGGTTTCCGTCAATTCAGAAACGTTTCTCCTGTTGGTGTTAAGTTCCTCTTTAATCTCCATCATGCCATCAACGATAGTCTTCACGTTGTTATTAACGGCATTGGCAGCTCCTCTCATCAAGATTAAACCAACGTTCATGGTTGCCATGTCCTTCTTCACATTTCCGATAAATCCCTCGACGTGATCTAGTCGAGTCCCGAATTCTTCCCTGGTATGTTCCAGATCTGCTCTCATGTCTATCTGGACTTTATTCAAGGTTGTCTGAATTTGAGCTGTGTGCTCCTCCAATCGGTTTTGCACCTCCTCCCTAGCTCTATTCATCTGTTCGGTTAAGCAATCTACGCGCTGGTTAGCCTCCTGATGGTGTCGTATGACATCAACCCTAACAGCTGCTAAACCTGTCGTCAGATCATTTCTCGCTTCGATCCTATATGTGTCCATGTCTGCCCTGACTTGAGTTAAATCAGCCCTAACATTATTTACAGAGTGAGTGTTAATCTCTAAGTCCTGTCTAACCTGGTCCACATGACCACTGACATTGTTGACTTCCTGTCTAACCTGGTCCACATGACCACTGACAGTATTTACAGCCTGAGTATTCTGACCTAAGTCAGCAGTAATCTGTTGAAGATTGGCATTCACACCTGCCATCATCTCTCCAAACACACGACGAATAGTTTCCTCATCCATAGATAAGAAATATATGAGAAAGTGAGGGATCAATTTCTACTGGAACTTACAGCTATGATTAGTTACTTGGTGGTATAAAGCTTGCTTCATTTATATAAATATCACGAGTACAGCTGGAGTATGCAAACTAAGTGCTTCTACATTTACAAAGACAACGGTGAGCAAAGCAAAGTATTACATTTACTTAGGATGAGGCATCATCAAAGAAAATCCTATCCTTCATTTATTCAACACTAAAGCCTCACCCCATGGACTTCTATCAAACATGAATGCCATGCGGTCAATTGATCTGCAGTACGACTTTCTAAGTTCGTCCCAGTCCTGTCAATTTACCATTAATCAACATTAAGATCCTCAAAAAAAATAACATGGTACTGAGGGTCACCACGTTAACGTCGGCACATGAGTTGGGCGCCATTTTATGAGACCGTTTAGTTGATGTCAACAACCACGATGACTCAACTAACGACACATAAATCGAATAAAAGGGTACCGTGAGGATCAGGTGACCTTCCATAAAGGCTAAAGCGGCACGAGAGTCCGTAGTCCACAGGGATCGTGGTACATGGTGACGATGGTCATAGACCGCCTAAGGAAAGGTTCACCTTAAAGCTAGACTGAGAAAATAAACATCCAGACTCATGTAAAACACCGTGAAAATTTATTAAAATTCACAAGCCCCTAGCCTAGTTCGGAGGGTTATAATCGGCTAGTCCGCAAATTAATAAATAAACTAAGATAAAGAACAGGTCCCCTACCTGAGAAGTTACTGAAAACCCTCGCGAAAGATCTAACTCACAATGATAAAGCAACAACAGCAACGCTAGGAATATGGCACGACGCAAGTCCCTAGTTCAAGTTACAAGATCAAGCTAATATCTGAATTTACATTTAACAGGGTAGCAAAACAAATCTAGGTTAGGATGGTACCATTTCGACATTTAAATTTAACATTAATTCAACTAGCTAAGTCCTATCAATTAACAAAATTTACGGCGATGACGTCCGTAAAAGAAAACAATTACATCCAAAAGCTAAGTGTACAGCCATGAAAAACAAACAATTTAATTATGCTTAATAACTATGTGCTAACAGCACACAATAAAGTAACATGTAGGGTTTAATACACTTGACATCATAAATTAATAACGAAATAGACACAGTAGTTTTATTAAAAATTCCTGCCTACACCTTGGTTTACTCTTTGTAAACCATAGTCATCTAATGTGTATAGTTACGGTGACGAATGCGCAGTTGAGACCACGTCTGACATCGCATGGCCTGAGCTCCACAAGCTACGAACTCTAGGTTCGCACATGCTTCAGGTCGCTACAAAAATGTCAACTGTCCTAGTCATTTCCTCACAAGGAAATTATCTTCAACTGCACGGCTATGTCAACAGTTCCAGAATGCAAAGAACAAAGTTAGATAGAAAGAATCGTTAGTTAGGCTTGTTTTACAACAATTATGCATTTTATTATTAGAATGTCGGTTTATAGGTTTATCGTAGGTTTATGGCGAATAACATTGACAATAGCCTGGGCACGGAGTGTCTCCAACTGAGATCATTCTCCACCAAAAAGCCTCGACTCAACAGTCGGAATATAATCAACGAGTATAACAACTCGGACACACAATAACACGGGTTACCAGCGGCGCTAAGCTCGCGTTCAATAACTCTGGGATAGGCCTGTACAACAGTTACCTTCCAATAACATCTGGTCAACGGGATCAACCCCGGACAAAGCATACAATAACATCCTGCTATAACAGGGTAGACTTCACCATCCTATAGAAAACCTTACATAACTGTACCTGTCATACGACAATACACGCAACAGAGCGCTAAACTAACAAAAACCGATCCATAAAACAAGTGATCAAATACAAGAGTGGAAACTGGTTTCCATAAGCAAAATAGCAATGAAAGGAAAAGCGAATACAAATTGTACTCTGTCCTCGTCTATAGTAGTTTTGTCTCACAATGAAGCAGGCGTGCTCTAGGTCACTGGGTTACATAACCAGTTTATTCAAGGCCGGCAATTTAATCAATACAAAACCTGTACTTGGCCGGTTCATAAAAAACTTTACCATATGTTACGGATCTCTACAGAGTCCGTGTATCAAACGCACGCTATAAATCTGAGTATAGTAATACACTTCCGTCTTTCTACCAAAGACGTCTAAATGAAAGTAAACTTACAATAACTGAAGCTCTTTGCTTTAAAAATGCAACTCAGTAGTTGCTAGAACATCAAATAAAAACGTGTCTCACACGACACAAGAAAAATATGATAAATGTGGCACAGATTCACACACTAGATCTGCTTAATGATACGTTGGGAACCGCGTTCGATGCTAGGCAACGAAACATTCCTTCTAGTTGTTAGGTTCAAACATGACCAAGAATAGCTTCTGAGCTTATTCAAAATGAAATATAATGCATTTACAAACTGGTAGTTACTGTCGACTACCTAAATGATACGACCGTTCTAACGACAGTCAGGGGTGTAACAAAGGATGGCTGCGAAGAATGCAGTCAATTAATAACCAAGGCATCTGATTGCCATAACTACAGTCAGCAAAGACTTGAAAATTACCCCAAGTAGGGTTGAACAAAATAGCCTCAAAATGACTACGATCAGGTTCAGCAAAAAGGTAGGCATTGACGTTCCACGACGTTCACCAAGCTGCACCAGGGCTGACCAAAAAGTCTGACCCCAAAGGTGTCTCACTCTAAACTGAAATAAATGACATCTAACTAATCTAGTTACATCCCTACCTAGAAAAAATGGCTGACACTGAGTGTGGTTGATTCACAAACTACATTATAACTACTATACCACCAGAAACTAGAACAAAGAAGGGGTGTGACAAAAACTCACGAAATGGAGGAGCTCTCACTCAGCTCTCTATTCCACAACAAGGGTTGTACATAAACCTCTCTGGCTCTCGGGATCGGTATCCTCCTCATCAGGATTCCCATCTGGACTCCCCCAAAGACCAGGGTTCGATTTGTCCCTGTCGACATCTTCGTGGATATGCCTGGAAATGGCATTTTGGCTCCTTCCCTCTCGTTCATCGTTCTGGAAGTTCCACCATCATGCTGGTTCCTGTAGAAACGTCACCCCCCCCATACTGGGATGGTATTAGCCCATGGTGACTGCTTCAACCATGGTGAATAAAAGTCCAATCACGTGGGTAGCGAAATAAGTTGCGTGATTATTCATCCTCTCACTTCCAAAATTATAATGTCCGTCGTGACTATTATAGGCTTCAATTATAAAATACGACACAGCCTTAATCTTACAGATGTGGATTAGCATATGAGCTAATACTATTTTATAATGCTGCACGTGCTAGTGACGCTACTTTTGTATCACGCAGCATCCGTGAATTATACGACGTTTCAAAGATGAAATTTCCACTTTGGCAATTTAAATATCTCATACTATTATAATCACACTTATTCAGGATAATTGTAACACTATTACCTGTATATTTCCACTAGGCATCTGCCCTCCACATACGCGTGGGTACTATGTGATGTCACAGCAATGTTGTGCAATACACTATACTTGCCAATAATTATTTCCCAAGCTTCTTATTTAATTCACTGGACTTCATCGACAGTGAATATTAGTATTTGCTTGCTCGATGGCACCTTATAATCACTTTTTAACGCTAAACAGCGGATATTCTTCTACGTCTCGTAGGACAAATGTAATTCCACGCCTACACAAGGCGGATTCTCAAGACGCAGTGCTCCGGTACTGGGTGTCTCTAGAAAGTAGGTCGTCAAAACGAAAACGTTGAGCGACTACTTACGTTCCTTTTTTGCGTATCTGCAAGGGTATTACCTTACCTAAAGTAAAAATAAACATTCTCCAAAATGTTTTAATAATGCAGCATGACGAAATGGAATATTCTGAGTCTCGTAGGAAAGATAAAAATAATTAATAAGACCTCAGATAATAATTAGCAGTTTACACCAAAGTCAAAAGTGCGATTCACCGCTACTTCAAAGTATCGCGTGATCTCTCAGCTTCACGTGGCTTCCTGGGTGTGTTCAAAAGTACAACATCCCATCATAAATGCTCTGTCATAAAAAAAAAATATCACATGAACCATAGCTCAGCGGGTTCAATATATATATATATATATATATATACTAGCTGTACCCGGCATGCGTTGCAATGCCAATCAAAGAAAGTGTTGGCGTTGTAACGTTGTTTGTTGAAGTGCTTTTGGATTCCCAATATTTTTTTCTTTTTCCGTTAACCACCTCTAAACTATTGTAAAATTTATTTACTATCTCAAAGAAATCATGGGAGCGTGCTCACCAACTCAACAAAGTTTCATCGCAATGAAATGAATGGCATATGAACCAATACGGGTCTTTGTTGAAACGATTCGAGCGCCGTCACACATTTGTTGAATGTACTCCTACGCTACCTATGGTAAAATGAATTTACTAAGTCGGAAACCTTCCCTGGCTTGTACACAACTACTCATCAAAGTTTCATCGCAATCGGATGAATGGCATATGAACGCATACGGGATTTTGTTTAAACGATTCGCGCGCCGTCACTCATTTGTTGAATCTACTTGTGCGCCACCCATTGAAAAACGGATTTACTAATTCATACAACATCGCAGCACTGTACTCAACTGACCAAAGTTTTATCACAATCGCATGAATGGTATGTGAACGCATACGGGACTTGATAGAAACGATTCACGCGCTGTCGCTCATTAATTGAATCTACTCGTGCGCAACCATTTGTAAAATTGATTTACTAAATCAGAAATCTTCGCGGGAGTGGAAACAACTTTTCACCAAATTTCATTGCAATCGCATGAATGGTAACTTATATGAACGCATACGGGATTTTATTTAAACGATTCGCGCGCCGTCACTCATTTGTTGAATCTATTTGTGCACCACCAATTGAAAAACGGATTTACTAATTCATACAACATCGCAGGACTGTACTCAACTGACAAAAGTTTTATCACAATCGCTTGAATGGTATATGAACGCATACGGGACTTGGTAGAAACGATTCACGCGCTGTCGCTCATTAATTGAATCTACTCGTGCGCAACCAATTGTAAAATGGATTTACTAAATCAGAAACATTCGCGGGAGTGGAAACAACAGTTCACCAAATTTCACTGCAATCGCATGAATGGTAACTTTTATGAACGCATACGGATTTTTTTTTTACGATACGCGCGCCGTTACTCATTTGTTGAATCTACTTGTGCGCCACCCATTGAAAAACGGATTTACTAATTCATACAACATCGCAGCACTGTACTCAACTGACCAAAGTTTTATCACAATCGCATGAATGGTATGTGAACGCATACGGGACTTGATAGAAACGATTCACGCGCTGTCGCTCATTAATTGAATCTACTCGTGCGCAACCAATTGTAAAATTGATTTACTAAATCAGAAATCTTCGCGGGAGTGGAAACAACTTTTCACCAAATTTCATTGCAATCGCATGAATGGAAACTTATATGAACGCATACGGGATTTTATTTAAACGATTCGCGCGCCGTCACTCATTTGTTGAATCTATTTGTGCACCACCAATTGAAAAACGGATTTACTAATTCATACAACATCGCAGGACTGTACTCAACTGACAAAAGTTTTATCACAATCGCTTGAATGGTATATGAACGCATACGGGACTTGGTAGAAACGATTCACGCGCTGTCGCTCATTAATTGAATCTACTCGTGCGCAACCAATTGTAAAATGGATTTACTAAATCAGAAACATTCGCGGGAGTGGAAACAACAGTTCACCAAATTTCATTGCAATCGCATGAATGGTAACTTTTATGAACGCATACGGATTTTTTTTAACGATACGCGCGCCGTTACTCATTTGTTGAATCTACTCGTGCGCTACCTACTATAAAAAGTATTTTTTAAGTCAGAAACCTTTCCTGGAGTGTGCACAACAATTCAACCAAAGTTTCATAGCAATCGGATGAATGGTATATGAACGCATACGGGACTTTGTTTAAGCGATTCGCGTGCCGTCGCTCATTTGTTGAATCTACTTGTGCGATACCCATTGTAAAGTGGATGTACTAACCCAGAAACCTTCCCTGAAGTGTACCCAAAATCTCACCCAAGTTTCATCGCTATCGGACGAATGGTATATGAACGCATACGGGACTTTCTTGAAACGCTTCGCGCGTCTTCACTCATTTGTTGAATCTACTTGTGCGCTACCTATTGTAAAATGGATTTACTAAGCCTGAATCTTTCCCTGGAGTGTACACAACTCACCCAAGTTTAGTGGCAATCGGACGAATAGTATATGAACGCATACGGGACTATGTTGAAACACTTCGCGCGTCGTCGCTCATTTGTTGAATCTACTCGTGCGCTACCTATTATAACATGGATTTATTAAGCCAGAAACCTTGCCTGTAGTGTACACAACCTCTCACGCAAATTTCATCGCTATCGGACGAATGGTATGTGTACGCATACAGGACTTTGTTGAAACGTTTCGCCCGTCGTCGCTCATTTGTTAAACCTACTCGGGCGCTACCTATTTTTAAGTGGATTTACTAAGCCATAAACCTTACCTGAAGTGTACAGAACATCTCACCCAAGTTTCATTGCAATGGGATAAATGGTATATGAACGCATGTGGGACTTTCTTGAAACAAACGCACGCCATTTTGTTGAAGCTACTCGCGAGCCATCTATTGTAAAATGGATTTACTACGCCTAAAACGTTTCTGGGACTGTGCACAACAACTCACCAAAATTTGATCTCAATCGGATGAATTGTATATGAACGCATCGCCAACACGCATTTGTTTAAACTACTCGCGCGCTCTCTATGGTAAATTGGATTAACTATGCCTATAATGATTTCGGAAATGTGCACAACACCTCACCAAAATTTGATCGCAACCGGATGAATGGTTTATGAACGCAAAAAAGATGAACAAACGAGCATCCTTTTCTATATAGGTATACATAAGATAAGGATGTTCGTCTGTTCGTCCTTTATGCGTTCATTAACCATTCATCCGATTGCGATCAAATTTTGGTGAGTTGTTGTGAATACTTCCGGGATGGCTATAGGCATAGTTAATCCAATTTACAATAGAGGGCGCGCGAGTAGTTTAAACAAATGAGTGTTGGCGATGCGTTCATATAGCCAACAATACATCCGATTGCGACCAAATGTTGGTGGTTATTTAGCACACTTCCGGGATGGTTATAGGTATAGTTAATCCAATTTACAATAAATAGCGCGCGAGTAGTTAAAAATTGGTGCTGGCTATGCGTTCATATACAATTCATCCGATTGCGATCAAATTATGTGAGTTGTTGTGCACACTTCCGGGAAAGTTATAGGCATAGTAAATCCAATTTGCAATGGATAGCGCGCGAGTAGCTTTAACAAAATGAAGTGCGATTCTTTTCAACAAAGACCCCACATGCGTTCATATACATTCATCCCATTGCGATTAAACTTGGGTGAGGTGTTGTGTACACTCCAGGGAAGGTTTCTGACTTAGTAAATCCATTTTGCAATAGGTAGCGCACGAGTAGATTCAACAAATGAGTGACGACGCGTGAAACGTTCCAACAAAGTCCCATATGCGTTCATATACCATTCGTGCGAAAGCGAGGAAACTTGGGTGAGTTTTTGTGTACACTCCAGGGAAGGTTTCTGGCTTAGTAAATCCATTTTATGGCGAACGAGTAGATTCTACAAATGAGCAACGACGTGCGAAGCGTATCAACAATGTACCGTATGCGTTCATATACCATTCGTCCGATAGCGATGAAACTTGGGTGAAATGTTGTGTCTACATCAGGGAAGGTTTCTGGCTTAGATCATCCACTTTTCAATAGGTACCGCACGAAAAGATTCAACAAATGAGCGACAACGCGCGAAGCGTTTCAATCAAGTCCCATATGCGTTCATATACCATTCGTGCGAAAGCAATGAAACTTGGGTGAGTTTTTGTGTACACTCCAGGGAAGATTTCTGGCTTAGTACATGCATTTTACGATAGGTAGCGCACGAGTTTGTTCAACAAATAAGCGATGGCACGTGAATCGTTTCAACCAAGTTCCGTATGCGTTCATATACGATTCATCCGATTGCGATGAAACTTTGGTGAATCGTTATGAGCACTCCAAGAAAGTTTTCTGGCTTAGTAAATCTATTTTACAATTGGTAGCGCACGAGTAGATTCAACAAATGAGCTATGGTGCGCGAATCGTTTCAACAAAGTCCCATATGCGTTCAAATACTATTCATTCGATAGCGATGAAGTTTTGGTGAATTGTTGTGTACACTCCATGGAAGGTGTCCGGCTTAGTGCATGCATTTCACGATAGGTAGCTCACGAGTAGATTCAAGAAATGAACGACGGCACGCGAATCGTTTTAAAAGAGTCCCATATGCGTTCATATACCATTCATCCGATTGCGATGAGACTTGGGTGAATCGTTGAGTACACTCCAGGAAAAGTTTCAGGCTTAGTAAATCTATTTTACAATAGGTAGCGAACGAGTAGATTCAACAAATGAGTGACGGCACGCGTATCGTTTAAACAAAATCCCGTATGCGTGCATATGCCGTTCATCTAATTGCGATGAAACTTTGATGAGTTATTGTGTATACGCCTGGGAAGGGTTTTGACTTAGTAAATCCATTTTACAATAGGTAGAGTACGAGTAAATGCAACAAATGAGTGACGACGCGCAAAGCGTTTCAACAAAATCCCATATGCGTTCATATACCATTCATCGATTGCGATGAAACTTTGTTGAGTTGTTGTGTACACTTACGTGAAGGTTTCTAACTTAGTAAATCCATTTCACAGTAGGAAGCGCAAGAGTAAATTTTAAAAATGAGTGACAGCGCACGAATCGTTTAAAAAAGTTCCGTATGCGTTCATATCCCATTCATCCGATTGTGATGAAACTTTGGTGAATTGTTGTGCAAGCTTCCACGAATGTTACTAAATTAGTTAATCCATTGTACGATAGTTTAGAGTCAGTTAACGGAAATTGAAAAGTGATTGTTTCCAAAAGCACTGCAAGGAACAAAATTACAACGCCAACACTTTCTTTGATTGGCATTGCAACGCATGCCGGGTACAGCTAGTAGGTGATATCTGACAGTATTTTCAATGTGCAGCAGTGATATTTGACAGTATTTTCAATTCCTAATGACTCCCAGAGAGGTATGTAAATGATATAATTTTCAATAATCTACCACGTTCAGGTTTTGTTCCGGTTCTGGTAAACTTTAAAATGAATCAAATTTTGGCATACCTGCGACCTGGGAAGGTGAACGAACAACATTGTATTACCATCCAAGAAACCTTGTATGAGTCGAAATAATAAGTGATGATGATAATTGTTGTTTTAAGGGGCCTAACATCGAGGTTATCGGCCCCAATAATAAGTGATATGGAGGTACTAACTAAAACATAACCTTACATACAACGCCAAATTTGCGTAGATACAATAACCTACCTACAAATTGAACATTTGTTTCAGAAAATAAATAATAATAATATATACATTTCAGTAGAAAGGCCATAGAATTCATGCATTGATGTGAAAAAAATCTATAATTTACTTCAATCACTTAGCGTCATAGTTCTCTTCTGGCATTTTACGAAGTGGTACCGTTCACATTTATTTCACAGAGCTTACATACACACTGGTCATTCGGCTCGTGAAAATTTATCTTCTTACACATCTTAGGGCCGGGTTCACCAAGGTTCGTCAAAATGTTAACAAACCAATTAAGGCCGTTGACGGACGATTACCGAAATGTCGTGATTTACCAAACTATAACAATCCATTAGCTTCCCTAACAAGCCGTCAAATCTAATTGCTCTGTCAACATGGAATAAACGACTTGACGGTCGATTTACGTAGCATTCAAATTCAAAATGGCGTGCGGCCAAAGCTGGAATAGTCGTGCATTAATCTTTATTCTGAACGATGACGATGTTTTTGAAGACATGCTAGATTTTCTCTCGACCACTAACTTATAAATAACGAAATAATTACTTGAATGATTGCGACGACACAGAATTTATCATGAGATTTCGTTGTCAAAACCTTCTGTGTCGAATGTTCTACACATGGCAGAACCTAACCTGGAATTCCCATCTGATAAGTAAGATAGCCTAGGCCTATGTACCATTCCTTATTTATGTGTAATATCGTGTGATGCATTACGGTGTAGCACATTTAGTTAGTTTAATAAAAGACTACCTAGACGTCACAACACCAGTCCTCTTATTTCTTTTTACGTGTAATATCATGCGATGCATTACGTTATAAAACGTCCAAGTTAATTTAATTTAATAAAAGACTACATAAACGTTACAGCATCAGTCCTCTTATTTTCAACGATTTCACGATACTCATCCACCGAGTAGATAAGGGTGGATAATTATGTTTCTTTTATTCAACGAAAATTTCACAGTCCCCGGCTCTTCTTGCTCTTTTGCTCATCAGCCACGTTTGTTTTTAACCAAGGAGTATGTGACTTTTAAGCTTTTTTTAGTTAACGGCCTGCTTGATTACACCAAAGAATAAACGAATACTTCCACGATCATCATCTTTCAATGAGGTTTGGACAGCCCTTAAACATAACACTTCGTTTGCTAATGGCAATCGGCGAATGTGCTGGTGAAACGCCAATGAGCTTAATGCCGATTTTTAAGTTAACAACGCATTTAGTGATGGCCTGTTAACTCTGCGTTGGTGAACCCGGCCCTTATTATGGAAGCCATGCACTGATAATCGATTGATTGCGCCCCTCATTAAACAATTTGCTCCCGTCCAATTTCTATTTCACATCGCGTCTGTTGCGTAGAAATCTCTCTCTATTTGTTCCGCCTTCCCTTTCCGTATCCTGAGGAGATCCTGTTCTGATTTTGTGCCTGGCAAGTCCAGGACCATCGCGAGGGCAGCGCGAGAGGTCTCCGCGCTTTACGCCATTTTTTTTTCCATAAATGAAAACTATAAAGATAGTGTGTTTGATTCAGTCCAGCCCAAATTAAAATAATCCAACAATGTAAAATATGCTGTGTTTGTATTTGCCCCCCCCCCCCCATATATCCATGTAATCAATACCTCCCGGGAGGTAAAAAATATTAATAAACGAGCAATGTTCATGGCATGTGTTGCATATAATCTTAACTTACTTTTGGGTGACATGGTTAAATGCTATAAGGACGCTATGACATTTTTTGGTATTGTTCAGCGTCTGTACACTTTGTAGCTTCCAAGGAAAGGTGGGACATTTTGTGTGTACTACGTCCTGGCCTCCTCAGACTAAAATCTTTATCTAGCACGAGATGGGAATGTAGAATTGGCAGTGTCAAGCCCATCAGGTACCAGTTACTCAAAGTAAGCGAAGCTCTAGAGAAAGTGGCAGAAACTACCAAAGATCATGTTACCCGATCAGAGGCCCAATCTTTGTTGCTTCATACAAGTTCGTATGAATTTGTTTTAAGCCTCGTTATCTGGTACGATATTTTATTTTCTATGAACTCAACAAGTAAAACTCTCATATCTCAGAAGACTTCGTTAGATACGGCTTTAACCGAACTTCAGGGCCTAAAGTAATTCTTTCATTATTATCGCAAAACTGGCTTTAACAGTGCAATATCCACCGCTAGAGAAATAATGGAAAATTAGGGCTATGCAAAGACATTTTCTATTCGCCGTCAAGGCAATCACAAAAGGTTCTTTGATGAAATAAATCAGCAAAATGATCAACAGGTGGAAAAAAACGAAGAGGAACTTCGAAAAAAAAAAAAAAGAAGCTGAAAATAAATTTCGGATAATTACTTTTTGTCTGTCGTAGAGCTGTCTGAGCTGCGAGGAAATACATCTAACGAATTTTTTTCTGAATACTTTGGATTTCTTTTCGTTCCTTCAAAGCTTTCCAATTTGGAGGAAAATCAATTGAAATACCGTTGTCAAACACTCTCTAATTTTCCAAATGACTGGGAGCTTGAAGATTTGGATGCAGAAGATCTTTTTCTGGAGCTACAATCATTTAGGTACGCTGTTCCGTCATCTGTAAAAAGTGCTTTAGGTGCACAAGTGTACTTAGCCCCGATAAAGGAGTCCTATCCTAATTTAACGACGGCCTATCGAATTATGCTTACAATCCCTATAACGGTTGCGTCGCGGGAAAGGAGTTTTTCCATTTTGAAACTAATCAAAAATTATTTGCGATCAACGATGGCGCAGGAGCGTCTGAACGGTTTGGCTACTCTGTCAATCGAATTTGAAACGGCCAAAAAATTAGAAATGAACGATTTAATCAGCACTTTTGCCCTAGCAAAGGCCCGCAAAGCGCCGTTTCTTCTTCTGCTTTTACGGCCTCATTGGACCACTTCAGTCAATCATTTCTTGGTCCTCTTCTTCAGTAAGTTTCCTTTCCGAGTTTCCCAGTAGCTTTTCATTCGCTCTGATCTTCTCAGGCGTTCCTCATCTGTAAATAACCTTTTTATTGTATTACTTTTGTCTATTTTTGCCTGAAATCTTATTTTTATATCTTTCAGTTTGTTTAAATTTTTGTTTTGTTTTGCAAGTCATCCAAGGTTATTTCTAATTTTATCATAGCTTCTCTAATTTCCTTAGTCCATCCTACTTGTTGTTTCATATTCCTACGTTTCACTACAATTTTTCTGGATAACCTGGTTTCTGGTGTCCTCATGATGTGACCAAAAAAAGAAAGCCGTTTCTTCCGAATAGTATCAGTGATGGGCTCCAGTTCTCTGTACACCACTTCATTTGGTACTATCCGCCACTGTCCATCTTTCTGATATTTTTTAATTTATGCATGTTCTAGCTATTCTTCTTTATACTTTTAAAATTTTGTCGATTCTGTTTTGCTGAGTATCTTTAAAAAGAGTTTCGCCGTTTACGTAAATAAAAAGCTCTAAATTCTAAACAAAACACAGATTTTTTTTAGAAAAAAAAGCCTGCATTATATACCATGTTATTTCTCGAAAAAAAAAAAGGGGGCCGTTCAGCTCATATTTATCGGTGAAAGTGGACTTATAGCACTTTTAGTAGTTTAGTTTATGAAAAACTGTATAGCCGTAGAAATGTTGAAATATGTAAACGTGATTGCGTATTATTATTATTATCAATTATGTGCGTTTGGGTAAGAAAGTACATGAAGCACGTGCTTCGTTTTCCATAATATATTCTTTATGCCAAAAACATCACCTGTGTTAGCTCATTATATCAGGTTTCCATTGATATTGCTTGTTGCTTTTATCTGATCAGGCGCTTCCTGTATCCAATTTTATGATTATCCTATTTGTTAAGGTTTGTTTAGAAACTAGGAATGTAATAAAATGAGTTTTAACTAGCCTAAAATTTTAATTTCTTTTAAAACATCACTCACCGTACAACACAGCCACGTACAGTCTAAAATTTGCATTTACTACCCCCTGCGAACTCAAGCCCACTGGGCCCCGCGCACCCTCCCGACGGCCCTGCTAGCAACAGAAGTCGCTCTCTCAATTCTGCTATCAGGAATGGTTCACGTGCTAGTTCATAAGCCTTTCTAGAATGTGAAGTTTTTGCTATGCCTAGTGTCCTTTTAAGGTATCTGGATTTGCCCCCTTATATTGCTTTCAAGTCTGTTACTGTTAACTGTTCCCATATGAGGTGTAGACCATACGATACTATTGGCACTACCTTGGCGTGATACAGAAACATGGCTGTCCTTATTGAGAGTCTGCTTGGTTCGCGAATATCATACATAGCTCATATTGCTGCACTAGATTTTTCTATGATGTGGTGCCTATAAGATCTAATTGTTGTCTGTAGCGTTAGTCCTAGGTATTTAAATAAATTGACTATCCTATTTCATCTTCCTCTAGGTACAAGACTTCGTTTGCCGACAACTTTCCGCCGATTCGGAATACCATCTGAACCGTTTTCGTCCTATATATGTTTAGCTGGTTCTTCCTTCCCCAATGAGATTTTTGTAAACTGCCTCCTGTATTTTTTTTTCTTTGTCTGTAGAGCCAATTGCAATATCATCAGCGTACATAAACATATTACTGTCTTGATCATTAATGACTTCAATTATATCTGCTGTGTATATATTTAAGATAATTGGGCTGAGTGGGTCCCCCTGCAATACTCCTCTCGTATGTTTCACTGGTCTGGATTCGTTTATGGAGTTTGTTGTAATTAAATCATTCTCCTTCAAGATGTCCGTGATGATTGCCTTCAGGTGTTTATTCTCACCTATAATCCGTTCTACCTTTTGTATCAGAATTTGTCTATTTACAGAATACAAGCTTTTTGAAAGTCAATAAACACAGTGTAGTATTTCTTTCCTGCTCGCCTAAGTGCTGCTGGATGTCGTCTAATAGTGCCCCTACCACATCTAACGTGGAAACTCCTTCCTTGAACCCACACTGTTGATCAGGGATGTGAGGCTCTGCCAATTTGTAAATTCTTCTTTTCACAATCATCGTTAGTACTTTCATAGCTATGTCTTCAATTGCTATTCCTCTATAGATTTCGGGTCTCCATGATCTCCTTTCCCTTTATATCAGACCTTGAGTTAGTCTGTCCGCCAGCTTTGTGGTACGCGTCCCTCTTGCATACACTTATTTATTAATTCTGTCCACAGTTCCTTAAGTGCATTGTATGATTCTTTTATGTGTTCTCCGTAAATCCCATGCTTGTCTGCTACTTTTTTAGGTTTTATGGAATAGATGATTTCTTGTATTTCCTGTTCTGTGATTGGTTCCCATTCGGCGTCATCTCTATCATT
The DNA here is from genome assembly GCA_946902985.2 of Meconema thalassinum. Lineage (NCBI taxonomy): Eukaryota > Metazoa > Arthropoda > Insecta > Orthoptera > Tettigoniidae > Meconema > Meconema thalassinum. The sequence continues at coordinate 92,920,111 of OX336394.1, forward strand.
TGCGTTGCCATCATCCATGTCTTGGTTGATTATTTCGTTCATTAGCTGCTCGGTTTCAGTTGCCTTCGACAGTAGAGTGTTTTGAAAGTGCATTTCTCATGTATCTATTGGTATGTGGTCAGCTACACCCAACCTTTTCGTTTTTAGTGCTCTGAATTTGTCTCTTTCTGCTTCTTCCGCTACAAGCTGGGTCTGTTGCTCTAGATAAGTACCTTTCTTTTCTTCTCTTGAAAATGAAAATCCACAGCCTGCTTCCAGTCTCCGACCGGGTCAGGAATGGCATGAATGAAGCCCCCATCTAGCGGCGAGGATATGAACTATGCCGGCTGCCGAGGCCTGACGCTTTCCTCTGGGGCAATGCTTAAATGAATGACAGATGAAATGAAATGATAGTGGAGAGTGTTGCTGGAATGAAATTTTGACAGGGAAAACCGGAGTACCCGGAGAAAAACCTGTCTGCCTCCGTTTTGTCCAGCGCAGATCTCACATGGAGTGATCGGGATTTGAACCACGGACCCAGCGGTGAGAGGCCGGCGTGCTGCCGCCTAAGCCACGGAGGCTTCTTTTCTTCTATTAGCTCCTTATAATTCATCCTCGTTTGTTGGTACCATGTATTCCGCGCTGCATGGAGAGCGATAAGTGCTTTTCTTCTTTCCTCATAACACTCTTGGTCGAACCATGGCTTTGCTTTCCGTGGTCGGCTTTTCACAATGGATATTGTTATTGTCCTTGATAATGCTCCTTCAAGATCATTAATGTTGCAGGAGGACTCTCGTATATTCATCATCTCCCCTATTGCTGTTTGCTTAAGGGTGTCCATGTTTAACTTCCTCGTGTTTCCTGTTTTGTTGATTGTTTTATGTGTATTTGTTCTGCATGCGGGCAGGACGTTGAAGGATGTTAATATTGGAACGTGCTTTCTTATTGGTGTTGTACTAGAGTTTCATAATCCTTTCTGACCTACCGGTCTTACTCTCTCCCCTCTATAAGAGATCAGATCTATCGCGCTCATTCCGTTATGGGCAATGTACTTGGGATGGGTTTTATCATTTATTAGATTGAATCCTTCTTCTTCTAGCAGGTTTAGTACTGTTTTCGCTTTTACTTCTAGCTTGTGAATTCGACAATTCAGGTCCCTTACGAGCATTATTTGATCTTTGAAGTCAGTTTGTTCGATTTCACTTAGTATTTTCTCAACTGTGTCTCCCATGGTGGTCTGCGGTCTTATGTACAATACGATGATTACTATATCGCCTGTTTTAACTATCACCGAGTTGTCCTCTATTTGTGTTACTCTCACAACTCCTACTTCCGCGTTTAGGTAACATGACACTCCTCCCATGGGACTTCCTTCAGTATTTTGCACGGCTAGTGAGTGTATCCCATAGTAACCTGTTATTGATATCGGATCTGTCAGGAAGGTTTCGGTTAATATTAAAATATATTTGTCTCCTAATACCGAGGCACGTCCAGAAAGTAAGTTCCGTTTGGTATTAAATTGTGTACAGATACAGAAAAGTGAAGCCTCCGTGGCTTAGGCGGCAGCACGCCGGTCTCTCACCGCTGGGTCCGTGGTTCAAATCCCGGTCACTCCATGTGAGATCTGTGCTGGACAAAACGGAGGCAGACAGGTTTTTCTCCGGGTACTCCGGTTTTCCCTGTAAGAATTTCATTCCATCAACACTCTCCACTTTCATTTCATTTCATCTGTCATTCATTTAATCATTGCCCCAGAGGAGTGCGTCAGGCCTCGGCAGCCGGCACAGTTCATAACCTCGCCGCTAGATGGGGGCTTCGTTCATTCCATTCCTGACCCGGTCGGAGACTGGAAGCAGGCTGTGGATTTTCACAGATACAGAAAAATGATTTATTGCACAACATTCTACACCTCTTAAACTACTTTTCCACATAGGCTAACTGCCGAACTTTTGCAGGCATTTGTCATAGCGTGGCACACGTTTTTGGATACCTTCTTCATAGAAGTTTGCCGCCTGTGTCTTCAACCAGTTGGAAACATCTTCTTTCAGTTCGCCCTCATTGTTGAAGTGTTGACCGCCAAGGAAAGACTTGAGATGTGTGAACAGATGAAAGTCGCTAGGAGCGAGGTCAGGGCTGTACGGAGGGTGGTCAAACACGTCCCAGCCAAATCCCTGTAGGAGGTTTTTCGTCACATTTGCAGTGTGTGGTCGTGCGTTGCCGTGAAGATAAACAACACCTTTTGACAGCAACCCTCGGCGCTTATTCTGTACTGCGCGGCGCAATTTCCTAAGTGTCTCGCAGTAGGCATCTGCGTTGATTGTTTGACCACGCGGTAAGAAATCAATGAGTAAGATGCATTTACAGTCCCAGAACACTGTGCACATCATTTTCCGAGGTGTCAAGATTTGTTTCGGCTTAACCTTTGCTGGGGATGAAGTGTGCCTCCATTCCATTGATTGCCGCTTACTTTCAGGAGTGTCGTAAGAAACCCAAGTTTCATCTCCTGTGACTATCTGTGTCAGAAATTCTTCGCCGCCTTCATTGTAACGGGTCAAAAACTGAAGTGCACTGCCCATCCGTTTTGTTTTGTGTTGCTCCGTAAGAATCTTTGTTACCCAACGTCGGCAAAGTTTACGAAAGTTCAGTTTTTCGGTAACTTCGTTCTTCATCGTGCACTTCACTACGTCCTTCATTGAACTGTCGGACCCATCTTCTCACCATTGAATCACTCATCGCATTTTGTCCATACACTTCGCAAATTTGCCGATAAATTTCAATTGGTTTCACTTTCCTAGCATTCAGAAAAATATTATCACAGATCTGATTTCACAAGCGGCGGGATTTTCAATCAACACCGACATTGTACGAGTAAACATGCACAACAACGCGTACGCGTACGTAGCTGACAGCACTCTCCGAATGGCACTGTTAGTACCATGTAAGGATCCCTTGCCAGGGTTACGGTGAAGAACTCAATGGCATCTGCAGTGGAGAAGATGGACTTCAAAACAGTGTAGTTGGCAGAAGGGGCATCCAGTGCTCGGTTTCTAAGAGCAAAAGGTTTATGGTTGCCATATATCATTGGAGCCAATGCTCCGGAGAGAAACCTCCGTTATAAAACCAACTAGTCAAGGAGTTTCTTCTACATAATGGGAGTAGAAGTCCTTGGTTGTGATGAGCTTGGTACAATGACTGGACGAAGTGCCGAACTCAGCGCAGTTCTAGACCGACGCCAAATAAACCTTTGTTGTGTGCAGGAAACAAAGTGGAAAGGTGCCAAAACACGTCAAATTGGGAAAGGATTTAAGCTCATTTACAATGGGAAGGAGAACACCAGAAATGGCATTGGAATAATATTAGATCAGCACCTTAGTAACAATTCTGTCGAGATAAGTAGAATCAATGATCGCATCATGTCGGTAAAACTCGCCTCAGATAAACAACCATGTCTTAATATTGTATCGGTCTACGCGCCACAAGTGAATTGCCCAGAAATAGAAAAACAAGAATTTTGTGTGGAATTGAGGACTCACCTTGCAATTATACCCCAAACGGAACAATAAATTATATGTGGGGACCTAAATGGTCATGTAGGAGTGGCCAGGGGCGGCATTGAAGGTTACCATGGTGGCTTTGGATTGGAGAACAAAATAAAGAAGGGGAGACGATTCTTGAGTTTGCAACCTCCCATAACCTTGCAGTAGTGAACACGTTCTTTCAAAAGAAGGATGAACACCTTATAACTTTTTTTTTTTATTTAAACCAAGTCTACTTGTTAATTGTCACTTTAACTCAGAGAGTCATATCGTGACCTACAGACAATAAACACATAGATAACATAAATTTACAGGAAAAATCTACAGACAGCAATATGTACAGATAGGCTCTCCTAGGCTTTAACAAGATTTATAGCTTAGGAAGCCATCTCCTGTACTTGAATGCTTAATTTACATGCATCTTTGTTATGAATCTCATCCGACGCTTTCTTATTCCACATTGCCCTGATGGTATTAAAATATTTTGCTAATTGACCTGCTTTCCCCCATTCCCTTTTTAGTAATTTAATTAAAGTGTGATACTCATTTTCATTTTCTATTCTGTTTATATCTGCTTTGTCTACAAACTTTGCTCTTATCATTTTAATTTCCTTGCATTCCCTGATCAGGTGCGCCGCACCCATAACCTTCCCACAAAACAGGCAAATGTCCTCTTTTCCTACTTCTCTCAACGCTTTGTTCTTATACACCCCCATTAACCACCAAATTATCCCTCTCATTTCTCTTTTCATTAGGCATTGAGGCTTTATGCTCATAAAGTTCCTTATTTCGCAGAACTCCGTTAAGGTTCTCCTACTGGTGCACTCTTCCCTTAGCACCTGCAACTCTACGTCATTAACCCTTCTGCACACTTTTTTACACACCCTACCTTCCTCTCTTTGTAAGTCCCTATCCCATAGATAACCCATTCCTAATCTTCCCAGTACACTTCTTACCCCGTCCACCCAGTAGCCCTCTTGCTGATGCTTTATTTGGTGCAGGTAGGCTACCTTAAGCATTTCCCCCCCTCCACCTGCTTTTAAACGAATCCAAGACTTTATGACCCTTTTTATGATATGTTGTCTAATGCTTACATCCTCACACAACATTCTCGCTCCACAATTCGCCGTGCAACTAGGTAGCCCCAAAATTATCTTGGCAAACCTACTTACAATACTGTCCAGGGTTTTCGTTCCTTCCTCTAAACCCCATACTTCCACTCCATAGAGTGCTCTTGAAACGATGAGTGCGTTGAACACATTCTTATACACTTTGTAGTCAAGATTCGGTAACCTACGCTCTAACACTTTAACATTCGCCAATGCCGCTAGCCCTTTCGATTTTGCCCTTTTAATTTGTTCGGTCCATTTACCATTACTCGCCATTATCATCCCTAGATACTCAAGTTTTTTCACCGTCTCTAACTGAGACCCATACATGACCCACTTTTCATTCTTAGCCAGTTTAACTCCCTTTTTGCAGACCATAACTTTGGTCTTACTCGGGTTAATTTTTAAGTTCCAGTCCTCACAGTATCTCACAATCTCGTCAATACTATATTGCATATTATAGGGTGTTAGAGCAAGCAGAAGGATGTCATCAGCGAAAGCTAGGCCCGGGATATCATAATTGTCCAAGCAAGGGTTGGACCGTTGCTCAAAGCCCTTTGACTCGAAAATATCGTTGATAAATAGCAAAAAAAGCACCGGGGATAATTTGCATCCCTGTTTTAGTCCTATATTAGACGTTATCTCTCCTACAATTACATCATCTTTAGTTTTAATTGCACATTTCACTTCGGAATACACATTCTCAATTGCTCGTATCATTTTATGTGACACCCCGATTTTTCCCAGTTTAGCCATGACAGCTCCCCTGCTCACTGAATCAAACGCCTTCTCCAAATCAATAGCTGTGATATACAGCTTACCTCTTTTCCTTCTTATGTACTTGTCCATCACCGTTTTAACCACCATTATATTGTCACTGGTCCTCATTCCTTTTCTGAACCCTGTCTGGAGTCTCGAGAACACCGAACAGCCCTCTGCCCATGCTATTAAACGCTTGGATAAGACCCCGGTGTACATTTTGCTCAAATTATCAAGCAAAGTTATGCCTCTATAGTTGCCTGGGTCTAGTTTGTCCCCACGCCTCTTATATATTGGACAAATTATCCCCTCCTGCCACGCCCTTGGAAATCTACCTCCGTCAAAGATTTTGTTAAAGATTTTTACCAAGCTGTCCATCATGAACCTATTGCTACTCAACTCTTGCCAAAATTCATTTGTTATCCCCGAAATAGCACCTGACTTCCCTCCTTTACTTTTTGTCATTACTTCCTTAATTTCCTCTATCGATATGACTTGGTCCAGCATAGGCAGAGTGACCCCCAGCCCCCTCGGGACGCCAAACTCATCCCTCTTCCTCCAATTATCTTCAGCATTTAACAGATTCTCATAATATGCAATCCATATTTCATCACTTATAGAGCTCCCCCCCCACCACTTCTGCTCCCCCTACAGTAAGACTTTATCCAGCTCCACACTTTGCTACAGTCGTTAGCTTTAGAATCCTTATTTAGTGCTGTTGCTTCCTTACCCTGCCATTCATCTTTCATTTTACTGAGCAGTTCCCTATATTCTTTCCTTAGACGACAAAATTCTACTCTCATCGTATCATCCCCTCCTCTCTTGTATAACTTCAGTGCCCTAATAACTTCGGTTTTCTTCCTTCTACAAGATTCATCGTACCATCCTTTAATTCTCCCTAATTTTCCCCTAGCCTTCACGCGCATTTTCCGCCCTGCCATCATAATTGCATTCTCAATCATACGTATTACCCCTTCAATTTCATCATTACTGATCATTAAACTTATTCCTACCTTTATCAGCTCAAAATTTTCTCCCTGGAAGTAGTTCTGGAACTCTCTGCAGTTTTCCTCCCTCCAACTGAATCTATTCACTTTTCTCTCTATAGCTTTAACTTGTGGGTTCCCTTTTGATTTTGTCACCGCTCCCTGCATGTTGACGACAATTGGTAGGTGGTGTGATTCCCCCCATTCTTCAACAGTGAACCTCTTAATTAGGGCTAGTGCTCCTCTGGAACATATTGCTAAATCTATTACACTTCCTCCAATCTCTGTTATATACGTCAGGTTACCTTCTTCATCCCCCACACAGACACCATTTAATATATATAGCTCTTCTGCACCACATAGTTCCAAAATCTTTTCTCCGTTCTTGTTACATTCCTTGTCTTTGCTGTGCCTATCCCCACATACGGCCTCGGCAACCCCCTTGCTGTAAAGGGGCTTTCTGTCTGCAACCCTCGCATTGAAGTCCCCTAACAGCACAATCTCTGCCTCTTCATATATATTTTGAATTCTGTTTATTTCAATAGCTAACTCATCGAAAAAGCTTTCTCTTGCATACGGGGAATTCTCCGGAGGGTTGTAGACAAAGCCGAAACATACCGTTCCTTTCCCCCTCCCCCTAATATCTGCTTTTACCCACACTACTTCTTCCAGTTCTGAACTAATAAATTCTGATAATTCCCTCACCTCTTCTTTAATTAAAACAACAATACCCCCTGGGAACCTACCGGTGCGAGCTTTCCTAATCTTAGGTTTTGTATATATATTGAAGCCATCTAATTTAACCTCGCAACCTACAGGGAGCCAACTCTCAACAAATCCTACAATCTGCATATCTTCTATTAGGGTCAAAACTACATCGTTGCCTCTCTTATTTAAAAAACCCTCTATATTTACGCTAGCAATATTCCAGTTTAGTTATTTTTTACCCCTACCCTCCTCGCTGGCGGTAGCTTTACTTCTAGTAACTCTAGCTTTCTCTAACTCTAGTATACTACCACCTGGAGAAGAAATGACCTCCTTCTCCACATTAAACTGCTCTGTCAAGGTTTTCTTGCCCCAAAGTTCTTTTAGACTAGTAACTCTTTGTTTGCCAGTCTCACCTTTCTGCAAACCACGCACTTGTCCGGTGATCCTGGCGCTGACGTTAGTCGTTCCTGCTCGCGCCACTTCCGTGTTGGACTTGGAGGTCGCTGCTCTCTGTTGAATCATCACCGCACTTTCCTCTGACCCGACAACTGCTTCCACCTGGTTGCTAGGTCTAACTGTCTCCTGTTGTTGTTGCTTCTCCATATCCTGGAGTTGTGCCACTGTCCAAATCCGATCCCAGTTGTTGCCGCTAACCGCCAGTCTATTACCTTTTACATAAGCCTTGAGACCAGAGCTCCTTGCCTTCCTTAAATGAAACTGCAAGGTCCGTTGCTCGCTTGCCTCTTCTTTACTCATTTCTCTCCTTACCCATATCCTCTCCCCTTTCAGGTTCTGTGTTTTCGCCAGAATTCTGTGAGCCATCAGCGAAGAAACTAATGACACTTTCACGGGCCTCGTGCCCCTTCCTCGCCCTATCCTGGTCACATTGTCAATCTCTGAGACTCCAATGTTTATCCGCATGCCTTCACTAATCACTCGGAGCACCTTGGATGTTAGATCCTCGGTGCTTTCCTTGGCATCTTCCTTTATTCCGTAAATGAAGACGTTTTTCTTTCTCTCATCCAGCTTGGTCTTCCTTAATTCATTTACCTCCACCTCTAATATCTTCACCTTTTCTCTCAGGTCTTTTATCTCTCTACTATTCTCGGCCAGCCTTTCTGTCACTATTCCCATCTCTTCTCTTATACACGTCTTCATCTCCTTGAATTCCTTACATTGCTCACGAAGAATGTCCCGGACCTGGTCATTTTGTGACACTTCCTTTACAATTTCCCTTATTTTTTCCATTTCTTGCCATCCCAGCTGACCAGGCCCTGGGTTTGACTCCACTCCTCCAATTAATAGTAGCGTCGCCACAACCAGCGCTACCATCCCCATCGCCAAAACCCCCATCTGTTCAGTGACGTTGCCCACTATCACCTTCCCGACACCGAAATCGCACTTCACTCTAGCCTGCCAGCGGCCGATGACCGCCCGGTACTGCTGAATAGCGATTCCCATTCTTCCTTACACTTCACTGCACGTCTGTTCACCTTGCTTGCTTGGTTGAAACCGGCACCTTATAACTTATAAGCGTGGTGATTTCAAGACGCAGATAGACTATATCCTGATAGACGAAAGAGATTTGGGACAAATTAAGGACTGTAAGGTTATTCCGGGAGAACCACTTACTTCACAACATAGGCTTTTACTAACAGCCCTAAAAATGAGAAAACATATTAAGATAAAAATACCAAAAGTTGTAAAAAATTGTATAGTAGATTATTTATGCAAAATCCCGTCTCAGGAGAACAGCCCAACGGTACTATGGTCAGGCTTTGAAACATTTTGTGTCGCTAAAGCGAAACGTGAGTTAGGTATTAGCAAAGGTGTCCTACATAATGCAAAGGATTCCATATGGTGGAACAAACACGCCAAGAACAGCGTAGCTGAAAAGAAACGCTTGTTTAGAATTTGGCAGAATACTGGTGCTGAGGAAGATAAAGAGAATTACAAACAGGCAAAGAAAGCTGCAAGGAAAACCATTGCAATTGAAAGAGGAAAAGCTGATTTTGATTTCTACCAGAGTTTATATATATATATATATTTCCTGAAGGACATCCGCCCGGCATTCCGGGAGACCATAAAGCTCCAGAATAATATAGAGTGTAGGTACATTGTTGGCCCTACAGTACATAATATACAGTACGATATACCATATAAATGGTTATGTAACATGTGGATGGAAGCTCTCAATATGTCCAAGCAGATCTTCTCAAGATCATCCTCGATGATGTCAAGCTTCTTGAGGATATCCACGACGAACTTGTAAGATGTTCCACAAGCTCCGAATAGAAGGCCATTCACTTTCCATGCATTTTTAGGTAAGTTATATCTCTCACTCAAGTGAGGTATGCATGGTCGGTAAATAGGCTCTTTCTCCTGGTTGACTCGTACGGCTTGCGGAATGTCCACTTCCATTCGTACCGTGGGGTCCAGGACCAAAGCCCTTCCGTTCGTCCTGTCAATGGCAACGATATCTGCTCTACGGTGACTACCATTTTCCGAAATGCAGTGGACTTCCTCATAAACTTCCCATTTCAATTTCCTCAAGGAAGTGGCAATTGATGATCGAACTCTTTATGGCGGGAATATCGTAACAGTTCCCCTTTAGTACATTGGCCCAGGACATGTCCTAGCGTCTCTGGTTGGTCACATCCTGGTTGTCGGCATAGGGTTGTGTGCTGACTTCTCCCCGGCACAGCTCTCACCGCTGAGATGTTGCAAGACATTTTGATGGCATTCGTCCATTCAGAGCACGATAAGCCTTTTCGGTTATTTATCCACGAGTTGTTCCTAGGATGATGTTCATAAACATCCACTCCTTTACCCTTATGAGGAAGTTTGAACCAAGCTTCAAATGACCGTTTCCGAAGCTCATTTCGTACCCAACGTCCTGATTTTGATTCTGTGCAATTACTAGCAACGATATATATAAGGTAGCTAAGCGCAAACATAATGACTGCAAAGACTTTAAAACCCCACAATACATTAAAAATAAAGAAGGCAATTTATTAACAAACGACAAGGACATTTGTGAACGATGGCATGAATATTATTACGATTTATTAAATTAAAAATTTCCCAGGCGACAAGAAGTGAAACTACCTATGACACAAGGACCTATTAATGAAATCACAGAAGTGGAAGTTAGGAAAGCCATCTCTAAAATGAAGAATCACAAAGTAACGGGCCCAGATGAGATACCTGCTGAACTCTGGAAATGTCTTGAAGCGGATGGAGCTGAATGGCTTTCAACGTTATTCAATGACATCTTAGTTCACGAACAGCTGCCAGATGCCTGGTGAAAGAGTACGTTGGTCCCATTCTACAGAAACAAAGGAGATTTTCTATCTTGTGGAAACTTCCGCGATATAAAACTTACATCACACACACTCAAGGTCTGGGAACGAGTCCTTGGTGAGCGCCTTCAAAATTTGATAAAGTTAACAGATAATCAGTTTTGCATCACTGCTGGAAAAGGAACCATTGACGCTACCCATGCAATAAGGCTGGTAATTGAAAAATCTCGTGGAAACAAGCAGAGTTTATGTATGTTTTTTATAGATCTTGAGAAAGCCTTCGATCGTGTACCAAGACCGTTAATATGGCAAGCATTATGGTCGCAAAACCTTCCTGAAGTATTCATAAAACTCATAATGGATATGTATAACAATATAAAGACATGTGTCAGAAGCCCAGCTGGTTTGTCCGAAAGCTTTGATATCAAAGTGGGGGTTCATCAGGGAAGTGCTTCAAGTCCATTGTTATTCAATATTACTATGAACTACCTAACAAAACAATTTCAGAAACCCTTACCGTGGAATCTTTTGTACGCGGACGATGTGGTACTAATATCTGACAGTATTTATGACCTACAGGAGAGTTTAGACCAATGGAGGAGAGCTCTCGAGTCTAATGGACTGCGCATTAGTAGAACTAAGACTGAATATATGGTATGCGACTTCCACCACAATAAACCCAGTATGACAAATATTGAACTTAAACTAGATGTTGACACCTTACCAAGAGTAACAAAATTCAAATATCTAGGTTCTGTCATTGATGAAGATGGCACGATAACCGCCAATATAATCCACAGGGAAACATCTGGGTGAAACAAATGGCGCGAACTAACAAGAGCTTTATGTGATCCGATAATACCCTTAAGAACGAAGGGGAAAATTTATAAAACTGCCGTAAGACCAATCCTACTCTATGGTAGTGAAACATGGGCTACTACAAAGGCACATGAGCAAAAGCTACCTACCACTGAAATGCGTATGTTACGTTGGGCAGGTGGAGTTACTCTCAAAGATAAAATCCTTAATGAACATGTGCGGGGCAGTTTCAAAGTAGCGCCTATAACAGAGAAACTTTTAGAAACCAGGCTAAGGTGGTATGGACATGTTGCTTGGTTGGTTCTTAAGTTTAGGGGCTGCGACAACGCGGTCATGTAGCCCCGTGTACTTTGGGTGTGTGTAGAATCTGTCTGATAACCGGTGTTAAGTGTGATGACTGTATTAGTGTGTGTTATCTGTTTTTTAATTTAAGTACTGCAACTTAGACTTTTTCAAATAGTTCCTACTTTTGCCGCCAAGCGCCAAGGCCAAGTTCAGAACTTAGCTACTAGCCGCCACCGCAGTCGGCTCTTGGCAACGAACGTAGAAACCTAAGAGCGTTTACATTCTTAACCTATCCAATTTAGCTTCACACAGGTGCAATTAGTGGAAGGTTCTTTAACATGCCATAAATCTATGACATGGGACCGCCGGCTTTACTTCCCCTCCGAAGGAAGGCATACTGAGGGATTTTTAACGCTCTTAAAAAATCCGACGGCTTCGGCCGGGTTTGAACCCGCTATCTTGGGCATAGAAGCTCAGCATTCTACCGACTACGCCACCGAAACCGCCTATGGACATGTTATGAGAAGACAGGAGAATCATGTTGTGAAGAAGTGCCTTCCTATGGCTACGCAAAAGAGAGGGAGCGGCAGACCTCAAACAACATGGATGACGAATGTCCAGAGGGACATGAGAGTAATGGGCCTATCTGCTGATGATGCTTTCCAATGAAATAACTGGTGCCTCAGGATTAAGAGAGCCGACCCCGCGTAACGGGAAAGTCCAGGAGGAAGAAGTTGTGTTTATACGGGAACTGAGCAAGCCTTCATTAACTATTGCTGAACACATTCTCTTTACTCACAAGAGGGCCTATTCATAAGGCATTTTAAACTCAATTTCACGCAGGAACATTATCGAAACAAGCAAAATATAAATGAAACTTAATTCCCTAATGCAGTATTACTGTTACGTGAAAATAAGTCACCATCATTTCTCAATATTGGCGTGGTCGAAATAGCCATTGTGCTAGCGTCTTTGACTCTGAATCTAGAGATCTCGAGTTCGAATCCCAGACTGGATAGATATTTTTGCTACCAGATTATCGTTTTAAACGATATTATTTATCATATCAATAAGACTCATTTTAACAGAATCCATATGAAATTACGTTTTGGTCTGTGAGTCAAGAGGTCTGGGAACTGGGCAAGCCTTTCCTGATCTACTACTGTGCATATTGCATTTACTCGCAAGTTGGCCTATTTATATGTAATCTACGGTTATGAGCGGTGTCGCGTCTATTAATCTAGTTGATCCATATAGTAATCTTTATTTAGGCTAGTGCTGGTGGAAGCTACAAAACCTCTAATAAAGTGAGTTCCGTATTATAAACTACAATATCTGTAAAACACTCCCTTTTACAATAGATTAATATTTATGCCAATAATATTATAAAATACCGGTGTATCAACAATTTCACGTGAGGTTTCTTCTATATCAGATGTTACACATCATATGCGACTACTGTAAGGTTCGTAAAGTTTTTTTTTCTATTATATTGTTATAATTTTATATTTTTATATTTTTCGTAACGTATCTAATATGTTTTATGTTTTTCCTAACATCACCGCCTACCACTATACCAGCAGTGGTACGCGTACCACAGTTTGGGAAACGCTGAATTAAAATATATGACATATACAGAAAACCCACACAAACATCTCTAACGATAAAAATTGATTCCAACCATCCAGAAAATCAAAAGTTTCTTTTTACAGCTTATTAAACACAGTACAGTAAAATTAATATTAGTAGGCTACAAGAAAGAGAAAAGTACGCTTGGCATCATGAAATTACAATGTTCAGGTTCGATCTTACCGTAATGCTGATCACTAAGCTAGGGCACTGGAAGTAAGGCGTTCAACTTACCTGCAACAGAACAAGAGAAAGTACATTAGAAATTAATCCTCATTGGTTGGGATATTCTCATTCTTAGTAGAATCATGACGAATAGAATACATAGTGTTATCATTGACCGAGTTCAAGCGCACCCCGCTGTTGGCTAACGCTAGCGGCGCAGACGCCCAACGCTACGCAGTCAGCCGCAGTCAGCTGTTCATAAATGGGATACGCGCTGGGCTGCATAAACCACTTTACGAAGGCTGCGGTTATTCTGATTACAATAAATTGTTTGTTTGGACTTATGAATAATACTGTTAAAACCTTCCGTTAGTCGCGCTTTGGTCTGACAGCTCCATGGTTCATTTTAGTTTTAATATCAAGCCAAACAGTTCAAGTTATGATCTTATCGTCTTACACCATACCTTAGTTAGCATTTTCCTGGAGCCTAAAAATAACTCTATACGTGTAATATTTCGTCAGCGTGGGATTGATAGTACCAGCGCGCCCAATGATCTAACATTTTGTCAGTGAGTTGCAGGCGTGCTGTTATACCGATTATTTGGCTTGGTACGTTGCCTTAGTGAATATCAGTTGGCCATTATTATTATTATATGTCCCGTCTCATTCTTGGATATCACCGCGGAGGCCCGGGTTCGATTCCCAGCTCTGCCAAGAAATTTAATTCTGGTCTGAGGGCTGGAACGGTGTTCACTCAGCCTCGTAAGGCAAAACTGATAAGAGGTGCGTTCGTTCCCTACCTCAGCTATCCTGGAAGTGGTTTTCCGTGGTTTTCCAACCCAGGCAAATACCGGGATGGTACCTAACTGAAGGTCACGGCCGCTTAATACCCAAATCCTACCTCAATTCCAAATACACTACTACATACTTCACAATGACACAGGTTATCAGACAAATTCTACACACACCTAAGCACAAGGGGCTACGTGACCACAATGTCGCAAAGTCCCTAAAGAATCAACAACTATTATTATTTTAGGCTTATTAAGATGGATTATATATTTTTTCGTTTTAGGTAAGGATGGCACGAAGTAGAACAAGTAACCATGGAAGGCTGTCTTTATTCCGTATCCTACTGGGTGCTTTCGTAATTTTACCTCAGTGGATAGATATTTCGGTAAATTTTGAAAAAAAAATGAGGTACTGATCCTGTCTAATTTCCACTTTACGCGATCAAGTTCAACGTTCTCACAGTTCACTACGAAACAGTCCTCCTTTATAATAATTAAAACTTCCGAACAACGCACGTCACAGATTCTACTTTTGATCGACAATTGCGGAATAACTCGCGCCCATTTCTCAACAGATTTGTATCTTTTGGCGGTTTGAAAAACAGTCGATCATCAGATTTTCTTCCCTAACCCGATTTACATCCAGGAACGAAACAATACGACATTTTCCCGAAAAGCAGAAAATTTAGTTGTTTGCACACACAAAATACTGCACAGACATTCATAAACTATTACAAAGAAACAAATTCCCCTGCGTAATATGACTTCTCGCGCACAGGATGTTACAGTACTAACCTCGTGGGCTACTTGTCACACGTGCTTATGGTTCGGCGGTACTTCCGCACCACACACTTGCTGGACCATGAACTACAATGCTTAAGGATTGGAGTGTTGACACTGTTTATTTTCTATTCATCATGGTAGAACTAAGAAGAAATGGAGGTGAGTCTGCTGCTTTTAGCAGCAGAAGGTGTGTACTTTATCCACGTAAGGTGTTCCAGGGTAGTAGCTTAACGCACCACTCTAGAAACAAGGATATAATAATAATAATAATAATAATAATAATAATAATAATAATAATAATAATAATAATAATCTTCTTATTCAGAGTATGTCCCACCTGCCTACATGGATACGCCGTCTACATACATTTCTTCTCTAGCCCTGTCTGGATGACGATTAACGCTTCTGAGGTTTTGTGTGTGTGGAATAATAATAATAATGAATGAAAATCCACAGCCTGCTTCCAGTCTCCGACCGGGTCAGGAATGGAATGAATGAAGCCCCCAACTAGCGGCGAGGATATGAACTGTGCCGGCTGCCGAGGCCTGACGCACTCCTCTGGGGCAATGATTAAATGAATGACAGATGAAATGAAATGATAGTGGAGAGTGTTGCTGGAATGAAATTTTGACAGGGAAAACCGGAGTACCCGGAGAAGAACCTGTCAGCCTCCGTTTTGTCCAGCACAGATCTCACATGGAGTGACCGGGATTTGAACCACGGACCCAGCGGTGAGAGGCCGGCGTGCTGCCGCCTAAGCCACGGAGGCTTAATTGTGGAATAATAATAATAATAATAATAATAATAATAATAATAATAATAGTCACCTCCGCAGCGCAGAGGTCAGCAAGGTTAGCTGCCGCCCAAGAGGTCTTGGGTTTGATTCCCGGCTCTGCCACGAAATTTGAAAAGTGGTATGAGGACTGGAACGGGGTCTACTCAGCCTCGGGTGGTCCAACTGAGTTGAGGGGGTTCGATTCCCACCTCAGCCATCCTCGAAGTGGTTTTCCGTGGTTTCACACTTCGTCTTCGGGCAAATGCCGGGATGATACCTCCTGTAAGGCCACGGCCGCCTCCTTTCCTCTTCCTTGCCTCTCCATTCCAATCTTCCCCTCCCTTCCCATCCCTCATGAGGCCGCCTGGGTGAAGTGCTGATCACACCTCCCCAGTTGTATCTAATCCGACCAAATGTTCCAAGCCTCCAGGACACTGCCCGTAGCGGCGGTAGTGGTGAGTTCCCTCTTTGAGACCGTGGGAAACACCAACCTAGAGGGTAAATCGACTAAATAAAAATAATAATAATAATAATAATAATAAGATAATGCGGAAGATATTGGGACCAGTCAAGGAAGGGGGTAATGTACAAATTCCGAACCCCTAGCATTGTATAGACACGTCTCCAGGATACATCCCACCAGGCTGACCAACCAGCTTCTCACATACTGGCAAAGAAGGAAGATCAAGTCACCGTGGCTGATAGAAGTGCACGAAGATCTGTTGGAGATCGGAGTTACGGAAAAAGACATAAAAGATCAAATGTCTCTCAGCAGTAAATTAAAGCTAATGAAGTTTCTGAAAAAAAAAAGCAAGAAGACAGGTGCCCTCTGGACAAAGGAGAGAAAGGAACAAGACAGCCAGAGGATGTGTGACAACTGGGCAAACCTAAAGAAAGTTTCATGCCTGTCTTGCGTTAATAATGCAATTCAACATCGAATATTATCCACACCTCACTCGATAACCTTCATCCATGTCTGAACGGAAGTGTTCCCCTGCCACCATCTACCGTCTCAATTAGGAACCAGCAAAATGGCACGACAGATCAGCCAATAAGGAGTTCGGAAATACCTAATGTGAGTAGGCTGGGGCTGAAAATAAAAATATGCCCGCGGGAGATGTTTGAGTCTTAGTAGTGTAAATCGATTGAAGAGATCAAGAAAACGTAAAGTAAACGTGAGTGAGTGGAAGGATATTAAACGCAAGAAGTTGAGGGATCAGGGAAAGTCTTATATAAGTCGATGTGGGTAGGAACTCCCTTCTAAACAGCCTCCAAACCAGGTAAGTGGAACAACGCTGTATGGTACTGTCATAGCTATGTGGATAATGCAAAGCCGGATTGGTGAGTGTGTGTTGTTGTTGTTGATTTATTTAGGGGCCCTGAGACATCGCAGTCATGTAGCCCCGTGTACTTGGTATGAGTGAAATTGATCTGATAACCAGTATTATTGTGAAGGCTGTATTAGTGTGTGTAGATGTAATTCAGATGAGGATTGGGAAGGAGGTAGCCGTGGCTGGCATTCGCCCGGAGTAGAAGTGGGAAACCACGGAAAATCACTTCCAGGATGGCTGAGCTGGGAATCAAACCCACCTCTACTCAGTTTTACCTCACGATGTTTATTGCAACCAGTTCCAGCCCTCAGACCAGAATTTAATTTCTTGGCTTTTTGTGGGATCCATATTTGTACTAGATAAAATAAAAAATGAAATTATAGTTTGATATAGGCTATGTTATGTAGATGGTATAAGTGTATTCTCTGTGTAATGTCCCGCGGAGTAGTCGAACTCGTTAAATCATCCACCACGGCCGTGATAATAGCTGCAACAAGTCCGGAGATCGCAGCTTTGTATCACGGCGCTGACAGGGGCTACCCTGAGTTTGGTTTATACACACTCCCTCCAGGCAAATGCAGGGATAGTACATTACTTCAAGTCCCGGGGCACCTACCTCATCCTTGTAATGAAATGAAAATCCACAGCCTGCTATCAGTCTCCGACCGGGTCAGGAATGGAATGAATGAAGCCCCCATCTAGCGGCGAGGATATGAACTGTGCCGGCTACCGAGGCCTGACGCACTCCTCTGGGGCAATGATTAAATGAATGACAGATGAAATGAAATGATAGTGGAGAGTGTTGCTGGAATGAAATTTTGACAGGGAAAACCGGAGTACCCGGAGAAAAACCTGTCTGCCTCCGTTCTGTCCAGCACAGATCTCACATGGAGTGACGGGGATTTGAACCACGGACCCAGCGGTGAGAGGCTGGCGTGCTGCCGCCTAACCTCATCCTTGTAATAATGTTATTAATGCAGCCAATGACCATGTACAGTGAGTTCCTCTCATGTGTTGGCCGGCCACCGCATCGAGCTTATCTGCCTCCCGTTGACTGATCACTTCCTGTTACACAGCACGCACTTCGCAGTTCTGGCCCGTGCTTATAACGTGTATTAAGTTAGTGTTGATCAGTCGCTCCAACAGTTCTCGAGTTGTGAAGTGTTACTTTGGGGGCATAATTCTCATAATGCTTCCACGTGGGTACACGGTAGAGGAAAGGGTATTTATGTACGATATTTATGTGAAAACAGAGTCTTGCAGGGAAGTCGTTAGACGTTTCATAACACCTATTCCAGGTGTGCACCATCCACATAGAGAGACCGTGCGGAATCTCGTAAACAAATTGAGAGAAACTGTTTCTTTACTCGATAAGACGCGAAGTGTTAAAACGTGTACTTAATGAGGAAAAAGTAAATTAAATCTCAGAAAGATTAGAACATACGCCTACAAAATCCCTAAGACGACTTGGACAAGAAGCCGGGGTTTCGAAGACCTCAGCATGGCGGGCTACGAAAATGTTGAATCTGAAGCCATACAAGGAGAACATTTCCAACATCTCCTGTCATAAGGTACGACCTTAGTTTATTAATTCTTCCTTTCTTAATTTTAATTGGTATCTCATGTCATGCACGGATAAAGTGAGCCAAGTGCTGTTCTGTTCTTATTGCTATGCTATGCCGAGCGGGAAGGATCAGTCAACGGGAGGCACATTAGCTCGGTACGCTGGCCGGCCATGTCATGAAAGGAACTCACTGTATTTTCTTTTCAGGACGGGTCAGGGAAGGAATTTTGGAAGGAAATCGGCCGTGGATCTATTGAAAGGAACCGACCCGACATTTGCCTGGTGATGAAAATGAGAAACCACGCACACCATTTTCAGGACGGCCGATGTAGGGTTTGAACCCACGCTCTCTCGATGCCAGCGAGGCACGAGGTAGCGCGTTAGCGCTCATCCTTGTCCCGACTACAGTTACACGCACTATTCCAGTCACCACATAAGTAAAAACACACCCAACTACACGAGGCTGATGACCAAGATGATCCAAGCTCCTAAAATCATGGTGGCCACTACTCCTGGAAAACCTGGAAATCCTGGATAAGTCCTGGATTTTATTAGGTCTGGAAAACTGCTGGAAAACTCCTGGAAAATGACAAAAAATTGAAAACTCCTGGAAAATAGCCACTGTTAATTAATTGTAAAAATCTTTCCATCTTAAGTCATACTCCCGCTGCGGTTTTGGGTGAGTACTCTATCGTTAACGAAATAAATTTTCTCAGGCTACCTGTTTCTGTGGTGAGAACACGCGATTGTATTTTTGTAAAACATATTGAGTATAGACAACTTCACCGCAATAACATTGCAGGCGGCATTCTTTTCTCTCTTTTTAAAAACGAATATTTGAGTCACAGCGAAGCCTCCGTGGCTTAGGCGGCAGCACGCCGGCCTCTCACCGCTGGGTCCGTGGTTCAAATCCCGGTCACTCCATGTGAGATCTGTGCTGGACAAAGCGGAGGCAGACAGGTTTTTCTCCGGGTACTCCGGTTTTCCCTGTCAAAATTTCATTCCAGCAACACTCTCCACTATCATTTCATTTCATCTGTCATTCATTTAATCATTGCCCCAGAGGAGTGCGTCAGGCTTCGGCAGCCGGCACAGTTCATATCCTCGCCGCTAGATGGGGGCTTCATTCATTCCATTCCTGACCCGGTCGGAGACTGGAAGCAGGCTGTGGATTTTCATTTGAGTCACAAAGGCTTTTTTAAAACAACAATTAAATCATGTGTGTGTAGGCTTGCGTATCAAAAACGGAATCGCCACTATTTTTTGTCAACATCTGTATAAGTAAACTAAACACAACTGCTTTATTTTGGTCTTGAAGTAGGCAACCGATAAAGCCCCCCTCCCGCACTTGCACTTATTTTTAAATCTGAAAAAAATGAGAATTACTCCTGGAAAATTCCTGGAAAACTCCTGGAAAATCATTGACCAATTTGAGTGGCCACCATGTAAAATGTATTAACAACAAATCTCTGAGTAATGGAATAGATTAGAAAATTATTTCTGGCATTATTGTTCACGTATGTTTTGTCTGCTATGGAACAACGCTGTAAGAACTGTCGCAAACGGCGTTATTCCACCATATTATATATTTATTGAACTAAACACAATGTGTACATAGTTATTCTATAGAATACGTCAATTACGTCAGTCCTTTCCATAAAGAAAGATTGGTAGAGTTCTTTGGGGACATTCGAACAGATGATACTGTGGGCAGGCTTGGTGGCAGAGTTCGCAGACACATTCATTGTCGGCGTTGTGGAAACCTTTCCTGCTGCAGATTCGATGGTGGAATTCATGTATTGTCCCTCTTATGTAAAGGTGGCGGAGTTAATAACCGGCTGTTTTCCATTCTTCCTCTTTCATGGGTGGAGTTCGGTAGAAAGTCGGGTCGATTTCTGCTGCTTTCTGTACTCGAACTTCCAAGAACTTGTCGCATGCTTCGGTTGAGGTCAAGCTGTATTCCACCATATTGAGATATCAAACAGGTATTGCACAGGCATTGGACGTAGTCTGTAGCATGCTGAGCTTCTATGCCCAAGATCGCGGATTTGATCCGGCCGAAGTCGTATTTTAAGAGCGTTAAAATCCCTCAGTATGCCTTCCTTCGGAGGGGAAGTAAAGCCAGCGGTCCCATGTCATAGATTTATGGCATGTTAAAGAACCTTCCACTAATTACACCTGTGTGAAGCTGAATTGTATAGGTTAAGAAGGTAAACAACGCTCTTAGGTTCCTACGTTCGTTGCCAAGAGTCAACTGCGGTGACGTCTGGTAGCTAAGTTCTGAACTAGTAGTCGTTGACGGTGGCGTTTGGCGGCAAAAGTAGGAACTACTTGAAAATTGATCGTCTGCAGTCCTTAATTGAATTAAAACAGATACACACACTAATACAGTCATCACAATTAACACCGGTTATCAGACAGATTCTACACACACCCAAAGTACACGGGGCTACATGACCGTGTTGTCGCAGCCCCTAAACTTAAGAACCAACCAACAGGCATTGGAGTGGCAGTATGCCATTTTAGGCTGAACATGGTTTGTTGTTCACCAACAATTATGTTTAATTGTTTTATAATCGAAAATCAATGTATATTTCTTTCCAAGTGCCATATCCCCCCCAGGGACGTGGGCGACTTTGTCAAGGGATCACTAACCAGGCATCCCGAGCCGGAGTTTGCGTGTGGTAGGATGGCCAGTTCCTTTCCACTCCTCCTCCTCCTGCAATAGCATCCGGCAGGATCCCATTTTGCATCACGAGGCTGGGAGACCCCGCACCAGACCATAGCAAGACTTTTACATTCTTGGTAGAGCCGGGATCGAACCCGGTACCTCGGGGGTGACAGCCAACAATGCTGGCCACTGCGCCACGAGGTGGTCTCAATGTATATGCGATGATGAAATGTTTGTTCCTGTACATTTTGATAAATATCCCATACAGCGTTGTACGGTGGCGAGCTTCAATTGTGTAGAGCAGGCCTGGACACTGCTTAATAAATAGTCCGTCGTCACTTTCATCTCCACTGTTCTCAATGACAATATGCAAACCTTTTATCATTTTAAATGATCTTGTCGACTTCGTCGTTACGCTGGGGTCTGGCGTTACGTTACGGTGACGGACGGACAGATGCACTGAGGTGTGTGACGTCATAGTACCGTTCGGTGCATGTGTATCCCGACAATCTCTACTTCGTTAGTATCAGCCAAAATCCCCGATTCTTGGATGTTACGGGTAATCTCGAGAACCACTGGATGGATTTTGATGCGGTTTTCACCATTCTGTAAAAGATATCTCGAGGAAAGATTCTGTAGAAAATAATTTATGTATGATCAAAGGAAGCCAAGCAGTAACGATTTCAGTGAAAAAGTCGAAAACAAACTTGGCGTCCGTGCGCTTCTTAAGCTTACGCTGGGCAAACCGTTAAAAATATCAATATACTATGAGTGTAAGAATTGGTCAGCATGAAAAGTTCTACAAAAAAGTCCGCGAGAGCATATCTCTATCTTCAATACATCGCCAACTATAAGTGTTTTTAGACTGGATGGAAGGGGCAAGTCCCCGCGCGCCCTGGTGAGCTTGCGGTATCCCCCTCGCTGGACCTTGCTTTGCCCTTGGTTTGCACTTGCCCTTCGCGAGTAATTTGAAACAAGATAAGCAAGATAAGTATTATGCAGATCATGTCAAGAGCCTTTTGCTTCGAGATAAGCGAGAAGCCTCCAGCCTTTCTAGCAAATTCAGCATTTGTAGCATTTAAAATGATACAAAGTCTAGTAATCTCCGTTTCGCGGGCTTATAGGTCGTGTTCCAAGGACATTTTGTCGTCCTGACGTTTCGCTGAATACTGCGTTCAGCATGTTCACAGGTTACATAAAGCGAGGTAAAACAAGTAAACAGAAGATATATAAATAGTCAACAACCCACACATAGAGGCTACCATAGCAACGGCGTACCACATAAAAGTAATGCATCAAGGACAGGGCTGCTCGTCTGTTGCATCTTCTCGTCTACGACGGTCAATAAGGGCAGGCTTGAGGGGATTAAGGACTGGAAGCCAAGCTCTGTTCACACGTTCTGCTTCCTCCTTAAGATTGAAGCTGTTAGTATGCTTCAGGATTTCAATGGCCTCCCTTTGTAGCCTGGCATGATAAGACACCGTGGTGGACAGAACTTCGGTGTCTCCATATCTTATATCGTGACCTGCAAGTAGCGAGTGTGCTGCTACAGTGGATTTATCTGTTTGTCCCAGCCGGCTGTGTCGTTCGTGCTCCTTGAGGCGAGTGGCAATACTTCTTTTCGTTGTTCCAATATATACTTGGCCACAATCACACGGGATTTTATAAACCCCTGCCGCGGTATGAGGATGTCGCTTATCTTTAGCGGACCTAAACATGTCCTTAATTTTTCGTGTAGGCCTGTATATGGTCTTAATATCATGGGACTCGAGTAGCCTCCCTATTCTGTCCGTGACCTTTTTTATATATGGAAGAAAAGCTCTAGCCAGGGGCTGCTTGTCTCCAATTACCCTTGTAGTTGGACGTCTCGGATGGAGTGCTCGCTGGATATCTTTCTGGCTGTACCCATTCGCGCATAAGGCCTCGTTGAGGTGTTCAATTTCTTGTTGTAGGCACTGCTTATCACAAATTCTTTTTGCGCGGTCAGCCAGTGTTTTTATAACTCCGTATTTCTGCCGTGGGTGGTGGTTGGACGTCTTATGTAGATATCGGTCAGTATGGGTCGGCTTACGGTAAACTGTATGTCCCAATGTTAGATCAGCGGTCTTCGTTACCATAACGTCGAGAAACGCGATTTTCTGTTCATTTTCTAACTCCATGGTAAACTGAATGTTCGAGTTCTGGCTGTTAAGATGTTGTAAAAACAGATTTAATTGATCTTTACCATGGCCCCATATTACAAAGGTATCGTCCACGTATCGTAGCCACACTTTAGGTTTCAAAGGTGCGGTCTCTAGTGCTATTTGTTCAAATTGTTCCATGAAGAAATTCGCGATCACCGGACTAAGGGGACTGCCCATGGCGACGCCATCAATTTGTTCATAGAAATCACCCTTCCACAGGAAATAGCTAGCGGTGAGGCAGTGGCGGAATAAGGCGGTGATATCATCAGGAAAAAACCGTGCGATGTACTCCAGGGCTACCTTTATAGGTACTTTCGTGAAAAGAGAGACCACGTCAAAACTTACTAGTAAGTCACCAGCTACTAGATGAATAGTTTTCAATTTTTCAATGAAATGGCCGGAATCTTTGACGAACGACTGTGTACCGCCGATATGTGGTTGAAGTAAGGTAGCTAAATGTTTGGCAATGCTATAAGTTGGTGATCCAATAGCACTCACGATAGGACGAAGAGGAACATTATCTTTGTGTATTTTAGGTAAACCATAAAGTCTTGGTGGTAAAGCTTCACTTCTGGTGGTTACCTTCTTTACGTTTTCAGGTAGCGAAGATACCTTGATCAGGCCGTTTGTTTCACGAAGAATCCGGTTGGTAGGATCTCTCAGTAGTTTGCGGTAGGTACCCGGGGCTAAAAGTTCCAAAACCTTGGCAGTGTAGTCGTCCATGTCCAAGATAACCGTTGCGTTCCCTTTGTCTGCAGGAAGAATGATTATGCTCTCGTCCACGTTGAGAGTCTTTATAGCCTTTCTCTCCTGAGGTGTGAGGTTACTCTGCGGTGCCGGTGCCTTCTTGATTATACGTGAGGCTTCATGACGAATTTCATCTGCTTGTTCAGATGGTAGCTCACGGATTGCCGCTTCAATATTGGCGACAATGTCTTCCACGGGAATCGAAGGAGGGGTCACTGCGTAATTTCCTCCTTTCGCTAGTATAGAGATTTCCCACTCTGACAGGTGGCGATTGGTCAGGTTAACAATTGTCCGTGAGATGTCCAGCGTAGGCGCAGGTACCGGCGCGGGTTGGTCTCTCTGTAACCGCTCAAACTTTTTCTTCTGCCGGATGCTAGACTGTTCAAATGTTGAACGCATGGAGTAGAAGGTGATGCGATCTACATTTTCCCAGTCCTGATATGAGAGTGTGCTGCTGATGCGGTAGTGCAGCTGTAAGAGTGCCTGATCTGTAGTAGCGAGCCCCTTACGTGCAAAGCTTATGCGTTCACGTAATAGCGAACGTTCAGTTCGATCATATATTCTATGGGCTCTAGCTGAGGTTAGTGGTCTCTTCATTTTAATAAACTTGGGAATCATACCTGTGTCTCGGCATCGAAGAAGAAACGCGAGTGATGACAGAAGTTGCGACTTTTTCTTCCTTAACCTCTCAAAGCGACGAACTAAGTGTGATATTTCCTCCCCGTAGAGGCGAATTAAGTAAAAATGTAGACTTTCACGACCGGCGTTGAAATAGGAATCTCCGTTTCGCGGGCTTATAGGTCGTGTTCCAAGGACATTTTGTCGTCCTGACGTTTCGCTGAATACTGCGTTCAGCATGTTCACAGGTTACATAAAGCGAGGTAAAACAAGTAAACAGAAGATATATAAATAGTCAACAACCCACACATAGAGGCTACCATAGCAACGGCGTACCACATAAAAGTAATGCATCAAGGACAGGGCTGCTCGTCTGTTGCATCTTCTCGTCTACGACGGTCAATAAGGGCAGGCTTGAGGGGATTAAGGACTGGAAGCCAAGCTCTGTTCACACGTTCTGCTTCCTCCTTAAGATTGAAGCTGTTAGTATGCTTCAGGATTTCAATGGCCTCCCTTTGTAGCCTGGCATGATAAGACACCGTGGTGGACAGAACTTCGGTGTCTCCATATCTTATATCGTGACCTGCAAGTAGCGAGTGTGCTGCTACAGTGGATTTATCTGTTTGTCCCAGCCGGCTGTGTCGTTCGTGCTCCTTGAGGCGAGTGGCAATACTTCTTTTCGTTGTTCCAATATATACTTGGCCACAATCACACGGGATTTTATAAACCCCTGCCGCGGTATGAGGATGTCGCTTATCTTTAGCGGACCTAAACATGTCCTTAATTTTTCGTGTAGGCCTGTATATGGTCTTAATATCATGGGACTCGAGTAGCCTCCCTATTGGAGACAAGCAGCCCCTGGCTAGAGCTTTTCTTCCATATATAAAAAAGGTCACGGACAGAATAGGGAGGCTACTCGATTCCCATGATATTAAGACCATATACAGGCCTACACGAAAAATTAAGGACATGTTTAGGTCCGCTAAAGATAAGCGACATCCTCATACCGCGGCAGGGGTTTATAAAATCCCGTGTGATTGTGGCCAAGTATATATTGGAACAACGAAAAGAAGTATTGCCACTCGCCTCAAGGAGCACGAACGACACAGCCGGCTGGGACAAACAGATAAATCCACTGTAGCAGCACACTCGCTACTTGCAGGTCACGATATAAGATATGGAGACACCGAAGTTCTGTCCACCACGGTGTCTTATCATGCCAGGCTACAAAGGGAGGCCATTGAAATCCTGAAGCATACTAACAGCTTCAATCTTAAGGAGGAAGCAGAACGTGTGAACAGAGCTTGGCTTCCAGTCCTTAATCCCCTCAAGCCTGCCCTTATTGACCGTCGTAGACGAGAAGATGCAACAGACGAGCAGCCCTGTCCTTGATGCATTACTTTTATGTGGTACGCCGTTGCTATGGTAGCCTCTATGTGTGGGTTGTTGACTATTTATATATCTTCTGTTTACTTGTTTTACCTCGCTTTATGTAACCTGTGAACATGCTGAACGCAGTATTCAGCGAAACGTCAGGACGACAAAATGTCCTTGGAACACGACCTATAAGCCCGCGAAACGGAGATTCCTATTTCAACGCCGGTCGTGAAAGTCTACATTTTTACTTAATTCGCCTCTACGGGGAGGAAATATCACACTTAGTTCGTCGCTTTGAGAGGTTAAGGAAGAAAAAGTCGCAACTTCTGTCATCACTCGCGTTTCTTCTTCGATGCCGAGACACAGGTATGATTCCCAAGTTTATTAAAATGAAGAGACCACTAACCTCAGCTAGAGCCCATAGAATATATGATCGAACTGAACGTTCGCTATTACGTGAACGCATAAGCTTTGCACGTAAGGGGCTCGCTACTACAGATCAGGCACTCTTACAGCTGCACTACCGCATCAGCAGCATACTCTCATATCAGGACTGGGAAAATGTAGATCGCATCACCTTCTACTCCATGCGTTCAACATTTGAACAGTCTAGCATCCGGCAGAAGAAAAAGTTTGAGCGGTTACAGAGAGACCAACCCGCGCCGGTACCTGCGCCTACGCTGGACATCTCACGGACAATTGTTAACCTGACCAATCGCCACCTGTCAGAGTGGGAAATCTCTATACTAGCGAAAGGAGGAAATTACGCAGTGACCCCTCCTTCGATTCCCGTGGAAGACATTGTCGCCAATATTGAAGCGGCAATCCGTGAGCTACCATCTGAACAAGCAGATGAAATTCGTCATGAAGCCTCACGTATAATCAAGAAGGCACCGGCACCGCAGAGTAACCTCACACCTCAGGAGAGAAAGGCTATAAAGACTCTCAACGTGGACGAGAGCATAATCATTCTTCCTGCAGACAAAGGGAACGCAACGGTTATCTTGGACATGGACGACTACACTGCCAAGGTTTTGGAACTTTTAGACCCGGGTACCTACCGCAAACTACTGAGAGATCCTACCAACCGGATTCTTCGTGAAACAAACGGCCTGATCAAGGTATCTTCGCTACCTGAAAACGTAAAGAAGGTAACCACCAGAAGTGAAGCTTTACCACCAAGACTTTATGGTTTACCTAAAATACACAAAGATAATGTTCCTCTTCGTCCTATCGTGAGTGCTATTGGATCACCAACTTATAGCATTGCCAAACATTTAGCTACCTTACTTCAACCACATATCGGCGGTACACAGTCGTTCGTCAAAGATTCCGGCCATTTCATTGAAAAATTGAAAACTATTCATCTAGAAGCTGGTGACTTACTAGTAAGTTTTGACGTGGTCTCTCTTTTCACGAAAGTACCTATAAAGGTAGCCCTGGAGTACATCGCACGGTTTTTTCCTGATGATATCACCGCCTTATTCCGCCACTGCCTCACCGCTAGCTATTTCCTGTGGAAGGGTGATTTCTATGAACAAATTGATGGCGTCGCCATGGGCAGTCCCCTTAGTCCGGTGATCGCGAATTTCTTCATGGAACAATTTGAACAAATAGCACTAGAGACCGCACCTTTGAAACCTAAAGTGTGGCTACGATACGTGGACGATACCTTTGTAATATGGGGCCATGGTAAAGATCAATTAAATCTGTTTTTACAACATCTTAACAGCCAGAACTCGAACATTCAGTTTACCATGGAGTTAGAAAATGAACAGAAAATCGCGTTTCTCGACGTTATGGTAACGAAGACCGCTGATCTAACATTGGGACATACAGTTTACCGTAAGCCGACCCATACTGACCGATATCTACATAAGACGTCCAACCATCACCCACGACAGAAATACGGAGTTATAAAAACACTGGCTGACCGCGCAAAAAGAATTTGTAATAAGCAGTGCCTACAACAAGAAATTGAACACCTCAACGAGGCCTTATGCGCGAATGGGTACAGCCAGAAAGATATCCAGCGAGCACTCCATCCGAGACGTCCAACTACAAGGGTAATTGGAGACAAGCAGCCCCTGGCTAGAGCTTTTCTTCCATATATAAAAAAGGTCACGGACAGAATAGGGAGGCTACTCGAGTCCCATGATATTAAGACCATATACAGGCCTACACGAAAAATTAAGGACATGTTTAGGTCCGCTAAAGATAAGCGACATCCTCATACCGCGGCAGGGGTTTATAAAATCCCGTGTGATTGTGGCCAAGTATATATTGGAACAACGAAAAGAAGTATTGCCACTCGCCTCAAGGAGCACGAACGACACAGCCGGCTGGGACAAACAGATAAATCCACTGTAGCAGCACACTCGCTACTTGCAGGTCACGATATAAGATATGGAGACACCGAAGTTCTGTCCACCACGGTGTCTTATCATGCCAGGCTACAAAGGGAGGCCATTGAAATCCTGAAGCATACTAACAGCTTCAATCTTAAGGAGGAAGCAGAACGTGTGAACAGAGCTTGGCTTCCAGTCCTTAATCCCCTCAAGCCTGCCCTTATTGACCGTCGTAGACGAGAAGATGCAACAGACGAGCAGCCCTGTCCTTGATGCATTACTTTTATGTGGTACGCCGTTGCTATGGTAGCCTCTATGTGTGGGTTGTTGACTATATATCTTCTGTTTACTTGTTTTACCTCGCTTTATGTAACCTGTGAACATGCTGAACGCAGTATTCAGCGAAACGTCAGGACGACAAAATGTCCTTGGAACACGACCTATAAGCCCGCGAAACGGAGATTCCTATTTCAACGCCGGTCGTGAAAGTCTACATTTTTACAAAGTCTAGTCTTTCAGACTGACTGTCACTTTTTTTGGTGTGTAAACTCTAATAGTGAATATTTATAATAGCATGCTGAACTGCTATGCCAAAGTTCACGGGTTCAAACCCAGTCGAAGTCGTCGGATTTTTTAAGAGGGTTAAAATCCTTCAGTATGCCTTCCTTTGGAGGGGAAGTAAAGCCGGCGGGCCCATGTCATAGATGTATGGCATGAAAGAGAACCTGCCTCTAAAATTGGTAGCGTGTAGCGAAATTTGTAGGTTATATTTCCTTAGAAACGCTCTATACACCTCAAATGTTCGCCACCAGGTGTCAGTGACAACTGGCAGCCAAAGTTGGAACTACTTGAAATTGAACTGTACCTGCAATAAATTCACCCAATGGATTCGGTCGGTGAGTGGTTAACGTGTCGGTCTACTAGCCCGAAGCTTTCAGGTACGCTCCTGGCCGTGGCAAGTGATTTTTGAAAGGAGGAAAAATTTACGACACCATGTCTTACGATGTCGGCATGTCAAAGAACCCATTTGAATTCAGTATGCCGTGTTCAAAATGGCAAAATTAATCTCGGGAGTTTCCGCCAAAACAAAGTTCCTCATTTCTCTACTAGAAAGCGCTATAGTGTTCAAGGAGCTTAGATTCCGGTATCTAACCTCCTTGATTTTCGTAGTGCTTCAAGGAACAACGAAATTTGACATGCTAGCTACTCTCTGGGTGTCAAATAACAAAGCTTGCACCCGGCATCCACGGCCATACGATACGATGGATACCAGGTACCGTTGCGACTATGCGCTACTCTGCCTGGTGTATTTTATTTTAGAGACGTAAATTTTTGGTTTGTTTTATAATATGATATTGTTCTCTAATATAATAATCCAATTTTACCGTCGCTTCGGCGTCAGCGTGTATAAATTGGGAAAAGGTCGTTGTGTATAAGTTGTAAAGTATATACAGTAAAATGATTTATTATAAGGTAAAAGGTTTTAATATTACTAGTTTACGTGGAATAATTAATCATCATAGCAGTCAAGCTCTGTTTAGCCTCTGACAGCCTGATGTTCTGGCTCTTGTACCAATGTTCGCCATGACCGGCGTTTCAACAGCTTCGTTTAGTGATAATAATGAATTTAGTGTTGGAAATTTAAGTTTTAGATTGTTGTGTTTAAGAAGGGAAGGACAGACCTCTAGCGGGTTGGTTTGGTTTTAGTGAAGTTGTTAGAACTTTAGTAGGTATTTTGTTAAAATATGGTTTGATATTTAATAAGCCTCGTTGAAAATTTGGAGTAAAATGACGTGAGAATCAAGTATTGAGTTGTGAACTAGCTGATGTTCTGTTATTGGCTGCATTTGCACAGGCTGCCTGAGCGGGTGATTTTGCTGGTCTGTGATTGGTATATGAAGTTTTGCCCGTTTAGAATATTTCCGGGCAGCGAATTTGCGTTTTTCGAATTGATTCACGGAATTTGGAAGTGTATTTATGCTATAGAATAGTTTGGTTTGGATATATATTGTAAATATAGGCGTAATAGATAGTCGGACGTTCTAACACGGCCAATGGAGGCCTTTGATTGATTGTCTGGTATATGAAAGAAATTGAGGCTATTTTCGCTATGAATTTGCAAGTTTCGAATGAGTTATGTGCCTGCCTATACAACATCAATAGGACGGACCACACAAGGAACTTGGCTCCGCACCCATAGGGCATCACTTACCTCAGGTGATGATGATCAATTGCCATCAAGTCGGCGTCGACTCCTCAGGTACTGCACACCAAATACGGATTTTACTGCTCTTTATATCACTGAACATTCACACATTCACATTCATATCACTCTCAAAATGTCTCCAAGTAGTTGTTAGGAAACCAAATAAATATTTGTTGTACATTCAACAAGAATACGACAATTATTGTTAACAATGTATTTAATCATCACCTTGGATACAACCGAAGTAACATAATAATGATTTATGATTTCCTTTATACAAACATCCTTCATGAATGTTAACCCGTTATTATTCCCGTTTTTAACGGAATCAGGGATGAGATGCGATGTTATTCTATTTGGCGGGCAGTTTTTATAGCCGGATGACCTTCCGGATACCAATCTCATGAGAGGAGTTAATGAAAGATGAAATGAATGAAATTTGGCAACGATATGGAAGGAAGCGGCCTTGTGGCCTGTCAGAAGGTACCGTCCCAGCATTTGCCTGGAGTTGAAAATGGGGAAACCACGGAAAACTATTTCAAGGGCGGTCGACGGTTGGGCTCGAATCCACAGAGCGCTTGGCACCGGCGTTAGCGAGCGTAGCTACCGCTGTCGGTTCTAACATCTTTCATAATTTCCTTTAATCGATTAATTTGAAGGAGGAAGGAGGCATATAATAGTGGATTAAATTTCCTTCGAGGAGGGGAATAAGAAAATCTCTACTTAGTATAAAACAAAGTCCCCGATTCTTGGATGTCACGGGTAATCTCGAGAACCACTGGATGGATTTTGAAGCGGTTTTCACCATTCTGTAAAGGATGTCACGAGGAAGGTTTCTGTACAAAATAATTTATTTATGATCAAAGGAAGCCAAGCAGTAGCGATTTCAAAGAAAAAGTTGGAGAAAAAACCTGGCGT
This sequence comes from Meconema thalassinum, assembly GCA_946902985.2. Lineage (NCBI taxonomy): Eukaryota > Metazoa > Arthropoda > Insecta > Orthoptera > Tettigoniidae > Meconema > Meconema thalassinum. Next base: position 92,951,700 of record OX336394.1, read on the forward strand.
CCGTGTGGTTTTTAAGCTTACGCTGGGCAAACCGTTAAAAATATTAATATAGGCCTGCTATGAGTGGAAGAATTATTCAGCATGAAAATTTCCACAAAAAAGTCCGCGAGAGTATATCTCTATCTTCAATACATCGCCCACTATAAGTGTTTTTACGTTTTCATTTCTTCCAACAATCTCCATTCAGTTACTGAGGTGACAGTTTAGCTGGCTAGGGGCGAGCCTATCACCCAAGTTACAGCCTAGCTAGCGGGCGGGCCCCTTACCCCAGATACAACCAGCAGCAAACTGTCGAGTCGTGTTCATTTAAGACATCAGAGAAAAGTGGTTGTGTTTGGAGTTTCCCTGGAAGTGCAACTCGGCTTTTCTTCATTTCGCCTGTGCACATTTCGTTCCGCAAAATACACAGTCAAGTCAAGATCGGAAGGGAAGGGGGATTTGTGTTTCATGCACCTCGCCATTCTTAAATTACGTCTGACAAGAATTCGTTGTACATGCATCTCCATGATAATATGATTAATAGTCCAGTCAGTGATTTTAACCCATCATGCCGAGACGTAAAACGGATATAGGTCGTAGTTCATTGGCATCGAATTAGAAAGCACTTATCACGTAATGCATTCACAACAGTTCGCGAGCGGAGCCTGGGCGAGTTGCTAGTATTTAATAAAGCATCCACATCTGTAATTCTACATTAAGCCCACTGTGCCCTAATGTTCGGCGTGAAAGTCTCTTTTTCACAATGGTACTAAAAAAGCTGACTACTGTAGTTTTTCACACCACCAATTCTTGTCAAAAGGTAAAAAAGCGCATTTGTTACTTTTATTGTTGGGTTAACGTGCCCAACTTCAAGGTTATTAGGGGCAGATGACCTCGCTGTTCTGCCCCTTAAAAACAATAATAACTAAAATTCAGCAATTTTTCTAGGATTATGTTATGTCTTGTGTGGGGGTTTCGTCTAGGAACATCAAGCTGCCTCATAAACGGACTCTTGTTGTCCGTGCCTGGACCCCCGAGGAGTTGCGAACTGCGCGCTTTCTCCCTTCTTATGAAGAGCACCTGCGCTTCTTTACTGCGAGAGCAGCCTTACATCTCCCTATGAAGGCTTCCAAAAAGACTACTGTCTGTAAGTCATAACTGCACAGGAAGTAGAAGAACATAATTACATTATATGACTTGTCTGAGTCACCTCGGTAACAGTTCACTAACACACACTTTGTGAGTGATGAACCACACACAAAACTACTTAAATTAGCCGAAATATCTTGTTTAATGATGAATAATAATTGTGGAAATGATGTCCTAAGAGTTGTTTTCTCTTCCGCTGTCTAAACCCCACCCACCATCCCCGTTTTAGATCACGACTTATATACTAACTCGCAACCCCTAAGCAGGCGCGGATCTAGAGTTTGGTTTTGGGGGGGGGGTCAGAGAATCGAAATTTTTAAGAAAAATCCTATTACTAAAAACGCAATCACAAAATAACCAAACGTGCAAAACCAGACCAAATTTTTTGCAAGCTACATGGATAGAAATTTGATGCGTTTAGCGCACCAAAAATATTCGTACAAATTGCAAAGGCGTGATTTGCGACTTTTACATTGAGCTTCGAGAAATGTATCAAGGTACGTTACAGTTTCGGCAAGTCGAGTTGGTACCGACAAAGGGAGAAAGTCTTAGCTTAAAATGGCAACCATGCTTGCAGTTTGGACGTCGGCAACTTTTTTTGGTGCGAAATAAGCCCCAAATTCCTATCCGTGCATTGCTGCACATTCATCGTGGCATCACTATAGACATCGATTCGGTAATCACAAGGTTTGCTAAACAAAATAGACGAGTTGATTTTGTTATATTAATAATCGTTTTTATATAACAAGACGTATGAACTTCTAAATATGTACAGTTGTAACAGAACATAATAATTGCAATAAAGATATTTTTAGTAATGAATAAAATGAAAAAAACTGTTTTTCAGTTAAAATTCGTTAAGTTTTATTTGTCTGGTTGTTGTGTTTTCGTTTTTTGAGTTTGCAAAAAAAATGGTCTCCATTTGGTGGGAGAGTCATGCCCCCGTGATCCCCCACCCCCTTGAAACCGCGCCTGCCCCTAAGTGGCTTCGGTGGCGTAGTTGGTAGCATGCTGAGTTAAAATTCCCTCAGTGTGCCTTCCTTCGGAGGGGAAGTAAAGCCGATGGTCCCATGTCATAGATTTATGGCATTTAAGAGAATCTTCCACTAATTAAACTTGTGTGAAGCTGAATTATAGGTTAGATTTGACTAACGCTTTTAAGTTCCAACGTTCATCGCCAGGAGCCGACTGCGGTGGCATATAGTAACCAAGTTCAGAACTAGATATCGTTGATGGTGGCGTTTGGTAGCAAAAGTAGTAACTAATTTAAAATTGAATATCTGCAGTCCATACTTGAATTTTAAAAAAATCCTCTCGGCACGCCGGAAGGCGGAGGTAGATTTCACCCTGCAAACTAGGGGATAGGCTATAATAGGCAAAATATGCAGGTTTTCGTAGCAGGATCAGACCTCATTTATTGCAAAAAAGTATTTTACATTTGGAGGTTAATTAACTTGTTTATTTCGTTTTTGTATGCATATTTTTATCATTTTATTGTCTTATGGTGATGGTAACCTTCTTGTCATTTGGGGTTCATTTGTATACTTGTGATCACACTGTCCTTATGCAAGGTTTGGAACTGATGTGTAACTATCTAACAGTCTGTTACTTCTTCACGCAAAATTTTATCTCCCGCAGAGATTTTGGTTGGTTCCTCAGTTTAGGGGCTGCGACAACGTGGTCATGTAACCCCGTGTACATTGGGTGTGTGTAGAATCTGATAAACGGTGTTAATGATTGTGATGACTGTATTAGTCTGTAATTCAGGTAAGGTCTGCAGACGGTCAATTTTAAGTAGTAGTTCCTAATTTTGTACCATATACTAACGTCAACGATACCTAGCTGTGAACTTGGCTACTAGATGCCACCGCAACCAGCAACTTGCAACGAACGTTGGAACTTCCCCTCCAAAGGAAAGCATGCTGAGGGATTATTAGCGCTCTTAGAAAATCCGACGACTTTGGCCGGCTTTGAACCAGCGAACTTGGGCATATAAGTTCAGCATGCTACCAGTTAGCCGCTTCCCACAGAGTCAGATGGAAAAATGAATGTGATCTCGTGCAATGGCGTTGTCTTGGCAATCTCATCCCTCATCAATTTAGAAGCGTTGTCATGGTAATCTCTGATGGCACTTGGCATTTTCTTCAATTCCGAAATCATTTTTCTCATCCCTTGGCGTAATGGTAGGTCAGATCAAAATTTCTTTCAAAGTTTTAGGTAATTATTAGGGGAATATTTTCCATTTTGTACGGTTTTGATATTGTGCCTATTAAGAGAGATATGATTAATGTTTCCCGAAAAACCCACTTTTTCCACCCCTTTGGTCAATGTTTGGTGCTATCAAAAACTTTTCAAACATGAATTGTTGGCACTTATCCGACACATATTATGAACTTTGAATGGATTCGATATTTCACGCATTAAGAGAGTTATAGCGATATTTCACTTTTTCGAAAAAAAAAAAAGCCCCCACCCCCCATTTTCACCCCCTTCAACCGATTTTGCCCATTAACGAACTCGACCGAGATTTTAAGGGGATACATATTATGTAAAACATTCAAAGTGATTGGTGCAAAATTACGGCAGTTATCGTGACCACAAGAAACTGATATATATGCATATATATACACACACATATATAAACTTTTGAACTGACGGTGGTTTGGGAGTCAGGGGGATGTGAAACGCGAAGATATGTCGAAATTTTCCGGAAGTTGAAACATGGCACCCATTGCAATAGTTAGCTTTCTGATGAAATCTATCTAAAATAGGCTACATAATTAAAAGTACTACCTTCAACGACACCTAGATGTGAACTTGGCTACTGATGATGATGATGATGATGATGATAATTGTTGCTGCTCGACTTACTTTGGTCATAAATTAATGTCTTTCTGCAGAAACCTTTCTCGAGAAATGCTTTACGGAATGGTGAAAACCGCATAAAAATCCATCCCGTGGTTCTCCAGATTACCCGTTACATCCAAGAATGGGGGAATTTGTTTTATACTGTGTAGAGATATTCCGGTTGTGCCCGCGATAATACGCGTGAATTATGGGACAAATACAATATATCCATCCCAGCGCATAAAGTACTGCTTATCAATAATAATCTTTACCCAGGAGAATGGTTTTTGCCTAACGGTTCTGTCAAACAGGAAACGGGGTGCCCGCGGGCGAAACGGACTGGAGTGGTCAAACTGAAGCGGACAAGTCAAGGCGAACCAGTATAAAAGCGATCGCCATCAAGTGCATATCACAGTGTTTTCTGTTAATTCAACATGTCCTGCAGTTCCTCGGACGAAGAAGAATTGCTAATGATACTAATGAAAAAAGACAGGAGTTAGGCGAGTATCACAAATTATGCTGTGAGTTGAGGTGATTTCCTGACCGTTTTTTTCGTATATTTTCGAATGACTGTAGAATGCACTCGCGCACAAGGTCAATTAACCTCTCTGTTTCGTCGGCCATGCTTCCAGCCCGCGCGGTCTTTGTGGAAAATCACAACTGCTCACCTACCCGCCGCGATCAAGATTGGTCCGCCGCGGTAGACCGCCTCCTGTTTAACCAGGATGATGCAATATTACACAATACAAAGTTCGCAGCGGTCAGGCGGGCTGGTTCACGCGGGCAGCCCGCTTCCTGTTTGACCGAGCCTTAAAGTCTGTTCGCCGAGTCGAGATAGCACGCGTAAATACTTGCACGTTGTCACTTGACTGCCTGGTCAGGGAAACACGCCTAGTTCACGTCATTGGCTCTGCCGGACAGGGGTAGCCAAGAAGCTCCGAGATCGTTAGTCATGCCGTAGCCCTAGACAAGACAAGACTTGCTGCACTTAGTGCTGTATTGCACTGTATACTGTTGCCTGTCATAAGCAGTTAACAACTAATTAATAAATGAATTAATTAAATAAATACATAAACAAACAATAAATAAACCACGCTGTAGCATGTAACCGATAAGTCAGCCCGCTTCACATGTAGGCTATACACAGCACTGAAATTAGCATACGTTCAACATGTACAGCTCTATGCACCCCTTGCGGGCAATCACGTGTACAACTGTGTTTACTTCCACTATCTCGACTCGGCAAACAGACTTTAGACCAATAATTGCTAGGTAGAGCGGCCCGCAGCTAATATATACAGCCCAGGGTCACTGATGTGTGTTGTACTATTCTTTGGGTGATCACAGTTGGGGTGTCCAGCTCCGTGGCTAAATGGTTAGCGTGCTAGGCTTTGGCCCGAAGAGCGCAGCGTTCGATCCCCGGCTGAGCCATCAGGGATTTTAATCTCCTGGGGTTAATTCCCGTGGCTCGGGGATTGGGTGTATGTGACGTCTTCATCACCACTTCATTCTCATTGCGGCGCGCAGGTCGCGCACGGGCGTCAAGTAGAAAGACCTGCACTAGGCCTCTCCGGAGGTCACACGATCATCATCATCATCAGTGGAGTACTCGCGCATCAATAAACATAATCCAAACCAATCGTCTTGCCAATTAATGCTTTTTCACATAATTTCAAGGAGTAATTTGTATCCCATAAGTTTATTATTTATTTATCGTATGGCTTTTAGTGCCGGGAGTGTCCGAGGACATCTTCGGCTCACCAGAGGTTGTAGCTGCTTCAAGCGCAAGTTCCGTTCAATTTCAAGTAGTTCCAACTTTCGCTACCAGATGTCACTGCTACCTAGTGGTGAACGTTTTAACTTTGATAGAGCTTTTCTACGAAATCTAACCTAGAAATTTAGCTTCATACAAGTTTAGTCTGTGGAAGGATCTTTTACATGCCATAAATCTATGACTTGGGACCGCCGGCTTTACTTCCCCTCGGAAGGAAGGCATACTGAAAGATTTTAACGCTCTTAAAAAATCCGACGACTTAGGCCGAGTTTGAACCCGCTATCTTGAGCACTGCAGTTCAGCATGTTAGTAACAGTGTTGTGACGTCAGTGTGCATAGGTAACAATTGCGCCAAACAAACATAGCAACCCTCAGTATGCATTCCTTCGGAGAGGAAATAAAGCCGGCGGTCCCATGTCATAGATTTATGGCATGTTAAAGAACCCTCCACTAATTACACCTGTGTGAAGCTAAGTTGGATGGGTTAAGAATGTAAACAACGCTCTTAGGTTTCTACGTTCGTTGCCAAGAGCCGACTGCGGTGGCGTCTAGTAGCTAAGTTCTGAACTTGGCCTAGTAGTCGTTGACGGTGGCACTTGGCGGCAAAAGTAGGAACTGTTTGAAAAATTCTAAGTTGCAGTACTTAAATTTTAAAAAAAGATATAACACACTCTATTACAGCCATCACAATTAACACCGGTTATCAGACAGATTCTACACACGCCCAAAGTACACGGGGCTACATGACCACGTTGTCGCAGCCCCTAAATTTAAGAACCAACCAACCAAGCATAGCAATTGCCGTTGAATGAAAAAGAAAGAACAAATCATATTTACGGAATGTTGCACACATTTCCAACGCAGTAGTGTTAATGGAGAGTAATTTCAACTGGTAATGAATCCCAAGTCTTGCCCCGTGGTGTTGCGGTACCGCGCCTACCTTGCGTTTGGAGTCCCCGGGTTCGATCCCCGGCTCCGTCAGGGATTTTACAAACTGACATGAGGGCTGGAACGGGCTGCACACAGCCTCGTGACGAATATTGAGTATCTGTATGACAGTGAGGTGGTCACAGAGACAAAGGGGACGGCCGAGGGGACCCGACGCGCTAACCACGCGTCACCCCATAATCTGTAGGCTGGGCAGCGGTTGCATAGCAGGACTAGGCCGTTGATAGGTTGTAACGCCATGGAATTTGGTTTGGTTTTAACTCCCAGAATATGAAATAAGATATGAAAATCATGAAAATGACATATATAAGGTGCGTTCAAAAAGTAACGAGCCGGAGGCTGTAATGCGCAAACCGGTGACGACTTCGGCCAATCGTGGCGTGTGTAACGAGGTGTGGTTCCGACCAGAGCGTGGAAGGTCACAGCCCGTCGCTAGAGGGCACGCGTGCACGTCACGTGACGATACAAATCAAGCAGCAGCATGCATCAATCATCCAACACTGCCAGTCGCATTGCAAACAGTGACATGGAGGTGTCAAACGGAGAGCAAAGAGGTGTTGTACCGTTTCTGACAGCGAAAGGAGTAGGGGGAACGGACATTCATCGCCGAATGTCACAAGTGTATGGGGAACACTGCATGTCAGTTGCAAGGGTCAAGGCGTGGCACAAGCGCTTCAGGGAAGGACGGGTGTCGTTAGCCGATGATGCCCGGTCTGGGGCACCCCCCTGCATTACCGATGACAACGTCCAGCTGGTTGATGCACTCATTACCCAGGACCGCTGAGTGACAGTGAACGCCATAGCCACCGTGGTCGGATTGAGCGTCGGAAGTGTGCACACCATCATGAAGGAGCGACTGCACTTGCGGAAAGTGTGTGCCCAATGGGTGCCCCACAGTCTTCAAACACACCAGGAAGCATGTCGAATGGCCTACTGTCTTGGTCTTGGTTGGACGATTGATGGATGCTGCTGCTCGCTTTGTATCGTCACGTGACGTGCACGCGTGCCTTCTAGCGACGGGCTGTGACCTTCCACACTCTGGTCGGAACCACACCTCGTTACACACGCCACGATTAGCCAATGTCGTCACCGGTTTGCGCATTACAGCCTCCGGCTCGTTACTTTTTGAACGCACCTTATACATATATGGATACTATGCAGTAGTACTGTACGTAAGTGTATTATCCGGTATGGAATCAAGGTTTACCACTCTTTCTCATTCTACAGAGTATTTCACTTAAAGTAGGGGCCGCGCGGCGCGGCGCTTGAAGGGTCGGACGAGCACATGGCAACTCACTGAGTTTGGGGTCGAGAGATCGCCCGTACGAATGGCATGTAACAAGCACACATAACACATAATCAAAGTAAAATCATTGTCACAGAAGATGTTGAAAATGTCCTCCACCTGTATCCACTCATTTCTGGCATCTTCTAAGGAAATTTTCATTCACACGTATTAGTTCTTCTATCGGGATAGCCTCAATTTCTCTCGTGATATTTAGTTTGCAGAGATTAGGTTGCATAACTCGTTGCTCCAAGGAATTTTTTGACTCAAATATGTATTTCCTACTGAACTTGACCCTTGCCAGACCCTTAATTGAATATTGTACACCGATTTGGAGCCCTTTCAATAAAACACAAATTGAGAGTTTAGAGAAAGTACAACACAAATTCCTACGAATTTATGCGTATCGTTTCCTACACCCAATAAGGAATCATAACTACGCTGAAGTAATGATGCTATTGAAGCTGCCAACTCTTAAATCCCGTCGTGATAATTTTTATATTCTTAATATGTACAAGATTGTAAACTCTCACATAAACTGCCCAGAATTACTAAATTAAATCAATATCTATGTGCCACCCCCGTTCGATGCGCAAGCATAATGTCTTCGAAACAAACTGGCATCCGACTAATTATGGTCTAAATCAGGCTGTTCCAAATCCATGAGTTTGAGTATGCAAGTACATGCAAGTACTCAGCAATCTGCTCGGCTGGAACAGCCTGGTCTAAATAGTCCCATTGACAGAATGATGCGAATCTCAAATGGAGTCAGCATAGACTTGTTCAATACCGATGAAAGATCCCTGAGAAAATATCTGTTTTTCTCTTCATTAGACAATCTGTATGAACATAGTTGATTGTACTAGTAGGGTACTTCGTATTAACTCTTATTGTCTTTTATCCTGTATAAATGAAAATGGTGGAAGCCGTCAATAAATATGTATGTTTGTATGTATGTATATATGTATCTAGAGTGTGAAGGATTTGTTGCATTAACCTTATTTTTCAAGTTTCTCCATAAATAAAAATTGAAGCAATAGGCTTTATCACTAAGCAATAACACGTTATAAAATTATGAAACACAATAACAATTAAACAATAACTACGTTATAACAGGTGTAACTTAAAATAGGTTATAAACGAAATAACGAAGACAACTTGACTCGTCAAATCCTGCGTCACAACTGTCTCAGCACCGTGTTGCAATGTGCTCGTCTGACCTTTGGCTCGACCTTCTACCGGCAACGCTGCGCCAGCCCTGAGGCCGGCCCCACTTTAAATGAAAGATCCTGTACTTGCGAAGGTTTACCAAATTTTTTCATTTGTCCATTTTACAGAATGATAGTTCCCTTCAGAATGAAACCAGCCATCCTACGTTTAGAAAGACATTGACATTAAATAGACATGTGAGCACACTTGAGCCCAAATGCTCAAGAGCACGTTTCGAAGTAAATACATTAGTTGGTTGGTTCTTATGTTTAGGGGCTGCGACAACGTGGTCATGTAGCCCCGTGTACTTGAGTGTGTGTAGAATCTCTCTAATAACCGGTGTTAATTGTGATGACTGTATTAGTGTGCGTTATCTGTTTTTTAATTTAAGTACAGACTGCAACTTAGAATTTTTCAAATAGTACCTACTTTTGCCACCAAGCGCCACCGTCAACGACTACTAGACCAAGTTCATAACTTAGCTACTAGACGTCACCGCAGTCAGCTCTTGGCAACGAACGTAGAAACTTAAGAGCGTTGTTTACATTCTTAACCTATTCAATTTAGCTTCACACAGGTGTAATTAGTTTAAGGTTCTTTAACATGTCAAAAATCTATGACATGGGACCGCCGGCTTTACTTCCCCTCCGAAGGAAGGCATACTGAGGGATTTTTAACGCTCTTAAAAAATCCGATGGCTTCGGCTGGGTTTGAACCCGTAAATAAATTAGGATGAGTCTCTGCGGGGATTGCGTTCCTCCTGTGCTCCCCTAAAGGTCAACCATTGAATTTAAGAGAATAATCCAGTAAATGAATATTTGAGTCGTCCAGTTGCGAAACTCGTTTAATCCACTTGTGAATCAAGATCATGTCATAAAATTGTTTATTTAATTAGTTTAGTTTATTTTACTTTATTTTATTTGATATTGTTTTATTTTGTTTTGTTTAGTTAAATTTTAATTTGTTTTGTTTTCTTTTGATTTTGTTTTGTTTTATTTTATTTCGTTTTATTTTGTTTTAAATTGTTTTGCCTTTTTGTTTTGTTTTATTTTATTTCGTTTTTATTTTGTTTTGTTTATTTTGTTCTAATTTATTATATGTTGTTTTATTTTAATTTTCCTTGAAAACCACATAAAACCAAAAACAAAAAACACGAACAAAAAAGCAAAATTCAAAAACAAAAGCAAACGAGTGTACAGTACCCCAGGGGTATGCACCCCTTGGAGACCATCCCCCCATCATCTACTTAAATCTCCTAACTGGCAATCCTTGTAAAGCCAGACCAACATCTATCAAAACCGCAAGGACACCTTGCAATCCTGGAAAGCTGGCCCAATCCTTGCACAACTACTACAAACATCGACACACTATTAACTAGGGCAGCTATGCCATCACAATGCTGACAGCATAGCGCCGAAGAGTAAAGAAGGCGTCTTAATCAGGTCAAGCTCTCAATCAATTATCAGTTTTATAGTGTGACAGCCGAAGGCTACGCTGGTATCATCAGGTGAGTGAGTCAGAACGTGTTCAGAATCCTATAACTTTGTAACCTTACACCCAATTTGTATAAGACAAGTGTACACATTGTAACATCACTACATCCCTTAAAAGGGACTCACATATTCATTATTACTGACCAATAAACACTTGGTCAGTACATACACCTGCATTACTGTTTACACGCTTCTTTACGCCCTAACTCCCTTCCTGAACTCTCCGTCACTATTAGACGTGACTTATAGTAGCCAGATACTTGCTAGTGTAAGCAACATCGTATTCCCGTACCGGCCTGCTTGCTAGCAGCGGCCCGCGCCATATAGCTGACACGTACAAGTCGATTATCTAACCAGACAGCTGGGCGACCAGCACGGTGACCCTTGCATTGAGTTCCATCCCCTAAAACACTCCTACATTATTTATAGGAGCGCCCCAACACTAACACAACACTCTACACTGGTCAGCTTGCCCGACTTCGGGAAGCTACCCCTTTTTAGACACCTTCTTCTAAATCAACACAATAACTCTTCCGTTTTAGATCCTGCTACCCCCAAATAAGGGATCTAAAACAGATGGTGGAGGCGCCGGGTACTACGCACAGTAGAACAGGACTCAACCAACGAGCCCTCGTAGTAAAAACGGCCCGTACCGCACATAGCCAAGCGAGACTGAAATTTTTTTTTCTTGACCTTATATTACGTCACACATTTTTGCATATACATATAGGAGTTTGTATTATTACACCAACCCCCATTCGCCCCATAGTGTAAACGCGGTGGAAATTAGATGTCCACATTTAGAACTACACTAAGAGACTTTGCGCACCATTTGTCGGCTAGTACGACTCCACTCCTGCCGAAGCTAAAAATTAAGAACGGTGACTTAATAACTGACCAGACTGCAGTACAACTTCTCAGGGACCTTGAATTTAAAACATCACAGATCCGTGCTCAACACCCTACCGCCGCAGCACAAGTTATACATTTTACACGGTCCCAGGCCAGTGAACACACACAAGAGTCACCAGTATCCAGCGCTAGTGAAGTAGATTGCCTGCCAACACTCCATCCCCTATTGTTGCAGCAACTGCAAATCACAGAGCAGAAAGCTAGTAATCTGCTCGAGCGCATTACAGAGCTACTAGAGACAGACACTATAAAGGCCAATAATCATACGACAGAAGCAGTTCTTGACATCCACACTATTTTGGAAACTGTGAAACAGGATTTAGACAGGACTGTACACATAGTTAAATCCACACAGTACGACAACACACCGTCACTCAGTACAGACATATCAGATGACGAGCCACCTGGTAACATAACACAGGTGTCGTACACGGGAAGCGAGGCTAATTCCCCTCTAAATAGCCCAAACACCTCGGCACACAATAGTGGTGCGAACAGAATAGACAGACCAGAATCACTACACAGCCAACAAGAGACAGCTGAAAACGAGATGAAGAGACACACTGAGTACCCCATGATCCACCCCACAAAGTTCACGGGGGAAGGCCAGGATCCCGAGGAATACCTCAAGGCCTTCAATAGAACGGCCCGGATCAATGGTTGGAGCGAGGAAGTTAGGAAACGGCTCCTTCCTGCTTACCTCACAAAGGCGGCCATGATATGGTATGAGCTTTATGAGGACACACTAGAAGCTGCCACATGGGAGGAAACCGCTTTACTCTTGAAGGAGGAGTTCCAGCTCATACCAGACGATGACGATCTCTATGACCAGATTAGACAGAGGTCACAGGGACCTAAAGAGAGCGCCCAGGCATACATCAATGTAAAATTGATAATGTGCGAAAAGTACAACGCAGCCATGACAAATAAACAGAAAGTCAAGCTGTTAATGCAGGGCCTCAGACCAGCCATAGTGGAAAAGCTATGCATAATGAACAACCCCACGGTCCAACATATGTTAAATAACATAAAGACCATAGAGGAGGGAAGAAAGATCACGGAAAAGGCTACGGAAAAAGCCGTGGATCTGCACTTCCAAACTCAAAAAGACGACACCAATAATAAAATGGACGAATTGGTGGACAGAATGGAGAAACTGACAATAGCTGCCATCCAAGCGGGCGGGAGACCGCTAAGGGATGAGCACGCAGACAAACAAGAACACTATTATACTGAGAGGGACAGGGGGTACACAGAGAGGAGACGCTACGGGAGGGAGGAAAATTACTACCCTCCACAGCGGCCAACAACACCTCCCCCACAGGATAGGCCACACTACCCTCCTCGGTATTCACCGATATCATACACGGACACAGAGCCGACATACCCCTCACGGCGTTCACCATCCCCGTACACACAGGAGTACTACCCTGAGGAGTACGACCACGACATCCCCCGACGAAACAGCCCGCCACCAAATAGACGGTCATACGCTGCCCCACAATACAGGGCAGACAGGCAGTACCGGGAAAACTCGCCCCCACGCAGGCAGGGCTATGCAGCCCCGCAGTACAGGGGAAATGGGGAATATCGGGAGAACCCGCCCCCACGCAGGCAAAGCTATACATCCCCACAGTACAGGGGAAATGGGGACAGGCGAGGAAACCCGCCCCCGACCAGACAGGAGTATGCAGCTACCCAGTATAGGGAAAAGGGGAACCGACGGGAAAACCCGCTTCCCCAGCATCAGACATACACCCCACCCTGGCGGAAACAGGAAAACAGACCCCCGGGCAATAACAGACAGGGAAGAAAACCCACTAGAGAGCGGGACAATATAGATAAGTACGCAAAGGGCCCAGAACACTACCCCCTCCCCGACGAATACCCGAGGGAGTTCAGGGATGAAACACCCCACAGGACAGACAGGGGGGCAATACTCCCTACGCCTAGCCACACACCGCAGGCGGGGAGCTGGCGCAGCCACCCCGAGGGGGGGCGCACATACATTACAGGCAGGCGTACACCCACGTTTCAAAAAAACGCCTAGATGGGGAGGTTCGGCCAGCTGATGAAGCGGCTGAGGTTCCTCCCCCAACACAACACAAGAAAGGCCCTTCCCCCAAGCAAACTCGCAAGAGTAAGGGGAAGAAGCAGCCAGCTAAAGCTAAGGCTGACGATCCGCCCCCGGACCGTTTCCAAACACACCCCGTGCAAGGAGACGGCAACTGTCTGTTTAGGGCCATGAGCTTCCTAATCCGGAATACCGAGGACTATCATGGGGACTATCATGTTTGACAGAAAACGGTCAAACATATCCTGGCCAACTGGAAAGAGTACCGAGACTTTGTGTCGGACGAGCGGGAAAACCCATTCCAGACCGGGGCGGATTACAAAAAATACGTGGGTAGAGACGGCACTTATGCCAGTGCCGTAGAGGTGACCGCTCTCGGCAAGGTGCTGCAAGCCAACATCCATGTATACACTGATGTGCACTCGCCTCCGCTATTTTCCACTGCGGGATTCGGTAGGGACCTACATGTACTTTTTACAGGAAGCCCTAAGGCGGGACATTACACACCCCTCACAATTGTAAGCAAACAGCCTGAGAACACGCCCACACCCTCCAAACAGAAAACCCTACCCCCTACACCACAATGCAGGATGGGAAGTGAACACACACAGGCGCAGGACGCGAGCTCGCTCGGCACTGGGAAGCCAGCAACAGGAGTCGAACTCGCGACCGCCTGGAACAAAAAACGGGGGTAACAAGGGAAAACTCAGGGTCACGTTCGCGGACACACCTTCCCGAGAGGAAGGAAACGACAGTACGCCTACACAAAAGCTGGGAACGGTCAATTCATTAAACGTTCGCCAGCAGACTTCTAGTCTAACAGCAAGACCGGTTAAAAGAGCTGGCAATGTACTTGGCGAACGCACTTTGCTGACCGGGGCAAAGTATTCAGGACAGGAAGTCAGCCGAGAGGCGAAGCGTGCCAGGTACGATAAGCGGACAGCTCCGTGCCTTCCCAGCACAAATGTCACTCCGGCAACAACAACAACAACAACAACAACAACATATACCCTACACAATACATCGGTGCAGGGCAATGGATTTCAGGTATCGACCCTCACGATACACGCCAACATAAATGGCCACAGAGTGCAGGCCCTAATTGATACTGGGGCAGCCGTAAGTTGTGTTAATAGACGACACGTTGCCGAGGCTCAAATACACGATGTCACGGGAGACATCCGGCTGGTAGCGGCCAATGCTCAGACGCTAGAAAACGTGGGGGTGGCAAACATACATATCAGGATAGACCATTTTGCCACAACGCACCCCATGTTCGTTATCGAACACCTTTCTGCGTCAGCCATAATTGGCATGGATTTTCTCGCTAGATATGAGGCTAGCATAAATTTCGCTAGTGGTCAGATGCTTTTAAAGCACGACCAGAGGCTCACCACACATCCCATGGTATACACCAGGAACAGAGATGGGATTCGAGCGGAGCGAGAAAATCACGAGCATCAGGCCCCTACACTGCACACTATCAGCCAATACACAGACACACACACAGATAAGGCGGCCAACCAGAACCACAGGCAGGACCTGACTCCGGAGCAAAATGAAAGGCTCACGGAGCTCCTGGAGACCAACAGGGATATTTTTGCCCATTCAATGAAGGATCTCGCTGTGACAGACCTCATTGAACACCATGTCACACTCACTAGTGACCGGCCAGTACACCAGCCTCCCTTCAGAGTGAGCCAGAAGGAGAGACACGCCATCGACGCTCGGATCTCAGAGATGCTCGAAACAATATTATAATATAAACAATGTAGGCCTAATTAAAGTCAAAATTATAATAGTTAAAATAAAAATATGGTAATTATAATAGAATGACATAAAAATTACCACGATAGCCCTATACCTTTGTAAATTAAACATAAAAAGTGCGTCATTTTAACAGATTTTACATGAAATTACGATTTATCTAATTTTAATTACAATAGTTTGCGCCAAGCAGGAGTTAGGAAATTTGATTGTATTGAACATTATCTCAAGTAGTCTATAGATAGGCTAGAGACTATGGTTTCATTCTTCCTCTTAATTTACAAAATAATGTGTGATGTTTGTTCAAACAAGTGTGACAGTAGCATAGGCCTATCTCCAATTCAATCCATACATTCATCATAGTAGCAGTATGGAACCGGAGCGTAAATTAGCATTTTAAGAATGTCCAAGCTGTGTAGTATACGAGTAGGATAACATGTCAGATGACTTCACATACATTTCATCTCAATTTCATGGTAGGATAACATGTCAGATATTACACATCATATGCGTCTACTGTAAGGCTCGTATCTTTTTTTAAATATTTCTTTTCTGTCAGTTTAAGTATCATGTGCCAGTTCTGTAGTAGTATTCATCATCATCCATAAAACAAATAAATCCACCGGGCGAAGCCGGGCACTGCTGCTAGTATACAAAATATACCACAAAACTCTATATACTGTAGTAAATGACTTTCAGTTAAAATGTTACTGCTTTAACTTGTTATTTTTAATCTTCCTCGATGTCATTATCAATATTGACCACCTCGTTGCGTAGTGGCTAGCATTCTTGACTGGCTCCTCGGAGTCCTGAGTTCTATTCCTGGCTCCGCCAAGAAATTTAATTCTGATCTGAGGGCTGGGACTGGGTACACTCAGCCTCGTGAAGCAAAACTGAGGAAAGGTAAGTTCTATTCCTACCTCGGCCATCTTAGAAGTGGTTTTCCGAGGTTTCCCCCACTTCTACTCCAGGAAAATGCGGGGATGGTACCTAACTAATGGCCACGGCCGCTTCCTACCCAAATCATATATCTCTTACAAATACACACACTAGTACAGACATGACAGTGACACAGGTTATCAGAGAACTTCTACACACACATCTAAGTACACGGGACTACATACCACCGTGTTGCAAAGCCCATAAAGAATCAACAACAAATTTCATTTACATGTTTTATTTACAAAAACAGCCGAAGAGTAGTGAATGTATTTCCTATTTTGCATATTAAGTAGGCTTAGTTTAGAAAAAAATAAGAATTTCACTGACAAGCTACGTAAATAATGCAGTATACTGTAGTCTACCAAATGGAAAGAAACAGCTTGACAAATTTTTTCAACAAAAATTTCGAATTTCGGAGTATGGCAGTTTTTGTAGAAGTGTCTGCCCATGTAATCATTGGGGATAATAATCTAGGTAAAGGATAATTATTAATTTCTGGTTTGAGAATGTAAAATTTTACTCTCCAATGGAATTTTATTACTAAACAAATTTACTCGTGTGTGGCGGAGCTCTTTCCGGTCACAGAGGGAGTCCATCATTTTGTGTAGGCTAAGGATAGTCATATAAGATCCACCCACTCGCACCTAATGAGAAGGGAAGACCCCCCACTTTGTACCTGTGGAGTCGTTTTCACCATGGCCCACATTTTAACCGAGTGTGTGGATCTTGCTGACTTACGAAGAAACCTTGGTTTGCAGATGACAATCAAACTTATATTAACCGATGACGCGGTGGCTGCTGATCGCTTATCCGCTTTATAAGTGAGAGTGGCTTAGGGCCAGCAATCTAAATTTTCCCGTGTAAATTGACTCAACGACTTGTTCGTTTTTGAATGATAATTTTTTCCCCGTAATTTTTGTTTATTTTTATACGTATTATTTTTATTAATTTTTTAGTTATATTAATTTTAGGTCTTTTCAAATTTAGGTGTCCACCTCAAAATTTTCATATCAATTCCAAATTTGTATTCTTTAAACTGTGTTAAGAGGGGAAGATGACCTCGTAGTTCCGCCCCTTAAAACAACAATAACTAACTAGTAAACAAATTTATAGTACCTACACTTTTAATATTTTTTATAAAATTATTGCAGTGATATTTTGAATCATGTACTGTAATAGATGGCTTAGTAGTGTTTTTCTGATCATGAACTTACCAATCTTTTTCTCTTGTTCGCAGGTAAGTGCTGTTTGTGTTCGAGGTGTGGGTCAGGCCAGACCTAGTGGTGAGTTCGCCTATATTATTATTATTACTAGCAGTAATTCCTGGCTTCGCCCGGTGGATTTATTTGTTTTACAGAACTAGATCGCTCAAGGATAATGATCGGTTTAATTGAAAGCACCAACGCTTATTGCAGCTGATAACCTCAGTATACTGCACCAACACCCTCGCCTTGAAACAGAGGCATACTATTGTCATGATGATAATTGTTTTAAGGAGCCTAAGAAATCTTTTTGCACTAATTACTCCCCGTGGCTGCAATTTATAAGCAGCTCGCAATTCTGCACCAGAACATTGGTAGGGGTGACGTGATGCGGCCCGCATTACATGGCAACAATAGACTTCGGTATTATTGAAGCCGTTCTGGAGCGCTTGTTCTTCCGACTTACTGAACAAAAAGCAATCATTAAGGTTACCTGAGAGGTGTAGCCTAATGCTACATAGCCTAAACTATTCCTCTTGAATCGGGCTATCATATACAAAAATAATTCTTCGAATCCGACAGGTAGTTCCAGAGATTAGCGCGTTTAAACACATAAACAAACACACAAACTCTTCAGCTTTATTATATTAGTATAGATTATAGATTGAGTTACGTAGCTGGACATCTAACAGTCGAGTGTGGGAGCTATTCAACCATACAGCAGAGCAGTACTCGGCAGTCCAATATAGATAGACCATTAACTGGAAAACTAGGGCATCTCTGTAGCTAAACTCTAAGGATAATTCTCAAAGCGACTGGCTTTATGGCGCAGCGGTAACGTTCTCGCCAGCTGTGCTCAACGTTGCAGGATCGAATCCTGGCGCAGTCAGTTGGAATTTGAAGGTGCGCAAATGCGAGGGAGCCGTGTCAGTAGATTTACTTTACACGTTAACGATCACCTTTGGGACAAAATCCCAGCACCCCTGGCGTCTCTAAAATCCACTGTGGTTAAAAGGGACGTACAACCAATGTTACTATTAATTTATTCATTCATTTATTCATTTTTAATTTATTAATATGTTTGCTTGCTTTTTATTTGTTTTATATATTTAATTTATTATTATCGGCCATCTACAGACTGCGTTATTCCGTCTCATTCCTCGAACTTGGGTGTTTGCTCAGTACGCCCGCATTCGATCTTGATGGATTTATTTCCTTTTAGGGGTACAAACCTTGCCCCTTTTCTTGGAAACCTTAGCATATTTCAACTTACTATTATTATTATTGTGGGAAACGGTTTACAGATCATGTCACTCACAAGCATCGAATACAGGACTGAATTATTTATTAAACCAATGAAACTGATTAAAATACAGTAGAGGATTAGGCTAAGGGGATTTGTTTCGCGGCTCGTCAGAACTCGGAATATTGCTTCTCTTCTCTTTTATTCTCAGACAATGGCGCTGAGCTTACTCCTGCGTCCCCTAGATCCCATACTCGGCCGTCTTGATTCTCATCTGGCTCCCACATTCGGCCGACCTGATCCTCATCCGACCCGGATGAAAAAGATCCGCTCGGCCAGGGCCTCACGAACTCCGCACAGGACGATGTGATTCATGGTCCAGCATGGTCTCCTTCTCTGCTGACGTCATATACGTCGTTGAGCTTAACTCGAGTCACTCGATAAGGTCCTAGACTTTCGGTTTTTAGTTTCAGATGTGGACCGATCTGAGTGCGTTTGATGGCAACCAGGTCATCGACCTGATACTTCTCAGGCTCCTTACGACGTCGGTTGAATTCAGCACGATTTTCAGATTGTACCTTTTCTATCTGCTTTTTTGCATCTTCTCTCATCTGAACACGTATTTCGTTGAACGAATCGATCAGCTCCTCTTCGATGAGTTGCACTATACGTAGATCATTTTGGTTGTGCATTCTGACTCCTGTCAGCAGCTCGAAAGGTGGCATTCCGATGCTCCTCTGGAACGTAGAGTTGATAGCTCGTTGGACGGGTGGTACAACCTTGTACCATTTTGTCGGATCGTCAATGCTAAGTTTAGCGATGATCTTGGTCACAGTTGAGTTGACTCTCTCGATTTGACCATTGGCTCTTGGCAGTCCAGCTGGGATCAAGATATGCTTGTTACCCTGCGATTTGCAGTAGTCCTGAAACTCGTGGGAGGTGAACGATGGCCCTTTGTCGGTGATCACTTGAACTGGGTTTCCAAAGTTCGTTCTCTGAAACTCCATCTTTTCAATCGTCTCGGCCGATTTGGTAGTTTTCACAGGATACAGCCAGGTGAACTTCGTGAAGGCGTCTATCACACAGAAGATGTGTTCATATCCCTTGTGTGTAGACTTAAGTGGTCCAATGTGATCCATGTGGTAGGTGTGCAAGGACACACTCTCCTTGAACAGCGGATGTAACCAACCTTCTTTCTTGCCTGCCTTCCTGTTAATCACCAGACACTTCACACAGTTGGCTATGACTCGTTTCACCTTGTTGGCCAAGTCTGGAATATAATATTCCTGCTTCACGTCTTCTTCAGTCCTTTTAACAGCGTAGTGTCCCTTCTCATGTGCAGCTCTGATGATTTCATGGTGCATTGCCCGCGGGACCACCAACGTCTCTCGCCCGTTAACAAATTTAAACAGCAGTCCATCTCTGACGATGAAGTTTTCGTAAGGCCCATTCTCCAGTGTCGCTTTTATCGCTGTCAATCCTTCGTCTTTTCTCTTGGCAATTTTGATCCTCGCTGCAAGGCCATCAGGGAATCCAAACATCACTGCTGGACATCGGCTCAGGGCGTCGACATGTTTCATCCTGGTTGCAGTTCGGTGTTCGATGGTATAGTCAAACTCCTCCAAGGCCATAGCCCATTTAGCTACTCGTGGGAACAGGTCCCTGTTGTGCATTGTCTTTTGGAATGCCATACACTCAGTCACGATCTTGAACGGAATTCCAAGCAAGTACACCCTATACTTTTTTAATGCATTCACCACAGCTAAGATTTCAAACTCGTAACTGCTGTATTTTTCTTCCTGTATCGTCGTATTTTTACTCATGTATGAGACGGGATGTAGTTTGTTGTACTCTGGGTACTTTTGCAACAACACAGCGCCATACCCACTCTTGCTGGCGTCAGTGCGCAGCTCCGTCTCGTATTTCGGGTTGTATATCTTCAACACAGGTTCTGAAGCGAGAAGACGTTTGAGCTCAACAAATGCACGTCGTTGTTCCTCGCCAAACTTGAACTCCGGCTTACCTCACAACAGATCGCTCAGTGGTTTGGCTAAAATCGAGAAATTTGGGATAAATTTTCTAAAATAGCCAGCCAATCCGAGAAATCTCTGCAGTGCAGCGATCGTCTTTGGCTCCGGGAAGTTTTGTACAGCAAGGACCTTCTCAGTGGCGGGTTGAATCTGTCCACGTTGAATAGTGTATCCAAGGAACTGTACCCTCCTCTTCAGAAACTGGCACTTCTCGAAGTTGATTTCCAGCCCGTACTCTGCAGCTAATTCCTACACTCGTCCCAATCGTAGGAGTGCCTCGTCGTCATCCTTCGATGGGATGATTAAGTCATCCATATAGGTAAACACTATGTTCCCTCAGATTAACTCCCAGAGCACAGCTTTAATAAAGCGTTTGAAGACTGCAGGTGAGTTGGTAAATCCAAATGGGACTTTTTTGTACTGGTACTGTCCAGAACGCGTTACGAATGACAAATATCGTCGACTTCCTTCTTCGACTTCCACGTGAAAGAATCCGTTCCTGAGATCAAAGGTGCAGAACACCGTAGCATCCTGTAACTTGTCCAGAAGATCCTCTATAACTGGCATGGGAAATAGATCCCTAACCATGATTGAGTTCACTGGACGAAAATCAGTACAAAGTCGCTTTTTTCCATTTTTATTTTTGACTACCACCACTTGGCATGTATATTCTGATTGACTCGGTTCTATGATATCTTCCTCCAACCACGCCTCGACTTGCTCATCGACAAACTCGTTCTCAAGCGGTGCCATTCGTCTGGGCCTGCTAAATATCGGTTTTTCTTCTTTTAATGTGATCTTCATCTTGTCATCAGTAGATTTCGTCTTCTTTGGTACATATCTCGCTACCAAATCCTGGATCTGTTCCCTTTTTTCCTCATCAACGCAGTTCTCGATATCAAATTCCTGTTCGTCGGCTACCCTGATCAAACTCATTGAGACCTCTAGTTTCTTGATGGTAACTCCTTGCTTGCTCAGGATGACCTCACCCTGATCCAATAGATCGTTACCAATAACCATGTTCCACTCCATAGTATCATCAGAAACAACATAAACGTTGGTTTGGAACTCCGGCTCGTCTACCTCAACGACTGTTGTGAAGTAACCTTGAGGAGCAACAAAACCATTACCGAATCCTTTCAAAACAAGATCCGTGCTATTCAATCCTGGGGAACCCATGGTCTTATGGATGTTTTGTCGCAGTAGGTTATAAGGACTGCTACAGTCGATAAGTGCCTGAAGTTTCTGCTGACCCAAACTAACCTCTTTGAAATTGAGGCAGCTTTTCTTTTCATCAATAAGATTGATACCTTGATTATTCCTCTGATCGTTCTTGTTCTGTTTTTGCACTTTTTTGAAATGTGGCCAAACTCGGTGCAGTTGAAACATCGCTTGCCTTTATCCTTGTGCTCACATTCCTTTGAACTATGACCAGATCCACCGCAATTATAACATCTATCTCCACTACTCGCCTCTTTCTTCTTTGTACTGCCCCAACACTTTCCGTCCTTCTCGTTGGCACTCTTGGCACTTCCTTGAAAATTACTGTTATTATACTTTGTGCTTTTCTTTGGCAAAGACTTCAACGCCATCTCATAACTTCTCATTTTCTCCTTGAAATCCTTGGAATTTTTTGCTCCATAGAGAAGAAGTTTTGATCCTGAATCGTCTTCGATCCCATCAATCACGTACTGACACAGAGAAACTTGCTCAACATCACCTCTACTGGCGATTTCCTTCATCACAAGAAAGTACTCCTGTAGAGATTCGTCGCGCTTTTTTCGTCGCTGGGTTAACAACTTGTGGATTTCTGCACTGCTTGCCGCCACGTCAAACTCCTCTTTCTAGGCCTTCTTCAGTGCAGTCCAGGACGTCAACCTTTCTCACCTTGAATAGAAAGCTTAGCTAAACCATCGAGTGATTTCTTAGCGAAAATAAACTTTTTCAGCTCACTCCATCCCATCAAGATTGACGTCTCCTCAAAATCTGCGATCCATTTATTCACTGGGTAAACATCCTTACCGTTAAATGTTTTCATAGCCCTCTACGTCGCGGAACGACAATGAAAACTTATGTTCTTCTCTATACCTTCTGTACTGGTCTTCCTCTTCGCTCTCTTCGTCTTCTTGTTTCCCGGTCAATGCATGTGAGATTTTCGAAGTGAAATGCCATGTCCTGTGGTTCGGATTCCACGTAAAAAGGAGGTCCCGTGGCTCATGATCTCAAGATTAACGGTCACGTTAAACTACAAGCTTCCTTTCCTTTTTCCTTCGTCTTCTTCGTCTTCTTCATCTTCGTCATCATCGTCTATATTAGTTGCGAGTTCATCCAATTTTCTCAAGTAATAACAAATGGTGTTAATCATTACTTCCTTTGTCCCGATCTCGGTATTAAGAATCTCAGAAACACGCAACAGATCAACCTTGGAAAATGTTTCTTCGATAAATTTCTTCTTAGCTTCCTCTTCAATGAAATTTTCGTCAAAATCGAATCCAGGAAACTCTCGCAGTCGCTTTCGATTCTTCCTGTTGTCTGGTATATGCTCGAAAATGAGGTTATGTAAAACTTGGATTGCTTTGACCGGAGCATCACTTAAGTTCTTATTTATTTTCTCTATTGCACCGAGTGTAGTCATCTTATTTGTTTACTCACGTCTGTCACGTAGTTTTCCGTCAATATCACTTCCTCATAACCTCGCTATCAAACCTGTTTAACCTCATTCACCAAACCGGTGATATCGTCGAATACCGCTTCCCGTCGCTTCTCTCTGAAGAGTCGCTATCCTCTTACCACATCCACAATCCTCTGTCGTCGTTTAGATTCCGACCCTCGTCGTCGTCACGGCACCACTAATTGTCACTGAAACTGAAGAACAAATTTTGCTAGCCTATGAATCCTCGTCGTAGATTCGCACGTCGTGGGCTCACAAAACTGCACGTCGTCGCGTCGTCAGCGTCGTAGGCAACAGCAACAAATATGATTAGCCATCCACTTCGTCGAAAATAGCGTCGTATTTTGCGTCATACTTCGTGTCGTGGATTGCGTCGTAACTCGTTGTTTCAGTTCATCCCGGACGAGCTCCCATTTGCGGGAAACGGTTTCCAGATCATGACAGTCACAAGCATCGAATATAGGACTGAATTATTTATTAAAACAATGAAACTGATTAAAATACAGTATAGAATTAGGCTAAGGGGATGCGTTTCGCGGCTCGTCATAACTCGGAATATTGCTTCTCTTCTTTTATATTCTCAGACAATGGCGCTGAGCTTACTCCTGCGTCCGCTAGATCCCATACTCGGCCGTCTTGATCCTCATCCGGCTCCCACATTATTATTATTATTATTGTTATTATCACCGTTATGTCAACCAAAGTCTAACATCGTACCGTAGTTCTATCTTAGGTCAGGCGAGAAAGCTGAAACGCGAAAAGAACTACGCCTTTCTCTGGGTTGACAGATCTGGTACAATAAAATTGAGGAAGAAAGCTGAAGATAGACATGTCTACGAGCTGCGGACACCCGACGACCTTGAAAAACTGAGATAAACAAAATGGCTGAGGACAAGTTTCTTAGGATTTACTATCAAAACGTCTGAGGACTGATTAGTAAAACACAAGAATATTACCTTAATACACTTAATTGTGAATATGATATAATTCTAAATACAGAGACATGGATTTCGGATAGTATGCAGGATGGTGAGCTATTTGATGATACTTTCACTGTATATAAAAGAAATGGGGAAGGAACTAAAAAAGAGGGCGGAGTTCTGATAGCTGTGAGAAAATATTTTGTTTCGAGTAACTGCCATTTTGATACCGGGGGCTTAGAAGCATTGTGTGTTAAAGCAATAATTAGTGGAAACATTCATTTTATCATTACTGTGTATTTCCCTCCAACTCCAAACTAGAGTATTATCTTGCATTCTTCAGTGCAATTGAAGAAAAATATTATCAAAACCATAATTTAATCATTGCAGGGGATTTCAATATTCCAACAATTTCAGGTACATGTTGAGTTCTTCTCAAATTTTATGTCATTGTATAACTTGTCATCCCATACCAATATTCAAAACTCCAAAGAACAAGACCTTGAATTAACAAATATAAATAATACTATATCGGCTTTTAGGGAAAGGGATCCGTTAGTACCAGAAGATGTTCACCATCCTGCACTAAGTTTAGTCATCAACTACAATCGTATAGGAATGGTAACAAATAGTACTAAAAAAGTATATAATTTCAAGAAAGCAATTTTTTTAGGCCTGTATAGCTCGTCGCAAAATTCGGACTGGACCCCATTAAAACAATCTTGCAATGTTGAAGAAGCTGTAGGATATTTTTACAAAATATTCCATTTAGCTTCGGAGACAAATTGTCATATAAAACATATTCAGTCAAAAAGAAAGTATCCTTGTTGGTTTAATAAAGAAATCATTAATGCTTTAAACTTAAAGATTATCACCGGAAAAGTATGACGTACAGTCAATCAAGTCTTGAATCTTACAAAGAGCTAAGAAAAAATGTTAAAATTATGATAAGCAGGAGTTACCGAAATTACATAAAACAGGTTCAGGAAAACTTAGCGATAACAAAAAATATTTCTGGAATTTTATTAAAAATAAGAAAGGTAACACAAATCAGAGCAATCAAATAATGTCATACAAAAGTAATCAGCTGAATAATTCAAGAGATATAGCAGATGGTTTCGCTGCATGTTTCCAACGTATGTATTTGCCACAAGCTGCAAAATACGTCATTCAAGCAGAAGGAGATGGTCCTAAAAGTTATTCTCCATTTTTAGCCTACTTTTCACATTTTGCAAAAATGAGGAAAAAGTAGACTTATGAGATCGCGCAAATGTGTGCCTGTCTGTCTGTCCGTCTGTCTGTCT
Source organism: Meconema thalassinum (assembly GCA_946902985.2). Classification (NCBI taxonomy): domain Eukaryota; kingdom Metazoa; phylum Arthropoda; class Insecta; order Orthoptera; family Tettigoniidae; genus Meconema; species Meconema thalassinum. Next base: position 92,977,449 of record OX336394.1, read on the forward strand.
GTCTGGCTGTGTGTGTGTGTCCCCCTATCAACTCCTAAACGGCTGCAGCAATCGAAACAAAATTTGGTAGGAGTAAAGATCTATACCTGAATATATCACGGCCATATTTGAAAGTAATGTCAGTGCTACCAACTGCTGAAAAATCACAATTGAAATTTGAGATCCATGTTGTATATCTTGGAAGGTATGAATGGGAGCTATTTCAAATTTGGCACACATATAGATAATAATATTGCAATTTAATTTCCGGAGGCCATCCATGGCAGTGTTGCCAAAATGATTATAAGCCCGCGGATAGGTCCATATTTTAAATGCATATAACTTCTACACTATCAATTGGATATCAACCAAATTTCGTATGTGCTATGTATACATAAACAGATAAGACTGAGCGTATTCTTAAGAGCCACCAGGGCTGACAAATGTTAATAAATGCTCTCATTTTTTTAAATCCAAATACCCATATATCCGAAAATATGCAAGCTGACAGCATTAAACTATGCACACGTATAGTACCTGACATTGTATATTTATTTGGAGTAACTTATATACGTCAGTGCTACCAACATGATTCTAAGCCGGCTGAGAGGTCCAAATTTAAATACATGTAACTTCTATACTATCATTTGGATTTCAACCAAATTTCGTGTGTGCTAAGTGTACCATAACAGATATGACTATGCCGATTCTTAAGAATAACCAGGGCTGCCAACTGTTAATAAATACTGTCTCTATTTTTGTTACCCTAATATCAATACATCAGGAAGTATGTAAGCCAATAGCTCTAAACTTTGCACACGTATAGTACCTGGCATTCTAGATTAGTTTGGATTAACTAATATAGGCCTACGACAGTGCTGCCAACATCATTCTAAGCCTGCTGATAGGTCCAATTTTAAAATGCATGTAACTTCTATACTAGCTAATGGATTTCATTCAAAATTGACACAACAATAGATCATATTATTTCAGATTATTTCTGACCAATAAATGTATGTCATTGTGGCCAACATGATTTTACGCGCGCTGTTAGATCCAATGTTTAACTGCATGCAACGTCCATGCTATCCATTGGACTTCAACCAAATTTTGTATTCTGTACCTTAAGAGTTGGAACTAAGAATATATTCAGTCACCAGGGCTGCCAACTGTAGTTCTCTATTAGGCTACATTATGCCAGGTATACAGCATTTCGAACTAATTAGAAATTTCGATATTACCAACTTAATTTCGTCATTATTCTAGATAGATCTATATAGATTAATCATTGGCATGAATCTTAAATTTTAAGAAAAGTAGGCTCTTTAGTTCGTCACGGAACTTCTTGATAATCATGTGACTGAAAATGAATACAAAATGGCTGCCAAACATCTAAAGCCCAGGCATTCAGTTGGTCCTGATGGTGTTCCGCCATATATAGTAAAAGGCTGTTCAGATGTGCTCAGAGAACCACTGTGTCTAATATTTAACCTGATACTGCGTACTCAAACTTATCCGTTATTATGGAAAACTATTTGAATCTGCCCTATTTTCAAATCTGGAGATAGGAACACAATTGAAAATTATAGGCCTGTATCAATTGTATGCGCACCCGCGAAGATATTTGAATTTATTCTGTACAATAGAATATTTAGACACGTTCAGAACTACATAACGGATAAACAGCATGGATTATTCCCAAATCGCTCGACCACTACTAATTTAATTAATTTCGTGCAGTACGTAATTAATTCATTTCATGATCTTAGCCGTGTTGATTGTATCTTTACAGACTTCGCAAAAGATTTCGATAGATTAAATCATGATGTGTTAATTAAAAAATTCTGTGATTTTGGCATCTGTGAACTGCTATTAAACTTGTTTGCATCATAGTTGAACGGTAGACGGCAATACGTTTTTATAATCGGTATGACTCCTATGAATTCATAGCCAACTCCGCAGTTCCACAATGATCAATTTTAGGACCATTATTTTTTATATTATTCATCAATGATCTACCACAAAGAATAAAACATTGAGAATGTCAATTATATGCAGACGATTTTAAAATTAATAAAGTTATAAAAAATTTAGAAGACGCAGTAAAGTTACAAGAAGACATTGACCGTGTTTTTATCTGGAGCATTAAAAATCAGCTAGCACTGAATATAAACAAATGTTTTTACCTTAAATTTTCATCAGCAAAATGTACATCCGATTATACATACACAATTAATGGAACAAACTTAAAACCATTTATGTCTATCAAGGACCTGGGAGTTATTTTAACACATAACATGTGTTTTAAGCACATCTATTTCTGTGTCAATTCGTCATTCAAAACTCTGGGATTTGTTATTAGGACAACTAAAGAGTTTACGCGCATTAAAGCCATCGATCATCTATTCAAAATCTTGGTCCGTAGCAAGTTAGATTACGCTTCAGTTATTTGGCACCCGTATTATAAATCACTGGAAGGGAGCCTCGAAAAAGTTCAAAAATGTTTTCTAAGGTACTTATATTACAAAGACAATAATATATCTGCATTTAAAGCAAATAAATCATATACTCAACTACTGGATGAATTCAACTACATTAGATTGCCAGCAAGGCGCGAAAACTTAAAGCAGGTGTTTTTGTATAAAACAGTTAATGGAATGTTGGACAACAGTGGCTTCATGCAGCATATTCATTTCAATGACAGAGCAGGAAATTTGCAAAACCGAGATCTCTTAGTTTGCAAAATACCAGAAACAGTATATTATAAAATTCACCATTTGTAAGAATGTGTCTGATGTACAATAAACTTGCCAAAATCAACAATAGTTTAGACTTCAGCTCTGCATTACCAGTATATATAAAGGTTTAAAGAGCTACAATTCTTACATTGCAAATGAATAATTGTAAATGTTAGCAACTACCGGTATGGAATGTAATCTGTAATTTTGTCTGTATGTGTAAATATGCATGGTACTTATGTTATATCTGAGCTATAGTGTGACTTATGTATTATTGTCAAATATTTTTCTAAAACTTCTTTCCATATTTGTTTGTAATATAGACCTAGTATGTACATTTTTCGTTTGGTAAATCTGTAACAATTCAATACAGTGCAATGTACGCCTTCTGGAATTGGAGCCTAAGCTCTGTTGAAGGTATAAATAAATAAATAAATAAATAAATAAATAAATAAATAAATAAATAAATAAGTAATAGTCTGGTAAAATACAAAGCAAGTATGCAGATTACATTGAAACTACTAGTTCTTTCGTCCTGTTGCAAAAGTTGACTGAGTTTTTTAAGTTGTGTGGTAGTATATAATCTATAATGCATTTTCAGAAATTTCTGTATAAACTGTACTAGATTGTAATTTGGAGTATTTCTGAAATTAATCATAGGTCTGATGGGAATGGTTTTTATGGATTTTTAGAGGTGGTTTAGAAGTGGGAAGATCAGGATTCATATTAATAAGGCTGAAGGTGAGCATTTTATCGAATAGGAAAATTGTGTCTTTCAAAAGTAGTTTGAATTCCTTTTGTATTCTCTGTGTGTCGGATTTTTGCTAACAATATTGAACTTGTCATTGTTGAAAAAATGTTCTGTTTTTGTAATGTAATCGAATTTGTTCATGATGACAATGGTGTTCCCATTATCAGCCTGTGTGATCATCAGGTCATTGGAAAAAATGGTTTGTTTAATGTGTCTGATGAGAGAAATTTCTTCATTTTGGATTGTTTTGTTTATTATTTTTTATAATATTTTCAATTTTCTTTTTCGCTTCGAATCTAGCTTCCGTTCATGTATCAGAGGGGAGATTTTGGATAGCTAATTCTGTTTCGCTTATTTAATGCGTGAGATTACGACGATTCGTGTCAACCTTCCAGTTAAGTTTTGGACCTAACTTTAAAACATTAAGTTCATCTGCTGTGAACATGGTGTTGGAAAGATTAACAAGAGGAGTTTGGAAAATATGAACGTTCGTAATGCTATTTCTCCTTTGTTCATTTGAATTTATTATTGGTTTGGAATGTTTAACATTATAAAATTTAAGATCAAGAATTGTTTGTATTTTTTCTAGGATCTTAGATAAGCATTCTTCCATATTTCCCTGGAACCATTTCCATTCAAGAGGACATAATGTGTTTATACCTGAAAGATACCGACAGCCGTGGCTTTGCTGGCTAAAATGCAGCATTAGGTCATGGGGCCGAGCTCTCTGCTGACTCGGTAGACGCGTGGGTTCGAGCCCCACCGTCGGCCATCCTTGAAATGGTTTCCCATTTTCAACACCAGGCAAATGCTGGGACGGTACCTACTGACAGGCCACGGCCGCTTCCTTCCACATCCCTGCCCAGTTTCATTCATCTTCATCCATTCCATCTCTCATCCCGACGCACAGGTCGCACACGGGCGTCGACTTGAAAGACCTGCACTCGGCCTCTCAAGAGGCTACACGAAAAAAAAAAATGAAAGATGAGATTCATATAATTCTACGTTCAGATTTGCTTTCTTACGGTATAGAAAATTAATTTCCCTTTGGAGAACAACTTTGTTAACTAGTTGCTGTGTTTTGTAATCATACATGGACGTATGACCCCGTTTTTGATATCCTTTAAGATGTTTCGGAATTATACCTACTCTTTTGCAAGACTTTAAAAAGAGAATAGCTTTAGCAATGTTTCTAACCTTTAATTTCATATTATAAAATGCATGGACTTGTTTGAAAGCTTGGTTATCATTAATATAGAATGACATAAAATGACCATGATAGCCCATTGCCTTAATGACGTGTTCATTATAAACTATTTATTTTCACCTAAAGTCAAATTTATTATACTACTAGCAGAAGTACCCGATCTTCGAACGATCTTCGGTATTAATAACCAGACCTTATCATTTGAGCTACGGTTGAAATGGTTAGGGGTTGTCATTCCTTCATAAGTTTATCAGAACGAAGTTAGTTTTCTGGGTATATCGCAGACACTGTTTATTTAAGGATCATAAAATGTGGTTTTCGAAGACCCTTTATAGAGTCCTTAGATTTGTGTCACACATTGAGAAGCGCAACATTTGCTTTGGTCGACCTTCTAGGATATTGTTTATTTTTCACCTATTTTAGCATGTATTTTGAAAAGTTGTTCCTTATACCCACCCTTCTATGAAAAGTACGTTGAAGAGTTTTCTAAATGATTGGTGTATTGATTGACTCATGGTTACAATACCGAATTTTACGATGCTCCAAACACCCCAACATGAATTATAGGCGTACTTAAACATAAATATATATCAACCACACAGTATCAAACAAAATCATCTTTACAATGAACCCGTTTGTCGACAAAAATATGATTACTTAAAATGGGCTCTCAAACTAAATTCACCTAACGTGTACTTCCTGTACTTCTTTCAGAGCACAATTTACTTCCTGACGTGACAATAATATTGAAAACCTCGTAGACGAAACGCCATATATGTCAAATTAAAACAGACCCTCACCGTTATGGAAAGTCCCCATCCCCAGGAAGACTCCCTTAATAAATTATAAAGGCTTGTGGTGCATGAAAATTCGGGATTTTTAGACTCCAATGGCCCAAATTCCCAAAAGCTGCCAAAAACACTATTCCAATCCAGCAATATTTGAAAATAATGTTGCTGTTTGGAGATTTAATAGACCTTCTGTACAACATATCGCACGTGTAAGTCACGTGTAAAAATTCTAGGGCACCCCTTGACCCCCTTAATCGCATTGTTAAATTTTACAGTCTATGTTTGATTCCACGATAACCTTATAGCCATTTGCAAACTTTCACAAAAATGTAATAAATTGAGTGGCATTGCTTCTTACAGAAATAAATGGAAAGTTGGATGTCACCTCTTGTGATACTGTTGTCATGTTTACCAGCTTGCATTACTTCATTAGTTTCTTCTTGTTGTTGTTCTTCTTCTTTCGGTTGGGCCAGCTAAGGACCACGACGTTCAACTTTTCAGTTTGGCGAGGGACTTGATGTTTGCCCAATATTCGCGCATTATCTGGCTATGTTTCTCCTTTCTCTATTTTGTCCAGATGGTGCCGGTTCTCTTACAGGGTGGTGTGTCCTGAAAACTCTTCTGTGTAAGTAACTTTCTGAGATGTGATCGGCTTCGAATATCAGGTTTCATTATCTTCAGTACCGGGTGAGTTAGCCGAGGTCGTTGCGGCATGACTGTTGGCAGTCGCTCACATCCGGGAGGCGAGGAGGTTCGAATCCCCCCGCCGGCAACCTTGAAGATGGTCTTCTGTGGTTTCCCATCTTCCTTCCAGGCAAATGCCGGGGTTGGTCCCTAACTATAGGCCACAGCCGCTACCTTCCAACTCCTCGACCCTCCCATCCAACATTCCTCCCCAACGGTACTTGTAGCTCACCCATTGGGTGTCCGTCTCGAAGCAGCTACAACACTGGCGAGCCGAACATGTCCTCGGACACTCCCGGCACTAAAAGCCATACGCTAAAAAAAAAAAAAAAATTATCTTCAGTTCTTGGATATCCTTGTTAACTACTGTTAGCGACGGTGTCAAGCTCTTTCTATTCCCCCAGTAGTTGAGAAGCCGGTTGGTTAGTCTTGTTGGGTTCATCCATGACACATGTCCGCAGAAAGCTAGACGTCTCTTCCTGGCCTCATCTGTGATTTTCTCAGTATATTTATATAGCTCCTGATTTGGTGTTCTTCTGTATTCGTCATCTATTTATTAGTTTATTAAATGAAATTAATTTTCTGGGAATATCTCAGAAACGTAGTTTTAGAGCCTTAAAACGTAGTAGCCTCCGAGCCACCGAGGGGCTGAAAATGAGTTTTGTCTAGTCCTTGTACGTCATAATATAATAATAATCATAATAATAATTGATTAATATAGGGATAGCGATATAATAGACCTTTAGTACCACATCCGCCCGTGTAAATCACGTGAAAAAATTCAAGAGTACCCCTTGACCCCCATAAGCGCATTATATACGTATTGATGAATTTTACAGCTTAAGTTGGTTCCGTGATAACCTTATAGCCGTTTGCGAACGTTCACAGTAATGTAATAAATGGAATGGCATTGCGTCTTATAGAAATAAATGGACTTCAGAGAACGTGTTGCCAAGGTAACCGGCTTGCATTCTTTCAATAGCTTAATAAATGAAATTAGTTTTCTGGGTATATCTCAAAAACTGTTGGATTTAGGACCTTAAAATGTGGTTTTCGAGTTTTGTTTCTCGCATTGAGGTGCTGAAAATAAGCTTTGTCTCGCCCTTCTACGCCTATTTCAGCATGTATTTTAAGGGGGTAGGCCCTCTTTTTTGAGAGGTATGGAGAAGAGTTACATCAATGATTACTTTCGTGCCTCTCATGGACATCTGTACAAATTTTACGTTGATCCACTCAGCCGTACTCGAGTGATACGCGTGCAAAATTGTACACAGACAGACAAACAGACAGACAAAAATTTTGTTTTTGCGCGCAACCGTCATAAACCAGTCTGAAACGAGTTAGTAACTCCAACTTCCGTGGAAATTCAGAAAAAAGAGACAAACTTTCATTTATATATAGAGAGAGATTATTTTATTTTTAGCCTACGATTTTTGCAAAAAATGAAAGTAGACTTATGAGATCTACACAGGGCCAAAAATTGTGTGTCTGTGTGTGTGTCTGTGTGTGTGTGGGTGTGTGTGTGAGTGTGTGTACTCTGAATGTGCCCCCCCCCCCCCCTATCAAATCGAACACGGTGAAACCGAATTGAACGAAATTTAGTACAGAGGTAGCACTAACACAGGGCACCTAAGTGCCATGTTTTGTATCGCCGCCATCTTGACGGAAACGTAATGGCAGCCACCCAAATGTTTAAAGCTTAAATCAAATTACGACCCACCTAATAATCTGATCTCTACGAAATTGTGCAACAACATATATTCATATGGCGAGCGTCTTTTCACTAAACTACAAGGACATCAGCCCAATAGTTTGCAGATAGTGGCCATGTTATGTGTGCAAATCGATTTCCCGTATATATTCAAACACGTGGAACCAAATTGAACAAAATTTGGTACAGAGGTAACAATAGCAACGGGCACCTCAGTGTTATATTTTATATTGCCGCCGTCTTGACGGAAACGTAATGGCGGCTACCCAAATGTTCAAAGCTTAAATCAAATTACGACCAACCTAATCATCTGATCTCTACCAAATTTCGCAACTTTATACCTTTATGTATAAGGAATGTGTTGACCAAACTAAAAGGCCATCAGCTCAATAATATGCGGATGGCGACCATGTATGTGTGCAAATCGATTCCCTCTATCTTTTCAAACACGGCGAAAACGAATTGAATGCAATTTGGTATAGAGGTAGCTCTAGCCAAAGTCACTTCAGTGTCATGTTTCATATCGCCGCCATCTTGATGGAAACGTAATAGTGGTCAACCAAATGTAAAAAGCTTGAATCAAATTACGACCAACCTAATCATTTGATCTCTACCAAATTTTGCAACAATATGCCTTTTTGTGGGAAGCACATTTTGACTGAACTAAAAGGTCATCAGCCCAATAGTTTGCAAATAGCGGCCATGTATGTGTGCACATCGATTCCCCATATCAATTCAAACACGGTGAAACCGATTTGAATGAATTTTTTTTACAGAAGTAGCACTAGCAAAGGGCACCTCATATTCATATTTAATATCCGTATAGCTCGTTGTTTTCCAACAAGCTACTACAACCAACATTTAATTATACTCCTTGAAAAGGGCAAAGAGTTATAACAATACCCATGCATTTAGGAGAAACTAGGCTATTTTTATGTTCTTTACTAAACATCTTGTTTTTTATTTTATTATAAATAAAATTACAATTAATCTTCGCCAAAGTTTAATAAGTAAAATAAAAAATTAAATTACATAAATACAAATATAGTAAAATATTTGAAAATAAAACCAGTTCTTTCCTTTAAAGGATGAACCAAACTATGACATTTGTATCTTTTTATAATTGCCTAATTCGAAATAGAAGTATTTCTCAGAGGTTGTTGTACAAACAACTCGTCATTTCAAACTTGGTTTTAATAGAATAAATACATCGTACCCTGCCGTGCTATTTAAAAATACGTCTGCCATAAATCGTGCCTGGCACAAGTGAATTTTACCTTGTTAGTAGCCTATACTAAAATCATCGACATTGTGGCGCGCCTAGCAATTCGTGATTGTAGAGAACAGTTGCTCTTTTTTATATAATCAATTTAAGTCACCAAAACGTACATTTCATCAATTTTTTCTAGTGTATACAAAGATAAAAGTAAAATGTACTGTTTTTAAGCGATTTTTGCTAACAAGGTTTTCATTTAGCGGAGAGGCAATCTACTACGTAACACATTTTCTGTATCATTTACTAGCACGAGTGAAATTTTGTATTCCATAGCCGTTCAATCGATACTAAATTATGGACCGTATACATTCCCATCGGCACTATTCCAATATACATTGTCACCATATGCCATCACAACTCTGTCAGCTAACTCTCGCATACAATTAAAGGGGGATGGTAGGAGTATGTGGGATTGTCGCACATTTTAAAGTAGACAACGGTGAATGTTGCCCGTATATTTTTATTCACTAACAGCAGCAATATCACGTTATTGTTCACGCCACTGCACTCCCAGTATCAGACTTTATTTACGAGCATTTCAATGATCATAAAACAGAGGCCACTGTTGGGGGAGGATCAGATATGTCGAAACGTTCAAAATGGCAGGGGAAAATGTATAAAGGTTGCATAGCACATTGTGCCATTCATGTATTGATGAATCGTCTCTTTTTGTTTTGAATTAATATATTAATATAGGACACTAGCTCAAATATATATCAGTAGAATCACTTTTAGTTATGCTGCGATTAATCGTAATTTCAAAAATTAAATGGAGTTTATCTTTAATTTTGAATAACTGAAATCAGATTTAATTTCCAAAGGGATTGATAACAGTCTACATTTAAATTTCTACCTTCAAATTAAAAGTATCGGTTTGTGTGTATACAATAGACTATATATATATATATAAACATACGGTATACACTTTGTCTGTTAGCCTGTGTTATTGTGAGTTTGTACTCAGGGGCGGATCTAGGGGAGGGCGACCGCCCAGGGCCCCGCGGTCCGGGGGGCCACGCGCCGTGTTTTTTTTTAATTTAATTAATTAATTAATTATACTTTTCAAACTAATTTATAATTCATATTCCTTTTTTTCAGTGCAGCTACGACCTCCCGTGATCAATTACCAAGTTTAGATTTTAGTGAAATAATAAAAGACTTCAGCCGGGAAGAAAGTAGCTAAATAATATTTTAATATTTCGTAGTTTACATAATCTTCTTCACGGGTACTCAAGGTTTCTTTCATATTATAAAATAATGTACTGTAGTGTATTCAAAATATTGTAACTATTCTTTATTTTATTATTATTACAAAACTATTTTACATTTGATTTGATATGTTTTTATTTCCTATTTTTGTGGGCCCCACCTTATCATATCGCCCAGGGCCCCGCAAGGCCTGGATCCGCCACTGTTTGTACTAGTGTGTGTATTTGTAATTAAGGGAAGGATCAAAAATAAGGTAGTCATGGCTTTATGATAGGAATAATCCCAAGATTTGCCTCATGTAGAAATAGGAAACAAGAGAAACCATTGTTTGATTCCATTGAAAAAGAAGGCAAGGTTCCTTCGCAACGTCTGGTATCTAATTTAATTTCACACGGCATTAGCCCAAAACCATGAATTATTTGTAAGAGAAAACCACTTCTAGGATGTCCAAGGTGGGAATTAACCCCATCCCTCCTCAGTTGTGCCTCACAAGGCTGAATGCACCCCGTCCCAGCCTTCAGATCAGAAAATAATAATTGGTAGAGCCAGAAATCTAACCTGAACCTCAGGGGTTGCAGCCAAAAATGCTAGCCGCTGCGCCTAAGAGTAGTCTTTGCACTAGTGTCTTTTATAGAAAGCTCCTAAATGAAAACTCAAATTGAAAACCTTTCTTAATGTTAGCCATCGTGAGGAAAAGTGCATCATAAAAACCAGTTTATTTAAAAAGAAGACAGTGGTACTGTTTGAATTAGGAAACTGTGACGCTAAGCTTTATCAATCAACAATATTGTTCTTCGAGAAGTAACAATGACCCATCCCGAAAGTCACGGCGAGCCATAGATTAACAAACACTCCCATAACTATCTGCTTCTTCTGCGTTTTATGCCATATTTTCATTATTATGTTGGCTGTTATCAGGGCGATTTCTTTCTAGTTTTTTTTTAGTCTGCCTCGTTGCGTAGTAGCTATCATGCTTGGCTGTCATCGCGGGGACCTGGGTTCGATTCCCTGTTCTGCCTTGAAATTTATTTTTGGTCTGAGGGCTGGAACGAGCTTCACTCAGCCGCGTGATACAAGACTGAGAAGGGGCGGGTTCGATTCCTACTTCAACCATTCTGGAAGTGGTTTTCCGTGGTTTCTCCTCTTTTACTCCAGACAAATGCTGGGATGGTTCCTAAATTAAGACCACAGCCGCCTCCTTCCCAATTCTCATCTGAATTACAAATCCTTCAGAATGCCTTCCTTCGGAGGGGAAGTAAAGCCGGCGGTCCGATGTCATAGATTTATGGCATATAAAAGATCCTTCCACAGATTAAACTTGTGTAAAGGTAAATTTCTAGGTTAGATTTCATTGAAAAGCTCTATCAAAGTTTCAACGTTCACCACTAGGTGTCAGTGACATCTGGTAGCGAAAGTTGGAACTACTTGAAATTGAACGGAACTTGTAATTCACCCTATAGGTGTCCGTTTGAAGCAGCTACAGCCTCTGGCGAGCAGAACATGTCCTTGGACACTCCCGGCAATAAAAGCCATACGATAAATAAATAAATAATAAATAACAGCCATCACAATGATACAGGTTATCAGACAAATTACACACACACCCAAGTACACGGGGCTACATGACCACGATGTCGCAAAGCCCCTTAATCAATCAACAAAAAATATTTTTTTTGTTTTTAGTGACATGGAATACTTCGGGAGTGTGGATACCAAGCCATTTGCATAGGTTATTTAGCCAACATATTCTCCTCCTAACTCGATCTCTCCTATCTTCAATGATGATTTCAAGGAGTTTATATTTATCTTACAATGGGAGGATACGATGCATGGGTCACCGATTCGAACCATCTTTAGTACACGTTTAGAGCGTGACCAGGCCTATACCAGGTGCGCTTCTCAGCCGTTTCCCAGAAATTAATTAATTGCAATTGCAGTGCGGCGTCTATGTGCGTTGTACGCTAATAAGAATCCAACAGCAGGATCGATGGATCGAATCCCATCGGTTTGCTTTTGCAGTGTCATCGTTTGTGACATCGGCATTGCAAATACATTGGTATTATACACGGTCAGGTGTATTCTATTATATGTACCGGTATACATTTAAACGTTGAAGGCCCAGTCTGTTCCGTTCATTGCACGTCTGTTAACCATCAGACCACCCCGTACCCCGCAAGCAGTGACTTAATCTATGGGTATTGGTTGGTATTTTCCAATGGTTAAAAAAATCAAAAAACACAATACACTGCAAAAGCTTACCGGTGGGATTCGATCCCACGCTCACGAAGCAGGGCTCTTACCGCTGCACCACGCGCTCGTTATATTCTTATTAGCCTACAACGCACATAGACGCCGCACTGTAATTGCAATTAATTATTTTCTCGGAATCGGCTGAGAAGCGCTCCTTACTACTTGCACCTGGTATACGACTGGTCATGCTCTAAACGTGTACTAAAGATGGTTCGAATCGGTGACCCATGCATCGTATCCTCCCATTGTTAGCGAATGATCTATGGCTAAAGTATTCAATTTTGTCTTTTGGATGTTATGCAAGACCACCAGTTCTTTGTGTAGGCGTCGAGCACGTCAGTGTTACGTACTCTATCGATCCATGATATTCTGAGCAGGCACCTATAACACCGCATCTCAAAGACCTAACGTTTTTTGCTGATATTCTCCGTGAGGGTCCAGGCTTCAGCACCATACAGCAGTATAGAGAACATTTAACACCGTAATAGACCTACAGAGACGAAGAGCGATCGCTCCGTTGCACAGTAGCTTATTCATTTCCTCGAATGCTGTTCAACGCGGGATCTAATTTCGATAATATTGTTCCAATTATGATCGAGTATGCATACGAGGTATTTCACATGTTGAACTTGGTCCAGTGTTTTCCGGTTAACATGTGAAATTACAAGTTTGCTCACAACCAACTTTTGTCTTTATGTACCCAAATACAGACGTGCTCTTGCACTGTCTTGTACCACAGAGTTCAGTAATATTATTTGTAGATCTTCAGCATTTGTTGCAAGCACAACTTCATCGCCTGCACACCGCAAATTAATATGGTGCTTCCATTAACAATTATACATTCCTGTTTTACTTCCAGCACTTCAGAAAATATTCGTGTTTTTTTAAGTCAATTTTACCTTCCAGGTTGGTGTTTCCCACGCACTCAGCGAGGGAACTCACCACTACCGCCTTTCCAGGCAGTGTTCTAGAGCTGGGAACACTTGGCCTGAGTGGATACAACTGGGGAGGTGTGATCAGCACTTCGCCCAGGCGGCCTCACCTGCAAAGTGAACAGGGGCCTCATGAGTGATGGGAAGGGAAGGGAAGATTGGGATGGTTGGGCAAGGAAGAGGGAAGGAGGCGGCCGTGTCCTTACAGTAGGCACCAACCTGGCATTTGCCCGAAGACGAATTGGGAAACCACGGAAAACCACTTCGAGGATGGTTGAGGTGGGAATCGAACCCCCTCTACTCATTTGGACCACCCGAGGCTGAGTAGACCCCGTTCCAGTCTTCCTACCATTTTTCAAATATCGTGGCAGAGCCGGGAATCGAACCCAGGACCTCCGGAGCGGCAGCTAACCATGCTGACCGCTATGCTACGGAGGCCACTAAATATTCTTTTAAATTTATTTTTTTGCGCACAACAGGATTTTCATCCCAATTACAGTGGCATAAAGATTACACTGTATGTTATCTTGTAACTGTCCGGCTCCGTTGCTAAATGGTTAGCGTGCTAGGCTTTGGCCCGATGAGCCCCGGTTTCGATTCTCGGCCGGGCCATCAGGGATTTTAATCTCCTGGGGGTTTAATTCCCGTGGCACAGGGACTGGGTGTATATGAAGTGTTCATCATCCCTTCGTCCTCATTACGGCGCGCAGGTCGCCCACGGGAGTCAACTAGAAAGACCTGTACTCAGCCTCCCAGGGAGGCCACACGATCATTATTATTATCCCGTAAATTATACCGTACTAACATTAACTAAACAGTAAGTAAATAAAACTAGCCTCGGGGGCCGGGTGCAAGCTTCGTAATTTGACACCCAGAGGGTAGCTTGCATGTAGAATTTCGTTGTTCCTTGAATCACTATGAAAGTCAAGGAGGTTAGATATCTAAGCTCCTTGAACACTATTGCGCTTTCTAGTAGAGAAATGAAGAACTTTGTGTTGGCGGAAACTCCCGAGATTAATTTTGCCATTATGAACATGGCCTACTGAATTCAAATGGGGTCTTTGACATGCCAACATCGTATGACATCCATGTCGTATTTTTGCCGCCTTTCAAAAATTACTTACCACGGCCACGAGCGAACCTGCAATCTTGGGGTTAGTAGACCGACACGCTATCCACTCACCCACCGTGGCAAGGTGTGAAATTAAAACAGTATAGTACAAATAATACAAATATAAAACAAGGTTGGCCAGGTAGAATGATACAGTGGTAAGAATTCATGATTTACAATTTGCAAGGCTTGAGACATTTTATCTGGAGAGTGGTTAGAAATCCCTTTGTGGCTTCAGTGGCGTAGTTGGTAGCATGCTGAGCTTCTATGCCCAAGATCGCGGGTTCAAACCCGGCCAGAGTCGTCGGATTTTTAAGAGCGTTAAAAATCCCTCAGTATGTCTTCCTTCGGAGGGGAAGTAAAGCCGGCGGTCCCATGTCATAGATGTATGGCATGCTAAAGAACCTTCCTCTAATTACACGTGTGTGAAGCTATATTGTATGTTAAACATTTGACAAACGCTCTTAGGTTTCGATGTTCGTCGCCAGGAGTCGGCTGCGTTGAAATCTGGTCACCAAATTCTGAACTAGTAGTCGTTGACGGTGGCGGAAAAAGTAGGAACCACTTAAAATAATTCAATGTCTGCAGTCCTTACATGAAATGAAAACAGATAACACACTAATACAGTCATCACAATTATCACCGGTCATCAGAAAGCTTCTACACTCACCCAAAGTACACGGGTCTACGTGACCGCGTTGTCGCAGCCCGTACACTGTGGAACCAACCAATCAACTCAGGATTTCCATCAAAACTAGTATCAAGGAAATGTTTAAAAAAAATTGGAATTATTTAATGAACAACATTGTTGAAGATATTACAAAGTCTGTTGAGTGGTGAATTTTAGTGAGCAGATGTCCTGGTTCATTAAATTTCAAATGTGATATTGTTCATGGAAATTTAGGAGAGCAAGGAATTCCGAATGATGAATTGAATTGTTTATATGGGCATTCAAATGAAACCTGGTCAGTGCGTCTAACTTTGCATTAGTCTTACGGTGGCACCAAGTAACTACGTGTACGGTGGCACCATCTATTGATAGAGCGACGTTTGACGTTGTGTAGCGACAGTGTGGTTTCACGCCGAAGAGAAGGTGGTCACACAAGTTATCGTCCAGTACTGAATGTGAAGGCGAGTACGCGAGAACAACGAGGAGTGATTCGATTTTTATCGGCGGAGGCCATGAAATGTATCGACGGACGAAGGCTGTGTACGGTGAGTACCGTCTGTGTCGTTCAAGTGTTGTGGAATGGCGCAAAAGATTCCTTGAGGGGCGCGAGTTACTGGAAGACGATGCTCGTCCTGGACAGGCTCATCGTGTCACCACACCTGAAATGATTGCGGAAATGAATGCTTTAGTCTTGAGCGACCGCAGAATCACCGTGGACGCGATCTATCGGTTACTGGGTATTAGCGTGGGCACCATTCACACCATAATGCATCCACACTTGAAATTTCGAAAAGTTTGTGCGCGGTGCGTTCCTCGCTAACAGCGCAATACTCGAATGGCGCTGTCTTGGAGTCTTCTGCAACATTATCATGAGGAGGAATAGGGCTTTCTATCGCATATTGTCACTGCTGACGATGGTGTCACCATTTTGAACCGGAAAGCAGGCGTCAGAGCAAGCAGTGGAAACATGCGACTTCACCATCTCTGGAGAAATCAAAGGCCGTGCACACCACTTCTGGTAAGTTCATGATGCCCTTCTTTTTTGACCACAAGGGCCCATTGCTTGCTGAGTTCCTGGAACGGAGAACCACCTTCAAAGCCCAGAGTTATCAAGCCACTTTACAGAACCTTATACGAGCTATCAAGTCGAAAGGCCCAGGCATGTTGTCCAAATGCGTTATTCTCCTGCATGATAATGCCCGGCCCCACACTGCCAATGCGGTGAAGACGACATTGCTGCAGTTTCGATGGGAAACGCTGGAACATCCACCGTGCAGTCCAGATCTTTCACCGTGTGACTTCCATGTTTATGGACCTCCCAAACAAGCTATTCGCGGACATCGATTCACAACGGACGCCGAAGTGTGTAAATGGGTCCAGGCCACGATCCGACAGCAGCCTACTAGCTTCTTCAAATATGGAATCGACTGGCTAGTGTCGCAATGGGATAAATATCCCAACGGTTTTGGCGACTATTTGTGTATTTATTTTTGAGTTAATAAAATAGTTACCATTACTTTACACAAGTGACCGGGTTTCATTTGAATAAACCAGTTGACCGGGTTTCATTTGAAAAGGAATGTCATAGTATCTATTTTTCTTCGTATTTCTAAACTGTCTACATCAAAATTTATTAGCAGTTCCGTTTCCCAAAGTAGACATTAAAGAGACGTGGAGATCCTTGTTTCACACCATGTTTTATTTCTACACTACTAGTGTTGGTGCAATCTATTTTTACTGTAGCCGTCTGATTACAGTACAAGTTGACAACAATTCGTATGTCTCGCTCATCTAGTCCAATAGCATGTTGGATATGCAGTAATGTGCTTTTTCATATTCGATAAAACAAACATAAACATCTACAGACATATCTATGCTTTTCTGCACCGAAACCTGCATCCCAGTAACGCCTCTCTGGTTTCAAATCCCCTATTGAATCCATACTGTAATAAATATAAAAAAGATACGAGCCTTACAGTAGTCGTATATGATGTGTAACATCTGACAAGTTATCCTACTCGTAGACTACACAGCTTGGACATACTTAAAATGTTAATTTACACTCCATTTTCATACTGGTACTATGATGAATGTATAGATTGAATTGGAGATATGCTACTGTCACATTTGTGGCACAGCGGTCAAGCTGTTAGTCTCTCACCAAGGTAGACCGAGTTTGATTCCCGTTCAATACATGTGAGATTTTCGAATTGAAATGCCATGTCCTGTGGTTCGCATTCCACGTAAAAGGGAGGTACTGTCGATCATGATCGTGAGATTAACGGACACACAAAACTACAAGCTTCCTTCCTTTTACATTAATAATTCATAATAACCAAGTGACACACAACGTCGACAGTACTCTCAAATACTGTGAGCACATTCCTCAGGAACTATAACATTCATTATTCTCAAGGCTCTCATACAGTTCGTCGTAAACAACCAAAACATGGCTTCCTACAATCATGAAATGACCTAGTCTCACATATGATGAAAATACAGCTTTTATTCCACTCATATAACAACATTCTGTTATGCATTTAATATTTGATTACTCACCCACAGCTTGACAATAATGCCGCTTACTTAAATGTAATTTGTCGTCTTTGTCCTACCCCATGTGATATTCAACCTTGAACGTGATGCTTCATAAACTGCTCAATGACAAATGAAAGTCGGTGAAACATTTGCCACTGTGCTCGTCAAACCAGTGCCTGCTAAATGCACTGCCTACTGTATTGCCATAACATTCTCGCGCTACAGAGCACACACTGCCTTGTTTCCAATACACACATTTTCAATTGTACATCCATCTGGCAGTCCGTCTTCACTTCCATCCGATCCACTTCCGTTCGATCCACTTCCCCCCAATTCACTTCCGTCCCCAATTTTCAAAATCACTCCCACAAAACTATCCAGCAACCGAGCGGAAAGATGTTACACATCAATAATTCTCCTGGTTTGCCACCTCAGAGTAGAGGGGCGATACACTCGCTAAACGACATCACAAAAAAATTCACTTCAAAAAAATTCACTATTCATTTATAAAAAGAAGCTTCCATTACCTGCATCTCTTGCAAAGTGACCGCCACAACTTTTAATCTTTACTACTCACAAATTCTTCTTCTCAAAACAGACATTGCCAGACCTTCCAAAAAACATCACATAATCTACCAACCCCCTCCATTCCGCATGGCATCCGAAAAATCAATATCTATCCCTATGGTTACCTTGCCATTAGCAAAGCCACCTTGCCATAAGCAAAGCCACCTTGCCATAAGCCAAGCCACTTTGCCATTAGCAAAGCCACCCATTGGTAGACCAGCCTAAAATAATCCAATAGGAAGAACACACAAGATTCTCCATGGTGCTCCACCAACAGGTGGCCATGGCTGGCAACCTCCTAAAAATAGATAAATACTACCAACAAAAGAAAAAAAGCACGCTCTGTAACCTCCTAAAGTTCGGTTACAATAATGGAAATGTCCTATGTACGCTTCACACTTGCTGTATATCCTGGCATGCATTACCTCAAAGAAGATCTTTCGGACTTGACTCATTAACCTAATCTCTATCTCTATATATATAAAAATGAAAGTTTGTCTGTTTTTTCTGAGTTTCAACGGAAATTTGCTTGCGCGTTTCAGACTCTTTTATGACGGATGCGCGCAAAAATATTTTTTGTCTGTCTGTCTGTCTGTCTGTTTTGTCTGTTTGTTTGTCTGTATGTCTGTGGACAACTTTGAGTCCTTATAACTTGGGAACGGCTGGGTGGATCAACGTAAAATTTGATACAGATATCCATCAGAGGCACCACACTAATCGTTGATGTAACTCTTCTCCGTACCTCTCATAAAAGGGGGCCTACCCCCTTAAAATACATGCTGAAATAGGCGTAAAAGGACGAGACAAAGCTTATTTTAAACCCCTCAATGTGAGAAACAAAACTCGGGGGGGGGGGGGGGCTTTAAACCACATTTTAAGGCCTTAAAACCAACAGTTTTTGAGATATTACCAGAAAACTAATTTCATTTAATAATCTATGAAAGAATGCAAGCCGGTAACCATGGCAACGGAATCTCATAGGACCATCTATTTCTATAAGGCGCAATGCATTACATTACTGTGAAGTTTGCAAACGACCATAAGGTTATCACGGAACCAAACTAAGCTGTAAAATTCATCAATACTTATAATGCGCTTAAGCGGGTCAAGGGGTACACTAGAATTGATTCATACGATTTTCACGTGCGCGTGTGGTACGGAAGGTCTTTTATATCCCTACCCCTATATTGTATTTATTATATTATTATCATTATTAATATTATTATTATATTATGGCATACAACGACGAGACAAAGCTCATTTTAGCCCCGCGGAGGCAGAAACAAAACTCGAGGGTTCCCGAAAACTACATTTTAAGGCTCTAAAACCATCAGTTTCTGAGATATTCCCAGAAAGCTAATTGAATTTAATAAACTAATGAAGGAATGCAAGCCGGCAACAATGACAACAGGTTCTCAAGAGAAGACGTCCAACTTTCCACCTACTTCTGTAAAAAGCAATGCCACTCCACTTATTACATTTCTGTGAAAGTTTTCAAATGGCTATACGGTTATCACGGAACCAACTTAGACTGTAAAATTCATCAATGCGTTTCGTCTACGAGGTTTTCAATTTTGTTTTCACGTCAGGGAGTACACTTTAGGTGAATTTATATTGAGCACATTCACTTTTTTTTTTTCGACAAATGGGTTCATCATAAGGATGATTTTGTTTGATACTGTGTGGTTGATATATCCATATTCGGACATCTGGGTGATATGTTGTACGTTGGTTGGTTGGATGGTTCCTCAGTTTAGAAGCAGCGACAACGCGTTCACGTAGCCTCGTGTACTTTTAGTGTGTGTAGAATCGGTCTGATAACCGGTGTTAATTGTGATGGCTGTATTAGCGTGTATTATCAGTATTTCAGGTACTGACTGCAGACGATCAATTTCCAGTAGTTCCTACTTTTGCTACAAAATGCTACCGTCAACGTCACCTAGCTGTGACTTGGCTACTAAATGCAACCTCAACCGGCACCTGGTGGCAAACTTTGGAACTAATAGAGCGTTAATCAAATCTAACCAACAAATTTAGCTTCACACAATTGTAGTTAGTGGAAGGTTCTATTACATGACATAAATCTATGACATGGGACCGCTTGCTTCACTTCCCCTCGGAAGTAAGGCATACTTTCTGTGTATCTTTATGTAGGCTTATAACTCGTGTTCGAATGATAGGAGCATCGTAAAATTAGATATCCATGAGAGTCAATACACCAATCATTTATAAAACTCTTCACCGTACTTCTCATAGAAGGGTTGGTATAGGAAAAAACTTTTCAAAATATATGCTAAAATAGGCGAAATATAAAAATTATCCTAGAAGGACGAACAAAGCATATGTTGCGCTTCTCAATGTGAGACACAAAATTCGGGAGTCTATAGTCTCCGAAAACCACATTTTAAGGCCCTTAAATTAACAGAGAAATAACTTCGCTCTGATAAACGTATGAAGGAATAACATGCCCCTAACCATTGCAACAGTAGCTCAATATTGATAACGACTGGTCATTAATACCGAAGACCGTTCGAAGAGCGGGTACTTTTGCTAGTTATAAAACAAACCACATTGAAAATCTCTTAGACACATGTCTGCTTATTTTTAGCCTATTTTCAATTTTGAAAAAAAATAGGCTTATGAGATCACCTTTTGTCCGTGTGTGTGTGCGTGTGTGTGAGGTGTGTGTGTGTGTGCCCCCCCCCCCTAATAAAATCTAAACGACTGAAGCGATTTCAATTAAACTCGGTAAGTTCATAGCACTATTCCGGGTGACCCCGACTGTGCCCTTCAAATTTTGTTACGTCACATCAATTCAACATGGCGGCTGTGCGAAATATTTCACCAGAATTCAATATCTCCGAAACTATTACCGATATCACCCGCGAATTTTGTATGGTGACAGAGAGAAACTACCAGAAGTTCACTTATGTGACCATTGAAAACCTGATAACTACAAAACCAACATGGCGGCCAAGCAAATTTGCGACTTTTAAATAGACGTTTCTCGCGTGTTAACCAACCAAACGCAATGAAACTTGGTACAGTACATGTTCATACACATTGTAATGCACCGACATCTAACTTCGTTCAATTGTTTACATAACATCAATATGGCGGCTGTGCGAAATATTTCACCGGCATTCTATATCTCTGAAACTATTACCGGTATCACCCTGAAATTTTTCACGGAGATAAAGGGCACTACTGGAAGTTGATCTATGAGACTTTCAAAAACCGGTTAACTACAAAACGAACATGGCGGCCAAGCGAAGTTGAAAGTTTTAAATAGACTTTTCTCGCGAATTAATGATCCAAACGCAATGAAACTTGGTACAGCAAATGTTTATATACATTGTAATGCACTGGTATGTAATTTAGTTCAATTATTTACATAACCTCAAGATGGTGGCTGTGCGAATTTTTAAATTAAGTTTTTTGTTTCTTGTGTCGTTATCATGCGATCGAAATGAAAGTTTGGATAATGAGCCTACGCAATAATTTTCCTTTAAAGGTACATGGCTCTAAGGCCTGTACATATAACAATCCAACATGGCGACCATCCGAAATATATAGACGGTTCTCAATATCTACGAATCTATTACAGCAATCAAACTGAATTTTTTAATATTCATAGAGGCTATGAACATAAGTTCACCTATAGGACTTTCAATAACCTGGTGATCACAAATTCAACATGGCGGTGGATCGAAGTATAAATATTCACATGGTCGTTTCTCGCAATTTAACCATCCGAGTGCAGTAACACTTGGTGCAGTAAATCCTTTTACAAATGTTAATCCCCTGGCATCTAATGTTTTTCAATTGTTTCCATAACCAAAAGATGGCATTTGTGCGAAATTTTAAAATCTCGTTTTTACTTCTTGTGTACTAATCATGCGATTGAAGTTTGAATACTACACGTACACAATAATCGTCATGTAACAGTACATAACTCTAAGCCCTACATAATTATATAAAAGTCCAACATGGCGACCACCCGAAATATTTAGACGGTTCTCAGTATCTGCGAATCTATTACAGCAATCAAACTGAAATTTAGTATGTTGATAGGGGCAATTAACATTAGTAGGATATATGAAAATAGGCTGTATAGTTCTTCACGGAACTACTTGTTAATGATTAGTTTATATGCCAAGTATCACATCCACAAATGAAACCACTCGTGAGATATTGTTATTCAATGAAGTTCAGATTTAACCCCTTTTAAGACCCCTTTAGAACCTGAATATCCGAAAACTTGCCGAAGTCGTCGGATTCGTTAAGAGCGTTAAAATCCCTCAGTATGTCTTCCTTCGGATGGGAAGTAAAGCTGGTGGTCCCATGTAATAGATTTATGGCTTGTAAAAGACCCTTCCACTAATTAAACTTGTGTGAAACTAAATTATAGGTTAGATTTGACTAACGCTCTAGGGTTCCAACGTTCGTCACCAGGAGCCGACTGCGGTGGCATCTAGTAACCATGTTCACAACTTGTTGTCGTTGACGGTGGCGTTTGGTAGCAAAAGTTGGAACTACTTGAAAATTGAATGTCTGCAGTCCTTACATGAATTTAAAAACAAGTCATCTCGGCACGCCGGAAAGCGGAGGTAGATTTCACCGGACAAACTTGGAGATAGGCGAAAATAGGCAGAATATGCAGGTTTTCGTAGGAGGATCAGACCTCATTTATTGCGAGAAAGTATTTTAAATTGGAGCTTAATTAACTTTGTTTTTCGTTATTTTATGCATATTTTAAACCTGTTTCTGTCTTATGGGGACGGTAACTTTCTTGGCATTTGTGGTCCATTTTTATACTTGTGGTCACACCGTCCTTATGCAAGGTTTTGACACTGATGTGTAATTATGTAACGGTCTGTTACTTCTTCACGCAAAATTATATCTCCCGCAGAGATTTTGGTTGGTTCCTCAGTTTAGGGACTGCGACAACGCGGTCATGTAACCCCGTGTACTTTGGGTGAGTGTAGAATCTGTCTGATGAACGGTGTGAATTGTGATGGCTGTATTAGTCTGTAATTCAGGTAAGGACTGCAGACGGTCAATTTCAAGCAGTAGTTCCTAATGTTGCTACCAGATACTACCGTCAACGACACCTAGCTGTGAACTTGGCTACTAGATGCCACCGAAACCAGCAACGAACATTGGAACTTCCCCTCCAAAAGAAAGCATACTGAGGGATTTTTAGCGCTCTTAGAAAATCCAACGACTTCGGCCGGCTTTGAACCCGCGACCTTGGGCATAGAAGTTCAGCATGCTACCAGTTACGTCACCGAAGCCGCTTCACACTTAGTCAGATGGAAATCTGAATCTGATCTCGTGCAAGTGCGTTGTCATGGCAACGTCTGATGGCTCATCCCTCATAAATTTAGTAGTCTTGCCATGGCAACCTCTGATAGCTCTTGGCATTTTCTTATAACTCCGAAATCATTTTTCTCATCCCTTGGCGTAATGGTGGGTCATATCAAAAATTCTTTCAGACAAAAGTTTTAGGTTATTATTTGGGGAATATTGTCCATTTTGTACGGTTTTAATATTGTGCCTATTAAGAGAGATATGATTAATGTTTCCCGAAAAACCCACTTTTTCCCACCCCTTTGGTCAATGGTTGGTGCTATAAAAAGGATACGAGCTTTACAGTAGTCGCATATGATGTGTAACATCTGACATGTTATCCTACACGTATACTACACAGCTTGGACATTCTTAAGATGTTAATTTACGCTCCGTTTTCATACTGGTACTATGATGAATGTAGAGATTGAATTGGAGATATGGCTACTGTCACACTTGTGGCGCAGCGGTCAAGCTGTTAGTCTCTCACCAAGGTAGACCGCATTCGATTCCCGGTCAATACATGTGAGATTTTCGAATTGAAATACCATGTCCTGTGGTTCGCATTCCACGTAAAAGGGAGGTACCGTGGGTCATGATCGTGAGATTAATGGTCACACAAAACCACAAGCTTCCTTCCTTCCTTCCTTTTACATGAATAATTCATAGTAACCAAGTGACACACAACGTCGACTGTACTCGGAAATACTGTGTGCACACTCCTCAGTAACTATAACATTCATTATTCTCAAGGGTCTCATACAATTCGTCGTAAACAATCAAAACATGGCTCCCTACAATCATGAAATGACCTAGTCGCACAAATGATGAAAATACAGATTTTATTCCACTCATATAACAACATTCTGTTATGTATTTTATATTTGATTACTCACCCACAGTTTAACAATAATGCCGCTTACTTAAATGTCATTTGTCGTCTTTATTTTATCATACACTCAACAACATTAGTCTCAAATTTTCACTTCCCACCCCATGTGATATTCAACATTGAGCGTGAAGCTTCATAAACTGCTCAATGACAAATGAAAGTCGGTGAAATATTTGCCACTGTTCTCGTCAAACCAGTGCGTGCTAAATGCACTGCCTACTGTATTACCATAACATTCTCGCGCTACTGAGCACACACTGCCTTGTTTCCAATACACACATTTTCAACTGTACAAAAATTACGCTGCCTTTGCGTGGTACCACTGCCAGCTAGTACACTTCCGTTTGATCGATCGAGCGGGCAGTGCATACTTCCGTTTGATCCACAACTGCCAGCTCGATCGTTCCGATCCACTTCCGTCCCCAATTTTCAAAATCACTCCCCCAAAACTATCCAGTAACCGACCGGAAAGATGTTACACATCAAAAACTCTTCAAACATAAATTTTTGGGCTTTATCCGACACATATCCGACACTTTGAACGGATTCGATATTTCACATATTAAGAGAGTTATAGCAATATTTCACTTTTTCGAAATAAAGACCCCCATTCTCACCCCCTTCGACCGATTTATCCCAGTAACGAACTCGACCGAGATTTTATAGGTATAAATATTCGGTAAAAAATTCAAAGTGATTGGTGCAAAATTACGGCAGTTATCGTGTCTAGAAGGAACTGATATATATACATAAATTATATACAAACTTTTGAACTGACGGTGGTTTTGGGGTCCGGGGGATGTGAAACGCGAAGATAAGTCGAAATTTTCCGGAAGTCGAAACATGGAACCCATTACAATAGTTAGCCTTCTAATGAAATCTACCTAACAGATAACACACACTAATACAGCCATCACAATTAACAAGGGTTATCAGACAGATTCTACACATACACGCCCAAAGTACATGGGGCTTCATGACCGCAATGTCGCAGCCCCTAAACTGAGGACTCAACCAACCTACTTTACGAGGGTGTTCTAGCGCTCCGAATAGAATTAAATTGCTTTCCAGAGCCAAGGATCGAACCCGGACTTAAGGGCTGATACCGAAAAATGCTAGTTGCAGCGCCACGAGATGGTTCCATAGCAAGCAATCGTGTATTTATAAAGCTGAGCCCTAACTTTTAATTACGCTTGTCTTTCTCTCTTGGTTTACCACATCATGTGCCATCATGTGAATTGCAGTTTCAGTCCCTGAGGGATCTTGCAGTATTTATACTTGGCGCTGTAAATTTACCGAACTCAACATGAGCACGTGTATTAATAAAAGTGGTAATGAAGTGCGGTCTGTTACTCTCCAGTCACCCAGGGAAATGTCTGCTACTGCTGCAGAATATGTAATTACATATCTCGACATAAAACACAGTCTAGTCACTTTGAGAGCGACCCTACGCTCGGAATCACAAGCAGGATTACAACTTTATTAAATTATGTTGTGGGATTTTGTATCAGCTTAGGTTTAGAATACCAAACGAGAGCACAATAACAAGGTCATCAGCGCGGATATTTCCCCCCAGTGGCTCACGACTGGTAATAATAATAATATCGTATGGCCTCGGGTGCCCAGTGCAAGCTTTGTTATTTGACACCCAGAGAGTAGCTTGCATGTAGAATTTCATTGTTCCTTGAATCACTATGAAAGTCAAGGAGGTTAGATAATAGATATCTAAGCTCCTTGAACACATTAGCGCTTTCGAGTAGAGAAATGAGGAACTTTGTGTTGGCGGAAACTCCCGAGATTAATTTTGCCATTATGAACTCGGCCTACTGAATTCAAATGGGTTCTTTGACATGCCAACATCGTATGACATGGGTATCGTATTTTTGCCGCCTTTCAAATATCACTTACCACGGCCAGGGGCGAACATGCAATCTTGGGATTAATAGACAGACACGCTATGCACTCACCCACCGTGGCAAGCTAACGACTGGTAAATCTCCAGCTGAGTCCGTCAATGCTTACACAGTTGTGACGGCCTCTTCTTGTCCATGCTTCCTGTCGACCTCAATTATTGGTCAACTCTTGTTTATATCAGAGCCCGATGGTATCAGAATATCCAAAGCCTAGGGTGTCTTTCATTTTCCCGTCTTAAATTAGCCCTTGCCACGGTGGGTGAGTGGTTATCATGTCGGTTTACTAACTCCAAACTTGCAGGTTCGCTCCTATCCATGGTAAGTAATTTTTGAAAGGCGGCAAAAATTACGACACGCATGTCATACGATGTGGGCATGTCAATGAACCCATTTGAATTCACTAGGCGTGTCCATAACGGCAAAATTATTCTCGATATTTTCCGCCAACAATAAGTTCATCACTTCTCTACTAGCAAGCGCTGTAGTGTCAAGGAGCTTAGATATCTAACCTCCTTGACTTTCATAGTACTTCAAGGAACAACAAAATTCGAAATGCAAGCTGCCATCTGGGTGTCGAATAACAATGCTTGCACCCGGCACCCGAGGCCATACGATACTATATTATTATTATTAATATTAGCTGGCACCTTCACTCTTCGATGGATAATACATGTTAACCATTTTATATGGTAGCCTATCTCCTGACTACATAAAAGTTAGAAAGAAAGCCAATCAAAGATTTGCATATACAGATGTGGTTATATTATGAACCCATCATCAATTGGTTCAAGCGTCGAATCCATAATTTATTTGCAAAAGAAGAGAGGAAATAATACAGTCCTTAGAATGACTTGAAAGATTTTAAGAAGTGGGTTGTTATAATGTGGCGCAAGAATGGGTGACCACGAGTCATGCGGACGTGAGATCATGTTTGACGCATCGATAGGAGCTGGCTCATGATTATAAATAGAACGAGAAAAACTTTCCACGACGAATATGAGAGAAGAGGTTTCGGAAATAGACCTTACTCTGCTAGAAAATGACAACCTCGCAATGGTGCAAGAAGAGAAATAATTAGAATTAAGCCATTTGCGAGCATTTAATTAATGAAAGAAACACATCATTGTTGATCATTCTAGAATAGAATTTTTGTGTGGGGAAAAAGTTTATAATATTTGCACAGGAAAGAACTGCTGACGTAGCATGACGTCGTTAGTAATTCCCCGAGACCAGAGTTCGTAGGGATGGAAATATAAACCTCAACGCCCACATATCTGAGGAGACAAATTATTTAATATCTTGGAATTGTGTGATCAATTTTCATGATCAAACAAACCAGTTTACGTTTAAAACAAGAGCTTTCCAGAGATATATTTTTCAAAATTATACGACTATTACTTTAGAAGTTAGTGCTGGAGAAGACGCGGATTTTATCTTTTTGCCGCCGATTACGATATAAACCCTGGAGATGCCAGGAGGAGCATTCAGTTTACCAAGGGCGCGGGAGCGCATGGTACTGTTTCGCAGCAACAAGTCAGTTTACCAGAGACGCCAGAGAGCGTGATACTGTGTCGCAAAGTATAAAAAGTTATTTTAGTGAGCACGTAGACGCTGCACGCAGGAACAATTATCGTTAAAAGTCACAAGTATAGTCAAAGTTTAGGCTGTGGACTTGAGAAATAACAGGCGATAGGTACTCGAATATAATAGTTCAGTTAAAGAACCGACGTATCATAAGGTTTCGAAGTACCCGAGGAAAGTGAAATAGACAGTCTATCTACGTTAAGGAACCCAAGCAGGGTAGAACGAAATAGCAATGCCTACTGTTCCGGAAGTTTAGGAACTAGAGCTCAGGATGATAAAAATTAGGAATTGTAGTTCCAGGCTTTGTCTATGTAGACAAATGAACAGTAAACATTGGGGAGTACTCCAATAAGCTACAAATCAAAGTAACAGAAATATAAGGAAATTACTAAGTCACCGATTAACAGTTCGAGCGATCGAGATAGTAATACATCAAGGACAGACTTTTATTTAGACGAACAAGTTAGCGTCTAGCAAGATACGACATCGTGCAGTAAAGTTATAGAAGCCGATAGTCAAACCCAGGATTTGAATATCAGCCGTTCCAGTGAGGTGTAGTTCGATCGAGACTTTCCATCATCTCGTCAGATTAGGAAGCCGACGTGCTATAGTGCAACCCTTGGAAACGGGAAAGGATAAGAAATCACGTGTGTAAGGCGAATAATTAACGCCAAAGTGATAAAATGTTTATGTAATTTAAATAGAGTGAAATTTTGAGTGTAATATTTTTAGTGAAATTGTGTGAAGTGAAAACGAATACAAAAATTGTATTCATTATATTCCCAGTGATTAAGGTATATATTGTTTTAGATCCCTTATTTGGGGGGGTAGCAGGATCTAAAACGGAAGAGATATTGTGTTGATTTAGAAGAAGGTGTCTAAAAGGGGGTAGCTTCCCGTAGTCGGGCAAGCTGACCAGTGTAGAGTGTTGTTTAGTGTTAGGGGGCACCTATAAATAATGTAGGAGTGTTTTAGGAGATGGAACTCAATGCAAGGGTCACTGTGCTGGTCGCCCAGCTGTCTGGTTAGATAATCGACTTGTACTTGTCAGCTATATGGCGCGGGCCGCTCCTAGCAGGCAGGCCGGTACGGGAATACGATGATGCTTGCCTTAGCAAGTATCTGGCTACTATAAGTCACGTCTAATAGTGACGGAGGGTTCAGGAAGGGAGTTAGGGCGTAAAGAAGCGTGTAAACAGTAAAGCAGGTGTAAGGTACTGACCAAGTGTTTATTGGCCAGTAATAATGGATATGTGAGTCCCTTTTAAGGGATGTAGTGATGTTACAATGTGTACAAACTTGTCTATACAAATTGGGAGTAAGGTTACAAAGTTATAGGATTCTGAACACGTTCTGACTCACTCACCTGATGATACCAGCGTAGCCTTCGGCCGTCACACTATAAAACTGATAATTGATTGAGAGCTTGACCTGATTAAGACGCCTTCTTATACTCTTCGGCGCTATGCTGTCAGCATTGTGATGGCATAGCTGCCCTAGTTAATAGTGTGTCGATGTTTGTAGTAGTTGTGCAAGGTTTGGGCCAGCTTTCCAGGATTGCAAGCTGTCCTTGCGGTTTTAATAGATGTTGGTCTGGCTTTACAAGGATTGCCAGTTAGGAGATTTAAGTAGATGATGGCGGGATGGTCTCCAAGGGGTGCATACCCCTGGGGTACTGTACAAGCCTCTTTCCCTATTTAGTTCGCGTCCCCGCGAACGGGAACGGAACTTGGGGTTGGGATGTTGATGTTATAGATGTAGTCGATGTGGTTATTTTTGAAGTCCCCTCGTATCTTCTTGTAGATGTATTCCTCCTCGTCGTCGTCGTCGTCGTCGTGTGGTGATGTGTGTGCGTGAGATCAGCTCGTGTTCAGAGGGGAGGGTTATGGGATGTACAGATATATATATATAACACTGACATTGACATTGAGGAAAAAAAAATGACATTGCCATTGTTGGCATATTGCAAGTTTCACAAAGAAGGAGAAAAAAACATGGTTTTGATACTTATCCGTTACATTGTTGTGCAGGGAGGAAAAACCCAGCTAGACGAGGAATTGTGCCGTCTGGCTTTATTTTGGGGAAAAAGTGCTCCCTGCTAAGAGAAAGATAGAAGAGAATAGAAAAAATGGGTGTTCCAGGGTATAATTTAAGGGAAATATTCAAAGTGCATTTATTGGTTTGGGATAAAACGGAACACCCTCACAAATTTGGGCGTTAGTAGAGTAGAAAGGAAAAAACAAAACCGTGTATTCAGTGTTGCCATTATGGCAGTGTTGAATGGCGTGACATATTGTAAGTTTATGTGCGTAGGCGTATTGAGCATTAATATATATTTGTGCACGCTTTGGGTTTACATTTTATTTTACAAGCATGATATAACATAAAATAATAACCTTATTACTAGACCGGTTTGCTCATGAGCCTGGTACCCTCGTCCCATTCTCTAGGCCTTCTGTAGCGCTCTCCTCTGTCGACTCATTCTCCCTTCACTTTGCTATTCGCTGAGCTGTAGGTACCTCTCACCTATGGCTGTGGGTTAGTGGTCATGCCGTTAACCTTACCTGTCGCAAATTTTCCCCGTGGGTGGAAAAATTCACTTTGGCAGCGAGGGTAGGTGCTCACAATCTCTGCACCGACCCTGGCTACCGTATATTGCTTATTATTGAAGCGTATCCATACGTGTGTTTGCGTCAGCGTCGCTCGGTGCCCCACGTCACCTTACGTCGCTGATCGCGGTGCCGTCACCTTATTGGCGCGACTGAAAAATGATGAGGAGTAGTGTGTTTGTGTGACAGAGGTAAGGGTATGTGTAATTTGGTGTGGGAAATATATTTACAATAGACATGCTCATGCTCCTTGCAATATGTAAAAAAATGTATTAATGGCAACTCTTTTTCTGTTGTGTATATCTGTGGACGCGTTGCTCCCTGGGTTTCCTGTGTTTGGGAAAGCGGATTAGTTGTTAGCAATACATGACAATACATTACAATATATTATATATGACATTTTCGTGGCAGCGCTTAATTTATAAAATTAAGTGTGGCGCCACTGAAGTCTAACTTACTTCTAGGTTAGCCTATGTTAACCTATCTTAGCCTAGTGTTGTCGGGCTTACCTTGGTAACGGATTTTAAGTCACCAAGTGCCGAGATATTCTACTGTAATCTATATATATAATAAAAAAAACATTGCCTTAAATGTAGGCTTATGCTATATTACAACGAATTATCATGAGTTGTCCTGAGTTGTCATGAGTTATCATGAGTTTTCGGACTTACCCTGATGCCGGGTTTGTGGGTCATCAGGAGCCGAGCGGCGTTATCTTACCACTACTTATCTTACTAATTAATTTAAAAAAAATGGCTGCTATTGCTAAACCGAAAGGGTGGCCTTATTCTAATGCCGAAATGTGCTGTGCCATTACCTGGCAACAGCGGTTAATACATTTGCTTAATCCTAGGTTGCGTGTCAAATGCAACCGTCTTACAGCTAAATTTGGACCAGAACGATCGCCTGAGGCAATTTACTTCCTCAGGACACCACCCGCACGAGTCCTAGAAACACCGGTTGTCTCTAGGGTCGCTGGATTCCGTTCCCTTAATTCTAGATGTCGACGTTTATCAACTAGTATTAACCTAGTCGCAGGCGGCTTACGGTGCCCCTGAGCAAACCGTTTCGCCTGCTGTACCATCCTGCTCGTTGCCATTGTTGTCGATGTGTTGTCATAGTTGGGTCTGCCCACTGTAACCTCTGTAGACAGCTCGTTGCATGTCTATTTAATGCCCTCTGGTTGCCCGATGCGTCGCCATTTAGGTGGGCATTGGACATCGTCCAATGGCATAATATTATCTTCGCCTTCGTCGGCAATCGTAGTCCGCTTTTCGCAGTAATATTCGCCTGTATCGGCCGCAGTAGTGTGCTTTTCGCATTAATATTTCATTTCGCCTTTATAGGCCGCAGTAGTATGCTTTTCGCATTAATATTTCATTTCGCCTTTATAGGCCGCAGTAGTATGCTTTTCGCATTAATATTTCATTTCGCCTTTATAGGCCGCAGTAGTATGCTTTTCGCATTAATATTTCATTTCGCCTTTATAGGCCGCAGTAATATTTCACTCCAACGCACAGGAGTCTTGCTTCCCGCTATAGAAGCCCTACCTACTTAATTTTAACTAGAAGTCTAGTCATAATGGGGTCGTCTCTAGGGTTATCCCCTGAGTCCGGCGCGGAGTGAGCTATTTCTCCCACCATCCTCAGAAAGGCTTCCCTGCAGGTCTTGCCTTCGACGCCCGTGGCACATAGTGGGTGTAACTGTCTCCGACAAGGGGGATAGGCTAGATGCACCTCTAGATCTTGACGTTTGCCCGTGCCAGGCCGCGAGTCCTCGACCTTACGTGGTTCGTCTGTTTGGTCTGGTCGTGAAGTTAAGTTAGGTCACTGAGCTGTTGAGCCAACTGGGGTAAGGGTCCACATCACCTTCCCCACTCTCAAAGTGTGGTGCCTTTGGCCTTCGGCTTGTGCCGCTATCATCCATCAGAGTGTTTCAGATTCCTTTACCTTTAAAAAAATATGGGCGTAACCTGTGTAAATGATGTAAAAATGTAAAATGTAAAATATTTCCGGTGTTATGGGGTTGTAAGGCTTCTAAGTACATAGACTACTTCTGGTCTACCATTGCTACGTCAGCTTTCCAGCAATAATGCTTTGTTAACCCTTTATGGAGGTGTTAGTAGGGTCTATGACGTCAGGTACCCTGTTATTAGGCTCTGGGGGTAGTTATTTGTAGAGTGGGCTGAAAGCATGGTAGGAAGAGGTTATGCATCTTTGGGCTCAAATAAATGGTGGCCTTGAGCCGGTAATGCTACTAGGAGTGCTCCTACAATGAGTGGACTGGGGCAGGTAATTCCCGGGATTGCAAAGATATGAAAATTCCATGCAGGTTTGATAGTAATACCCCTGGTAAATGGATGGGATACTCATGCATGTATCTGGATATGAGGCGTCTGCACTCATGTACGGATAGGTGTAGGTTGAGGCATAATACCAATATATTCCTGTCATGAGGGAGTATTTAATTAACAAAAAGTGGTTAATATATATAATTGTGGCCTCATCTCTCATTTGGAGATGCGCATTATGCTTATTTAATGTTTGCCGACCCACCCCTAATACTCAGGTGGTAGCATCGTGATCCAAGGCGTAGTAGGCCTTCTCTTTAGACGCATGAAGCCTATCAACCCATTGTGTATACTCTGCAATGTAGTGTAGCTGTTTTGGTCGTGTTCATGTGTCTGCGTTGGTTATGTTGGACGTGAGGAGGTTATTGGAAGGGAGTAAGGTGGTACGCTGGTAGCCTGTTCTCCTGTCATCCTCCCTTGGTCCATGTTGGCTTTCTATCCGCGCCTTGGGATAGTAAAGCTTCACGACCTAATCTGGTCTGCCATTTGTAGTGTGAATGTGGCCAGTGGTCGTAGTGCGACTGGCCATGTCCTAATCGCCTGGAATGATTTATTTTAGGAATAAAATCGCGAAAAGAAGTTATTGGGGGGGGAGGTCTTGTTTCCTCAGAGCCCCTGTCTGTGTTCGCTTCTAATTAGTGAGCGCGTGTGTGTGTGCCTATGTTCCGCTACACCACGCGGACGGTTGGTCTGTTACAGGCTAAGTTGTAATATGTATCGCGTGTATGGGCAGGAGGTGCCCGTGGCCTGTCAACGTCTTGTCCATTGCTACATGCTTTTGCAGTGTTAAAAAAATATATGTTATTATGATTGTTTTGCGTTTTTAATGTCATGGTCAATGCCGGTAAACAATAGTGTCTTGTCACCATCGATATGGCAATGTGACGAAGTCTGCCAGTCAGCAGTTTGTATGTGTAATGTCAGGCTGGGATGTTATGTATGTCATCCGCTGGCATGTGCTTTCCTGCACGTATGCAAGTGTTGTCATTGTTTTAGATTCCTGGCGGACTTAATGTAGCAATTCGTACTATTTGCTAATACTATTGTGTGGTCACTATTCCGTAAGACCTTTGTCTTATGAGATTTCTATGCCTGTGTCTGGGAAATGTATTTCCCATGTCAGGTGTATTTTGAAATTTTATGCCCGGTTTTTGGCGGGAGGGAATGTGGTATTCCCTGTTCATGTATCTGTATGGGCCAATTTCGGTGTGGTTGGCAGCCTGGGTGATTGCTTTCCCTGGTGTCTAATGTTTACTGGGATTGGAACCCGTGATCTCATGTCATTCTCTGTGTTATATGTCTGCGTTGTTCATGTTTTGTGCGCTCCTTGTATGTATTTTGATTGTGTTTCTCGTACCAAAAATACCGTTGGATAGTTAGTTTTTGGTACGAGCGTGGTGTGTGATCATGGGTTCGGACCCGGGGTGCTGTAAAGGCTTGTTACGACGGTATTTGTGCCGTCCATATTATGGCACGTTCCCTGTGCATGTGCAATGCGCAAACGAAAGTACGCATACCTGTGCAGAGTTTGTATGTTTTTGACTTCTCCTCGTAGTGTAATTTGTGGAGTTCTGAGGTGTTTGAATCTGCCGTGAATGAACGCGTCTTTTCTGTCCACTTGGAGCTGGCTTAGTTCGTCTGTATGCGTGAAGGTCAGCCAGTCATGCGTGCCTTATCGCTGACAGTGTAGAATTACAATGTCGTGAGCTCTCATTTGTTTTATGTTCTGTCCATGCTCTTGTTTCCGGCACGCGTATGTGGGAACCTGATTGCTGTCTCTTGTAATTGCGGGCAGGCTCTTCTTAATGCAAAAGAACCTTCTGTTAACTACCTTTGTGTTCGCAAGTGTTGTGTTGACTTGTAATGTGGGTCAAGTATATTCCTATCCATTGTTCAAAATGTCGTTATACACGAGTGTCTCCGGGCCGCTAGTCGCCTGTTTGGTGACTATGTGCCGGAGGTGATTTTGTTGTTTTTCATTTATAACCCTCTGTTAGTGGAACTGTCCCAATCTGTTTTAGCTTCCTATTTTTCTATTCTAGAACTGGATAGCTACCCGACCTTATGTTCCTGGTATTCAGAAGGTTGCGGGTTTGGAGACCGTCTTTTACCCAGAGTAATTGTTTCTGGCGCTATTCATGTTGTGTCTCCGGGACAGTTTGGTAGTGTTAGGATCGTATCCCGGTTCGGTCAGTGAGGTCTGAAGGCTATTTCTTGGCCTTCTTTCCACGTCTGCCAGCGGGATCATTTCCTTTTCTTTTAGTAATGTTTTACTGTCATGTGGCAATGTAAACTGATTGCGTGATTTCCAAAAATATGCAGGGTTTCCCAAAGTCTGGGATTTTCATCCTACGGTGTGTTAGCGTTTTGGCTTGCGTGCTGTTGTGGAAGTGAGAAAAAAGTCATATTACAGGCAGTGTAACGTGTCACGTGTACCTATGTATGCAATATATATAGTTCAACTTGGCCAATTTTTCCTTCATCGGGCCTAATGACTGAGGCAGAGAAGAGAAAAAAATGAGCTATGCCCCGCTCCGTATTAAGAGAGCACTTTGAAAAGGTATAAAAAAATATACTGTATCTCGCCTGCATCCTGCTTTATGGTGATTAAAGCGGGTTGCCCGACGGCGATAGGCTGTCACAATTATGTCGTAAACACTATGAAAAAAAATGCTTAAAAATGGTAAGTAGGTCCTGATCGTACTATCCACCTAGTAGGTGACGTTAGCACTATAGTAATCTAGTTACGTCTCAGGGAAATCTACCACTTTTGGGAAATAGTTTGAGATTCTTAATTCTTGTTACAATAAGGGTTCTCACCCGTCACAAGGGAATCTATCAAACTGTTGGACCGGAACATAGAACATTTAGTCATTTCCACCTAGAAAGACCCGCTTAAGCTCTATGCTGTGTTTTATTGCTTAAGCTGTGTTCGGAATATCTCTTTCCGGCCTTAAGCCGCGTAGCTCACCTGATGGGCTTCTACTTGGCTTTGGATATTAGCACTTTATGTTATCCAAGTTATAATATGGACCCTATGTTCAGTAACCATTGATGGCCTGAGAAAAAAAAATGCTAGGTGCCCAAAATAAAAATCAAGAAGGATTTAGAATTATACATCTTTGGTTTAGCCATGTTGTACTGCATATAAATGCGCAAAAAATGTACCGTTTATGTTAGTGAGTCAGTATGTATTTATTGGCGTATTTCCCCCGTGTA
Source organism: Meconema thalassinum (assembly GCA_946902985.2). Classification (NCBI taxonomy): domain Eukaryota; kingdom Metazoa; phylum Arthropoda; class Insecta; order Orthoptera; family Tettigoniidae; genus Meconema; species Meconema thalassinum. The sequence goes on from OX336394.1 coordinate 93,013,782, forward strand.
AACGAGCTTATGTGTGTCCCTGGTGGAAGTCGTTACTACGGTCCGAGCGTCCTTGCTCGGAAAGGTGAAGGGTTCTGCCCTGTTATGAGATTATAGGCCCCTGAAATCCACTGAGGCGCTTCTTTGCCATTTTTCGGGGGATTTTGTAGCAAAGTAAGCCTGGGCCTACTTCCACCGTAGCGCGTGTCTGTAGGTTTGAGTGTGCCTGTTTTCGAGGGCCTAAATGCGCTCTGCGCTATCCTAATAGAGTTTACGGGGGTGTGTGTGCTTTTGCCTGAGTGGTTTTGTGGGGTAGGTAATAACACCTTTCCTGTACCCCGTGTACCGTGTGTGAGTGCGTGGTCACAATGTGCAGGCGTGTATCGTGTATGCTGAGGGCCTGAATGCAACACCCTCTTATGCATTCGCACCTGGGGTACTAATGCCGGTGTTCGCCTTCGTTCTAGCAAACTTGCACTTTGAACTGGCGGTATTGGCCGCTTAATTGCCTGTTTCTGCCCTGGCAATGTGGTGGCGTGTAGCCTGACCGCTTTCTGGCCCGTGGCCACGGCAGACTCCTGCCATTATGTTAGCCTATCTGTGTGGGTGTATGTAGGCTTTATGTGTAGTGGGACGGGTTCTATGTCGTCTGCCCATGACGTGGTTACCTCCTGTTGTCTCTGTGTCATGTCATGTGTTTCTGAGAGTCCTGGCTTCAACTCCCTCTCGTTCGTTTGTTCCGAGGGGATTGTTCCAGGCTCTGCCCCACGTTTTGGCAAAATTGCCTTCTGAACCGGAGCTAAGGGATGTGTATTGGTGTAAGCTTGTCCCCGCAGTGTATTGGAGTCTGACCTGGCCGTCTTCTGGACTGTAGCCATGGTGACCTCCTTCCCATGTGTGGCAGTACATGGCGAGAGGGACATCCTCGCAAATTGTCGAGTCAGCGTATCCACGCTTATGTCCTCTCTCGGCTGGGCTGGTGGCCCTACCATGAACTCAAAAATGGCCTTATTGGCTTGGAGGTCACGGTATTCGTCCCAAATTTGGGTGTACTGCCTATTGAGGCATATGGCCTGTTTGCAAATTACTGTATTAATGTTTCTGTGTCCTATACAGTTCTGTAGCCGCCAATTGGAGAAACGCTTGTTGGCGAATGAGTTCCCTGTATTGAGTGTGTAAACCTGTGTAGTGCACCCTCATTCTCTCGAGGGTTGCATTATCTATTACTGGACCATGTGTGGTGATTAATTGTTCGTATATTTTGTTTCTTTGGACATGGATCCTATTGAGGTGTTCATGTATGTTCCTCAAGTGCTTATGTGCGCATCTTAATTGCGTTGTCCTACCCTCTGACGGAGTGTATGGCTGTTTGCCCTGTATTGCCCCGACTTTTGTTTGGAGTGCCCGTATTTGTGTCTGTCGCCTTTGCATATGCCTCTGGCATCTTATTAATAATGTTAATAATATTGGCGTAACCCTATTGCCTCTATGGCTTGCAATCTCTGCATGAGGTGCCATTCTGACTGAAGTGTATGCGAATAAAATAAAAATAAAAAATCTGTGCGTGTTTGACAGTGTATTTTCGTATCTCTTTGATTCTGTCTGGGGCTGGGGGGTTGGTTTACTAAGAATTTCCCCTGTGTAGCTAGTTTGGAGCAAAAATGGTGTTTTTTGTCTGGGAAAAAAAAATTCACTATTTGCTTGGCTGCGTGCGGTTAGGACCATTTTGACTACGAGGGCTCGTTGGTTGAGTCCTGTTCTACTGTGCGTAGTACCCGGCCTCCACCATCTGTTTTAGATCCCTTATTTGGGGGGTAGCAGGATCTAAAACGGAAGAATTATTGTGTTGATTTAGAAGAAGGTGTCTAAAAGGGGGTAGCTTCCCGTAGTCGGGCAAGCTGACCAGTGTAGAGTGTTGTTTAGTGTTAGGGGGCTCCTATAAACAATGTGGGAGTGTTTTAGTGGATGGAACTCAATGCAAGGGTCACTGTGCTGGTCGCCCAGCTGTCTGGTTAGATAATCGACTTGTACGTGTCAGCTATATGGCGCGGGCCGCTCCTAGCAGGCAGGCCGGTACGGGAATACGATGATGCTTGCCTTAGCAAGTATCTGGCTACTATAAGTCACGTCTAATAGTGACGGAGGGTTCAGGAAGGGAGTTAGGGCGTAAAGAAGCGTGTAAACAGTAAAGCAGGTGTAAGGTACTGGCCAAGTGTTTATTGGTCAGTAATAATGGATATGTGAGTCCCTTTTAAGGGATGTAGTGATGTTACAATGTGTACAAACTTGTCTATACAAATTGGGAGTAAGGTTACAAAGTTATAGGATTCTGAACACGTTCTGACTCACTCACCTGATGATATCAGCGTAGCCTTCGGCCGTCACACTATAAAACTGATAATTGATTGAGAGCTTGACCTGATTAAGACGCCTTCTTATACTCTTCGGCGCTATGCTGTCAGCATTGTGATGGCATAGCTGCCCTAGTTAATAGTGTGTCGATGTTTGTAGTAGTTGTGCAAGGATTGGGCCAGCTTTCCAGGATTGCAAGCTGTCCTTGCGGTTTTGATAGATGTTGGTCTGGCTTTACAAGGATTGCCAGTTAGGAGATTTAAGTAGATGATGGGGGGATGGTCTCCAAGGGGTGCATACCCCTGGGGTACTGTACAATATTTTATGTGGTGTTAAAGAAGTGTCATTGAGTGTAAATATAACCATGAAAATGGCTTAAGAAAAAGTTGGTGGGCGAAAATGTTCCATCACTGGAGAATTCGGTCGCTGACCGTACCGTCATGTGAGTAACTATTTCATTATTATGTGTTTGGGAAAATTTGCGTATAATCCTCATGAGAAAGAGTAGGGATATTTAATAACAAGTGAAAGAAAGATTGCGCGATTTGAACGATTAATTTGAGAGAAATATAATAAATATGTGAAATATATATGAATCCCTTGTGGAATGTATCCAGTAAAATATCAGTGTAATGGATAAATGATATAAATATGAGAAAGCAAGCGTAATAATAATAATAATAATAATAATAATTATACAAGTGAATGAATATTGTGATAATTTTATATTGAAAGTTGTAGCTTCCGAGCTCCTTTAGATGAATTAATACATGTTATGAATACATGTTCTCTATGGTAAAAAGGATTATTGTAAAGGGAGGGAGAGTAATATATATTTTGAGATGTAGATCAAACGTTGATTTTGAATTTATTTAGTTCTTTGAAGGCATCTTGGCTAATTAATGTATACGCGCCATGTAGCGCATTGAAGTAATTTGTCACGGTAGGAATGCGTTGAAATGCTCGGTAAAAGTAATTATGAGGGACAGTTAGTCGTGGTGAATGAACTGTATAAGTCCTCAAAATTGTGATAGTGATCACGAGGCATTGTGTGTTGTATGTTAAAAGGGTGCTATTTATGTTGTATTATGAGCGCTGGTAAAAGGCGAGGCCTGCCCTAAGCCGCTAATGTTATAAGTCCTCCGAATTGGGATACTACTCCCGAGGCATTTGAAAGGATCGAACTCAGCGTCGTCCGTGTTGAAGCCCCTTAAATATTGGTTGTATTGTGGTTTTTTCTTACCCGCTAATGAGGACACTTCATAATTATTATATACCGAAGCTAAGAGAATAGGTCTGTTGAACCTAAATATGTTGTTAAATAATTTGTATTAGAAGCCTTGTCATTCAGAGAATTGCATTTGAAACAGCTGTGTGGAAAGCTGATGTAGCCAGTCCCTTGTGAAAGCGAGACTGTGGACTCTCTTCTCACCCTGCTATAAATCACGCCAAGTAGTTAAGATTAGACCCTTACCCTCTGGTAGTGCGGTAGGTTAGGACGGACTGTCTGAGTCATAATACACAGAAGTGTTTAAAGATAGTTTGAACGATCCGGTCTTTGAACTGAGGTTCCTTTATATCCATTATTATCGCTTGCAGAGTTCAGATCGTTGCTTTCTTATAATATAATGGTCTTTGAAGACATAATGATAAATCCCTAACTTTATTGTTTAATGATTCAGTGATTCACGAGTTGTATTGAAGACATTACATTCCGGGAGTAATCTTAAGTTTGACTTGTTCAGTAGTCTTCTATAGCTCGGGAGTACGCAAATTTTTCCCAATCACGGTAGTGAGTTGTTAGCTTGAAAGAGAGGGATGGTAACATATGAGCCTTGTGAAAGCCCAAAATTAATTGATGATTAGCCATACTTTGATAATTATGATTAACAAGATATATTCATGTAAATAGTTATTGATGTGTATTAAATTGATAACACAGTGTATGTAAACATTACCGAGCCATTTGGAGCTCGCTATTTTAAAGAATTTGAATTGACACCATATGGAAGTGAAACTTAGTTGAAGTTTTGTTGGTTTTTGGAAAGCCAGTCATTATGATTTTATAATTGTTTAATATGAATTCCTTGTTCAACTTTGGACAAGTGTGAAGTGGAGTGTCAGTATTTTTATTTGTTTAATTTCCAACGGGGGGCCTGTATAGTTAAATATCACCATTTAATATACAAAAATACATCTTTTATGTCGCCCAGTACATAGGGATGAGTTTTCCTAGGGAAAAGCCGAGTTTTTCTTGAAAAATCAAAGTTTTCATTTTTTGAAAAATATGGTTTTTCAAAAATTTTTGAATTTTAAATCACTTCCATAAAGGTGTGGATCATGTAATGAGAATTATACCAGACGGGTACGTTTTAGTAAACACCCGTACTGAGGTTGAATTTTGGAAATTGGGACACAAGAGTTCAGGGTACCATCTCTCACGCATGAACCGACGATGGGACAGAGTAGCCCACTGTATTCTCTAAGATAGTAAGATGTCATCGAGTGAGGAAAGGCAAAGGTTCTTGAAGGCCGTGGAGGTAGATAGTAAAGATAGATATGAATCTATAGACATTAAAGTGAACCTCCAACAAAATGGAAAAGGGTACCCAACCAAGGAAAATGTAGAGATTTCCTTAGTAAGCATGCGTGCATCTAGAGGCATAGTTGCACGAAGAGAAGGTAACATGTCTTTAGAAAACAGGGTAAAGGTTGAGCCTATAGAGCTCCAAGTAGAGAATGAAATATGTAAACCAGTTCCAAGGGAATGCGTGCATAGTAAAAGCAGTAATGAGGATAATAATGATGATTCAAGGTCTCATTTAGTAAGGCAAGTCCAAGTAGGCTCGAAAAGCGAAGGGGAAAAGAATGATAGTCTTAACATTCAGGATCAGGAAAAAGTAGAAATAGCGACCTGGGACGAAATAAAAGAATTCTTGGGTATAATTAGAGAAATGCGAAAAGAGTACACTAAGATGATTGATGAACTTAGGAAAATGTGGTATGAAGATCTAAACAAGACGGAGGGAATTGAAGAACAAATAAGGGATATTTTTAAGGAAATTAATAAGACATCCGAACTTCGTGATAGGGCAAGTAAAAATTGGTCTACGATGCCGAAACAAGAATTAGAAGAATTGTATACTGAAATCCCTAAGGTTATAAAGTCATTAAGAGAAACGAAAAAGAAATTTGTAAGACGCATGGTTAAAGAAGGAAATATAGAATTAGCTTCGTGGGAACAGATAGAGACATTCACTGAGGAAATTAGTGAACTAAGGGAACAATGGTCGGAAGTGAATAATAAATGGTCTATAGCATAACGTATATAATAAAAAGTGTGATCTCTTCTACCTCAATAGCATGTAATGAATACGGATCGGGTTGGCACTCGCCGCTATGCAGCGCTACAGTCGATTTGAGATCGTTGATTTCCACATATGTTTATGTGTTTATGTGCGATATATTAAGTATTTAATCGGTCGGAATGTTTTGGTGGTGTTCAGTGCAAACGTTCATTGATATACAAGTGCTTACGCTATTACTTCATAGTATTAATACCTGAAATGCTATTGTAGGAAGCATTATCTGAAATGGAATTTAATTTCTTGTCGTGTGTTGACGTTATCTTCGTGTGTTAATTTTATTGTTATTTAATATAAGTAAACAGCAGTTTAGCCCTTACATTTTCATGAGTGCTTAATGTGAGCAATGAAGATGCCTTGCTGTTTTGTACCAGGATGCAGATCTAGCTATGGGGACTGTAAAGAGGTCAGACGGTTTTCAAACCTCCTAAAGATAAGGAACGTTTTATCAAGTTCAAAGGGGCCATACCAGGGAAGGATAGGGAACTTACTGAAAAGTCCTACATCTGTGATGCTCACTATTCAGAAGATTTAATTGTTAAATTTGACAAATTTGTGATAGAAGGGAAGGAAGTAGTACTTCTCCCAAGAACCAACTGGCGATTGAACGACTATTCTGTTCCACATATATTTCCCAATTTGCGTATTTGTCCAGTATGGTGTAAATAAAAATGCTCTTGATGCCATTAAAGACTACTTCTTTGAAGAATGGGATGATAATAAAAAGACAATGAGTTTAAAAACATATATCTACCGTAATGCTGAAGGAGGCGTGATCAGTTTTAGGCACTGTCTGTTAAATGTTAAGTGCTTCTGAAATTATGGTAGTTTATTGAGTTTGGTGTTTGAGGAGTGAAATTTATGGGTATAATTGATTTTTTTCAATATTCTACGGTAAAGTTGAAGGAGCCGTGATCGGGTTTAGGCAATAGCCTACTCTATGAAGGGGTTATGACTATGCCTTCTATGTCTGTTTAATGTTAAGTTCTTCTGAAATGATGGTAGTTTACTGATTTTGGTGTTTGTGGAGTGAAATTTATGGTTATTATTGAATTTTATAGTAATCTACGGTAAAGTTGAAAGTTGCGTTCGTACCTCTTTTTTTCTGTGTTGCAAGTTTGTTAAGGGAATGTAAAATGTGTAACAATGTGAAGAAATCCTTTCTGATAGCGAGGTTAATTTTTCCGTTCTTTTATTTTAATTTACCGATAGCTGGCAAAACTAATTGCATTTTGAACTTGCTCTCTGTCTTCGCTTATTGTCGAAACTGGACTTTTACAGGAGACGACTTATTAAATTATAATTGGGCACAGTAAAGTAAGTGGAGATGTCGATCTTATTAGCGCCTATGAGGATATCTTGCGGTGTTTTAACATGTAAAACAGGTCGCAAGGTTTTAAGTCTCGTAAGCACCAATGCTAACTTACATCGCAGATCGGAGCCAGCGCTGCGCTGCGGCGGACCAGGCGTACTAGGCCAGTGATATCACTTCTTATTCTATTCGTTATGTCTATAGTTTTACGGAAGATCAGTTGCTTTGATGATGAAAGGAGGAAATATCCGAAGGAACAGAGGGCTTGTATAGGAGAAGAAAATAATAAGATGCATCAGTTCATATTGAGCATGTATGACAACAAGGGAATAATAAGCATTCAGGAGTTAGCCGAAGTGAGGAAGGTTAAAATTCAGGAATATAAAGAAACATTAGAGGCCGCCCAGAAAATATATGATGAATATATATAGCGCAGAACCTCAAAGCAAAAGAAATGGCTATCCCAGTCATAAGTGACACAGAAGAAATTAAGGAAAAGGAAATTACGGTGCCGGAAGAGCCCGAAAACTGCCTTAAACAATCCAAAGAAGAAACATAAGTAGAAATGGTTGTGACTCCTATGGAAACGGATACAACTATTGAGCTATCTAAAAAAAAAATAACAGACATTCAAGATGAAACGATAATTCCATGTCAGAAAGAATGCCGAAATGAAAACGAGTTGCAAATTAAAGAAGACCATTCTTATGCCAAAACTGAGCATGAAGAGGAAGAGAAAAACCCAGATCAAGTGGGGATAATAGTAGAAGTGGAAGTTGGGGAGACTAAAATAATAGTTCCTAGGGAAATGGATAGGTCAACTGAATCCCAAATAGAGAGTGTCGTCGAGGCACGAATGGAAGTAGAAATTCAGGATCCAATAGAGATTGAAAAGGAAAGCGAATTTCCAGAAGAAAGTCATAAGATGGAGGAAGACAAAATGGAATTAGAAGAAGAACAATTGAAGGCACAAATTCTGGAACTCATGATGAAATATCAGGAATGCCAACGATAAAGGGCCGAACAAAGATACATTGAAATGGACTCAAATATGAGTAAAGAAAACCTCATAGAAAAGGATGAGACCATTGGAAATAATGAAGACAAGAGAGGAAATGTATTTGAAAGAAATGATGAAAGAGGAGAAAAACCACTAATTGTAGTAGGTTTACAGGATGATAAAAACCCGATTGAAATTAGGAAAGGACTAGAAATAATGCAAATTCCCCTGAAGAAAGATAATTCACAAGCGTTTTACAGCTGGAAGCTTAGAAAGAAAAAATGGAAAAAGGGAAATAGAAGGAGAGCACGTTTATGGACAAGGATGAAAGGAAGAAGGTTTTGTTTCATAAAACAAAGGAGATATAGGGTGTGGAAAAGAAGAAATAAAACTTATCGTATAGGAATAAGAAGACGAGAGAATATTGAACACGAGGAAATAAGAGAAGAGGAAGAAGGAGTAAGGTACGAAGAGAGCCAGAAGGATGCTAAGATCATAAAGAAAATAGAGCATTACATATGAGCCATAGAAAGATGGGAAGGAGATGAAGAAAAAATGATGCATTGTTTAAAACAGTTATATAATTTACCAATAACTGTTCAGCATCTAGAGAGAACAGGAATTGGCAGGGTTGACAATGAAATGAGAAGACGAGAAGGTCTGGTAGGAGACGTATCCAGAGCATTGGTAAATCTTTGGAAGGAAATGGTAATGGAAGACCAAAGTGAAGAAGAAAAATTTGAAAGTGAAGAAGAAGAAAGAGAGTATATGAAAATAGAAGGCAATGAAAGCGTAGAAGAAGAAGAAGACGAAGAACAAGAGATGGTGGGATACGAAAGTATGGAATTAACGAACACCATCATTTATTACCAGAAAGCCATTGAACGGTGTATGGGGAATGAAAATATTTTATTGTATTGCCTAAATATATTAAGACATTTACCCATAACAGTTCGACAGTTGATAGAAACTAAAGTCGTAGAGACAGTTGAAGGCATTCATGAACAAGGAGGGGACGTGAATATACGAGCTCAAGAGCTACTTATAAAATGGGAATACGAAATGATAGAAGATTTGAGGGCAGGAGGAGAAGAAGTTATGGAAATTGGAAACATGGTCGAGGAAAATAATGAGGAAGACTTAGAAGAGGAAGAGAATGAAGAAGAAGAGCAAGGAGGAATAGTAACAGTGGGAGATGTAAGGCGGAGGCACAAAGGGTAGAAAAAGGTTACCCCAGAACAGGAATTCTAACGGGTTAAGCCTAAATGCACCCATTAAAAAAAAGAAATTTTGGAGAAATGCCATCTCGATACGAGATAAAGGAAATAGGAAGAAAACAGAGAAGAGACGGGTAGGGACAGACCTCACCCGTAAGGAAAAATGAAATTCTGTAGACTTTGAGTCCAGAAAATAGAATTAAGGAAGGAATAACGGGGTAGGGCCAGACCGCACCCGTTGAGTCTAAACAGTTTGTAAATATATAGGTTGACAGTGAATAACCAGAGAAGAGACAGACAGACTGGCAGAACGCCAGTCCCATGAAATAAGAAAAGAAAAAGGAAACCGTCTGACACAAGTTTTGGAGTGCTCGCCAGACTGTGAGGAGACAGAGAAATACCCGAACGAGACAAGTAATTTATGACCTTAAGTGTGGAAGTCCGCTTAAAGGATATGAATGGAGGGAAACCCTGTTGAGACCAAAACAAGCCAGAGAAAGGAAGTGTTTGTAAAGGAAGACCAGAAGGTACTGCGAAGTGTTATGATGGCTTCGACACTGAGAAAATAAGATTTTTATGAAACATATTTAAATAAATTTCCTCAAAATTTCGAAAATGTATTTATCTAAGTTGGGGAGATTTGAACCCATCTGCAATTGTTTCAAGCGTCGAATTCATAATTTATTTGCAAAGGAAGAGAGGAAATAATACAGTCCGTAGAATGACTTGAAAGATTTTAAGAAGTGGGTTGTTATAATGTGGCGCAAGAATGGGTGACCACGAGTCATGCGGACGTGAGATCATGCTTGACGCATCGATAGGAGCTGGCTCATGATTATAAATAGAACGAGAAAAACTTTCCACGACGAGTAAGAGAGAAGAGGTTTCGGAAATAGACCTTACTCTGCTAGAAAATGACAACCTCGCAATGGTGCAAGAAGAGAAATAATTAGAATTAAGCCATTTGCGAGCATTTAATTAATGAAAGAAACACATCATTGTTGATCATTCTAGAATAGAATTTTTGTGTGGGGAAAAAGTTTATAATATTTGCACAGGAAAGAACTGCTGACGTAGCATAACGTCGTTAGTAATTCCCCGAGACCAGAGTTCGTAGGGATGGAAATATAAACCTCAACGCCCACATATCTGAGGAGACAAATTATTTAATATCTTGGAATTGTGTGATCAATTTTCATGATCAAACAAACCAGTTTACGTTTCAAACAAGAGCTTTCCAGAGATATATTTTTCAAAATTATACGAATATTACTTTAGAAGTTAGTGCTGGAGAAGACGCAGATTTTATCTTTTTGCCGCCGATTACGATATAAACCCTGGGGATGCCAGGAGGAGCATTCAGTTTACCAAGGGCGCGGGAGCGCATGGTACTGTTTCGCAGCAACAAGTCAGTTTACCAGAGACGCCATAGAGCGTGATACTGTGTCGCAAAGTATAAAAAGTTATTTTAGTAAGCGCGTAGACGCTGCACGCAGGAACAATTATCGTTAAAAGTCACAAGTATAGTCAAAGTTTAGGCTGTGGACTTGAGAAATAACAGGCGATAGGTACTCGAATATAATAGTTCAGTTAAAGAACTGACGTATCATAAGGTTTCGAAGTACCCAAGGAAAGTGAAATAGACAGTCTATGTACGTTAAGGAACCCAAGCAGGGTAGAACGAAATAGTAACGCCTAGGGTTCCGGAAGTTTAGGAACTAGAGCGCAGGACGATAAAATTAGGAATTGTAGTTCCAGGCTTTGTCTAGGTAGACAACTGAACAGTAAACATTATGGAGTACTCCAAGCTACAAATCAAAGTAACAGAAATATAAGGAAATTACTAAGTCACCGATAAACAGTTCGAGCGATCGAGATAGTAATACATCAAGGACAGAGTTTTATTTAGACGAACAAGTTAGCGTCTAGCAAGATACGACATCGTGCAGTAAAGTTATAGAAGCCGATAGTCAAACCCAGGATTAGAATATCAGCCGTTCCAGTGAGGTGTAGTTCGATCGAGACTTTCCATCATCTCGTCAGATTAGGAAGCCGACGTGCTATAGTGCAACCCTTGGAAACGGGAAAGGAAAAGAAATCACGTGTGTAAGGCGAATAATTAACGCCAAAGTGATAAAATGTTTATGTAATGTAAATAGAGTGAAATTTTGAGTGTAATATTTTTAGTGAAATTGTGTGAAGTGAAATTGAATACCAAAATGGTATTCATTATATTCCCAGTGATTAAGGTATATATTTTATGTGGTGTTAAAGAAGTGTCATTGAGTGTAAATATAACCATGAAAATGGATTAAGAAAAAGTTGGTGGGCAGAAATGTATCATCGCTGGAGAATTCGGTCGCTGACCGTAACGTCATGTGAGTAACTATTTCATTATTATGTGCTTGGGAAAATTTGCGTATAATCCTCATGAGAAAGAGTAGGGATATTTAATAACAAGTGAAAGAAAGATTGCGCGATCTGAACGATTAATTTGAGAGAAATATAATAAATATGTGAAATATAAATGAATCCCTTGTGGAATGTATCCAGTAAAATATCAGTGTAATGGATAAATGATATAAATATGAGAAAGCAAGCGTAATAATAATAATAATAATAATAATAATAATAATAATTATACAAATGAAAGAATATTGTGATGAATTTTATATTGAAAGTAGTTGCTTCCGAGCTCCTTTAGATGAATTAATACATGTTATGAATACATGTTCTCTATGGTAAAAAGGATTATTGTAAAGGGAGGGAGAGTAATATATATTTTGAGATGTAGATCAATCGTTGATTTTGAATTTATTTAGTTCTTTGAAGGCAACTTGGCTAATTAATGTATAAGCGCCATGTAGCGCATTGAAGTAATTTGTCACGCTAGGAATGCGTTGAAATGCTCGGTAAAAGTAATTATGAGGGACAGTTAGTCGTGGTGAATGAACTGTATAAGTCCTCAAAGTTGTAATAGTGATCACGAGGCATTGTGTGTTGTATGTTAAAAGGGTGCTATTTATGTTGTATTATGAGCGCTTGTAAAAAGCGAGGCCTGCCCTAAGCCGCTAAAATTATAAGTCCTCCAAATTGGGATGCTGCTCCCGAGGCATTTGAAAGGATCGAACTCAGCGTCGTCCGTGTTGAAGCCCCTTAAATATTGGTTGTATTATGGATTTTTCTTACCCGCTAATGAGGACACTTCATAATTATTATATACCGAAGCTAAGAGAATAGGTCTGTTGAACCTAAATATGTTGTTAAATAATTTGTATTAGAAGTCTTGTCATTCAGAGAATTGCATTTGAAACAGCTGTGTGGAAAGCTGATGTAGCCAGTCCCTTGTGAAAGCGAGACTGTAGACTCTCTTCTCCACCTGCAATAAATCACGCCAAGTAGTTAAGATTAGACCCTTACCCTCTGGTAGTGCGGTAGGTTAGGACGGACTGTCTGAGTCATAATGCACTGAGGTGTTTAAAGATTGTTTGAACGACCCGGTCTTTGAACCGAGGTTCCTTTATATCCATTATTATCGCTTGCAGAGTTCAGATCGTTGCTTTCTTATAATATAATGGTCTTGGAAGACATAATGATAAATCTCTAACTTTATTGTTTAATGATTCAGTGATTCACGAGTTCTATTGAAGACATTAGATTCCGGGAGTAATCTTAGGTTTGTCTTGTTCAGTAGTCTTCTATAGCTCGGGAGTACGCAAATTTTTCCCAATCACGGTAGTGAGTTGTTAGCTTGAGAAAGAGGGATGGTAACATATGAGCCTTGTGAAAGCCCAAAATTAATTGATGATTAGCCATACTTTGATAATTATGATTAACAAGATATATTCATGTAAATAGTTATTGATGTGTATTAAATTGATAACACATTGTATGTAAACATTACCGAGCCATTTGGAGCTCGCTATTTTAAAGAATTTGAATTGTCACCATATGGAAGTGAAACTTAGTTGAAGTTTTGTTGGTTTTTGGAAAGCCAGTCATTATGATTTTATAATTGTTTAATATGAATTCCTTGTTCAACTTTGGACAAGTGTGAAGTGGAGTGTCAGTATTTTTTTATTTTTATTTTAGTAGCGCCATATTTTTGGATAATTAAATGGTTTTAATAGTAGGAGTTGATTTTTGTTTATTTTTGGAAGTGTATCCTCTGCTTAATCCAAAGTGTGTAAGTCACAGAGTGGGAGAACAAACCATGAACCCCGATACTCCCGATTGAGCATTGCTGGCAAATTGTGATTTGCATATTTCATTGTTGAATGGGCACAGTTAATTGTATTGTATTTAGCTTTCGCTGTTTGTTTTTTGTGGTGAGGTGAAGTCACCGAAGCGACGATTTCTTTTGTGAACAAGTCTCATGCTGATTCCAAGGCACCGGACTCCCCTAAAAGGAGTTGATGCGTCGGTAATTCACGTAATCCTTCAGTATGCCTTCCTTCGAGGGGAAGTAAAGCCGGCGGGCCCATGTCATAGATACAGTATATGGTACGTAAAGGAACTTACAACTGCAATTGGTAGTATGTAGCAAAATTTTTACGTTATATTTGGGTAGTTAGAAAGGCTCTATCAAGTTCCAACGTTCGCCGCTATGTATTAGTGACAGTAGCATCTGGTAGCCATAGTTGGAACTACTTGAAAATGAACTTGAGGGGAGCCTTCGGCCGTTCAATCAAAATTACCCAGCTATGGACATTGGCTGCAATTTTACTATGTGAATTTTAGATATAGTACTAGTCATCATATACCAGATGAAGAAGGTCTCAATGTGACCGACAACGGTAGGGTTTTCAATAAAATAAATATTGACTTTAAGTTCAAAAAATATTTAACACGTCAATAAGGTATCGGGCTATCAGGGCCATTTTTATGTCATTCTATAATATACAGTTGTACTTTCATAAACTTAAGTGAAGCTTTTGGAAAGTACTATTATACGTAGTGATATGAATTTAGTCTTATCTAATAGCTTCCTAATTGACGATTTAATCTAAATGAAGACCAATTGGTATTTAAGAAATGTATTACAACTTAGTCAATAATCATCTTATTCTTTTTCTTCAGCTTTTGTCCCGCCTTTTGGCAGGGTCCGCTACATGGATTCGATGTCTCCATTTAGTTCTGTCCTGGGCAATGTCATGGTGGAGATTGATGGTCTTCTGATCTTTGTGAAGGGTATCGGCCCATCGCTGTTTAGGTCGTCCTTTTGGTCTATTACCGGCGACTTCCAACATGTAACCCGTCTTTGCTATAGTGTCAGCCCCTGCCATCAGCACATGTCCAAACCATCTTAAACGACTCTCGCGCATTTTTTCGGGAAAGGGTGCAATGCCAAATCTCTCCCTTATGCATTCATTGGGGATGCGATCCAGTTTAGTAACACCAGCTGTCCACCGCAGCATCCTGGTCTCCATGACTCCTAGACGACGCTCCGTCTCAGTCGTAGTAGGCCAACATTCGCTACCATACAGTGCGACAGGTCGGATGACATTACGATAGATTTTAGATTTGAGGTGATTTTCATCCTCCTGTCGGAAGTGACGCCAGTTGTTGTTCGCCATTTCATCCAAGCTGTGGATATCCTTGCATTGACCTTTTCGACAAGTCGACCATCAACAGCGATCGTGGAGCCAAGATACTTGAATCTCGTTACTCGCGGTAGATCCTCGCGGTCTACCTGAATGGTTGTGATTGCTTGTGTGTTAGATGTCATATATTCGGTTTTCTTCTCATTGAGGCGCAGGCCGTATTGCGCCAGCCGATTGTTCCATTGCTGGGTTTGACGTTGCAGATCAACCTAAGTCTCAGATGCCAACATGACAGCGTCCATAGCAAAGGATGGTGCAGGTCTGCTGTTACAGTGTCCATTACTAGAATGAACAAAAGCGGTGACAGCGCTGAACCCTGGGGAACGCCGACGGTGATGGGAAAGTCACGGGAGGCTCCTGCGGCGGCCTGAACATAGCTTCGTGGATCCACGTAAAGCAGCTGAACCCATTTGACAAGATATTCCGGTATGCCATGCTCTCGCAGTGCTAGCCATATGAGGTCATGAGGTACCCGATCAAAGGCCTTCTCAAGGTCCAGGAAAGCTAGATGAATCGGCTTGTCAATAATAATAAATTAATATACATTATTTAATGGCCTTCTTCAGCGATGTTGTTGACAAGAAATTAGGCTAATGTAATTACGAGCAAAGCTTTATTAGTAATAATTTACTTGGGTTTTCTATGAAAAATTATATAAACATGGTTAAAATATATCTATAACAAAGATGGGCTTTAAGGTGGCGCTAACTGAATAGTTGAAGAAAACCATGCAGCGGCTTCGGAGGCGTAGTTGGTAGCATGCTAAGCTTCTAGGCCCAAGGTCGCGGGTTCAAACCCGTTAAACATTCCTCAGTATGCCTTCCTTCGGAGGGGAAGTAAAGCCGGCGGTCCCATGTCCTAGTTGTATGGCATGTAAATGATCCTTCCACTAATTACACTTGTGTGAAGATAAATTATAGGTTAGATTTGACTAAAGCTCTTAGGTTCCAACTTTTGTCGCCAGGAGCCAAAGTTTGTCGCCATGAGCCTACTGATGTGGCATCTAGTAATCAAGTTCAGTACTCTTTGTCGTTTGGTAGCAAAAGTAGGAACTACTAGAAATTTGAATGAGCAGTCCTTACTTGAATTAGAAACAGATAACACACACTAATACGGCCATCACAATTAACACCGGTTATCAGACAGATTCTACACACACCCAAAGTGCACGGGGCTACATGACCGCGTTGTCGCAGTCCCTAAACTGAGGAACCAACCAACCAACAATCTCCTACCACACAAACTATTGAATCAATGTTATGAAATTGTATCAACAATTTACAATTACCTTCATAAGATGAAATACTCTAGTTAAGTTACCGGTACTGAAAATGCATTATCATTTACTGATACCAACATTTTGAAAACAAAAATATTAAGCAAATGGTACATTTATGGCCTAACTATTGAAGTTAAAGGGTTGAAACTTACATTGAAAAATATGTCATGGCTTGCAATCCAAATTAGAATCATGATTCTAGTGCTTCAAACGTTTTATTTGTAAATGTTTCTTTGTGCAAATGAAAATCCACAGCCGGATTCCAGTCTCCGACCGGGTCTGGAATGGAAGGAATAAAGCCCCCATCTAGCGGCTAGAATATGAACTGTGCCGTCTGCCGAGGCCTGACGCACTCCTCTGGGGCAATGCTTAAATGAATGACAGATGAAATGAAAGGATAGTGGAGAGTGTTGCTGGAATGACATTTTGACAGGGAAAACCGGAGTACCCGGAGAAAAACCTGTGTGCCTCCGTTTTGCCCAGCACAGATCCCACATGGAGTGACCGGTATTTGAACCACGGACCCAGCGGTAACAGTCCGGCGTGCTGCCGCCTAAGCCACGGAGGCTCTAAATGTTTCTTTGAAAGTTTAAAAAGTTTTGAAGCAATGCATTTATTCTAAAGTTGCAAAAAATACTCTGCCTGTTTGCCATCTCTTGATGAATACAGTGCATTTGAATCTGTCTGTTGGCACAGGCTAGAGTAAAATGGGGCTTTTCACCGATGTCTCAGTCTCATTCATGGCTGTGATAATATGGAAGCTACTGAGGTATGGGTGGTCCTGAGTAATGGCCTCAGGGAACAATCAGTGCCTGTGGAGTTGTGAAAGGTTCTACTCATAGGTTTAGTACTGCTGTACTGACATAGTGAGGAAAGCAATGGCATACTACCTCATTCCTCACCTTGCCTAGTACGCCTCATTATAGTGCTGCCCCGGTTTTGTGAGTTTCTACCACATAACCTATGGTGGTGCTTTTTGAGGATCCAACCAGCCTCCAGGCTGACTACCTAACAGACAACAGACATAACTCTAGGTCATATTAATTCACATATGCACCTAAAGATAGTCTACTGTGAAGATTTCAAGTATAAGGTGCGTTCAAAAAGTAACGAGCCGGAGGCATAATTACAGAAACCAGTACCTGTATGTTAGAAGAATCGGCCCTGGCTGTTGAGGCACTTGTCCCACTGTGACGCGAGGCGGTGAATGGCTGTCTCATAAAATTCCCTGAGCTGCGATGTGAACCAGTTCCGCACGTACAGCTGGACGTCGGCGTCCGAGGTGAATCGTTAGCCACGCAGAGCCCTTTTCAGGGGATCAAACATGGCGTAATCACTGGGAGGGAGGTCTGGACTGTATGGAGGGTAGCCGAGAACCTCCCATTTGAATTTCTGCTGGAGTGCCGCGACTGTGTTGGCCGTATGAGGTCGTGCAGTGTCGTGGAGCGACCACGGCGGCAATGGCGTTCACTGTCACTCGGCGGTCCTGGGTAATGACTGCATCAACCAGCTGGACGTTGTCATCGGTAATGCAGGGGGGTGCCCCAGACCCTGAAGCGCTCGTGCACCGCCTTGACCCTTGCAAGGGACATGCAGTGTTCGCCGTACTTGTGACATTCGGCGATGAATGTCCGTTTCCCCTACTCCTTCCACTGTCAGAATCCGAACAACATCTCTTTGCTCTTCGGTTGACGCCTCCATGTCACTGTCTGCAATGCGACTGGCAGTGTTGGACGATTGATGCATGCTGCTGCTCGTTTTGTATCGTCACGTGACGTGCACGCGCGCCCTCTAGCGACAGGCTGTGACCTTCCACGCTCTGGTCGGAACTACACCTCGTTACACACAGCACGATTAGCCGATGTAGTCACCGGTTTGCGCATTCCAGCCTCCGGCTCGTTACTTTTTGAACGCACCTTATAGATAGGTGCAGCAATTTTGAAATAATGTACTTTATTTGCGTAAAAATAAAAGTTGTAAGAAATGGTCTTCAAAGAAATGTGTGCAAAGGTAGATGAGTAATGGTTTGGTAGATATTCACCATAGTTGACAAATTTCAAAAAACCTAATCTCGGAAACAGATTAATACTTTTGCTCCAAACTAACTTCCTATGATATTACAATATGCAGAGAATCCAAAACATCACAAAAGAAACCTAAGCTAGCGCCACCTTAATTTGATTTCATTAAAATAATATTGAGAAAATGACATATATCTACATAGTTGGTATTTGTATATTCCTGTAAATTAGTCTAAACATGACTTTAAAAATATCTTGAGATAGCCAACAGGGCCTGAAGTGTTGGTTGGTTGGTTCCTCGGTTTAGGGGCTGCGACAACGCACTCATATAGCCCCGTGTACTTTGGGTGTGTGTAGAATCTGTCTGATAACCGGTGTTAATTGTGATGGCTGTATTAGTGTGTGTATCTGTTTTTTAATTCAAGTAACGACTGCAACTTCGAATATTTCAAATAGTTCCTACTTTTGCCGCCAAACGCCACCGTCAACGACTACTAGGCCTAGTTCAGAACTTAGCTACTAGACGCCACCGCAGTTGGCTCTTGGCAACGAACGTAGAAACCTAAGAGCGTTGTTTACATTCCTAACCTATACAATTTAGCTTCACACAGGTGTAATTAGTGGAAGGTTCTTTAACATGCCATAAATCTATGACATAGGACCACCGGCTTTACTTCCCCTCCGAAGGAAGGCATACTGAGGGATTTTTAACGCTCTTAAAAAATCCGACGGCTTCGGCCGGGTTTGAACCCGCTACCGTGGGCATAGAAGCTCAGTATGCTACCAACTACGTCACCGAAGCCGCCGGCCTGAAGTGTGTTTTCTATGTGATGAATAAAGGTACTATGATCCAGAAGACCAGGAAAGACAAGCTCAGGAATGTTACAATCCGAGAAGAGGTGAGAATAAAAGACTCTATACTACAAAAGATCCAGAAGGCTAGAATGATGTGGTTCGGCCACGTGAAGAGAATGATTGCCAACAAAACTGCAAGAAGGGAGTATGGAGGAGACCTCGGAGGGAGGAGACAAGTTGGCAGACCTAGAAAACAATGGACAGATCTAGTGAAGAAGGAGAGAGGCCAGGATTGGGAGAGGATTGTGAACGAAGAATGGTTAATGGATCGGCAGAGATAGAGGGGGCTCGTATACCACACCTGGGAAACTGGATTTGGTCAACTATGATGATGATGAATAAAGGTTCTTTGTAGTGTGGAGCATAGGTTGTAATATGGTATTTGTGTTTATATTAATGTTTAGACTTTTCATTTTTAATGCTGAAAACATATTTTACTGTAAATGTCACTAAAAGCACTCAGACTCTAGGGGTCCAGTTTAGCAAAAACATAAAGGTAAGCTATTTTGACTATTGTGACAAAAGTTGAAAAGTTAGAAGACTGGAAAAATGTCAAAATGCTTAAAATATATTTTGAAAAATGTTACAGTCAGTCTGAAAGACTAGACGTTATATCATTTCAAATATCGCATGCTACAAATGCTACACATGTTAGAAAGGCTCTCTTTCAACAGACTCCATTACCCATTAACATAGGCTTCCCGCGCGGGCACCTCTTTAAGGGTCACCCTGTATTTAGCTCTGACCCCTGCACACCTCTTTAGGAGGCACCCTGTATTCTTATCTGGCATCTTGTATATCTCTTCAGAAGTCACCCTGTATTCTTGTGTGATATCTTGTACACCTCTTAAGAGTCACCCTGTATTCTTGTCTGACATCTTGTGCACCTCTTTAGGAGTCACCCTGTATTCTTCTCTGGCATCTTGTATATCTCTTTAGTTGTCACCCTGTATTCTTATCTGCCATCTTGTACACCTCTTTAGGAGTCACCCTGTATTATTTTCACTTCGCTTGATGCCCCAGGTCGCTCGACGCCCCAGGACTCTTTCAACAGACCCCATTAATCATTAACTCAGGCTTCCCGCGCGGCTGCATGAAGTCACCGTCTCCGTCTCCGTCTCCGTAACGCATAACTTTCGACTCGAGCATAGCGATGAAGTCGACAAGATCATTTGAAATGATAAAAACGTGCTAAGAAAACACTGTTCTTTTTTTAATGGAACTTATTCTACAGATATAAATGAAATTAAAGTTTGATTGTTTCAATGTATTTTTTGATTCTTTATCTTCAATTTGTGGGAAGCAGATTTTTGATTTTCTCAAAACGGAAGTAGATATTTTGATTTTGATTGACCATGTATGGGTCAACACTAGCACTTATAGTGATAGATTTAGTGCACACCAACCGTTAGACCACACCCTCCGTCGTATATAGTTCACTAAATTGATGTATTAAACACGAGTTTAGTGCTTTTCAGTCGGTCAACATGAATTTACCCAAGATAGCTGGGTTATGCCCTAATCCTGAAATAAATTACATGAGATTAATAAATACACTAGGGTGACCAGTTTCGATCGTCAAGCGATCATCATCAGATCCATTACACTTAGGCTATAAAATCTAAGTTGGCAACATCCCACATAAACACATCGCACTAACTCCGCACAGCACATATGAACAGGGGGGAAGAAAAGGGAAAAACCAGTGTCGTTGAGATAACAGCCCATCTCAGTCGACCACACCTGGAGTAACAGTGAACACGAAAACTGCACGTAGCTCCAGCAAGGAAGACAACCAGATAAGTAGTAGCCTGTAATATTACAGTTTAACCATAGTTAATTTTTACAACCTTATATTCACTCAAAATTACAAACTCCGGATATCTATCACCATTTAGCATTTCACCTAATCTTCTTCTTCTTCTTCTTCTTCTTCTTCTTCGTCTTCGTTTGGGCCTACTGAGGACCACGGGGCTCGTATCTCCTCGTCGCTTTGTCTTTTCTCTTCTTCCAGTACTCTTTCATCATCTGACTATGAGCCAGCTTTCTTTCCTCCGTCCATGGTGGTCTGCTGACACCAGTGTTCTTCGTAGCTGTCAGTGATACAGGAAAAACTCCCTGTCGGATGGCTTGCCGGAATTGTTGGCGGTCCTGTATGGAATTAAGTGGGATCCCTAGGTGGTCTAAATCCGTCCTGACCGTAGAGATCCACTTGGACCTAGAGGCCTTCCCTCTTCCTGCCACTGTGAAGATCTTACTGGTGAGCCGACAAGGGATCATGCGGGTCAAGTGTCCATAGAAGGCCAAGCGCCTCTTTCTTATACAAGTAACAATGTCTTCTTGATGGCTGTAAAGCTCATCATTGTGCCGAATTCTGTAGGTGCCTCCCTCTTCCCGTATAGGTCCTAGTATCCTCCGCAGGATCTTCCTCTCCTTGAGTTCAAGTTTCCTGAGTGGGCCTTTCCTGGCCATCACGAGGCATTCTGAGGCGTACAGAACAGATGGTTTTACTACTGAATTGTAGTGTATGAGTTTTAGGTTTTTGGAGAGGAACTTCGATGCGTAGATGCTGCGGCAGGAGTGGTAGGCCCTCTCGAACTTGGTGCACCTGGTATCTATGGCCAGATTCTCACTCTGGTTTGCCGAGATCCATTCTCCTAGGTACTTGACCGATGGGACTTTTTGGATGAAGACTCCCTCAAGTGGAATTGTGGACGGGGCTTCCTTGATGTTAGTCATGAATTCAGTCTTCCCAATGTTGATCTTCAGGCCAGCCCGAACCGCTACATCGTGAAGACTCTGTAGGTGGTGAGTAGCTTCCTCTATAGTGTTGGTCAGTATGGCGAGGTCGTCGGCAAAGGCCAGGCATGACACATGAAGGTTATCTTTCTTGTATCCAAGGTGCAGACCAGTCCTTAGTGTTAGTCGCACCATCCATTCCCTTATGATCTTCTCCAGGATGCAATTGAAGAGGATGCAGGAGAGTCCATCACCCTGCCTAACTCCCGTCTTGATGGGGAAGCTCTCGGATAGTTCACCTCTGAACTTGACTTTAGATGTTGTGTTTGTCAAGGTGGCCTGGACTAGTTTAAGGGTTTTTTCATCAAGGCCAAATTCTCGCAAGGTGGAGAAAAGACTCTCTGTCCACCGAGTCGTATGCCTTCTGAAAATCCACTAAGACAACTACCCAGGGTTGTCCCCCACGACTCTTATAACTGAGGATGGTCTTGAGATTTTGTATCTGCTCTGGACAAGATCGATTGTTTCGAAAGCCGGCCTGGTATTCCCCTAATTGAGAGTCTAGTTGGTTGGTGACTCTAGATAACAGGGCTTTCGAAAGAACCTTGTAGGTAACCTGCAATAAGGAGATACCTCGGTAATTGTTGAGGTCAATCTTGCTTCCCTTCTTGTGTAACGGGTGAATTACTGCTGATGTCCACCCTTCCGGTAGGGCCTCTGTTGTCCATATGTCTTGTATGATATGTTGGATGCTCTGCAAGGACTGTTCATCTGCGCATTTCCACATCTCTGCTACTATTCCATCTTCACCTGAGGCTTTATTATTTTTCAGGTTATTGATTATACTCTCTATTTCCTCTCTGTCAGGCGGTTGAGAATCAGGATTCCTGATAGATGGTTCACGGAAGATTAATCTTGCACTAGGTTCTTCTGTGTTGAGGAGCTTCTGGAAATAATCTGCAAGAACGGTGGTACAATCTTTGTTATTTAGTTCGATCTTGCCGTCTGGTCCACGAAGAAGTAAGGTGGGGGCAGTGTACTGGGTCGTCTGTTTCTTAAGACCCTTGTACAGGTCTCTGGAGTTGTGTCTCTTGAAGTCCTCTTCTGCCTGTTGTAGCAGGGTGCGTAGGTAATTCCTTTTAGCTCCACGTACAGTGTTCGCTGTTGCCTTTCTTTGCGTGATGAAAGCCTCAAGGTTGAAATCATTCTTGTACTGGTTCCACCTGATCCAGGCTCGACGTCTTTCTTCTATGGCCTTATCGCAATCTGTAGTCCACCAAGGGTGTTTTCCTTTATTGGACGTAGCGGGACTAGTTTCGTGAGCGGCATCCAGTAATGCTTTCTGGAGGGCTGTCCAACCTTCTTTCTGTGTATTCATCCGAAGGGTTTGTTGGAAGTTACAGTTTTCATCATGTAGGCGTTGAGTATTGAATCGAGGTATTCTAGAGCTCCTTGGTGGTTTTGCTACCTTTCTCAAGGGTTGAAAATTAGCTTTGACTAGTGAAAGGTAATGGTCAGAATCTATATTGGCTCCTCTCAGTACTTTGACGTTCTGTATCTCCCTGTGATATAGTCTGTCTATAGCCACATGATCAAGCTGAAATTCACCTAGCAAAGGATTTGGGCTTCTCCAAGTCTTGGCTTTCCTAGGTAGACGCTTGAAGGCTGTTGATTTTAGGACCAAGTGGTACTTGTCACAGAGTTCTATGAGGCGCTCACCGTTTCTATTTGTTCTCTTGTGGGCTGGGTAGAGATCTACTATCCTTCGGTATTTCTGTTCCCTGCCGACTTGGGCATTGAAGTCCCCCATGAGTATAGTTGAATGGTTATGTGGAATCTTGTCTAGTATTTCTTCTAGGGAGTCCCAGAAGTGTTCCACTAACTCGAGGTCTTTCCTGTTGGTGTCATTTGTGGGTGCGTGGAAGTTCACTATGGTATAGGCTTTGTTACGAGATCGGAATGATAGTGAGGAGGTCCTTCCGTTAGGTGAATAAAAATCCAAAATAATGTGGTCAACCATACTGTGATGTACGGCAAAACCTGTGCCCAGGTGAGGGACTGTCCTCATCACTCTTTCACCCGGGTTCCCCTCGCAGATCCTATACGCACCTGACTCAAATGCATCCTCGTCCATAAACCGAGTCTCTTGGAGCGCTGCTATCTTTATTTTGTACTTGTCGAGCACTTCAAGTGTTTGCTTTAGCTTACCTACCTTAAGAAGGGAGTTAATGTTGATTGTATCTAGGTAGGTGAGGATTATTTTATTCTTCTCTTGTTTGTGTAAAGGTAATAGGGATGGAAAACATGAAAGTGCAGGTTCCCCAGACTCCGAAAACCTGCATGCCCCATCCTGAGTGTGGGTGGATTGGGTACCACCTGGGGTAGATTTCCTGAGTGAACGTTTCTTCATGCTTCGAGTTCTACGAAAATTGTAGAGGAATGGTTACCTAAAAGGTAACGAGTTTTTAACTATCAAGGTAGTAAGCCTTGAAGCCCTCAGCACTGATCAGCTCACCGACCCAGCTTCCCGCTGGGATTAAGGACCCAACCTTTCACTGGGTTGCTCGGTTTAACAGGGGCACCTCGTGTAGGTTACGTGCTGAAGTTGAAGTGAAAGAGGCTAGTTGGGTTCTCTTGCTAAACCCAATATATGACGCATTTCACTCCCATTTGCCAGAGTCTCAACGACTCCTCCCAGGTCAATTCCTTAGACCCCATTTCACCTAATATAATATATACTGCATTTAGCATACACCGACAGTTGCAGTACCAATATTGCAACTAAATAATTGTACATATTTAATTATTTTCACCTGTATTTTCAAACATAGATTTTATAGCCTAAGTGTAATGGATCTGATGATGATCGCTTGACGATCGAAACTGGTCATTCTAGTTTATTTATTAATCTCATGTAATTTATTTCAGGATTAGGGCATAACCCAGCTCTCTTGGGTACACTCGTGTTGACCGACTGTAAAGCACTAAACTCTTGTTTACTAAGGCAACACCGAAAAAATGGCTTCAAACCCCACAATTGATGTATTAATTATTTATTCTCGTTTTTGTTATTCTAAAATCTTAATTCCCAAGTCATGTTTTCAACGTTAACCCTAGAGCCACACTGAGATATTTTCAGGACATAAACCACACTGTGGGATCACTGGTGACCCGATTCTAAAAAGTGATATAGGAATACATTTGGAATTTATTATTTTAATTTTCATTTTGTTTCTCTTCTCAGTGATCTAGAAGAGTCGCATTGATGTACTTCCCTCCTTCTATGCACTCACACGTGTTCTATTGGTAAATAAAGTTGCCTTGTTGGAAATAAGAATTTACTGAACACAAACATTTAACTGCCATAATTTAATAAATTATCTAATGCATACCGGAACATACTTAAAACGTCGATGTATGAATTACCAAAAATGTAGCACACAGTTGTTCATTTCAACCATTCTGCGAATACCCAGGCCCTGTCAACTTTGCACTCGCTGCCGATTCCTTGTCAGTGTTCTGCACACGGACTGCTAGAACAAATCACGCGCTTTATTTGCCCTTTTCTGTATTTGTATGGACAGTAATACATCTTGCTATTTAGGCTACAGTATAAGGGTTTACAGTGTTTTCACAACTAGACCTGATTAAATTGTAGGATAAAGCAAGGTACCTCGTAGAATCAGGCGCGGATCTAGAGTTTGGTTTGGGGGGGGGGGGGGTCAGAGAATCGATATAGAGTTTGGCTTGGGGGGGGGGGTGGAGGGGGGGGGGCAGAGAATCGAAATTGTTAAGAAAAATGGTATCACTAAAAACGCAATCACAAAATAACCAAACGTACAAAACCAGACCAATTTTTTTGCAAGCTTCATGGATAGAAATTTGATGCGTTTAGCGCACCTAAAATATTCGTACAAATTGCAACGGCGTGTTTTGCGACTTTCACATCGAGCTTCGAGAAAAGGATCAAGGTACGTAACAGTTTCGGCAAGTCGAGTTGGTACCGACAAAGGGAGAAAGTCACAGCTTAAATTGCCAACCAAGCTTGCAGTTTGGACGTCGGCAAAAATTTTTGGTGCGAAAAAAGCCCCAGTTTCCTATCCGTACATTACTGCACATTCATCGTGACATCACTATAAACATCGATTAGGTAATCACAAGGTTTGCTAAACAAAATAGACGAGTTGATTTTGTTGTATAACTAATAGTTTTTATACAAGAGGTTAGAAGTTGTAAATATGTACAGTTGTAACAGAACATAATAATTCCAATAAAGATAATTCAGTATTGAATAAAATGAAAAAAAACTGTTTTTCAGTTAAAATTCGTTAAGTTTTATTTGTCTGGCAATTGTGTTTTCGTTTTTTGAGATTGCAAAAAAAATTGGTCTCCTTTGGGGGGGGGGTCATGACCCCCGTGACCCCCCCTTGAATCCGCGCCTGCGTAGAATGTTTTGTTATACAAACCTCACACTGAGGACGTATGTATCCCTAATATAACAACGCACAGCAACAAAATATTCTCAAACGCTTCAACTATGTAGTAACATCAACAATATTATTCCAACATTGAAGGTAGATGAAATAACAGCAAGCTAATGGCATTCGACGCACGCGCAGAAGGGATCATAAAATGGTTTGTCGCGGGTGACCCCACAGTGTGGTTCCAGGGCTAAGTTCCTAGCCTGAAGGACTAGAACTGCGATTGTTCATGTTGGTGTTAAACGTTTAGCTACAAAATGAAAGTCACTAAAAGCTTTGTGGCTTTAATAAACCTTTCTATAAACCATTAAAAAAATATTGGTTTGATCTTCCTCAGAATAAAAACAAGTAGTTCTGTGAAGAACTAAACAGCCTATTTCCATATGTCCTACTAATATCAATAGACTCTATCAACATACAAATTGCCAGTTTGATTGCTGTAATTGATTCGTAGATATTGATAACCGTCTAAATATTTTGGATGGTCACCATGTTGGATTTTTAGCCTATTTTCAATTTTGAAAAAATAGGCTTATGAGATCACCTTTTGTCCGTGTGTGTGTGTGTGTGTGTGTGTGTGTGAAGTGTGTGTGTGTGTCCCCCCCCCCTAATAAATTCTACAGGGATGGAGCGATTTCAATGAAACTCGGTAAGTTCATAGCATTATTCCGAGAGACCCCGACCAAGCCCTTCAAATTTTGTTACGTCTCACCAATCCAACATGGCGGCTGTGCGAATTATTTCACCAGCATTCAATATCTCCGAAACTATTACCGATGTCACCCTGGATTTTTTTGCGATGATAAAGGGAACTACTAGAAGTTCACCTATGTGACTCTTGAAAAACTGGTAACTACAAAACCAACATGGCGGCCAAGCGAAGTTGCGACTTTTAAATAGACGTTTCAAGCGATTTAACCAACCAAACGCAATAAAATTTGGTACAGTATATGTTTATACACTTTGTAATGCACCGACATCTAACTTCGTTCAATTGTTTACATAATCACAAGATGGCGGCTGTGCGAAATATTTCACCGGCATTCTATATAATTGATACTATTAGGGGTATCACCCTGAAATTTTGTACGGAGATAAAGGGCACTGCTGGAAGTTCACCTATACGATATTCCAAAACCCGTTAACTACAAAACGAACATGGCGGCCAAGCGAATTTGAAAATTTAAATAGACCTTTCTCGCGATTCAATGTTCCAAACGCATTGAAACTTGGTACAGGATATGTTTATACACATTGTAATGCACTGGTATCTAATTTATTTCAATTGCTTACATAACCTCAAGATGGCGGCTGTGCGAATTTTAAAATTATTATTTTTATTTCTAGTGTCGTAATTATGCGATCGAAGTGGAAGTTTGAATAATGAACCTACGCAATAATTTTCCTTTAATGGTACATGACTCTATGGCCTATACATTTAACAATCCAACATGGCGACCATCCGAAATATTTAGACGACTATGCATATCTACGAATCTATTACAGCAATCAAGCTGAACATTTTTATGTTCATAGGGGCTATGGACATAAGTTTACCTATAGGATTTTCAATAACCTGGTGATCACAAATCCAACATGGCGGCGGCGCGAAGTATAAATATTCACATGGACGTTTCTCGCAATTTAATCATCCGAGTGCAGTGAAACTTGGTACAGTAAATCCTTATATGAATGTTAATCCACTGGCATCTAATTTATTTCAATTGTTTCCATAACCACAAAATGGCAGCTGTGCGTAATTTTAAAACCTAGATTTTACTTCTTGTGTCCCAATCATGCGATTGAAGTTTGAATGCTACAGGTACACAATAATCATCATGTAACAATACATAAATCTAGGCCCTACATAAATAAAGTTCAACATGGCGGCCATCCGAAATATTTAGTCTGTTCTCAATATCTACGAATCTATTACAGCAATCAAACTGAAATTTTGTATGTTGATAGTGGCAATTAACGTAAGTAGGATATATGAAAATAGGCTGTATAGTTCTTCACGGAACTACTTGTTATATTATAGGCCTTAGATTTATGTACTATTACATGAAGATTATTGTGTAGGTGTTTTATTCAAACTTCAATCGCATGATTAGGACACAAGAAATAAAAGCGGGATTTTAAAATTTCGCTCAGCCGCCATCTTGTGGTTATGAAAATAATTTAAATGAATTACATGCCAGTCGATTAAAAATTTGTATAAGCATATACCGTATCAAGTTTCACTGCGCTCGGATGGTCAAAACGCAAGAAACGTCCATTTGAATATTTAAATTTCGCATCGCCGCCATGTTGGATTTGTACTCGCTAGGTTATTGAACGTCCCCTAGGTGAACTTATGCTTATAGCCTCTATACACTTACAAAAGTTCAGTTTGATTGCTGTAGTAGATTAATAGATATTGAGAACCGTCTAAATATTTCGGGTGGTCGCCATGTTGGATTTTAATTACGTAGGTCATAGAGTTATATACTGTTAGATGATGATTATTGTGTACGTTGATTATGCAAACGTTGATTTTGATCGCATGATTAGAACACAAGAAATAGAAACTTAATTTTCGAAATTCGCACATCCGCCATCTTGAGGTTATATAAACAATTGAACTAAATTAGATACCAGTGCATTAAAATGTGTATAAACATTTGCTGTACCAAGTTTCATTGGGTTTGGATCATTAAATCGCGAGAAAAGTCTATTTAAACTTTCAACTTCGCTTGGCCGCCATGTTCGTTTTGTAGTTACCAGGTTTTCAAAAGTCACATAGGTCAACTTCTAGTAGTTCCTTTTATCAACGTACAAAATTCCAGGGTGATATCGGTAATAGTTTCGGAGATACTGAATGCTGGTGAAATATTTCGCACAGCCGCCATGTCGGAATGGTGAGAAGTGACAAAATTTGAAGGGCATGGTCGGGGTCGCCCCAAATAGTGCTATGAAGTTACCGAGTTTCATTGGGATCGCGCCAGCCGTTTAGAAATTATTAGGGGGGGGGCACACACCATCACACACACACACACGCACACACAGACAGACACACGGACAAAAGGTGATCTCATAAGCCTATTTTTTCATAAATGAAAATAGGCAAATGATATAATAACGCTTAATTAATTAATAATGTGGAAATGTGTGAAATTCATTTTGTAGCTGAAGGCTTAACACTCACTTTAAAAAAAACTAAAAGTACAAAAATTCGTATACACTTGGGGAATATGAGAGAAATGGTGAAGGTCAGCACAAATCAAAAACCAAATTTTGAAAAACTGATATATATAGTTAAGATTTCAATGTTAGAAAATTGAAAACTTCGCTTCTAAAAGCAAGATGTGTTTACAAAGCTCTTTTGATGGGAGATTTAACACTATTTACGGACGAATTACCCAACTTTTACAATACTGAATGGAAGCTAGAACCGATCCACTCTTGGCACGTGGCTTATAAAAATCGCATCTCAAAAGGCTCCGTACGTAGAATGCATTTGCGTTCACGTGTTGAATACGTATTTCTAATTGTTGTAGAAGATCTATAACAGACATATTTATAATATTAAAATGGTTATTGTTTTAGCTCCTTCAGTTCCTCCTTAATATAATTCACTATAACTTACAGAAAATATATGTTTGTGAGCTCAAAAATCATTAATCTATTCATGAATTGCCTCAACATACATAAATTAACCTAAAGGTTTTGAGAAGTCCCAAACACAGAAAAGTTATTTACCAAATTAAGTTTAGCACGTCCATGTTATTTGAATTGGGCCTATTATGTTACCATGCTCATGTGGGATATCGCGCAGCAAAATTCTATATATCTGTCTGATTTTTATCACAGAGATTAGCTGTTATGAAAGCATATTTTAAAATGAGGTTTGACAGTTATAACGTTTATTTCTCCCAGAGCTGCCACATATTAAACTATACAAATACTATGTCCATTGGGAGAGTTAGCCTCCTAGTGTGATGGGGAGTGCAACAATTTTGTAAAACATGTGGCTGCGGTTGGGAAACATACTGATGTCAGATCTATAATTTACACATTACAAAGAACAATAATTTGCTGTGACTAGCTTTTTAAAATGGCATAATTTGAACAACACTTTCAGGATCATGTATATCTAGGAAAAATTAAACTAAAGTCAATTTTGAAAAATGTACGTGTTAAAATATAATATCATAATTAATATTCTTAATTGAAATTCTAGCTAGTCATAGCAAATTATTGTTTTCAGTAATCTATAGATTTGACACAATGATATCTTAATTAATATTTTTAATTTAACTGTTAGCTAGTCATAGCAAATTATTGTTCTTTGTAATCAGTAATTTATAGATTTGACTCGACAATATTTTAATTAATATTATTAATTGAACTTTTAGCCAGTCATAGCAACCATTCTGCGATTGAGTGAGGGTAAACAGGGCTAGGATTTCTATCAATAACGTTTTTACATCTCTACAACTTGTCTTTATGCCTATATATTTTAAAATTGACCTAATTCTTAGAATTTTTGATGATTTAATGTCCATTTTAGGGACTCCTGAATGTCGTATATTGCCCATGGTAATTGTTATTTTAAGCTAATTATTCGCCTTTTTTAGAAACTATTTATAGGAACTAATCATATTTCTTCTGGGATGTTCTACGAGACTCTCTCTTTATTTTGACACCGGCTTTATAACAATAAATGCATTTTTGAATTCTTATGAATCGTTTTAAAATGACATAACTTTAACAGCACTTTTATGAACATGCCCATCTTGGCAGAATTAAACTAAAGTACATTTTGAAAAACAAACATGTTAAAATATAATACATAATGGTAGGAATTGCATCTAAAGATTTCATCTTTGTATCTTAAAAAGTTTCTAAGAAATAGGAGATTTATAGTATATAAAACAGTTTAGCGAGAAATTGCAATGATCGATTTTTCTGTTTTTTAGAACATACAATTACTATAGCATCCATTTTCTTCCATTTGAAGAATTAGCGTCCATTTTTCTGTTGTTCCGTGGTCCTATGCCCTTGCTTCTAACGCAGCCTCGTTCTTATTCTTCTTGTATCATCTATTTTTTAATTTCTTTTTAATTTATTAAATACTATTTTTATGTTACATTATTCTGATATGTCTCACGAACTTGAACGAACTAGAAATTAAAATAATAACGTTCAAGTACCTTGGTGGGTTTACTGAAATGACGCACCGTGAGAAAGTATAAGGCTAGTAGCCTCTGGAATGAGATTTGAGAAAGAAATATGTACTTTTAGAAAGCTAAAAGTATGTAGATTAACCTTTTTAGGACAGAATATTATTGAAAATATTTTAGTTGTATTCACTGTATTTTAATTTCATTTTAATTAATTTAGCCTAATTGTAATTATTAATTTAAATTTTTGTTTTCCTGAACATCTGAATCTTTATATTTATTTTGATCATTTAAATTTTTATCTTCTTCTTCATCTTATCCTTCTTCTTCTTCTACTTCTTCGCGAATGGGTCGCTTAGGACCACGCGAAATCAACACTTTTTGGCCTTCCTGATAGTCCAGTATTCCTTCATTCGCAACGAGTGGGTCTGTTTACGCTGCTCTGACTATCGATGTTGTGTAGTCTTCTTCTCTTCTTCCTCGAAATCCCACGTCTGAGTGATTTTCCTGATTTCCTTCCGGTCATGTAAGTTTGGTGATCCTAATTCCTTTAAGTCTCTCTCTGTAAATTTATACCAATTCGGTCTAGTAGGCTTGTTCTTTAAGAAAGCATGTATTTTGTGTGTTAGTCTGTTTGGGTCCATTCTTTCTATGTGTCCCATAAATTAGATTCTTCGCATTCGCATTGTGTCTGTGATTTTGCAAACTTTTTTGTATATTTCTGTATGAGGCTTTGGATAATGTACACCATCCTTTGTTCTCGGTCCAAGGATTTCTGATTATTTTACATTCTTTCACTTCTATTTGGTGTTTTAGTGTTTTGTGTTGGAGATTGAGTTTCTCTGAAGCATAGAGAGCTTCAGGTTTTATTACAGTTGTATAGTGGCAAATTTTGCAGTTCCCGGAGAGACTCTTTTTGTTATAAATATTTTTTGTTGATTGAAAAGCAGTTTCCATTTTCTGAAGCCTTGATTCAATTGCTTTCCTTTCGTTACTGTTTGCTATGATCCATTCACCTAAATATTTAAATTCGTTTACTCGAAAGATTTTTTTTGTTGCCAATATGAAGTTCATTTGATGCGGTTTTGATGTCAGTCATAAATTTTGTTTTTTCAAACGAGATTTGTAATCCAATTTTCGCCGCTTGTTCTTGTAGTAGTTCAATTTGCTTTTGCGCGTCAGAGATATCTTGGGCAATTAGTGCCATGTCATCAGCAAATGCTAAGCAGTCTAATTCTATGCCTCTCAGTTTTGGCCCCAGTCGGTGTGTTGGTGCACCAGCTTTTCTCCATTTCCGTACAACTTTCTCAAGAGCACAATTAAAGAGCAACGGGGACAGTCCATCACCTTGTCGTACTCCTGTTTCTATTTGAAAGTCTGTGCTCAGTTCTCCCATAAATTTCACCTTGGACTTGGTCTCCGTGAGTGTTTCTTTGATAATGTTTGTCGTCTTATGATCAAGTCAAAATTCTGCTAATACTTTGAAAAGTGATCCTCTGTCTATACTATCGTACGCTTTCTTGAAGTCGACGAATGTGATGACATAATTCTTGTTAGATGAGCTGTGGAAATATTTCATACTGTTCTTTAGATTTTTTAATTTGCTCTGCGCATGACCGTCCTTTTCTGAATCGTCCTTGGTATTTGCTGATTTCTGGATCCAGTTGAGATTCTGCACGGTTCAAGAGAGCTTTGGACAGAATTGTATAAGCTATTGAAAGTAGTGAAATTCCACGATAATTGTTGGGATCTGTCTTGCTTCCTTTTTTGTGCAGTGGATGTACGATCGCCATTTTCAATTCTGCAGGGAATTTTTCAGTTTGCCAGATTTCATCCATAATTTCCTTCAGTTTTGAGATGAGATTTCCCCCTGCATTTTTCCATAGTTCTGCAATGATTTGATCGTCTCCTGATGCTTTGTCATTTTTCAAAGAGTGAATTATGTCTTTAATTCCCTGTATACTCCGTGGTTCTGAGTCTGGGTTTCGTTGTGCATGGTAAAATTTGAAATTTTCTTGTGGTTTTTCACTATTTAATAATTCTGAAAAATATTTCCCCAGGATTTCACAATTTTTTGCGTTGCTGTGAGCAATTTCCCCGAGTTCATTTTCGAATTGAAGTGATGGGGGAGAATACTTGGTTAATTTTTGTTTGAACGTTCTGTAGTAGTTTTGTGAATTGTGTTTCCTGAAGTCAGATTCTATTTCTTGTAATTTTTGTCCTCGTGCTGTTTACGAATCGTTCTTATAGATTTAGTGACCGTTTTTCTGACTTCCTTGAGGTCCTGCCTAGTTTTTGGATTTTTGTTGCATGACCAATTTAGCCATGCCTTTTGTCTGAGTTTCATGAGTTGATCACACTCATCTGTCTACCATGCGTGTTTCCGTGTCTTGGATAGTGGCGCTATGTTTTCTGCTAT
The DNA here is from genome assembly GCA_946902985.2 of Meconema thalassinum. Classification (NCBI taxonomy): domain Eukaryota; kingdom Metazoa; phylum Arthropoda; class Insecta; order Orthoptera; family Tettigoniidae; genus Meconema; species Meconema thalassinum. The sequence goes on from OX336394.1 coordinate 93,047,569, forward strand.
TTTTACAAGTCCTGCTTGAAGTTGTTGCCAGTTTTGTGGATTTAACTTTGGTGTTTCTTATCTAAACTGGTCATTGCCTTTTATATTTTGTACATCGTATTTACGGTGTGGGGCTTTCTGAATGAACGTCCTCTTTTCAGGAATGATGTCCAAGGAGAATTTTGTGGGGTAATGGTCTGAATCTAGATCTAGTCCTTTAAGAACTTTAAGGTTCATTATTTCTACTGTGTTTTGGCGAGAGATCATTTCATGGTCCAGTTGGTATTCACCTAATAGTGGATTAGGCGAGATCCACGTTTTGGTTTTAGAAGATTTTTCTTTAAAAATGTGGATTTGAAAAACTGGTCATGGTTTTTGCAGGTTTCAATGAGTCGCATACCATTTTTGTTAGTCTGCTGATGTCTTGACCATTTACCGACCTATATTTCCTTTCTTTGCCGATTTGCGCATTGAAGTCACCAACGAGGATTTTGACATGTTTTTTGGGACACTTTGGAGAATATTGTCTAATTGATTCCACAATTCTTCCACTTTTTCCGGGTTGTTTTTGTTGGCGACATTAATTGGCGCTTGCCCATTGATTAGCGTGTAGATCTTGTTTGCTGATTTTATTGTCAATGTGGAAAGGCGACCTGAGTAGGACTTGAAAGATGCAACTGAATCAAGTATTGACTTATCTACTATAAATCCAGTCCCAAATTGTGGACAGTTTGTCATAACCCGTTCTCCTGGTTTTCCTTTGTATATTCTGTATCCTTCTGAATCGAAAGGATACTCATCTTTGTACCGTGATTCTTGAAATGCAATAATTTTAATTTTGCGTTCTCTAGATTTGTCTAGGATGTTTTTGAGATTACCAATTTTCAAAAGGGAATTTGTGTTGAATGTCATAAGCCAAATTCTTGATTTCGGTTTTATTTTGCTCTTACGGGGTTTCGAGGCACTCCGACTTACCTCCATACATACCTCCATACACACTTATGTGGTCTCCCCAGAATCCGAATAGACCACTTGCGGTTTTTCTACCGTGGGATTTTACCCACTGGGGTAATTCTCTTTTGATGGTGTAATATCCATGTTGATTTACTTGGATTGGATTTTTGACCGAGCTGAGATCTCAGTCTGATTGAGCTCAGAGTTCCACTTCTAAGTTTATTAACTCGGCCGCCTCTAACATGTGGAACAGACGCTGTCGGGGTACCGCCACTGACATGTGGAACCGTCGTGCCCTTTATTGCCTCAAGATGTTTCCTGGCTCTAATTTTACGGCTCTAAGCCAACTCTCCTCCTTTCTTCGGGCTTGGGGCCGGCAACAGCACCTACTGAGCTACTCAATCCACCCAGCAGGTGATCACTTTCGTGATGTTTATAGTGTGTTTTTTTTTTCATGCCGCATTTGTCGGTCAAATGCTTTTGAGACCACCGAACTATTAATGTATTTAATCACATTTATGTTTATAATATATAATGTAATTCTCGAGTGATTACTCGTAACAAACAAAATTTCTAAGACACATACCTCAGCCTGTTCATAGATGTTGACTCTCCGAGCCACAAGTTCACTACTGCAAGTTGCTGCTTCTCGCTAGCCGCTACGTGAAGGACTGTCGTCACATCTCCGCTTCGGCCAATCAGACGCCGCCAGCCAGTGGGATTTCTCGATGGTTCTACGCCCTATTTAAGCAGCGGTTCTCCTCTTCAAGATCCTGTACGGCATTACCGCATACCGCATATCTTCATGGAGTCTTCCAAAGCTTCGTTCCATGGGGCAAATACCTGACGGTACGCTTCTACAGTAAGACGGTGTAATCAGCACGTCACACCGATGCGCTGGAGATTACTACGCAATTATTACTTTCGCTCTTCAGTGATATGCTAAAAAATGTACTTTGGTTCTAAAGAAGAAACTTTCTTCAAGCAGATACTTTATTTCGAGATGCTGGACATCGCAATCACAAAGTATAGTGTTCTTAAACTACATACTACAGCTGCCAAACCATCAAGCTCTGGCCACGGCCGACCTGCAGCACTGAAACCTCTCTAGTCCACATAAATAGCAACGGAAGATAAGTTACATTCTTTTATTTTCTATTTTATCACTTATCTTCTATATTTTAAATGGCTTTAATAATGCTTGCAAGTGCAATTATTTCCAAAAATCTTGTGTCTTTCAAATGAACTCTTGTAAATAGCACCAAGTTGTGCCAACCTACTAATTTTTAAACCCAAAGGGTTTCCAGTAATGTATAGTATTTATCACCTGTTTCAAACAACAAATAAAGTTTATATTATATTAATGCTTAAATGTTCAGTGTTAAAATTGAATTTAAAGTTGAGGATAAAGAACCAGGCCGCACTCCCCTAGCCCAAAATATTCAGTCTAATAGCTCCTTTCACAGTAGTTATTTTGTCCAGGCATTTTGGCTGATGCTTTCTCCCGTTTATGAGAGCGAACTTGGGCTGTTCTTCACATAACCAGCAGGTATATTATTTTATAATGTAAAAATTAAGATTATAAAATTATTATAATTTTAATATTTATGAGCATATTTATTTTTAATTCTAATTTATTTCACCCTTTAATTCCAATTGTTATTATTTAGAGAAATACATTTATCAAGCAACTTATGATTAATATTTGGTTTTCAGAAATATTAACACGTCAAAAAGAGACTCGTTGATATTTGGCTGAAAGATTCAATCTTCATTATTTTTGACAATATAAATAGTAGGTGGTAAATATACAGACCACTGACCTATGAAGGGTCATAATAATAATAATAATAATAATAATAATAATAATATCGTATGGCCTCGGTGCAGGGTGCAAGCTTTGTTAATGGACACCCAGAGGGCAGCTTGCATGTCCAATTTCGTCGTTCCTTTGAACGCTATGAAAGTCAAGGAGGTTAGATATGTCTAATCTCCTTGACACTACAGCGCTTTCTAGTAGAGAATGGAGGAACTTTGTGTTGGCGAAAAATCCCCAGATTAATTTTGCCATTGAACACGGCCTACTGAATTCAAATGGGTTCTTTAACATACCAACAACGTATGACATCCATGTCGCGATTTTTGTCGCCTTTCAAAAATCACTTACCACGGCCAGGAGCGAACCTGCAAGCATGGCGTTGGTAGTCCGACACGTTAACCACTCACCCACCGTGGCAAGCTATAAAGCGTCATACGTTGTAGGCTTGTTAAAGAACCCAGTAGGCCGTGTTCAGTATGGCAAAATTAATCTCGGGATTGGGGCAGATGACCTCGTAGTTCCACCCCTTAAAACAACAATAACTAGCTAACTAATCTAGGGATCTTCCGCCAGCACAAAAGTTCCACCTTTCTCTGCTAGAAAGCGCTTTATAGTGTCAAGGAGCTTACATATCTAACCCGCTTGACTTTCACAGCGCTCCAAGGAACAACAAAATTCGGCATGCAAGCTGCCCTCTGGGCGTCAAATAAGAAAGCTTGCACCCGGCACCCGAGGCCATACTATATTGTTATTTATTATAGCGTAAAATGAAAATGTTGAACTTGTTAAAAGCTTTGGGCATGCTGGATATTTCTGCTACACAGGTGTTTGATTAATACATGATGTTTTATAAATAGCTTTTCTGAGTGCTCACATTATTTTACATAGGGGACGCACAAAAGAGGGGGCGACGGGACGCGTGATAAGGACGTGTGTAGCAAACAGATATTGCACACGGAGAGAGGACACCGAAGGGGAAAAGAAAATATAACAAATAGGATGAGACGCGGGAGACAAGGGGAGAGAAAACAAAAATTGATAAGGGGGAGGAAGGACAAATTAGATATACGAATAGGGTGGGTCTATAAGGGCAGGTCTGAGGGGAATACATCACGTCGAGAGTTTCCAGACATATCAGAGACACTGCCTTATCACAGACAAGATAAACAGTTCTTGAGCAGATACGTTCGCAAAAAAATAAGTCTCTTGTTGTTGATTCATTTAGGGGACCTGCGAAATGGTGATATTCACCTCTGTGTACTTTGGTGTGTACAGAATGGTCTATAGATAGCCTAGTTAGTTTGTTTGAGGTTTCAAGGGGCGGAACAGCAAGGTTATTTGCAACTCATAACACAGGTTAAATTATACAAACCTTTTTTCCTCCTAATGAGAACCGCATTGAAGCGCTGCTTTTTCCACTTAAGTGGCGATTATCTTTGAAAGCATTCGCTTTTGGCCGATGTCACTTAGGAAGCAAAATAACCAGTGATGGACGAAGCATAGAGGATATAAAAAGTAGGTTGGCTCAGGCAAGAAAAGCATTTCTACAAAAAAGGAATCTGTTGACATCGCATATAGATTTAGGTATTAGGAAGTCATTTTTGAAGGTCTTTGTCTGGAGCGTGGCGCTCTATGGAAGTGAAACTTGGACTATTGGTGCAGCAGAAAAGAGGAGAATTGAAGCATTTGAAATGTGGTGTTACAGGAGAATGATGAAGATCAGAAGGGTAGATAGGGTTACAAACGAAGAGGTATTAAGACGAGTGGGAGAGGAGAGATGTTTCTGGCGGCTGCTAATGAAGAGAAGAGATAGGTTAGTAGGACACATATTAAGACACCCAGGAATAGCATGCTTAGTTATGGAAGGAAGGGTCGAGGACAAGCACTGTAAGGGTAGACCAAGGTAAGAATATGTTAAACAGATTGCCTCTGATGTAGGGTGTGGTAGCTATGTAGAGATGAAACGATTAGCTCAGGACAGGGAGACATGGAGGGCTGCATCAAACCAGTCAAAAGACTGAAGACTCAAACAACAACAACAACACTGAAAACGACAGTTTTTATGAGAACAAGTCTCAGATACCACAAGGACAGTGACTGCCCGGTGGCTTCGGTGGTGTAGTCGGTAACCTGATGAACTGCTATGCTCAAGATCACGGGTTCTAACCACGCCGAAGTCGTCGGATTTTTAAGAGTGTTAAAATCCTTCTGTATGCCTTCCTCTGGAGGTGAAGTAAAGGATAGCCGGCGGGCCCATGTTATAGATTTATGGCATGAAAAGGAACCTACCACTACAATTGGTAGTATGTAGCCTAATTTGTAGGTTATATTTGGTTGGTTAGAACTGCTCTATCAAGTTCTAACGTTCGCCATCTTGTAGTCAAAGTTGGGTCTACTTCAAATTGAATTTGCTGGGAGCCTAAGGAAGTTTGCGTTCAATTGAAACGCCCTGCTATGGCCATTGGCTGCAATTCGTATACCAATTATACAATAAACGCCTAAATAGAAAAATGGCCTAAAAATAATAAAACAACACTACTACTAACAATACAGATAAACAAAAGATACCGGAAACAAAAATTAAGAATTGAAAGAAGAACAAGTTCCCTGAGTAAAGATCCACTTGTAAATTTAGATAACTGGCCCTAACCAACACCTTCTATACTACAAGCCTGCGCGCTCCGTAGGTGACGTCACACAGTGTGGTCTGGTAGGTTTGAGCTGACGAAATGCATCGTATTATGCGCTGTTCTCAGTGCGATAAATTTTATATTCCACTGCTGGACTCAGCATACCAACGCTAAATTATATTCTTCCACTTGGCCGAGAAGCATACGAAACGATACTTCATGGTGTGTGTGGAGTGTTATGTTTTGACAGAGAATGACAGGACAGAGACTACATACATTCGTAAAGAGAAAGTCACTACAGAAAATATGGTACTGTTGATTTAACTAGAAATCATGATCGGATCCTATTTTAGAAGTGTCCGCCTCGTTGCGTAGTGGCTAGCACTCTAGGCTATCACCGCAGAGTCCCGGATTCGATTACAGGCTCTGCCAAGAAAATTATATCTGGACTGAGGTCTGGAACGGTGTACACGCAGCCTCGTTTTAAGGGGCGGAACTACGAGGTCATCTGCCCCAAACTGAGAAGAGGTGGATTCAATCTACACCGAGGTCATCCTGGAAGTGGTTTTCCGTGGTTTCCCACTACTACTCCAGGTAAGTGCCGGGACAGTTCTTAACTGAAGACCACGGCCGCCACCTTCCCAAACCTTACCTGAATTACAAATTCACACACTAATACAGCCATCACAGTGGCACAGGTTATCAGACAAATTCCACAGACACCCAAGTATATGGGGCTATATGTCGCAAAGCCCCTCAATTAATCAACAACACATTTTAGCACTACTACCATCAAATACACTTGCAACTTGCGCACGAGCAGATAGCGACTAAATCTACTCTGCATAGCGAACAATATTTAAGGTTATTTTTTTAATTGCAATTTACATGTTTTTTATTGTATTTGATTTCTGTAATAATATTATCATCACCATGATCATTAATAGCATGAGTAGCATGTAAGATTAATACAGGTAGCCTACTCTTTACGATGATTGTGTTCTGGTAAATATACAGTAGCCTACACCGAGGAAAGGAAACAAGGAGGGAATTATATTAAAGAAAGTGTATAAAATGTTATGGACCACCTCATGGCACAGTGACTAGCATTGTTGGCTGTCACCCCGGAGGTCGTGTACGATTCCTGGCTGTCAAGAATTTTGAAGTCTTGGTCTGGTGTCCCAGCGCAGTGATGGTAAATCGGACCTACCGGATGCTGTGGCAGGAGGAGGAGTGGAAAGGACCTAGCCACCCTACCAAACGTAAACAGCGACTCAGGATGGCTGGTTACTGACCTCTTGACACAGTCAGGGACTCTAATCGGGTTGCCTACATAACTCGTGGATATGGCACTCTTTGATTGAAATTTATGAGAACATGGCTAAAATATCACTTCAAAAAGTACTGATACTGTAACTAAGGCAGTTCATTATTTCACAATTTGACAGGTATCACTAGATATTTGTAAAGTTCGGGAAGACATAATGGGTAATTTAAATTTACAAAATTTTATTCAACTTTAGATCTAGGCTATGATGTTTCCATTATAACCTCAATTTCTGTTGTTACAGTTAAGCAATAAACAGAAGGCTACATTCATTACAGAATCATATTTTAGAAACTAAGTTATTTACATCAAGTGAAAGATGAACAAGAAAAATGGAGAACATTAATCATTAGTAATACATGATTTGAGAACTGCCTACATTTCCTGAAGAGAATGAAAATATGATCATAATATGAAATATGTCCACCACAACAGGCTAGCAATGTTACAATGCCTGAATTAGATAAAGATAAAAAAATGAATACCGGTATTTGCAATACAATTTATAAGGTAAGATCTCATTCTATGAGATGACATACAACGTTCCAGTTCTCTTTGCATAAGATGTCACATAAAAAAATGTTTTATGCGCTTACCAAAAGATGAGAAAGACACTTGCTATACACCTATAAGTTACATGAAGTATAGTCATTGCACTGTCCACAAATAAATCAAATGAATGCCACTGAAATTTACGACTACATAACAGTTAATGTTCTCTTCACCCTATGAAAGTCACATCTTGTAAGTCCTCAGGCAGCAGGAGGACAGTTCTATCTGTGATAAATGTCAATAATCCACCTTCTTTATTCTTTTATTTCTATCACTGATTTCTTTCTCCAATCATATGGGGGAGGATGCTGGTCTCTCCTGGATGCAGACCCTGACCAGTACATCCAATTCAAGTGCAATAACTCCTACGGCAGATGGCAATCTGCAACATAATGTAGATTTTACATGATGCTAAGAACTCAGGAACTCACTGCTGTTTAGTATGGTCAGGAAAATGGCAACACAAGATAATTTGAGCTAGCTTGTACCATTTTACCCAATAACTTACGTTTAAACAGTGTTGCATGCCTTGCCTCTCTTGATGTTATTGATTTCAACACCTAATGCCCTCGTCTTTTAAACACAGTGACATGAAACAAAGTAAACTGCTTGCATTTATTTTCCAGGCAAAACAGTTAAACAAGGAGTGCACAAACTATATACCGTACAGTAGGCCTATATATATAATATTTTAAAAAATTGCCTGTTTATAATTGGATTTATAACAAAGTGGAGAAACACGACTAACTGGTGATTCCACATATGCTCTGTGGAATGCTGACATTTAGCACAAGTTCGCCAAAACACCAAGGACCTACGAATGCCAGTGTACCAATGAATATTATCGACAAGCATTTTATGCTTACGTGGTTGATATTTTCACTGTGTATCATCTGCATGCAACCTTCAGTGTGGCTTTTCAAATTGTGACAAATTCTACAGTTCGTGTCAAAAGATGAATCCACCACTTAAATAGGCCTACTGTTAAAGCCACTGGATACTGACACACCCATCCAGAAATGTAAACCCTACCGATAACACAGGTCGTCCTGCAGGCAACATTATAAGTGAAGTCGTTATACTCCTGCTACAAAAATTGCTGTATCGTGTGGAAATATATAACACTAACAATATTTTTGGAACTCTTAATTTGCAAATTTTCTTTGCCTGTGACTAATCCCACTGTGTGTGACAAAAACCAGGGGAGCATATATGTATTCGTGCACTTTATAAACTATTTCTCGACCTTGCCTATGCAAAATCTGTCGTTTACTTGCCACTGCTTCCATAGCACTCGAAATGTACACAATCACTTGCACTGGATCTTTAAATATTATGATATAATCACTTTGCTTTTCTCACTACACATTAGCTCAGATTCTCAAGACAGACTGACTGTGATTGGTGGGATGGGAGTGAGGCATGACGTAATGGTAGTGTTGTGTTCTGCGCACCGCCTTACGGGCTGACTCGAGCTCTAGTGCACTGAAAATATGTGCTTTTTTTTCCTTGCCCATTGAACGATGGCAGCCATGTTCCTCAAGTGCATCAGGTCTCTTCAACTGTTACCGTACCTAGGTACATACATTGATGTCACGTTCGTGTTGCCAACATGTAAAATAGGCCTACAAAATACACCTGTCATGAGGTCGGTCATATGTGTGACTAATTCCACTGGGAGTGACAAAAACCAGGGGTGCACATATGGCGAACGTGACCCGCACTACCTAGTAATTATTGGTACCATATGCATGGGGTTAGCAATACTGTACTTGTGCATAATTCACGCGGATAATGGCCGACACAGCTGTAATTTTACTATAGGCCTATAAGTTGTGATCTAAAAAGAGAAAGGTGGGTGTGTTATAGACTGCGGAGGATAATAGCCAAAATACCTACCTTCTGTAATGATACAAATTGAATCTGGAAATGTTGTATGGTAGTTTACTCCTTCGCTATCTATAACCCACCCACCGCACCTCTTTTTAGATCACGACTTATATACTAAAATTCCAGCTGTGTCGGCCATTATAGCATACGCGTGAATTATGGACAAATACAGTATTAGAATGTGTATATATTGCCCATTTTATTGTAATTATGGTTAACCATATTGGCTAGTGGAATGAACCTCAGGTTGTCAATACTAACATGTAATATTTATTTAACAATGTAGGCTACATGTTTTGGCATTTCATTGATACCGGTAAGTTACTGTACCTTCTTCAGCATCAGCAAAAATGGATTATGAACTAGGTTACCAAGTGTTAAGAGAAATGGATATCCATATAATTTAATTAAAAGTTCCTTATTGGTTCCTATTTTGGGTATTAGCAAATTCTTCAAGACTGGATCAGCAATATACCGGTACCATAGTATTTGAGCGTAAAATACTTAGAAGTTGTTGTATTTAGACTGTGTCCTTGGAGTTGCGATGAACTGTAGTGAAATTGTTAACATCGATAGAGGGATTGAGATTTCTACGTTCGATATCTGCCATTGCCAAACCATTATTTAATAGGTAGCGCTTTAGCCATAGGCCTATATGTTCCCCTGGATTTTGTCACGCAGAGAGGGAATAGTCACGCATCTGTATTAAATAAGTTGTGAGGTTCAAAGAAAGGTTCTCTTCTCAAGCAGTTTTAATGAACAGAATTTTCTCTTGCAATAACATTCCAAATAACTTAATAGGCCTAATACACATGAAGTTCCACCTGTTCACTGAGAAACATATGTTGTTAGGCCTAGATGATGAATATTTGCTGCCTAGGTAACCGTATCGGAGGTCTAGATAACAAACTCTTATTGGCATGGTAACTTAACAGTATGAAATGTATCCACGCTGATCACAGATAACCCCGCCCTAAATCATGTCCATGCTAAAAGGTGAAGGCTTATATGTTTTATTAACTTATACTAACTAGCCTATGATCTACTGTAAAGTACCGTAGTATAAACTTACACGAGGATTCATATTCAATATACAGTATGAATCCCTGCTTGCTGCAATGGCACGTTCTTTGGGCATATGGAACCCTAGTAAAATATGATGGGCATCTAGGAAAGGTTCCTTAGCAGGTTGAGGTATTTTAAGGGGAAACAGTGAACTTTTCACCATTTTCATTGAATGAACTTGTTTCCAAGAGCACATCCATTTCCATTGCTTTGAAATGTCCAGGGCAGACCTGAAAAGAAAAACAAGTATATTATAACCTGTACATGTACGGTACTTCTGCACTTAAGTTGGCTTCTTCCAATGTAGCCTATATTCATGATATTTCAGCATAGGCCTAATATTAGAGGCACTAATTTTCTTATTTATTTCTAAGCTACACAATTAATGAGATAAAAAGCCTAACCTAGGCCTTAATGAGTCCTGAACCATCCTAAGTAGGGAAGTATATAGTACAGTTTTAGAAATATAGGTTAGGTCTAGCCTACTGATATTGACATCTAGAATTCGGGAATAAAACCCAATGATGCAGTTGGAAATTAAATTCAATTTTAAAAAAAGAAACAGATATTTATACCGAAACATAAGACCACTGATAACATAAAATATATTTACTTACCAATAGCCTAATGTTCTGAGCTGGCATAAAATTTCTTGGAATGATGTGAAGTCAATTTTACTTTAAAATCTTCTTTCACATAACAATTTAAACACGTGGACCTTAGATCCAATAACATAGTTTCCACTGCAACCAGTCACACAGCAGCGCAGATACATTTTTCGATTTTTAAACACAAATTCACAACACTTAACAACTCAAAACCTCAAAACAAACATCCAACATGTCTGCCTTGCCTCGAATGAACGGACCACACTCTCAGCCGTGCGGTCTGGTGACGTCAGAGCACTCTGGCCTTCCTTCAGAGGGTGTTGCCCTAACCCACTCTTATAAAGCGGATGACGAGATCAGCAGCCACCACATCAACGGCTAATGTTATAAGATCGAGTGTCATCTGCAAACCAAGCTTTCTTCGTAGATCAGCAAGATCCACACACTCGGTTAAAATGTGGGCCACTGTGAATACGGCACCACTGGTACAAAGTGGGGGGTCTTCTCTTCTCATTATAGATAGCTTTGAAGCAAGTTTTCATTGTTGCCTTAATGATAGTGCGTTGGCCGACTGATGAGTTGTAATATCAACTATCCAGAATATATCTGTCAACCTATGTTATGGTCATGTCATTAGTTGTGTTTCTATTCGTGATCGAGGCTAGGGATTGGGTAGGAGGTGACCGTGGCGTAATTACGATCACAGTATTCGCCTGAAGTAGAAGAGAAAAACCACAGAAAGCCACTCCTAGGATGGTAAAGGTAGGAATCTAATCCTCCTCTCTTGAGTCCTGCCTGACAAGGCAGAGTGAACCCTGTTCCGGGTCTCAGACCAGAATTTAATTTATTGGCAATACCGCGGATCGGTACGAGGTGACACGCAAAACTTGGCGTCTCCTCGGCAATAATAAGATTAGTGCATTTTTAGCCTACTTTCGATTTTTGCAAAAAATGAAAGTAGACTTATGAGATCACTACAAGGCGAAAAAAAGTGTGTCTGTCTGTGTGTGTGTGTATGTGTGTGAGTCTGTGTGTGTGTGTGAGTGTGTGTACTCTGAATGTCTGCCCCCCCCCCTATCAATTCGAACACGGTGAGCGCAAATTGAACAAAATTTGGTACAAAGGTAGCACTAGCAAAGGACACCTCAGTGTCATGTTTTATATCGCCGCCATCTTGACGGAAACGTAATGGCGGCCACACAAATGTTCAAAGCTTAAATCAAATTACGACTAACCTAATCATCCGATCTCTACCAAATTTTGCAACAACATACCTTTATAGAGGAAGCATCCTTTGACCAAACTAATAGGTCATCAGCCTAATATTTTGCGGATGGCCGCCATCTTTGTGTGAAAATGGATTGCCCCTATTAATTCGAACACGGTGAAACCGAATGGAATGAAATTTGGTACAGAGGTAGCACTAGCAAAGGGCACCCCAGTGTCATGTTTTATATCGCCGCCATCTTGACGGAAACGTAATGGCGGCCACCCAAATGTTCAAAGCTTAAATCAAATTACGACTAACCTAATCATCCGATCTCTACCAAATTTTGCAACAACATACCTTTATGGAGGAAGCATCCTTTGACAAATCTAATAGGTCATTAGCCTAATAGTTTGCGGATGGTGGCCATCTTTGTGTCAAAATCGATTACCACTATTAATTCGAACACGGTGAAACCGAATGGAATGAAATTTGGTACAGAGGTAGCACTAGCAAAGGGCACCTCAGTGTCATGTTTTATATCGCCGCCATCTTGACATAAACGTAATGGCGGCCACACAAATATTCAAAGCTTAAATCAAATTACGATTAATCTAATCATCCGATCTCTACCAAATTTTGCATCAACATACCTTTTATGGAGGGAGCATCCTTTGACCAAACTAATAGGTCATTAGCTTAATATTTTGCGGATGGCGGCCATATTTGTGTGAAAATCGATTCCCCCTATTAATTCGAACACGGTGAAACCGAATGGAACGAAATTTGGTACAGAGGTAGCACTAGAAAAGGCCACCTCAGTGTCATGTTTTATATCACCGCCATCTTGACGGAAACGTAATCGCGGCCACCCAAATGTTAAAGGCTAAAATGTAATTACGACCAACCTAATAATCTAGTCTCTACCAAATTTTGCAACAACAAATCTTTATGTGGGAAGCATATTCTGTCCAAACTGCTAGATCATCAGCCCAATAGTTTGCAGATGTTGGCCAAGTATGTGTGCAAATCGATTCCCCCTATCAATTCAAACACGGTGAAACCGAATTGAACGAAATTTGGTACAGAGGTAGCACTAGCAAAAGGCACCTCAGTGTCATGTTTTATATCGCCGCCATCTTGACGGAAACGGAATGACGGCCACCCAAATATTAAAAGCTTAAATCAAATTTCGACCATCCTAATAATTTGATCTCTACCGGATATTGCAACAACATGCCTTTTTGTGGAAAGCATCTTATGACTGACTACAAGGTCATCAGCCCAATAGTTTGCAAATAGCGGCCATGTATGTGTGCAAATCCATTCCCCAGATCAATTCTAACACGGTGAAACCGAATTGAATGATTTTTTTTACAGAGGTAGCACTAGCAAAGGGCACCTCATATTCATGTTTAATATCCCTATAGCACGTTGTATTTCAACAAGCTACTACAACCAACATTCAATTACACTCCTTGAAAAGGACAAAGAGTTATAACAATACCCATGCATTTAGGAGAAAGTAGGCTATAAGTTCTTTACTGAACATCTTGTTTATGATTTCATTACACTATTTAAAAGTTAGATTTCAATTTCCTACCCTTCTAATTTCTCAGTGTTATTTTACTGCAGATATTTTACAGGGTCTAATAAGAAATAGTAACTACTTACCATTCCGTAATGTTAAATATGCAATCCTGTTTCTCAGCAGACGATCTAAACAAATTTTGTGATTGATACAAGCGTGATTTACCTACTAATAGTAGAACAGAAACGTTTATTGACAACGGCTTCGGTGGCATAGTCGGTAGCATGCTGAACCTCTATGCTCAAGATCGTGGCTTCAAACCCGGCCGAAATCGTCGGATTTTTAAGACCATTAAAATCCTTCAGTATGCCTTCCTACGGAGGGGAAATAAAGCCGGCGGACCTTTGTCATAGATTTATGGTATAAAACTAACCTACCACTATAATTATTGTGGTAGTGTGTAGCTAAATAAGTAAGTAATTTGGTTTAGAAACGCTCTATCAAGTTCGAACGTCTGCCACTGGGTAACAGTGGCGTCTAGTAGCCAAAGTTGGAACTACTTGAAATTGAACTTTCATTCTTTTCATCTCTCATTAACTCCTCTCGTGAGGTTGGCGTCAGGAAGGGCATCTGACCATACAAACATCAGCCACGTGGAATCGCATCCCCGACCCCATTGGAAACGGGATTAATAAGGAGTAGACATAGATTCAAGGAGAAATAATTTCAACTCTGAGATTTGCTGATGACATTGTCATCTGGGCCGACACGCCTGAGGATTTGAATGAGTTTTTGAGTAGTACGGACTCCGTTTTGAGGAAAGAATATTTTTATTATTATTTTTTATTTTTTTATTTAGTCAATTTACCCTCTAGGTTGGTGGTTCTCACGGACTCAGCGAGGGAACTCACCAGTACCGCTTCTATGGGCAGTGTCCTGGAGCTTGGAACATCTGGTCGGGATGGATACAACTGGGGAGGTGTGATCAGCATTCCCAAAAGGCGGCCTCACCTGCAAAGCGAACAGGGGCCTCATCAGGAATTGGAAGGGGTGGAAGACTGGGATGGATAGGCTAGGAAGAGGGGAGAAGGCGGCCGTGGCCTTACAGAAGGTACTGTCCCCGTATATTCTAGAGGCGGTCTGTTGGATATCCGAAGCAACAGCTGGATTCGTAGACCCTGACTGCTCCGGCGCAAAATACTAGTCAAGGATCTACGTCCAACAAGACCCTCTCGAATATACGTGGCGAAAATTACAATACAACTGTGAATTACAAGAGAAAAAATACGCTTAGCTCGCAGTAAAACACCTACCTTATTCTCGGGGATCTCGTGGTCAGCCTCTCTGGACCTATAATGGGTTTCACAGTTGCATCTCCTTATATCTAAAATGAATCATGACGACACGGCTTCTAATAAAACTGAACGATTTAATAACAAAATGTAAACTAGGGCTAAACATTCACACAATAAAATAAAATACACACTCCCATTCGCTCATCTCTACACTCACGCCACTGAAAAAACTGCGTTCTATGAATATCATGACAAAATTTGGTGTAGCTCGTGTCCATACATCAAGCTGTACAACAGTTACACACCTCTGTGTATTCACATTCTTCTGGCACGCTCCCAAGAACATATGGGCGCTCGGCGCACGCGACCCTCGCCGCGTGTCCGATGACATAACATTCACCGCTACATTCCCAGTCTGGCTGGTTTAAAAAAGAAAAAGAGCGAGCCGTGCGGTTCACAACCACTCTCCCGATTTGTGTGGCCTGGCCGAGCTATGGCCTAGGCTAGAAACGAGTTTTAAAGAAGTCCTCGCTATTCCCGCCTGGTCCACAAATGTGCTCTCCGTAACAATAAAAGCTGTGTTAAAATGAAGCAAATTCACGTCAGACAAATACGTGAACTGTACGCAAATCCTACATGCTACTGACATAAAACTTCTATACACACTAACATTCATACTCTCGCATTGTGACGTCCCAATGGAGTTCATTTCATTCGCACTGAACAAGAAACAAACCACATACAGTCACATACTCATTCATACTCTAAACTCTACGTTAAACAAACTATAAACTTCCTATTCCTAACATGTTATACACTCGATTGGCAAATAATAAAGGTTAACACTAAATGAATTTATAATGACGCTTATAGCATCAGCTATAGTCCTTTCAAAGTAATAGCGTCTAAATACACTCGAGCCTGAGCTCTGATCTAGCAGTTATGTCAAATACAGTGAACTGTGATCTTTAAAATCTTCTACATCACCAGAAATAACCACCACCAGTCTCTCCTCTCTGATCTGGTGTCAAAATAGTTTAAATACATTCGATCACATAAGGTGAAACATACGCCATTACATGTTTAGGTTTAATAATCTCGATAAAAGTATAGCATAACAGCTGTCATCATCAATTTCCCGTTCCAATTTCAACCGTGACCCTTCCTGTCCTCTCTAAATCCCAGGTCGTGTATAACAAAATAAGGAGTACTCTCTACTCACAATTTAATGCCTTTCCCAAACCTAGTCATGCCCACGCACTGACTGTACTATAAAATGCGGCACACACCTTCGCAATAACCTCGTAAGCCAACTACATACGGAAATACATAAAGAAACACGATCAAAGGGTTATCAACTCCACTTATTTCAACCTGGCATTCCTTACAAAAGGGCATAATTTCTCAGCGTTGTCACCACAATCGCTGGTCTCATGAACAATAAAAACAATTGTTATATTAATTTATACATCTTAACGACCTTTGGAATTTACGATAGTAACCTCCTCACTTAATACTCTTGAAACGATACTCTGATAAGTATAAACTGTCGTGCATACATTTAATAAAAATACTACATCTCATCTTCACACTTCAGGGTTCAACTTTAATCGAGGAAGGAATATTATGTCTACAACGTGACATGATATTACTCCTCGTAAATATTTAATCACAACATCATATCTATGTGTTTGTCCAACAAGAATCTATCACGACGAGGATATCAAACGATAAATTAAATGACTGAAAGTTCAAAGCTTTCTTCAATAAAAACATACAGTTAGTCATATTCGTATTCTCTTCATTCAGAACAAATGTCTATGAGATCTGACGATAATAATCGTGTCCACGTTAAATGTTTCTTTTCCACAATGTGACATGATATTTCACAATATATCATTACCACGATCTTCTTTCTTGACGTTTCTTCTCGACGGATAAAATGCCGAAATTAAACTAATAAAAATTAATGTAATGGGTAACATAGACGAAAATGTCTATCACCTGCATTCAGAACGAATACAAAACGTCGAAAATAAATTACTGTTCCTCAAAGGAAATAACAAAACCTTGTTCCTTGAACAAGTAAATAATCTCAGTTCAAAAACTGGATTCCTAACAAACGAAGTTAATAGCGTCGCAAGACGATCACTATAATACATTTCGAAGAATAAAAATTCTATACATGGAGTACATAAATATTGTATCGAAATATGTATAAAGGATTTGCTCAGAAAATGTCACTACAAGCTCTAACTACAAGGTTAGTGAACACCGCTCCCTGGTCTCGAAGTCTAGAAGATCAAGATAGAGTACAACAAAATACTCGGATGTTACATCTCCCAAAGATATGGGCTGGATCCTAGCTCGTCTCCACGAACTCGTGACCTCAGGAAAGGAACGAATTCCCCCACTGGAAACAGCAAGCTCCGACCGGAATCGAACTGCGGGCCTCCAATCATCATCTTCCTTGAGCCCGGGATAACCCTGGACCTCTTGATAATCTTGATGTTTCTTCTATCTCCGTCACAGCACAGTCTCATTATAATAGTGAGTAGCGTCGAAAGTTCTGCTTTCCACTTCAAAAGGCATTTGAAGAGAAAGTCTTGGACCTCACTCGTATAACGAACATTCATGAACATCGTTCTGTAGTCTCTGATGTTAATGTTGAGCTCATGTTTGACAAGAATGCACTAGAATAGAGTTGTGCATCAAGTCTCATGATGGCTCACTAAGTAGACATTCACGAACAGTCCCCTCTAACGAAGCTTCATCGTTGACTATATTGCTTCTATCTGCTTATACTCCTGGCGCACATAATAATTTAATCCATAATAATCTTCATAATACTAGACTGAATATTGTTCTTCATTATGGAATATATCTCCATCCTAAGTGTTGTAATACAGTTCCACACAAGCAATATTAATATGTACTCGTACTCACTAGTGGCTGTTGCCTGAGCTGCAGTCGCTCGGACAAAGTGCCTTATCGCGCTGGAAAGAAACACTTTTCTCGCGCTTCACAAAACTGCTTATAATTGCTGAAATACTTCTCTCAAACTTCTGAAAGTTCGTAATATACAATATCTGCTAGTCAGCTACAATATGTAGTTGAAATGAATTCTCTGAAGCCGATCAGACCGAAGTGATTGCGGTATATGTGAACCTCGCAACTTCACCTAGATTCAAGGCGCGGTCGTCTCCTAATTCCGCCCTTGCTTAAGCCTTGTCTCCACGAGCCACCTTCTACTAGCTCGGTGAAACACTCGGAACTCCTTTCTCTTCCAATCGCACACGTCTGACCTCTTCGACGTTCAGATACACAAGAGCCCCGGTGCTTGGCGTCTCCCCTCCAAGTCTACCGATTCTAGCCGCCTTTTCGAGTTCCCTCTCGAATTCGCGCGGGCTCTAGCCAATCGCTTATTTCTTTCAATAGCGACCTGCTATTGACTTATAAAATATTTCCAATATTTTATTATCATATTCTTCTCTTTTCCAATATATAAATTCACTCTCTAAGGGCTTAAATGAATTAAATATCCATAAAAATTTAGTTGCTGGAACTCCCGACTTCTCTAAAACTTCTTCCTATTGGCTGTAAGCTCATATCCAATGAGATAATTTATAACACTATTTAAACAAATCCTGGGAATATTCGCTGTTGATAGGCCGATTCCAAGCTTCTAGAAACTTCCATTGCGCAATACAATCACGTGACGGAATTTCCCTCCTTGCTCGATGTCGCCTCACGACTGGTTTTTTGCCAAGTCCCAGCCATCATATTCCTTGGTTAAATTTTATCATGGGATTCGAAAATGTATTATTCCCATTGTCATCCCTTATAATTCATTTTACGGGGGCAGTACCATCCTGGCATTTGCCCGAAGACGAAGTGGTAAACCACGGAAAACCACTTCGAGGATGGCTGAGGTGGGAATCGAAACCCCTCTACTCATTTGGACCACACGAGGCTGAGTAGACCCCGTTCCAGTCCTCATACCGCTTTTCAAATTTCGTGGCAGAGCCGGGAATCGAACCCAGGACATCCGGGGCGGCAGCTAACCATGCTGACCACTACGCTTCGGAGGCGACAGAAAAATATTGGAATGCAGCCGAAATAAATCAGAATCCTCTATGAACATCAATTGGCAGGTGAAAAACTAAAGTTAGTAGGAGATTTCTGTTACTTAGGATGCAAAATAACCAGTGATGGACGAAGCACAGGATATAAAAAAGTAGGTTAGCTCAGGCAAGGAAAGCATTTCTACAGAAAAGGAATCTGTTGTCATCGAATATAGATTTAGGTGTTAGGAAGTGATTTTTGAAGGCCTTTGTCTGGAGCGTGGCACTCTATGGAAGTGAAACTTGGACTATTGTTGCAGTAGAAAAGGGGAGATTTGAAGCGTTTGAAATGTGGTGTTACAGGAGAATGATGAAGATCAGATGGTTAGATAGGGGTACAAACGAAGAGATATTAAGACTAGTGGGAGAGGAGAGATGTTTCTGGCGACTGCTAATGAAGAGAACAGATAGGTTGGTAGGACACATACTAAGACACCCAGGAATAGCAAGCTTAGTTATGGAAGAAAGGGTTGAGGACGAGAACTGTAGGGGTAGACCAAGGTTAGAATATGTTAAACAGTTTGCCTCGTACGTAGGGTGTGGTAACTATGTAGAGATGAAACGATTTGCTCAGGACAGGGAGGCGTGGAGAGCTGCATCAAACCAGTCAAAAGACTGAAGACTCAAACACACAGACATAGATTGAAGGGAGTCTAGTAGTGTATAAATAGTCCACTAGAGTGCTACTGCTCAACAGAGGAGCACACAGCTTTTAGCCCACACAATACAGAAGTACGTGATAACAAAAATTTATCTGACAACCTGCATTGTTGTAGAGTCTGAAATTGTGTGTGTACTGTAAAGCCGGCGATCCCATGTCAGAGATTTCTGGCATGATAAAAAACCTTCCACTAATTACACTTGTGTGAAGCCAAATTATAGGTTATCTTTGACTAACGCTCTTAAAAATCACTCAGTAGTCTATGCCTTCCTTTGGGATGGGGGGGGGGGGAAGTAAATCCGGCGGTCCCATGTCATGACAAACAACCTTCCACTAATTACACTTGTGAGAAGCTAAATTATAGGTTATATTTGACTAACGCTCTTAGGTTCCAACGTTCGTAGCCAGGAGCCGACTGCAGTGGCATCTAGTAACAACGTTCAGAACTAGTTGGTCGTTGACGGTGGCGTTTAGTAGAAAAATTTGGAACTACTTGAAAATCGAATGTATGCAGTCCTTACTTGAATTAAAAACAGATAACACACACTAATAGAGCCATCACAATTAACACCGGTTATCAGGCAGAGTCTACACACACCCAAAGTACACGGGGCTACATGCTCGCGTTTTCGCAGCCCCTAAACTGAGGAACCAATCAAACGATAACGTTGTTGTTGTTTTATTTTGTTTTATTTGAGGGGATTGGACATGTTGGTCATTTACCCCGTGTAATTGGACATGTGTAGAATTTTGTCTGTTAACCTGTGATATTGTGGTGTCTGAATGAGGGTCTATTTGTAACTCAGATGAGGATTGGGAAGGAGGTGACCGTGGCTATAAGTTAGGAACCATCTCGGTATTTAACTGGAGATAATGGGAAACTACGGAAGTCCACTTCCAGGTGGCTGAGTGTACTCCATTTCAGATCTCAGACCAGAATTAAATTTCTCGGCAGAGCTGGGAATCGAACCCGGACCTCCGGTGTGACAGCCAAGAATGCAATCCGCTACACTTGGAGATGGACACGTTCAAAAATAACGTTTTAGTGACATTTTATATGTATGTCTGCCTCATATTGCAATGTGCGAATTTCGTCGTAAGCATGGACATTTGCAGGAACTGGCCCTCCATCTGATCACTAACACATGCAGGTAAAGGCGATTGAAGTTCAACGGCCACATTCTCAGAATGAACAATGACAGATTCACCAAAAGGATTCTCAACCTTTCTCTCTCAATGGTATTCATTTATTTATTTATTTATCATACGGCTTTTAGTGCCGGGAGTGTACGAGGATATGTTCCACTCGCCTGAGTCTGTAGCTGTTTCCAGCGGACACCCTTAGGGTGAGCTATAAGTTCCGTTCAATTTCAAGTAGTTCCAACCTTCGCCACCTGGTATCAATGATACCTAGTGGTGAACGTTGGAACTTTGATAGAGCGTTCCGATGAAATCTAACCTAACGATTTAGCTTCACACAAGTTTAGTCTGTAGAAGAATCTTTTACATGCCATAAATCTATGACATGGGACCGCCGGTTTTACTTCCCCTCCGAAGGAAGGCATACTGAAATTTTTTTAACGCTCTTAAAAAATCCGATGACTTCGGTTGGGTTTGATCCCGCTATCTTGGGAACAGCAGTTCAGCGTGCTACCAACTACGCCATCCAAGCCGCTTGCTCTCTGAATGAAAGTCAAGAACAACTGGCTTAGTGAAATAGAAATAGTCCTTCAAGAAATTGGCATTCCGTAGGAAGATGGTATATTGGATTTCACGGCCAGTGAATTAAAACTCAGCAATTTTTCTAGGTTTGTACCGTGTCTTGTGTGGGGTTTCGCCTAGGACACCAAGCTGGCTCATCAGCGGGCTCTTGGTGTCCTCACCCGGACCCCTACTGAGTCACTGAGTTTTAATTCACTGGCCGTCAAAGCCAATATACCATCTTTTTGGAAGCCTTCATAGTGTTACGGCTGTGAGTTTGTTTCGTCGCCTCGCCGCATGAGTCACAGCTACCCCGGGCTGTGCTCTGCCTCGGTGTATTACGTGCGCCTTATGCAACGGACTGTGCGGACAAAGGGATGGTCCAGAATATTCGTGACCCAGCCAGTGATGGAAATCTCGATAAGCCGTGAATCCTGGACGGGTCTAGGAGCATTTATTGAGTCACCAGCCTGCTATATAAGAGCGACCTGGCAAGCAAGGTGGACAGTGTTTTTCGAGCTAGTGCGAGCTTTTACCTGAGCGACAGTTGTGGGTGAAGGAGTGTGAAGCCTACGGACAAACGTTGTCTTGAGCGAGTGTGTTTTCCAGTGCAGCAGAGTTAGTGTGGTGAATTGCGAAAGCACCAGGGGCTGTTTCCCTAGCCAGCGGACAGCGAAGCAGAGTGTAGTGGTGAGTGGTATTCAAGGAAGTGTTGCAGGTAGTTCTATCGAGGCCACCGGTCTCATTAGGAGGGATTAACTTCTGTGGCTTCTTGACAAGGCAAGTGTTCCCTACGAGAGGAAACTAGAGTGAGATACTAATTGCTTGTATTTGCTATTTGTGTGGTGTATCTTTCTGGCCCGCAATAAAGCTAATACGTTTCTTTCAAGGAATAATTTGTGTTGTGCTTTCTACCCACCGTAATCCAGTTAACGGAAGTGCCACTAGGGGGTGGCACGTAACAATAGGGAGGTGAGGACTACTTGAGCTTTTAGCTATCACAGTGAAGAGGCGTAGGTGCGCTTTATAAAATGGGAGGTAGCACAAAATTCGCTACTCCTGTAGGGGTCTGGGTGCGGACACCAAGGACCCGTTTTTGGACCAGATTCGTGTCCTAGGCGAAACCCCACACACGACACGGTAAAACCTAGAAAAATTACTGAGTTTTAATTCACTGGCCGTGAAAGCTAATATACCATCATTTTGGAAGCCTTCATAAGGAGGTGAGGACTGCTTGTTATTTTAGCTCTCGCAGCGAAGAGGCGTAGGTGTGCTTCATAAAAAGGGAGGTAGCGCACATTTCGCTACTAAAGTGAGGGCCAGGTGCGGAACCAACAGCCCGCTGGTGAGCCAGCTTGGTGTCGTAGGCGAAACCCCACACAAGACACGTCACAAACCTAGAATAATTGCTGAGTTTTTATTACAAAGGAAATTTTACAAAGCTTTACTCGAGTTCAGAAAATTAATCAACAACCATCATTTCTCTGAGAAAATTACTATCAGGACCAAGAAATCATGGACTTTAGAACGAAGGAAGGCTTTCAGTGCCCAGATGATTAGATTAGCAAAATAAGTTCTATTGCGCTCCACAGATGGGCATAACGATGTATGATAATGGTGTTTATTTGCTCTTATATTCCAAGGTTGCAGGTTCGTATCCTTGCGCAGTCAGCTGGCATTTGAGGGTGCGCAAATGTGGGGGAGCCGTGTAAGTAGATTTACTGGCACGTTGAGGATCCTCTTCGGGGCTAAATTCCGGCATCCCGGCGTCCTTAAAAGCCAAAATAGTTAAAAGGGACGTAAAACCAATAACATTATTCTTGGTATATTGGCTAACACGGCCAGTGAATTAAAAATCAGCATTTTTTTCTAGGTTTGTGCCCTGTCTTGTGTGGGGTTTCACCTAGGACATCATGGTGGCTCATCAGAGGGATCTTGGTGTCCCCGCCTGGACCCACACAGGAGTAGCGAACTGCGCGGTACCTCCCATTTTATGAAGCGCACCTGCGTCTCTTCACTGCGAGAACTAAAAGCTCAAGCAGTCATAACCTCGCTATTATTATTTATTTATTGTATGGCTTTTAGTGCTGGGATTATCTGAGACATGTTCGGCTCGCCAGAGTCTGTAGCTGCTTCCAGCGGACACACATAGGGTGAGCCGTCATATTGAGAATTGGCTGCTTGAGATTTTAGTTATCGCAGTAAAGAGACGCAGGTGCGCTTCATAAAATAGGAGGTAGCGCGCAGTTCGCTACTCCGATCGGGGTGCGGCTTGGGCCACCAAGAGCCCGCTAATGAGCCATCTTGGTGTCCTAGGCAAAACCCCACACAAGACACGGAAAAGACCTAGAAAAATTGCTGAGTTTTAACATTACTATTATTATTATTATTAGTAGTAGTAGTAGTAGTAGTAGTAGTAGTAGTATACTCTTATTTTCTGCAGGATAATGGCCCTTCTACCATGACTAATACAAAACACGGCCGCGTCTTAACTGCTTTCACACAGATGTCTTAAATGACATCTACTTCATTTTATGATGCATGGCTGTTAGTGCGATGTAATCTTATCCTTTAATTTAGGCAAGTGACTTGCCTCAGTTTCCAGACCATTACCCGACTCTGCGTATACAAGTTGTAAGTTACACCAACTGTTTAATATCCGGAGCTACAAACTTTAATAAACGCCTTTCTCCCAACAACTCACACACGACTAAGGAATAAGAACGGAGAGCCAAGAGGTGAACTTCACAGTATGAATATAAACGAGGACTACAGCGATGAAACACTTCCTCGTGTCTAATATAATTGTAATCGATTTGTAAATATAATTATAGCAAAGTACATTCAGCGGCAAGGAAAGCGAAACACTACGAATTTCAGACTAAACTCAATGTTGGACCGTTTCAAACCTTGCATATTACAACAATATGGTAATATATCATAAGTTAATTACCCTAATTAGCAAAATAATTGATAAAAATTATGGGCGGAAATCAATTCCGCTCGGGAATTCCAGTCAGGTAGCCAGGGTTACCTCAATTCCACTCGGCCCTCCAAGGGACCCAAAAATAAGTTCCTCAACTCCGCTCGGGCTTTGACAAGGGGTCGGCAAAGGGGTTATTCCCAATGACGTAAACAAATGCCATAACCCTCCTGCTCGCATACCAAGGGCCGGGTCAAACACCTTGTGCAGCGCATGAGTGAATTCTTAAATGCAGTTGATTTTTCCGGTCTAGGCTGGAAAACAGTATTTTCATCATACGCTGCTGATAGCGAAATTATTTTTAGGTACAAATTATACACCTATTATTATCTAAATTTAATTTAATAATATCTGACTAGGTTAAAAAACATACAAACATGGAAAAAAAAAAGAAAACTTGGCAGACTTATTTAAAAGAATATTATGATTAATTTTAAATCACTTGTATTTTCTGCCATATAAGTTATAATGTGCCAAACACTTTATACCTGATTTAATGAATGAGCGGACTTGACATCAGAGCGGTTGACCAATGGCACAACAATGTCTTGCGAACATCACCACGCCATCGGTCAAACGCTCTGAAGTCAATTCCGCTCATTCTTGAAATCAGATATAAACATAATACATAATGAGCTAGATATTAATCACTGTTGTTAAATAAAAATATTGGCAGCAAATTTAATAAAATAAGAAAAATCAGCATCTTAAAATCATATAAATCTTTACTTCGTTTCAAACTATACAAAAAACATTAGACGGAACTCTTTTCATCCCCTAAATATTTTGCGAGAAACCACTTCACAAGATCATTGCTTGGTTGTCATACTGCATGAGCTTGTTTCCAATGAATTCTTTCCTCACACGACTATTCTTGTCTTTGCTCGACACCCGCCCGCTGCTGTTAAGTAGAATGTACGTGTCTGTCTGGTCTGCGAGCAGGAGGGTTATGACATTTGTTTACGTCAGTGGGGATAACCCCTTTGCCGACCCCTTGTCAAAGCCTGAGCGGAGTTGAGGAACTTATATTTGGGTCCCTTGGAGGACCGAGTGGAATTAAGGAAAATCGAGCGGAATTGATGTTCGATCAAAATTATTGAACAAGACAATCGCAATAGTGCACAAACACGAATTTGGATATGTCGAAACCTGGAATCCATCGTACTGTCCTCTGACCTGTTGCACTGTGTGATTAAGAATGTTGTAGACGAACCGTAATGTTCACAAAAATACGTAGCACAAGAATTCACAGCAATAAAACTCAAGACAGACGTTTGTGGTTATTGTTGTCTAAAGGCGGGAAACGGTAACATTGGTGTTGTGATTATCACAATCAACAATGTCTATCAATTGTTGCGCTGAAACTTCTCAAATGAGCTAATTAAATCACGGCACATTAACATATCGCTGCAAAGTCACAGCATTCAATTTATACCAGGTATAAAACGGTCAAATGTTGAGTTCTGTCAGATACAGGCTGTGTAGTGTTTCGCTTTTTATGCCAGTGATTGTATTTTAATGAGTATTTTCTAAGAATAATTAAAAACACAATTTTATTTCCAGTGCTTTTTCTCAGGAGGAACATGGTGGTCCGCGTACCACTTGAACATTTGAAAACTGTTAATATTGATACATTTGTATCTAGTCCGGAAAATATAACTTCCGATTTGAAAGTTCATCGATCAGCTGGCGTCAACGCGCTGTTCACAACAGCTGGAGGAGATTTCGAGTAATCCTCGATTTAAATCTGTCATCTGTTTCTTTTGGTCGGTAACCCAGCACTCCGTTCTTATAAGCACGCAGGCTAGTGTTTGGAGGTGGGGTAGGTTGTTATTTTGTGCGTGTGGTTACACATCTGACGACCAGCACGAAAAGCAATCAGAGGAAGCGTGAAAATGGCAGTGATCAGCCTCCTTTACCAGTGTGGAACTTACTGTAAGCAGGACAGCAAAATGAGACACTGCCACAGTGCGTGTATTTATTTCACTTAATTTTAAAATGTATGAACAATCCACAGCCTGCTTCCAGTCTCCGACCGGGTCAGGAATGGAATGAATGGAGCCCCCATCTAGCGGCGAGGATATGAACTGTGCCGGCTGCCGAGGCCTGACGCACTCCTCTGGGGCAATGATTAAATGAATGACAGATGAAATGAAATGATAGTGGTGAGTGTTGCTGGAATGAAATGTTGACAGGGAAAACCGGAGTACCCGGAGAAAAACCTGCCTGCCTCCGTTTTGTCCAGCACAGATCTCACATGGAGTGACTGGGATTTGAACCACGGACCCAGCGGTGAGAGGCCGGCGTGCTGCCGCCTAAGCCACGGAGGCTTCTTTAAAATGTATACGCCTATCAATAAATTTCAGGATACATCTATTCAATTGTATTTAAGTTTCGACCATTCAATGGAGTCTTCTTCAGCTCAAATCTAATTTTTAATGTATTCTTAATAAAATCTAACAGCAAGGATAACTAAACTGTAACTAACTAACGAACCAAATAAAGAAAGAAATATCCTTACACAAAAACAAAACAATTATATTTAAAAAGTAAATTCAAACAATATAATTTTGAGTTGACTTTATGATGTCAAAAAATTATGAATTTTGTCAAAAATGTACATGCAATTATATACCAAAATGAGAATTTCTTGAATTATTATTCAATCAAAGTGTAGGTCGATCCAGTCGTCTATATCAAAAACATCTTCCGATTTAGATCGTATGACACATTGTGTTGTTTACGAAAAGATGCCTATTAAATACGTTGATTGTAGTGGACACTATTTATCATCTTAAAAAACCGTAGTAAATGTATTTATATATCATAATAATAATAATAATAATAATAATAATAATAATAATATAATAATAATAAGAAAAATTCCCAATTTAAATTTCAGTTTTTTCAATTTGTTTTTCTATTCGTTCGTAAGTTACCTATGCCAGTAGTTAGTTGACGTTTCCATTTGCATTATCATTATCATTAGGGGAAAATGACCAGGATGTAAGGTCCATTATACTACTAACAACCACCATATAAAATCTCCCCCGACTGTGATTTTTGAAGTACTTTTTATATTAGTTCGTAAGTTTCATGTGTCAGTTCAGTAGTAGTTTTCATTATCACCCTTAAAATAAATAAATAATTTCATTTAGGCCTATTATTGAATATAATTCATCACTTTGAGTGTTAGCAGACCAGGGAGCTTAAGAAGAATTTCAGACTTCATGATCATTCCATGAGGCGAAGCCGGGTACTACAGCTAATTGATTTTATAAGTCAGTCAAGAATGCTAGTCACAACACCGCGAGGTGGTCTACAGTATGTGGTCTGAGCATGGATGACATAATAGGAATATATTGGTCGCCAGCCCCATGCAATTAGGGGTAGGTTGAATTTATCTAACAACCTGTGCGATTGTGGTGAATGTAGTAGTGTGTGTGTGTTTGTATGAATGTTTGCAAGTGTAGTTACTTGAGCCTAGGATTGGGGTGGATGCCGCGGTGCTTGAACTAAGCTTCCATTTGGGCAATTGATTGCTTGCAGAGATTGAGGAATAACCCGTGGAAATCGGGATGGCCGCTATCAGCACTGGAATTGGATCTTTCGAACTCGTAAGCGAATTAACGCCGAAAGGTAGTTATTTCTGTGTTCGGCAGTGAATATTAAGAAGTTGGGACGCACAAATTGGACTGTCCCATTTCACATTACCAGTGTCTATGTTGAATCATTAGAGCTGGGATCACCCTTTTAGCACCTGCTATGGCTTGAGTTCTGTTGACCGTGCGGCTTGTGCCCCTCATGAGAATACAGCCAGCCCAGTTGATGAATGGTAACGCTTTTTTAATGAGTCAAACACATGACGACTCTCTCATTATCTGGCTGGCAAGAGAAATAGCCAGCCAGCAACTTACACTGCCAAAGGCTAAGTTTTTCGGTTATAACTGAGGTACCTTTTCTGCAAGAAGCGTACATGTTACATTGCAAAGGAAAATATAAATCGCTTCAGTTGTCAAAGATGAAACGGTGCTACATAGTCACATAAAACATGGACGCTTTCCCAGAGTTAGTTATTGTTGTTTCAAGGGGCGGAACTACGAGGTCATCTACCCCTAGCTGCCCCTTTCTTACAGTTAGCTAGAGTTTATGAAAAGTGATTAATTGTGTCTGTATCTTGACCCATGATAATTACCATTTTCAATTTCAGTATTATACATAATCTCCATAGTTTAGAAGTCCTTCTTGACATCAGTCACAAACCATTCTCATGCTATCCTTTAAGGGGGAGCAATACAGCTTAAGAAACCAAAATATTCACGATTTCAATATTATGACAGTAGTGTCATAGATCTTGTAAATTAGATAGATTTCGAAGGAAACACTCGAATCTTCTTATTAGAAGCAAAGGTTTAAATTTTCAAAATTCAAATAGTATCTATTTTTATCCATGTATCAAAATTTGGTTCTTTGCTTCGAGCTGATCCTCACTGTCTCCCTCATATCTCCATTTTTAGCCTACATTTCACATTTTGCAAAAATTAGGAAAAAGTAGACTTATGAGATCGGGCAAATGTGTGTCTGTCTGTCTGTCAGGCTGTGTTTGTGTCGTCGTCCCCCCCCCCCCCTATCAACTCCTGAACAGCTGGAGCAATCGAAACAAAATTTGGTAGGAGTAAAGATCTATACCTGAATACCTCACAGCCAAATTTGAAAATAATGTCAATGCTACCAACTGCTGAAAAATCGCAATTGAAATTTGAGCTCCATGTTGAATATTTTGGAAGGTATAAATGGGAGCTATTTCAAAATTGGCACACGTAAAGATAATAATACCGGTATTGCAGTTTAATTTCCAGGATGCCATACATGGTAGTGTTGCCAAAATGATTATAAGCCTGCTGATAGGTCCAATTTTTAAATTCATATAACTTCTACACCATCGATTGGAATTCAACCAAATTTATTATGTGCTATGTGTATATAAACAGATATGACTGAGCGTATTCTTAAGAGCCTCCATGGCTGCCAACTGTTAATAAATGCTCTCAATTTTTTAAATCCAAATACCCATATATCAGAAAGTATGCAAGCCGACAGCTTTAAACTATGCACACGTATAGTACCTGACATTCTATATTAATTTGGAGTAACTTATATACGTCAGTGCTACCAACATGATTCTAAGCCTGCTGAGAGGTCCAAATTTAAATACATGTAACTTCTATACTATCATTTGGATTTCAACCAAATTTCGTGTGTGCTATGTGTACCATAACAGATATGACTATGCCGATTCTTAAGAATAACCAGGGCTGCCAACTGTTAAAAAATGCTGTCTCTATTTTTGTTACCCCAATATCAATATATCAGAAAGTATGCATGCCAATAGCTCTAAACATTGCACACGTATAGTACCTGGCATTCTAGATTAATTTGGAGTAACTAATGTAGGCCTACGCCAGTGCTGCCAACATGATTCTAAGCCTGCTGATAGGTCCAATTTTAAAATGCATGTAACTTCTATACTAACTAATGGATTCCATTCAAAATTGACACAACAATAGATCACATTATTTCAGATTATTTCTGACCAATACATGTATGTCATTGCTACCAACATGATTTTGCGCGCGCTGTTAGATCCAATGTTCAACTGCATGTAACGTTCATGCTATCCATTGGACTTCAACCAATTTTTATATTGTGTACCTTAAGAGATGGAACTAAGAATATATTCAGTCCCCAGGGCTGCCAACTATAGTTCTCTTTTAGGCTACATTATGCCAGGTATGCAGTATTTCGAACTAATTAGAAATGTCGATATTAGCAACTTAATTTCGTCATTATTCTAGATAGATCCATATACACACATCAAAAAAATTTTGCATCACCTCGGTTCCCAGATCTCCAGCATATAGACGTTGACTGTGTATATTGTATCCAAGATACAGTCCCTTTGACTGTTCATAGATGTCACTAAAACTGCTCAAAGATGTAAACAACCCTGCATGAGCAGGGCCTATTAGACGGAGGGGGTACGACAGCCGATCAGTTCCAGTCATTCCACCAGGACGAAGGTACGCTGCTCATGTTGTCTGTAGTTCTACCATGCCTAGAAGGTCAATACCGCAGTTCGATCGCGTCCGCATTGTTACTTTGTGTCAAGAAGGGCTCTCAACAAGGGAAGTTTCCAGGCGTCTCAGAGTGAACCAAAGCGATGTTGTTCGGACATGGAGGAGGTACAGAGATACAGGAACTGTCGATGACAGGCCTCGCTCAGGCCGCCCAAGGGCTACTACTGTAGTGGATGACCGCTACTTACGGATTGCCGCTCGGAGGAACCCTGACAGCAATGCCACCATGTTGAATAATGCGTTTCGTTCAGCCACAGGACGTCGTGTTTCAACTCAAACTGTGCGCAATAGGCTGCATGATGCGCAACTTCACTCCCGACGTCCTTGGCGAGGTCCAGCTTTGCAACCCCGACACCATGCAGCGCGGTACAGATGGGCCCAACAACATGCTGAATGGACCCCACGGAATTGGCATCACGTTCTCTTCACCGATGAGTGTCGCATATGCCTTCAACCAGACAATCGTCGGAGACGTGTTTGGAGGCACCCTGGTCAGGCTGAACGTCTTAGACACACTGTCCAGCGAGTGCAGCAAGGTGGTGGTTCCCTGATGTTTTGGGGTGGCATTATGTGGGGCTGACGTACGCCACTGGTGGTCATGGAAGGCTCCGAAACGGCTTTACGATACCTGAATGTCATCCTCCGACCCATAGTGCAACCATATCGGCAGAATATTGGAGAGGCATTTGTCTTCATGGACGACAATTCTCGACCTCATCGTGCACATCTTGTGAATGCGTTCCTTCAAGATAACGACATCGCTCGACTACAGTGGCCAGCATGTTCGCCAGACATGAACCCTATCGAACATGCCTGGGATATGTTGAAAAGGGCTGTTTATGGACGTCTTGACCCACCAACCACTCTGAGAGATTTACGCCGAATTGTCGTTGAGGAGTGGGACAATTTGGACCAACAGTGTCTTGATGAACTTGTGGATAGTATGCCACGGCGAATACAGGCATGCATCAATGCAAGAGGACGTGCTACTGGGTATTAGAGGTAGTGGTGTGTACTGCAATCTGGACCACAAATGCTGAAAGTCTAGCTGTATGATGGTACAACATGCAATGTGTGGGTCTCATGAGCAATAAAACGAGCTGAAATGTTGTTTGTGTTGATCTCTATTCCCTTTGTATTTAACGGTTCCGGAACTCTTGGAACCGAGGTGATGCAAAACTTTTTTTGATGTGTGTAGATTAATCATTGGCATGAATCTTAAATTTTAAGAAAATAGGCTCTTTAGTTCATCACGGAACTTCTTGTTCACAATAGGTTTTGGATTTTTAATTCTTAAAGAGGCTGTTAAACCATCAGTTACATAATGAAACTCACCCAAACCTTTGTAGCTTTAGTTAGGCTTCCTCTAAAACGTTAGAAATGTTTAATTTTTTAATTTGCTTAGAATAGAAATGAAATAATAATGGTTAATTAATTAATAATGTAGAAATGTGTGAGATATTAATCAGTATCTATACCGACATTTCAGTATAGGAATGAGAGTTGGGTGAATTCAGAATATAGGCTATCATAATTATATAAGAATGAGGTGAGAGTTTTAGGGTATTGTTAACGAAAGCTGGGATAAACAGAAAGTAGCAATGGCAGGTGGGTACTGCTAATGAAGGAATAAAAGGTAAACCAGCAATAAACAAGGTTGATGTTCGTGTTCAGATGTGGCGGCTCGGAGAGCGGAGCCATGTATTGCGAATACAACATCAAAGAATACCTCATCATTCGAGGACAAGAAACACAATCGTCGACCTAGGAGAATATTATTTCAAGGTGAATTAAGAGAAGAGGCCACAGTATTAATTTCTAATAGATCAGTGAAGCACTTCATATACTTACTGAGCCATTTTTGATTGTTCCTATTATGAAATGAAAATCCACAGCCTGCTTCCAGTCTCCGACCGGGTCAGGAATGGAATGAATGAAGCCCCTATCTAGCGTCGAGGATATGAACTCTGCCGGCTGCCGAGGCCTGACGCACTCCTCTGGGGCAATGATTAAATGAATGACAGATGAAGTGAAATGATAGTGGAGAGTGTTGCTGGAATGAAATTTTTGACAGGGAAAACCGGAGTACCCGGAGAAAAACCTGTCTGCCTCCGTTTTGTCCAGCACAGATCTCACATGGAGTGACCGGGATTTGAACCACGGACCCAGCGGTGAGAGGCCGGCGTGCTGCCGCCTAAGCCACGGAGGCTTATGTTCCTATTAATGTATATATTTTATATTTATAGATTTAGAGATATATTTATTTACCTTTATATTTATTTATGTACTGTATTTATTTATGTGTTGTTGTTGTTGTTTGTGGCTCTATTGTTTTGACTGGTTTGATGCAGCTCTCCATGCTTCCCTGTCCTAAGCTAATCGATTTTTCTCTACATATCGACCACACCCTACATCCGAGGCAATCTGTTAAACATATTATAACCTTTGTCTACCCCTACTGTTGTTGTCCTTGACCCTTCCTTCCACAACTAACTGTGCTATTCCTGGGTGTCTTACTAAGTGTCCAACCAACCTATATCTTCTCTTCATTAACAGTCGCCAGAAACGTATCTCCTCTCCCACTCGTCTTAATACCTCTTCATTTGTAACCTTGTCTACCCATCAGCTTGCCACGGTGGGTGAGTGGTTATCGTGTCGGACTACCGACCCCAAGCTTGCAGGTTCGCTCCTGGTGGTCGGTGGTAAGTGATTTTTCAAAGGCAACAAAAATGACGATGCGTATGCCATATGTTGTTGGCATGTTAAAGAACCCCTTTGAATTCAGTAGGCCGTGTTCATAATGGCAAAATTAATCTCGGGATTTTCCGCCACTAGAAAGCGCTATAGTGTCAAGGAGCTTAGATATCTAACCTCCTTGACTTTCATAGCGCTCCAAGGAGCATTAAATTCGAAATGCAAGCTGCCCCCTGGGTGTGAACTAGCAAAGCTTGCACCCGGCATCCAAGGCCATATGATATTATTATTTATCTGCCATCTGATCTTCATCATTCTCCTGTAACACCACATTTCAAACGCTTCTATTCACCTATTTTCTTCTGCACCAATATTCAAGTTTCACTTCCATAAAGCACCTCGCTCCAGACAATGGCTTTCAAAAATGACTTCCTAATACCTAAATCTATATTCGATGTCAACAGATTCCTTTTCTGTAGAAATGCGTTCCTTGCCTGAGCCAACCTAATTTCATATCCCCTTTGCTTCGTCCATCACTGGTTATTTTGCTTCCTAAGTAAAAGAAGTCTCCTACTTCCTTTACCCTTTCATACACCTAGGTATTTATTTATTTATTTTTGTATTTATTTATTTATCTATTTATTTATCTATTTATTTATTTATCTATTTATTTATGTATTTATTTATCTATTTATTTATTTATTTAACTATTTATTTATATATTTATTTATCTATTTATTTATTTATTTATCTATTTATTTATCTATTTATTTATCAATTTATTTATTTATCTATTTATTTATCTATTTATTTATTTATTTATCTATTTATTTATTTATTTTTCTATTTTTTATTTTTTATTTATCTATTTATTTATTTATCTATTTATTGATCTATTTATTTATTTATTTATCTATTTATCAATTTATTTATTTATTTATCTATTTATTTATTTATTTATTTATCTATTTATTTATTTATTTATTTATCAATTTATTTATTTATCTATTTATTTATTTATTAATTTATATATTTATTTATCTATTTATTTATCTATTTATCTATCTATTTATTTATTTATTTATTTATTTATTTATTCATTTATCAATTTATTTATCTATTTATTTATCTATTTATTTATTTATCTATTTATTTATTCGTTACGGCCAACTATGAACCATGTTTGACAGTGCTTACATTATTTTTGGTCTTCACTCTCTGCCACTACAGTATCTCTTTATCCTCTCTCCCAGTTTCTTCTCCTGTTCCTCCGTATAAGATCTTCCTTTCCTCACTGACAACTCCCCTGTCTCCTGAAAATCTGTAAACACCTTAACTAGTCGTATAAATCGCTCTCTGTCTATTTTTGTCTTCTTCTTTCATCCCCATCCGATCCAAGTCCAATCTCACTTCCCGCATTTATGTAGGTCTATTTATTTATTTATTTATTTCAGTAAATATACTTTACATTGTTTGTACAATTTTCGCAGTCTGTCAGAAAAATACTAATTTTGTATTTACATCTCTGAGCAGTCGTGAGGTCTGATAACATCATATGTTAATAAAGGAAGTTTGTGCGGTGTAGTTTCAGAATTAACAGCATTACGAACTTGCCAAAGGAGCACAGCACGCCTTGCTCCCAAGTTTGACTTCACAAGTGAAGCATTTAGAATGTCCACGGGGACACACATCGCAGATTTGGTAAAGAGAGTAGTAAGCATATCGGGGGAGACGAATGTGACGTTTCTGTCATAGTTGCTGACTGCTATTTTCTGAAAACCAGTTGGTAGTAGTCAAAAGTTAAAAGATTTGCATATTATCAATAAAAAAATTAGTTCCCATGGGCTGGTTTACGTTGTTGCTTTAGGTGCTTGTTTACCACTTAATACGCTTCATACGGGGTCAGGGTTGAAGTGAGCTGTTTTTAGTGAGAGATAGTGTGGATGACGATGAATGGACGTAGGCAAAGAGTTGGAAGTTAGCTGCCGTGTACTTTTAGAAGGTTATCTTACTTAACTTACTGAAAACCACCTCGAGGCGTAGAGGCTAGCTTTCTTGGCTGTCACCCCCTAGGTCTGGGTTCGATTCCCAGCACAGCGAAAACAAATATTTCAGGTATGAGGGCAGGAACGTGTTAAACTTTATTTCGTGAGTATAACTGAGAAAATGTGAGTTTGATTTCCACCTCAGTTATCTTGGAAGTGAATTTTCCTTGTTTCCCAATAATTCTACTTTAGGCATATTTATTCATTCATTCATTCACTTTAAACGCAAATAGGGCTAATTTCCCGGTGGAAAATAGTACAATTACAGAAAATTACCAACACAGATATCAAAACTGCAATTTTTCTAGGTTTATGCCGTGTCTTGTATGGGGTTTCGCCTAGGAACACCAAGCTGGCACATTAGCGGGCCCAGACTGGTTTGATGCAGCGCTCCTTTTCCTCCCTGTTCTGAGCTAATCGTTTCATCTCTACATAGCTACCACACCCGACATCTGAGGCTATCTGTTTACCCCTGCAGTTCTTTCCTCGACCCTTTCTTCCATAACTAACTTTGCTACAGTATTCCTGGGTATCTTAGTACGTGTCCTACCAACCTATCTCTTCTCTAGCAGTCGCCAGAAACATCTCCTCTTTCCCACTCGCCTTACTACCTCTTCATTTATAACACTATCTACCCATCTGAGCTTGATCATTCTCCTGTAACATCACATTTCGAACGCTTCATTTCTCCTCGTTTCAGCAGCACCAATAGTTCAAGTTTCACTTCCATAGAGCGCCACGTTCCAGACAAAGGCTTTTAAAAATGATTTCCTAATAGCTAAATCTATATTCTATGTCAACAGATTCCTTTTCTGCTGAATTGCTTTCCTTGCCTGAGCCAGCCTACTTTTTATATCCTCTTTGCTTCGTCCATCACAAGTTATTTTGTTTCTTAAGTAGTGGAAGTATCCTGCTTCCTTTAGCTTTTCACCTGCCAATAGGGGTTATTTCGATTGCATTCCATTATATTTGTTTAACATTTATTGATGATCATCAAGATTCCTTTTCTCAAGACGGATTACATACCATTTAATAGCGCATTCAAAACCTCTAATAAGTCAGTTAGTTATTGTTGTTTTGAGGGGCGGAACTACGAGCTCATCTACCCTAAACCCCCTAATAAGCTAGGATGACAATGTAATCAGCAAATCTCAGTGTTGATGTTATTTCTCCTTGAATCTTTACTTCTACTTTAAAATCTTATCTTCAATGTACAGATTGAAATGTATGGGTGATAAGTTGCAGCCTTGCCTTATACAGTTCTGAATACTAGCTTCTCTCTCATGTCCTTCGGCTCGAATAACTGCCGTCTGGTTATTGTACAGAGTGTAGATCACCCTCCTGTCCCTGTACTTTATTCCAATCCTTTGGAAAAAGTCAAACAACACATTCCAATCAACGTTATCAAAAGCCTTTTCTAAGTCTACAAATGCCATGAACGTTCTCTTACCTTTCGTTGTTCTACCTTCCAAGACCAGCCTAATACTTAGTACACGTGCCATACACAAAAATAAAACACTGTTGTGCTGTACATCGATTTCAATGTATTTTTCAATTTATTTAATTATTCATTGATTCTATGTGGTACTCAATGGATACTATTGCATCGCAGCGACCGTGCTCCTGCACCAAAAAAAATTGGTAACGATCCATTACCTAATGCCATTACCTGTTTTATGTAGTTACGTTAGAGCTGTCTCACTAATTGCACAACAAAATCAATTACATGAGGTTTAATTATCTTTCAGTACTCTGAGCTGATTTGCATTAAATGATGTTAATTATTAACATCTGTAATTACGACCAGTCTTCGTCAGAATAATCATCATCATTATAATTGTTGGGTTATTATATTCACTGGGTGTCTTAATACATTTCAAAAGATAACAATATGGAAACATTTCAACGAACGTGAAGATCAGACACTACCAGACAAGAGTAAGGAACACGGTATTGTACTCTGCTGAGAAGATGACACTAGAAAGATATGGGGCAGAGCAACTGGAGAAAGAAGACTCCTCAGGAATGTACTGGGAACTAAAAGGGATGGTGAAAGTCGGGTGTGATGATGTAGGAACGAACTGTACCAAAATATGAGGATGATCTCAGAAGAAATAAGACTGAAAATATCTCGATTTCCTGGACATGTGATTAGGATGGACTTGGAGGGAATGATACGGTTGACAACAGGTAGGGCAAGAGGAAGAACGGGAACCTAATGTGGTGTTAAACTCCGGAAGAACTGGACTGAGATGAGGATCAAGGGAGAAGAAACGCAGAACTGGATGGATACTGTAAATATTCACTAACCGATATGCAGGAAATGATCGATAGAGAAGGTTACCGGAAAAGGATAGACAAACACCAACGGGGAAGGCAAGAGGGCAGTCTATTCAAAATGTCTGATGAAGAACGGGAGAGAAGAAGGGAGAGGATGAAGAGGTTCTGGGAGGAGAAGAGGAAGAAGACCGAGGCCATGTTAAAGCGATCCATAGACATACACAGGCCTAAACGGAAGAGGAAGAAGAAAAGGAGGTAGACGTACTATAGACATGACAATATTATTAGAATAAACATCAATTTTCTCATGTTATTTTTGGTAATCTTGGTGAATTGCTAAGAAGAATTTACCATCTCTTGATGGATGCAGTACATAGGCCTATGTATTCGGCGTTTTGCACGGGCTAGAGTAAAATGTGTTTTTTCACCGATGTTTCAGTCTCATTCATGGTTGTAATTATATGGAGGCTATTGAGGTATGAGAGGTGCTGAGTAATGGTATTCAGTGCACATCCAGTGAGTGACTGTGAATGTTGTGAATGGTTCTACTCGTAGGGTTAGTACTGCTGTACCCACTCAGTGAGGAAAGCAATAGCAAACTACCTCACTCCTCACCTTGCCTAGTACGTTGTCACATCTTGTTTCCTCCCAATACACTGTCCACTTACTGTCTCCAACATTTATTTTTAAAATTATATTTTCTTTACAATTTAGTCGGGATTATTTGCTTTCATTTTTTTGGTCCATATTGACGTTGCAAATTACAAAATGTATTATCCAGACTTCAGTAAGTTGTCAGTTCTTAGTTTTTTCAGTAAGATTGAAATTTTTAATTAAATTTTAATTAGTCAATTTAGTAGTCATTTTCTTTTTATTCTATAGGCCGCACAACCGGGGATGCCTTTCCATTATTTGAGCCATTTGAGTTGCAAAAAAAGCAACTGTAATCTTTTGTACACGGTTCAAAGCGAAATTCCAACAGTCGTCACCTTCGACAATGAATGCAAGAAGCATTGACTCCCTTAATCAAGCCATTTGATATGGAAAAGAAGTAGCAGGAATCATTTGTACAGTTCAAAGGGAAATTTCAAGATTCATCACCAGTGACAAAGAATGCAAGAACGTTTTATGAGATATTTTTACTGTATTTCTAACAAGTTTTTAACATTATTTTTGTTGTATAATCTATAATGAGCTGCATGCAACCGTGCATTTCGAGAGCTTATATTCAATGTTTTTGTGTGCATGATGTTATCCATTTTCGTAGTAATATTTTGGCTGATGAAGAATTGTAACAGAATTCGAAGCATATACCAATAAGTTACATTTATTTTGAAGTATTGATTCGACGGACAATAAAGTATTTTAATACATTTTGTAATTAACTATTTAGTGTAGAGACCTGAGAATTTGTGTGTTTTATAGAGATTACTCCTTTTCATATGTTGGTATCGAACTAATGGTGCCATCAGAAGCATATAGGAAGTGTACTTGTGTTTGTTGGGATAATAAAATGCATTTTGCGGGGCAGCCAGGGGCTTAAACCCCCAATGTTTAAATTTGTGAAAATTATAATTTCTCTGCACATTTTCGAACGTTTCTCATGATCTAATTGTGTCAGAGAGTTGAAATTTTCACCACTCTTTTTATCATGCTGTGTCTGTCTGTTGTTTGGATGTAAAATTATTCATCAAAGTGTAAAACAACATTTCCCAAATTCTACCTTGATTACAAGTACACACATTACAGACATCACAGTGACACAAGTTATCAGACAACTTGTACACACACCCCAGTACACCGGACTACATGACTACGATGTCACAAAACCTCTAAAGTATCAACAACAACAAAAACAGCATCTGCATCAATTCCAGGCCTTAATTATTACATTTACATGCACCATTACAATCACCACAGTAACTCAGGTTACACACACGTTCACGGTGATGATGGCCAAAGATGATCAGACATATTAAAAAGTAAATCAAATTAGAATAAAAAAATACTGTTGTTGTTAATTCATTCTTTGGAGTTAAGGGATGTGCGTTATTTGATGACCTCTGTTTCTGTGTGCATAGCTTATTCAGGGAGTCTATTATTTAAATAGGTGTCCCGGGACTTGAAATAAGGTAGGATTCTAGCATTTGCCTGGTGGAAGTTTGCCATGAGTTGGGGAAAAACACACTCAGAGCGGCCTGTGCCGGGTTTCGAACTCTTTACCTTTGGATTTCAAGCTACAGCACGACGTCGCACGGCTACGACACTGAATGAAACAAATACATACATCATATTATCTTAATTATTAATTAACAATTCATATTCTAGATTTCAGTCGTTCCAATTACTGGAAGACATAACAAGTAGTTCCGTGAAGATCTA
Organism: Meconema thalassinum; assembly: GCA_946902985.2. Taxonomy (NCBI): domain Eukaryota; kingdom Metazoa; phylum Arthropoda; class Insecta; order Orthoptera; family Tettigoniidae; genus Meconema; species Meconema thalassinum. The sequence goes on from OX336394.1 coordinate 93,087,433, forward strand.
TAAAGTCTATTTTCATATATCCTATTGGTCTTTTCTATTAAAAATTCTCCCGCCTATGAAAAGGACCACCATGTTGGATTGTCCTGTATGTAGGCATGATTAGGACACAAAAAATTAAATTAATTTTAAAATTTTGCACAGCCGCCATCTCGAGGTTATGAAAACAATTGAATTAAATTAGATGCCAGTGCATTAAAATGTGTATAGGCCTATACATTTACTGTACCAAGTTTCACTGCGCTCGGATGGTTAAATTGCGTGAAAATTTCTGTAAAATATTTCAACTTCGCTTGGCCACCATGTTCGTTTTGTACTTAACAAGTTTTTGAAAGTTACATAGGTGAATTTGTAGTAGTACCCTTTATCACTGTACACAATTTCAGGGTGATATCAGCTGTTACCGTTGCAGATATATAGAATGCCCATGAAATATTTCGCGCGGCCGCCTTGTTGAACTGGTGAAACGTATCAAACTTTGAAAGGCACGGTCGAGGTTGAACGAGGTAGCAGTATGTACTGTACTTACCGAGTTTCATTGAAATCGCTTCTGCCGTTTAGATTTTATTAGGGACACACATACACACACCGGACAAAAGGTGATCTCATAAGCCTATTTTTTTAGCCTACTTTCGATTTTTGCAAAAAATGAAAGTAGACTTATGAGATCAGCACAGGGCGAAAAAAGTGTGTCTGTCTGTGTGTGTGTATGTGTGTGTGTGAGTCTGTGTGTGTGTGTGTGTGTGTATGTGTGTGTGTGTGAGTCTGTGTGTGTGTCTGTGTGTGTGTGTCTGTGTGTGTGTGAGTGTGTGTACTCTGAATGTCTGTCCCCCCTATCAATTCGAACACGGTGAATGCGAATTGAACGAAATTTGGTACAAAGGTAGCATTAGCAAAGGACACCTCAGTGTCATGTTTTATATCGCCGCCATCTTGACGGAAACGTAATGGCGGTCACACAAATTTTCAAAGCTTAAATCAAATTACGACTAACCTAATCATCCGATCTCTACCAAATTTTGCAACAACATACCTTTAGGAGGAAAGCATCCTTTGACGAATATAATAGGTCATTAGCCTAATAGTTTGCGGATGGTGGCCATCTTTGTGTGAAAATCAATTCCCCCTATTAATTCAAACACGGTGAAACCGAATGGAACGAAATTTGGTAGAGAGGTAGCACTAGCAAAGGGCATTTCAGTGCCATGTTACATATCGCCGCCATATTGACAGAAACGTAATGGCGGCCACACAAATGTTCAAAGCTTAAGTTAAATTACGACTAACATAACCATCCGATATCTACCAAACTTTGCAACAACATACCTTTATGGAGGGAGCATCCGTTGACTAATCTAATAGGTTATTAGCCTAATAGTTTGCGGATGGCGGCCATCTTTATGTCAAAATTGATTCCCCCTATTAATTCGAACACGGTGGAACCGAATGGAACGAAATTTGGTACAGAGGTAGCACTAGCAAAGGGCACCTCAGTGTCATGTTTTATATCGCCGCCATCTTGACTGAAACGTAATGGCGGCCACACGAATGTTCAAAGCTTAAATAAAATTACGATTAACCTAATCATCCGATCTCTACCAAATTTTGCAACTACATACCTTTATGGAGGGAGCATCCTTTGACCAATATAATAGGTCATCAGCGTAATAGTTTGCGGATGGCGGCCATCTTTGTGTGAAAATCGATTCCCCCTATTAATTCGAACACGGTGCAACCGAATGGAACGAAATTTGGTACAGAGGTAGTACTAACAAAAGGCACCTCAGTGTCATGTTTTATATCGCCGCCATCTTAACGGAAACGTAATGGCGGCCACACAAATGTTCAAAGCTTAAATCAAATTAAGATTAACCTAATCATCCGATCTCTACCAAATTTTGCAACAACATACCCTTATAGAGGAAGCATCCTTTGACCAAATGAATTGGTCATTAGCCTAATAGTTTGCGGATGGCGGCCATCTTTGTGTGAAAATCAATTCCCCCTATTAATTGAAACACGGTGAAACCGAATGGAACGAAATTTGGTACAGAGGTAGCACTAGCAAAGGGCATCTCAGTGTCATGTTTTTTATCGCCGCCATATTGACAGAAACGTAATGGCGGCCACACAAATGTTCAAAGCTTAAGTTAAATTACAACTAACATAACCATCCGATCTCTACCAATCTTTGCAACAACATACCTTTATGGAGGGAGCATCCTTTGACCAATCTAATAGGTTATTAGCCTAATAGTTTGCGGATGGCGGCCATCTTTATGTCAAAATTGATTCCCTCATTAATTCAAACACGGTGGAACCGAATGGAACGAAATTTGGTACAGAGGTAGCACTAGCAAAGGGCACCTCAGTGTCATGTTTCATATCGCCGCCATCTTGACTGAAACGTAATGGCGGCCACACGAATGTTCAAAGCTTAAATCAAATTACGATTAACCTAATCATCCGATCTCTACCAAATTTTGCAACTACATACCTTTATGGAGGGAGCATCCTTTGAACAATCTAATTGGTCATTCGCCTAATAGTTTGCGGATGGTGGCCATCTTTATGTCAAAATTGATTCCCCCTATTAATTCGAACACGGTGGAACCGAATGGAACGAAATTTGGTACAGAGGTAGTACTAGCAAAGGGCACCTCAGTGTCATGTTTTATATCGCCGCCATCTTGACGGAAACGTAATGGCGGCCACACAAATGTTCAAAGCTTAAATCAAATTACGACTAACCTAATCAACCGATCTCTACCAAATTTTGCAACAACATACCTTTATGGAAGGAGCATCCTTTGACCAATCTAATAGGTCATTAGCTTAATAGTTTGCGGATGTCTGCCATCTTTGTGTGAAAATCGATTCCTCCTATTAATTCGAACACGGTGAACCCGAATGGAACGAAATTTGGTACAGGGGTAGCACTTGCAAAGGGCACCTCAGTGTCATATTTTATATCACCGCCATCTTGACGGAAACGTAATCGCGGCCACCCAAATGTTAAAAGCTAAAATGTAATTACGACCAACCTAATAATCTAGTCTCTACCAAATTTTGCAACACCATATCTTTATGTGGGAAACATATTCTGACCAAACTGCAAGAAGATCAGCCCAATAGTTTGCAGATGGTGGCCAAGTATGTGTGCAAATCGATTCCCCCTATCAATTCAAACACGGTGAAACCGAATTGAACGAAATTTGGTACTGAGGTAGCACTAGCAAAGGGCACCTCATATTCATGTTTAATATCCCTATAGCACGTTGTATTTCAACAAGCTACTACAACCAACATTCAATTATACTCCTTGAAAAGGACTAACAGTTATAACAATACCCATGCATTTAGGAGAAAGTAGGCTATATGTTCTTTACTGAACATCTTGTTTCATAATGAAAATAGGCTAAAATACTGAAATAAATTAAATGTGATTAAGATTTGTATATAGGCTATTGTTACGGACTATTTGGTTAGGCAACATAATAATAATAATAATAATGATAATATCGTATGGCTTCGGGTGCCGTGTGCAAGCTTTGTTATTTGACATCCAGAGGGTAGCTTGCATGTCGAATTTCGTTGTTCCTTGAAGCACTATGAAAGTCAAGGAGGTTAGTTATCTAAGATCCTTGAACACTATAGCGCTTTCTTGTAGAGAAGTGAGGAACTTTGTGTTGGCGGAAACTCCCAAGATTAATTTGGCATTATGAACATGGCCTACTGAATTCAAATGGGTCTTTGACATGCCAACATCGTATGACAAGCGTGTCGTGATTTTTGCCGTCTTTCAAAAATCACTTACCACGACCAGGAGCGAACCTGCAAGCTTGGGGTTAGTAGACCGACACGTTAACCACTCACTCACCGTGGCAACATTTTCAACAGTCCGTAACAATATCAATTTTAATCACATGTCATTTCTTCTTCTTCTACTTCTTGCTTTCGAATTAGGCCAACTGTGAACCGCGTGTAACTCAATGAATTCTGGCCAGTCGTCTTTTCTCTTCTCAGAACTTCTACATTCGTTCACTCCTTAATTTTCTCTGCTTCTCAGATATTACGGGTTTGGACCCGTTCTTCAGTTGCTCTTCGTGAAATTTGTGATTATCTACTTTGAGATCTGAACTTATTTCTGTTGAGGATCAATTCAGATATAAAAAGGCTCTTAAAACCTTCATATGGAGGTTATGGCTGCTTGAACTTTTAGTTCTCGCAGTAAAGAGGCACAGGTCCGCTTCCTATAAAGGGAGGTAGCGCGCAGTTCGCTACTCCTGTGGGGGTCCGGGCGGGGACACCTAGAGCCCGCTGATGAGCCAGCTTGGTGTCCTAGGCAAAACCCCACACAAAACTCGGCACAATCCTAGAAAAATTGCTGAGTTTTAATTCAGATGTAGCCTAATTTTAATTTCTTCTCTATCCTTCTTAACCTCCTTAACTCCAGAGAGGGACCACATGCCATTTATTTAAGGGGGCACGTACAGCTTAAGGAGCCACAACAATAACGATTTTAATAGTATTACTGTAACTGTCATAAATCTTGTACAACAATGATATACATTTCCAAGGAAACACACATACCTTGCTATTAGAAGCAAAGATAAAAAAATCCAAAATTAAAATGGTAATTATTTTTATCAATTTTTTCAAAATTTGGTTCTTGTTTTGTGCTGACCTTCACCGTTTCCTTGATATCTCCCGTGTTTATAGGAATTTTTAGAGTTTTCATTTTTTAATGTGGGTGTTAAAACTTCTGCTACAAAATGAATCTCGCATATTTTCACATTATTAATTAATTAATTAATTAATTAATTACGCGTCATTATTTCCATTTTTATTCTGAGCAAACTAAAAAAAATGTTAACGTTTCATAGAAAGACTAATTAAAGCCACAACGGTTTTGAGTGAGATTCATTTTGTAGCAGAAGGCTTAACACCCACATTAGAAAAAGGAAAATCTAAAAATTCCCATAAACAGGGGAGATATCAGGGAAACGGTGAAGGTCAGCACCAAACAAGAACCAAATTTAAAAAAAAAAGTCCTCTCGGCACGCCGGAAGGCGGAGGTAGATTTCACCGGGCAAACTTAGGGATAGGCGAAAATAGGCAGAATATGCACGTTTTCGTAGAAGGATCAGACCTCATTTATTGCGAGAAAGTATTTTATAATTGGAGCTTAATTAACTTTGTTTTTCGTCATTTTATGCATATTTTAAACATTTTATTTTCTAATGGGGACGGTAACTTTCTTGTCATTTGGGGTACATTTCTATACTTGTGGTCACACTGTCCTTATGCAAGGTTTCGGCACTGATGTGTAACTATGTAACGGTCTGTTACTTCTTCACGCAAAATTATATCTCCCGCAGAGATTTTGGTTGGTCCCTCAGTTTAGGGACTGCGTCAACGCGGTCATGTAACCCCGTGTACTTTGGGTGAGTGTAGAATCTGTCTGATAAACAGTGTGAATTGTGTTGGCTGTATTAGTCTGTAATTCAGGTAAGGACTGCAGACGGTCAATTTCAAGCAGTAGTTCCTAATGTTGCTACCAGGTACTACCGTCAACGACACCTAGCTCTGAACTTGGCTACGAGATGCCACCGCAACCAGCAACTCGCAACGAACGTTGGATTTTCCCCTCCAAAGGAAAGCATACTAAGGTATTTTTAGCGCTCTTAGAAAATCCGACGACTTCGGCCGGCTTTGAACCAGCGAACTTGAGCATAAAAGTTCAGAATACTACCAGTTACGTCACGGAGGCCGCTTCTCACTTAGTCAGATGGAAAACTGAATGTAATCGCGTGCAAGTGCGTTGTCATGGCAACGTCTGATGGCTTAATCCCTCATCAATTTAGTAGTGTTGTCATGGCAACCTCTGATAGCTCTTGGCATTTTCTTATAACTCCGAAATCATTTTTCACATCCCTTGGCGTAATGGTGGGTCACATCAAAAATTCTTTCTGACAAAAGTTTTAGGTAATTATTAGGGGAATATTGTCCATTTTGTACGGTTTTGATATTGTGTCTATTAAGAGAGATATGATTAATGTTTCCCGAAAAACCCACTTTTTCCCACCCCTTTGGTCAATGGTTGGTGCTATCAAAAAACTCTTCAAACATAAATTTCTGGGCATTATTCAACACATAGTATGAACTTGGAATGGATTCGATATTTCAAACATTAAGAGAGTTATAGCGATATTTCACGTTTTCGAAAAAAGACCCCCATTTTCACTCCCGTTGACCGATTGTGCCCATTAACGAACTCGACCGAGATTTTATAGGCATACATATTATGTAAAAAATTCAAATTGATTGATGCAAAATTGCGGTAGTTATCGTGTCCACAAGAAAGTGATATATGTATATATATATACATAAATTATATATAAACTTTTTAACTGACGGTGGTTTTGGGGTCTAGGGGATGTGAAACGTGAAGATATGTCGAAATTTTCCGGAAGTCGAAACATGGTACCCATTGCAATAGTTAGCTTTCTAATGAAATCTACCTAAAATTGATAAAAATAATTACCATTTGAATTTTGAAAATTTTTTAACTCTGCTTCTAATAGCAAGGTGTGTGTGTTTCCTTGGAAATGTATATCATTGTTGTACAAGATTTATGACAGGCACAGTTATAATATTACAATCGTTATTGTTGTGGCTCCTTAAGTTGTATGTGCCCCCAGGTTCTTTTTCATATCGATTGGAATGATTTTTGTATGATCGACTGAAAGTAACAGTAGTCTATTAATTATTGTTAATAAGGTATCACTGAAAAATGGCGTCAAAGTTATCTTCATTGTTTCATTTTATCCACTTGACGTTTTCATTGAACCGTTTCAAGTACATAGTAATTCGATAACCTCAAAATTAACCTTTATGTGTATGGCAGTAATTGGTTAAATAAACTAAGTGAGTCGTTCTATTTTTTTGTGTGTCGCATGTCGAGGAGCGCTAGCAGAATTAGCTGCTAGTTAGATCTGGTCTGTATAGACGGTGAAGCGAGCTTCCACTCCACCGATCACAGGCCACAAATCGTGTTAGCGTAATTAAGCTTTATTTCACTTGACCTCTCGGCTTCCCACATTTCCCACACACAAGTTTCAGGTAGCTTGCACCTTCAGCTGATGAAACTGAGTACCTACCTGCCAACAAGTGTCAGTGTAACGTAATATTTTAAAGCCATTCTTTCAGTGTTGCCTGTACACAGTGAATTTCTCTTGTCAAAAGCTGATATGTCGACATAGTCAAGTTATATTACCCCTGAAACAGTGATAAATAATAGTGTTTGTGGCTTCTGGAGAGACCTGGTGCAGTTCATTCAAGATATCTATCGACTTAACGGCTTCGACCTATTATCATTATTATTTTTATTATTATTAATGTGATTATTTAAAGAGCGAGTTGCATGTACAATTAATTAGGTTTGAAGACTTGATAAATTCATGATCTTCCCCTTCCTTTGGGACACTTATGGACCACGGTCCTTGTACTTTAGCTGTTGTCTGCCACTTCTGGTGTTATTGGTGCATTGTTTGCTGGCTGACGTTTTGCTGGAATCTTCAGCCTTTCTATTGGATCAGTAATCTTTCATTTTCTTGCTGAACTCTATCTTACGTTCCTCGGATCATTTCCTGGACGCGTTGTGGTGAACCTCTGTAATGGATGTGTATACTATTATTAATATTATTGTTGTTTTTATTTATCGTTACTTTTTATTTCCCAATTGAAAATTTGCTTTGTTCCTCAGCAAATTATTGGCTTGATCACTTCCTATTCTTCAAAAGCCTTTTCATGAATTCACTGTGTGTATTATTATTATTATTATTATAGCGGCTTCAGTGGCGTAGTCAGTAGCATACTGAACTGCCCAAGATAGCGGGTTCAACCCCGGCCGAAGTCGTCGGATTTTTTAAGAGCGTTAAAATCCTTCAATATGCCTTCCTTCGGAGGGGAAGTAAAGCCGGCGGTCCCATGTCATAGATTTATGGCATATAAAAGATCCTTCCACAGACTAAACTTGTGTGAAGCTAAATAGGATAGATTTCGTCGGAACGATCTATCAATGTTCCAGCGTTCACCATTAGGTATCATTGATTTCTGGAAGCGAAAGTTGGAACTACTTGAAAGTGAACGGAACTTGTAGCTCACCCTAAGGGTGTCCGCTGGAAGCAGCTACAGACTCAGGCGAGCCGAACATGTCCTCGGACACTCCCGGCACCAAAAGCCATACGATAAATAAATAATAATAATTATTATTATTATCATTATTAATATTAAAATTATTGTTATTAATAATAATAATATTTTATTTGTTTTGCCCAACTAAGGGGTGCGTTTGAACTTATTAGCACTTTTTCTCTTCCCTTCTCAATATATCTTCATCCTCTCACTGTGTTCTCTTTTACGCTGTTCTGTCCATCCTGTATTTTGTCGGGTGGGCTTTTCAGAAAATTTGTGTTTGTGAATTAAAGTTCTGAATTGTGATCTGTCTTGAATGTTTTTTTCAAGACAGCACATTTCATTTATGTCTTCACTGATTTCATTTAGCCAGTTGTTTTGATTTTTCACTGAAAAAATGTTCTTTGTTAGACTGTTATTATTAAACGTTTAAATTATACGCCAAATCAATACATAAACAAATATATATTTTATATATTAGTACATGTTTCGACCCACAGTGGGGTCATCCTCAGCCTAGAAAGAAAATCAATTAAGAATTGGAAAACTAAAATGGCATATGCGCCTTAAATCTAAATTAAAATGAAAATTAAAGATAATAATTGATAAAATATAGTAATAAAAATGGATATCCTTACAAAGTAGTATTAATTAAATAAATATAAGATTGGTCTTTTAACAATAATTTTAAAAAAGTAGTTAGAAATAAGAACTATTAGACGGTGAGTGTAAGAATGTTAAGCTTTAAATTTTTTATCAAAATATACACAAAATAATTTAGAAAATCAATAAAATAATTCAGCTCGGCCCTTGAGTTAAATAACTTGAATCCTCTTCAATACGGAGACTATTAACGATTTTTAAATGGTGCCAACCAGTATTATGATGACATGAAATAACCTCGTTGTATGGGATGTAGAAATTGGGAAATTCGTACAAGAATTTTAGTTGAAATGCCCAATATGGATATGTGGCAATTCAAATAAATGTCCAAAACGTTGAGAAGAGAAACCGGGAATCTTGAGATGGAATTGCGGTATCAGAAGTTCCACTTTAAAATTGCCAAACTGTTATTATCCAATTATTATTATTATTATTATTATTATTATTACTGTTAATAGTAACATTTTTTTCAACATTGAGTCCTTTCTGTTCTATGCGTGGTGACCATTCTTTATTGGCCGGTCTTCCGTAGTAAAAATAAGAACCTTGTAGAAAATAGTGGAGAAACCTACTCCATTCTTGTCTCCGAGTGTCAGAAGTTATAACGCTGGATTCTCCCCTTTGTGGAACGCAGTGGTAATAAATTTGTGGGAAAAAAAGTAGGAGCTAAATAACTCGATGGAGAGATTATGCGCTCGTCTTTAAAAGAAATCTAAAGGGATTTTGTTCTTGTTATCCAGAAGAGGACGAGGTTAGATATGGGGGAAAAAGGAATAAAACCCCAGTGCTTTGCGGAAACCCAGTCTTACAGAGCGGCCGATTTATGTTGGGAGAGCAGATTTAGGTAATCCTGCGGCATAGACCAAGGACGAACAATGCTTTAGCTTCCCACCAATAAAGACTTACAAGGTCAAGGAATGGGAACAACCTTTTCACCGCTCCCTTACACCTTTGCAATGTTGACAAACGGCTCGTAATAGGCAAACACAGAATATGTGTCATTTTAATCCATGCGTGTAATTTAATGAATAAGCACACGTTGTGTCGATTCTGACCCTTTAGGCCTATATATATATTAAAACTAATTTATGAAGGAAGGAAGAACTGAAGGAAAGGAAGGAACGGATGAAAGAAAAGGAAAGAAAGATGATAATAATAATATTATTGGTTTTACGTCCCTTTTAACTACTCTGGCCTTTAGAGACGCCGGGATGTCGGAATTTTGCCCAGAATGGGATCTACTGACACGGCTCCCTCGCATTTGCGCATCCTCAAATGCCAACTGTCTGCGCCAGGATACGAACCTGCAACCTTGGGCTCAGCAAGCGAGAACGTTACCGCTGAGCCACGCAGCCTAGCCGAAGAAAGAACGAAGGAAGGAATAGAAGAAACGAAGAAATGGGAGGAGAATAGAACCAATGAAGGGACAAAGGAGTGAGCGAAGGAAAGGACTGAACGAACGAAGGGAAGAAATGAAAGAAAGGGAGAATGAAAGGAACGTAGGGACGGAGGAAAGGAAAGGACGAACGAAAAGGAGATAAAGGAAAGAACGAAGGAATGAAACGAAAATAGGAACGAATGAAGTAACGAAGGAATGAGCGAACGAAAGAGAGATATGAAACAACGAAGGAAATGAAGATAGGAACAAAGGAAATAACGGAATGAACCAAGGAAAGGAAGGCACGAAGGAAGCAAAGTCAATAATGGAAAGAACAAAGAAGGAATGGTACAAATGAAGGAAAGGAAGGAAAATAGGAACTAAGGATAGGAAGAAACAAAGGAAAGAAAGCAATAAACGAAGGAAGGAAGCAACGTAGGAATGGAACAAAGAAACGAAGTAAAGGAACGAAAATAGTAACGAAGGAAGGAAATGAATAAACGAACGATAGGAAGCAAAGTAGGAATGGAACAAATGAGCGAAGGATTAGAAGGAAATAAGAACCAAGGAAACGATGGAACAAAGGAGCGAAGGAAGGAAAGGAAGCAACGAAGGAATAGTACAAAGGAACGAAAGAATGGAAGGAACAATGAGAAAGGAAGGAAAATAGGAACGAACGCAGTTTAAAGCCATAGGACCTCGTTTTCACGCATAAATCCGAACCTCCGGATGTGAAAGTTCACCACTCTACTCCCAGATGTAAGCCTAATGTAGGTTATAAGCCGAGAATCAATTTAGCACCCACGTACAATAACGGGATAAGTATCGCTAGAGGGATCCAATATTTTAAAGTACTGCAATGTTTTCTTAATTTGAGTGAAATGTTTATCTTTGATCCTGCCAGAGGGCTGAATTTGTCAATATCAATAGGCAGCATCCTTAAATTGACAGAATCCTGCCCCGAAAATAATTATATCACAATCAAATTATAAGAAACTTACACATTAATACAATCAGTACTATTTACGGTAGGCACTTAGTGGACTCCGAAATGTCCTATACTGCCCATGGTAATTGTCAAGGGTTTATTTTCCTTTTTCTCGGAAAATATTAACATGAATGCTGATGAGGATTGGGAAGGAAGAGGCTGTGGCCATCAGTTAGGAACCATCCCAGCATTTGCCTGGAAGTGGGGAAACCTCAGAAAACCACTTCTAGGATGGTTGAGGTAGGAATCGATCTCCCCTTCTTACCTTTGCCTCATGAGGCAAAGTGTACCCGTTCCAGCCCTCAGACCAGAATAAAATAACTTGGCAGAGCCGGGAATTGAATCTGGGGCGCTGAGGTGACAGCCAAGAATACTAGCCACTACACAATGAGGCAAATGACAAGAGTTATTGTTGTTTCTTTTGAGGGGTTTGGGCATTGTGGTTATGGTTGGTTGGTTCCTTAGTTTAGGGCCTGCGACAACGCGATCATGTAGCCCCGTGTACTTTGGGTGTGTGTAGAATCTGTCTGATAACCGGTGTTAATTGTGATGACTGTATTAGTGTGTGTTATCTGTTTTTAATTCAAGTAAGGACTGCAGGCGATAATTTCAAGTAGTCCTACTTTCGCTACCAAATGCAACCGTCCTCAACACCTAGCTGTGAACTTGGCTACTACTAGATGCCATCGCAACCAGCGCCCGGTGACGAACGATGGAACTTAAGAGCATTGATCAAACCTAACCTACAAATTTTGCTTCACACAAGTTTAGTTAGTGGAAGGTTATTTTATATGCCATGACATGGGCCCACCGGCATTACTTCCCCTCCGAGGGGGCGTGGTGGCTCAGCGGTCTAGCTGTATGCCTCTCACCAAGGCGGTCCAGGTTCGATTCCCGGTCAATGCATGTGAGATTTTCGAAGTGAAATGCCATGTCCTGTGGTTCGGATTCCACGTAAAAAGGAGGTCCCGTGGCTCATGATCTCAAGATTAACGGTCACGTTAAACTACAAGCTTCCTTTTACTTCCCCTCCGAAGGAAGGCATACTGAGGGATTTTTAATGCTCTTAAAAAATCCGACGACTTCGACCGGGATTGAACCCGCGACCTTGGGCATAGAAGCTCAGCATGCTACCAACTACGCCACCGAAGCCGCCCATAGTTGTTATTTAGCCACGTGTACTTGGGTGTGAGTGGAATTTGTTCGATAGCATGTGTTATTGTGGTGTCTCTAAATATGTGTGCATTTGTAATTTAAGTGAGTATTGGGAAGGAAGCGGCCGTGGCCTTTAGTTAGGAACGATCACAGCATTTGCTTGAGTAGAAGTGGTATACCATGGAGAACCACTTCCAGGATAACTGAGGTGTGAATCGAACCCACCTCAGCTCAGTTTAGCTTTACGAGGCTAAGGCCCGTTCTTACAATCTCCAGTAAAGTGACAGTAAACTCTAACTGACAGTTGGCTTTATGGTCGGAGTAAAGTCCCGGTAAACATTCGAACCATCTTACCAAGTTCCGGTTAATGTTTACGGTCGGTTTGCAGATCTGCGCATAATTTTCAACAGTTGGTACATATTTCTGGTTCGATTTGCGGATTTCTTGATACCTCTCAATAGTTGGCACGAGTGGATCTGCGTCAGGGAGTAAATAATAAATATATACTTTATATTCCTTGACCTTGATCTGTGTTCTTGGCGCAATCTGCTTGTTACGTTACAATTATAAAGAGAAATATTAGATATGGAGGGATAATTATCTCCAAATGAGACAAATAAAGGCCTCAAGAGGAAAAGCTTCGTCATACGGAATCGTCTAAAAACGTCTTGATCATCTAACTCCTCGTAATAATCAATTCGATTCTTACATACTTTTCGTCTCCTTCTTTGAACAGCATCAACATTTACGAAACCCATGAAATTACGGATAATTCTAGGCATATTGACGATGTTTGTAATCAGCTGGCGTTGAGATTATAATAGAAAATCTGGCAGTAAAGCAGTTTACGGGAGGAGAATCCTCGGGTGAAGTTCACTGCCGGTTAAGGCTTATTTTACTGTCAGTTTGTCGCTAACCGGGTATTGTAAGAATCAAGTTCCAGTAAACTTGCCGTAAAAGTGCCAGTAAAGATTTAACCGGAAATTGTAAGAACGGGCCTAAGTGTACCCCGTTCCAGCACTCTGACCAGAATTAAATTTCTTGGCAGAGCCGGGAATCAAATTCGGTTTCCCGCGGTGACAGCCACTACGCATCGAGGTGCACGAAAAGAAATAGATAGAGTGGATTAGATAGTCAGAGTACACATGGAGAGAGAAGTTGAAAATTACATCGCAAGTAGTTCCGAGCTGTTGTTGAATTTAGTAGCAGGTGTTCCAATTGCAGCTACACCACCCCACCGCACTCAACGCTAATGGAATGCCAACTTTATCTTTACCATAAGGTGAGAAATGGATTGTGTGTTCTACAAAACCCAGCTTGTAGCTTGTAGCTACCGTTACTTGCCAAAAAAAAAAAAAGGTAACAAAATTACAGCTGCAAGTGTTACTTTGCGAGAAAAGTAATTGTTTTAATATCACGAGGGTAAGTCAGTAAATAAGTCGCTATCCCGTTTTGGGACTTATGTATGTGATTCCAAAGATAACTCGTTCATGTTTGAGACAAACATTTGTTAAAGATCCTGCTTTATCAGATCTGTAGACACTAGACACCCTTGGAATCACAGAACGTTCTGAGAAATTGTACAAGACGGAACTTCAGGCCACAGTTCAGCATCATTTCATTGAGACAGTAGCTTGCCACGGTGGGTGAGTGGATAGCTTGTCGGTCTACTAACCCCAAGATTGCAGGTTCGCTCCTGGCCGTGGTAAGTGATTTTTGAAAGGCGTCAAATATACGACACGCATGTCACACAATGTTGGCATGTCAAAGAACCCAAGTAGTGGAGTAGTACGGGTTCTGCTTCACTTGACACTCCTGTGCCCAATAAACCAACATGGCCGCCGCGCGAAGTTGAAACATTTAAATAGACTTTTCTCTCGAACCCATGGTCGGAGTTTCACGAATGAGGTGTTCATAGGACTTGAGGTGACGCCCCTTTGCTATGGACCACTCGTTATACTTTTGAAAAAAAAAATGAAAATTTTTGTTTTTGAAACTAGGTGATAGTTTGAAAACTAAACATGATAGAACGTTGTGCCATAGCTCAAACGAATGGTCTTTATGCCCTTTATTTTCTATAATGAAACTTTTTTATTTTTTATATTTTTTTGAAAACACTCGAATTTTGAAAATCCTATATTTTGGAAACTAGGAACTCTACAAAAAAAATTGTTTAACGTAAATCAATGGTCCCTACCCCCTCTACCCCCAAAATAAATTTCAAGTCTCTAGGATGAAAACCTGCAGTAGTGTGGTAAGGGGAAAGCTGTCTCACTTAGCAAGTTGTGAGCCCCTGCGACCTTGGAATGGAAGGAGCCATGCTAGGAGGGCGTGCTTGGATTCGTTTTTTTCGTCTCGTTGCGCTCTTTACGGGAATGTCGGTGTCGAAAAGATGAAAATTTGGAAACACGGTCTTTTTGGGGTAAAACCGTGATTTTGAACTTTTTCCTATATCTCGCGAACCAATCATGCTAGAGGCATGAACGAGGGGTCCAAGGACTCGGGCTGACGTCCTCTTTGCTATGGACCACACGTTATATTTTTTTTTTTAATTGGAAACTCGATTTTGGGGTAAACACGTGTTTTTTGTGATTTTTGCCGATATCTCACGAATCAATAACGCTAGAGACGTGTACGAGGTGTCCTAGGACTCGGGCTAACGCCCCCTTTCAAATGTGGTAGATATTTTTTTCCAAAAAATAATTCACAAAGGGCCTAACGCCGTACATGTTGAAAAAAAATTATTTACCGTTACCTGTTTATAATGTCCATGAAGCGTGGTGGTTGAGAGAGACGATACGGCTGGGTGTGTGTGTGTTTCAACGAACCTGTCGCTGACCACGGTGGCTGTGCTCAATAGATCAATCGCTATTTCGGCGGGTCGGTGTATGACAGAGCGAGGGTGCGTTTTCTGATATTTTACCTTTAACGTGTAAACGGTGATGAGAACTAGGTTCTATGTTGGTCGAAGCGAGTACAGAAAACAAACTTACAGGAGGTGAAGGTCATTTGAGCTTATTGGAAGGCATTGATCTGACTTGACAACAAGTGCAATGGAAAAAATGACCAAGACGCTTGAAGGTGAAATAATCTTACCATCGTGGTGGCAGGGGAGTGTGAAAGGCGTGCACACATGTGTGAAACCACAGGCACGCTAAACCAGTGACATCCTGTTTTGCTTCGTACGTGACAAAATGCAAGTTCATGTGAAATTTGATCTTTCACAGGTGTTCGCTTGGGTGTTAGCTGTCCACGTGCGCGATAACTGTTAACAAGTTACATCCTGTCTTGCTTCGTACGTGACAAAATGCAAGTTCAGGTGAAATTTGATCCGGCACAGGTGTTCGCTTGGGTGTTATCTGTCCACGTGCACGATAAGAGAATGTTCAAAGCGTGGGAATCGCTGAAGCAGTAAAAAGTATAATGCAACTTGTGGGAATCATGTCACAACCAATAGATAGGCAAGAGCTGCAAACAGCAGTGGTGGGAGGTGAAGGGAGGGAGAGGGGAGGGGGTGATGTATGAGAGAACACAGGAGGAAAGGGAAAGACAAACATGTATGAACATGCATGAAGCGCGGAGCGCTGTATACATAGAGCTATAGGTGGTGTACAACATGTGTGAATAAATAAAAAGTACACAGGTTCACACAACATGTAATTTATTGATCCAGGAATTAAACGTAGAGTTAAACCCTAACCATTTGACGTAGAGTTTATTTCCTTTTTGTTTCAACACTTTTTCCACAAGATAGTGCTGAGGAAATGCTGTTTTCTGAAGTTCATGTAGATAAAATCTACCTTTTATGGGTTGATGGTTGAGGTCCTCGAGTAAATAGGTGACTGGACTGTCCAAGTAGACTCGACGAATTCGAAATAGTTCAGTCCCCCACTGAGGCGTGTAGCCCTTATTGAAGGCAGACTTAAATTTGCTCACACGAACAAAATCCCCAATGTTCAGTCGGTGACGTTTAGGATCGGCTGTTTTTATGGGGTTAAACAGTTTATCCAATCGCTGAATATTTTTAGTTACGAGACGTGGCTTGGTCCCAATCGTTCTATGTTTGGTGTCATTGTAACGTGATACTAGCTCAGGTAACATGTCCAACCAGCGATACGTGCCCTGAGCGGTAAACGCTTTCCACATATGGGTTTTCAATGTTCGGTTGAACCGCTCGACCACACTGGCTTTGAGATTGCTGTACGTGGTGTAATGGTGAATATCCTTAGATTTGAGAAAACTGGAGAAATCCTTGTTGAAAAATTCTTTCCCCTGGTCGGTTTGTAGCAGCTGAGGTTGACGTTTGGAGTGTTGAATAATATGTTGAAAGGCCTTGGTAACTAGTGGGCCAGACTTGCGACGCACAGGTTCAACAAAGGCCATTTTGGAATAGACATCAATGACGGTCAACATATAGCGTACACCGTCGTTAACGCCAGCATAGGGTATCATTTCAACCAAGTCAGCCTGCCAAAGTTCATCCACACCTCGCGAAATCACCTTGAGTCGCGGATAGTGACGCCTAGCTGGGCGATGCAACTCGTGAGCAATACCCATTTTAATGGGTGAGGGCTTAAACAATAATTTTGGCATTTCGAAGTTCTTGTTCAATTTCTTGAATTTCCCAATCGTGACCGGTATGGCCAGCTTGACGTGAGGCATGCAACAACTGTAGCCGCTGGACGAGCTTATTGGGATTGTGCCAGTAGGTAACATCCACAAGGGGTTTTAACGGTTTAAATGTCACTCCCGAAGCGGACACTTTACGACGAGTACTTTGACTAGTGGGAAACATTTTTGCAATGATGGTTTTATATTTTTGAGATATATTGGCATTCACTTGTTGCGTGGGATCATACTGTCTTTTGTGAGCATGGGTATCCAATAAAATGGATTTATATTTGTCAAGATCCTCTGACGTATAATCATGGGAAGAGGGGGTCCGAGAAAAGAGCAGTTTTAACAGTCCTGGCGTTAATTTATAGTTGATGTTTTTAATGACAGCTTTAGTACGAGCAAATTTAATGGATGAATCGCCAATTTTAAAACTATCATCCTCATAGCGAACACCATACGTGGTATCTGTGTTTCCAATAAATAGATCGGTGAAATAGGGTTCCAATGTTGATCCATAATATTTTATTAAAATGGTTTTCAGTTGAGCTTTATGTTGAGGGGTGGCCAAGAGTTGTGAAAACGGAGACGCTCTGGAAGGGCAAGGTGTTTCGACCATGGCCAAGGATTTCTTTTTTCTCAAAAACTCTGCAAGGGGTGCGGCCTTTTTTTGAGGCGTAAACACTTGTTCCTCCTCATCCTCAACTTCACTAACACTAGTCAAATCTTCCTGTTCCTCTTCCTCAGGGTCCTCGTGCAGCGTCTGCGTGGCTTGTGAAACGGTGGGTAGCGTTTCAGATGGCTTGAAAGAGGGTTTCAACATGGCTTTTAGTGGAGGTGCTAAATGTTGCTGAATAAACAAAGCATGATTGGCACGTGATTGTTTCAATTGACGAAACTTTTGGCGAATAGTATTTTTTGCTCTAATAATATGCTTTTTTAATTGACTCTCTGCTAAGGCCATGGTGTCTTGACAAATGACTTGATGGGGAATGAGACAGGGCCTTAAATAGCAATAAAATGATCAAACCCTAAGCGATACCGTCCTTGGTTGAGTTCACTTTGTTTGTCAATCACTAAACAGGCATGACGTTGAGTGTTCCAGCATTTGGCACACAATTCTGTAAACATTTGAAAGGTCATATCAGGATTCACATGTTCATTATAAATGTGACGACTGTTCCTCTCGTCCTGACGAAATAAAACAATGACATTGGCATTGTCACGAATCAACTGTTTGGACATTTTTGAATACGTTTGCCCAAGATAGAAGCAATCGATATGTTTGTGTCGACCCATGCTGAAATAGCTTTGAATGATGCCTTGACGTTCAGTGGATACATCATCGAAAATCATGAGTGAATCAGGCTTTACCTCATCCGGTGAAATCACATTTTCTTGCATGGAAAATGTAAAATAACCCATATTCTCTTTTTGTAATCCAGACATGACTTGATCCAGAAACACGTAGAGGGGTTGGTAGAGAGATTTTGCAAAAATATAAATATTTTGAAAACGCAGACCATTGGGCGCTGTAATGAGCGTTAGCAAAAGATTAGTCTTTCCACAGCCGGAAGGCCCCACAATGATGCAGCGAATGGAAGATGGAAACAGTGAACCATGGCGTTGTTCACGTGATGTGGGACAGAGATGGGAAACCATGTCCCCCACGGGGAATGACTCTTGCTGCTTAATAATCTTCATTTCAACTAAGGCTTAGAAAGGCTAGCAGGCTGTCTATATACAGGACACCGAGCCTTGTCATAGAAACAGTAGACTGGTACTACAGGTTGACGATGGATGTCTTTGGACGTGCGTTGATGGCCAAAGCTAGGCCTGTCCCCATACATGATCCTAAACAGGAAACAGATCCTGCTAATAAACACTATGTGGATAGGTCAGTAGTGCCACGCACAAAACAGGGAGATTATGACTTTAAGGGAAAGCGGTTAACCCATGTAAAACATCCTCAAGTGTCTACAGACGTTACTACGAAAAAGTATGTGGATAACAAAGTGTATGAGTTTTATGACAAAGTGCCCCAGCTTATGGTGAATGGCTATAGCGCTAATCACCATCGGATTATTCACGTGGAAGACCCACAAGACGAAGACGATGTTTGTACCAAGCGTTACGTGACCCATGAAATGAAAAGGCTTTATAAATTTATCCCATTTGTGTTTTTAGTGTATCTGACAAATGAAAAACCTGTGAATGACAGAAACCATTTACCGCTAGTCCATGATCAGCACTTGACCTATGCGCTTGCTTCGGGTTTAAGCCACTATCGATTACACTATGATGGAACCATTCACATCAAATATGCCATACCTGATGAGAACCATTTACAAATAAAGATAAATGGTCATAGGATGTTGCTTCATAACCATGAAATGGTCAATGCAGGTGACGAATTATCCTTTTATCTCATGTTGACATGGGATGAAAAGCAAGCGGGAAAAACCATAAACGACTTCCCACTTTATGTGGAATTGGAATATACAGCCATGAAATAACCATCTGACGTTAGTTGTGATTTAAACTTTCTTGTGAAAGGTTGTGGGTCATTATCATCATGGTGAAACAAAGGTATGCAGTGAGAAAGACTAAAAAAAGGACTTTGTCCTTGGCAAAGCCAGGGCTTACAACATTCGAGGACAAGCCCTTGCGAAAGAAAAAAAGAAAAAATAATGTATTGACCATAAGGAAAGCCCTTCGAGCAGCACAGAGACAGGTTATTCCAAAACGTCGGCGACAGGTTTCAAACCAAGGGCGAGTGATTCCCGTTCCCAAACGAGCGGGATTTTTACCTGCATTATTTGCTGGTTTGGCTGCTCTGGGCTCACTTTTGGGCGGTGCCAGTGCAGTGGCGAAAACCATTAAAGCCGCGCAGCAGGGCAAGCAACAACTCAAAGAAAGTCAGCGACACAATGAAACGATGGAAGCGATTGCCATGGGGGCTAGAAATGCCAATTTAAAGCCAGCCTTTTATCAACAAGGATTTGGGATTTCACCATTTCGAAATATTTAAAAAAAAAAAATTTAACCTCAGCCATAGCGAGACATGCCCTGACGCATCAACAAGTGGAAAGCTATGCTAAACAACTAAAGCTTTCTCATTTTCGAGGTGTGTTTATGCGAAACCAATTACCCCCACGACCCTGGAAACAGGAATGTGCTGTTGTCAATTTGGATGATCACCGAGGACCAGGAACGCATTATGTAGCTTATGTCAAAGAGGGATCCACGGTATGGTACTTTGACAGTTTTGGGAATTTGCCCCCGCCCATGGAACTAGTGACCTATTTTGGAAACAGGATCAAGATATATTATAATGTGAAACGTGAGCAAACGTTTAACAGCCAACAGTGTGGACGTTTGTGTTTAATTTTTTTATATAAGACGCAGCATAAGCAAAAACGCCACCAGTATGTCGGTAGAAAGTAAAACGTTTACAGTGCATGGACGTGGACCTGAAGTCAGCCTAGACTTTTACCCGCCTATCGAATTGAGTGAAAAACCCTATGGTTTAGGACTTGTTTCTCTTGAAACGTACAATCGAATATACAACATACGTGAAAATGTGAACAACAAGTTTTACTATGATGATTCTGTGCTCACCCTGAACTCTGGTGGATACACGATCGATGATATTTATGAACACATTTATGTGGTGTTGATCAATCAGTATGGTTTAAAGTCATTTCTCGACGGAACGCACAAGTTTGAACTTGTAGGCAATACTAACACTCATCGCTGCAGTATTTTCTCTACCTTCAACATTGACTTTAAAACACACCCCGATTCCATTGGCCCATTACTCGGATTTAAACCACGTGTGTTGGAGCCCAACAAAAAACATGAATCGGACCATGAAGTGAAATTCATTGAGGACCATCATGTGTCGGTGACGTGTAATATTATTAGCCAAGTGTACACCAATCAAGAACCATCGCATTCGCTTTATGACTTTATTGTGACATCGCCCAATGGGTATATTATTCGTGAAAACCCTCCAGTGGTGCTTTTTCATGCTGTGGCTGTTGATAGTATTAGTAATATAACATTAAGACTGATCAATAGAGATCAACAACTCATTGATCTAGATTCCACTACACCAGTGACTTACAAGTTGGTGCTAAAGCCACTATGAAATTTGTGTATAAAGCAACAACACCGTCTAGGAATAGTGTTAGTTGTTTGCCACGTGAATACACGTTAACATCTCAAGGCAAGCAGATTTTACAGCATTTGGGTTACCACGTCAACCCTTATAATGAATTCTATCCTAGAGATAGCGAACCACATCGAGGAGCAACCAGGAGTGGTAAGAATTGATCTCCATTCCTATCAAGCTCAAACACCTGGACTCAATAACAATGATGAAATTCAATTTGTTATCAACAACCAAGATATTTACACCCTACCGCATGAAAGTGTTATTCAGATTGAAGGTCGGCTCACCAAAGCCGATGGCTCTACACCCACTACATCCAAGTTGGCCAACCATGGTTTAGCCTTTCTGTTTTCTGAAGTACGTTATGTCATTAACGATATCGTGGTGGATAGCACTCGAAATGTGGGTATTTCCAGTGTCATGAAACTATACCCCTCTTATAGTGAGGAAGAAGGTAAAACACTTTGCATGGCAGCTTGGTGCCCTGACTCGACCAATGACTGGATGGTACACACCGATGGGACCTTTACTGGATATTTACCTCTTAAACTGGTTCTAGGCTTTGCCGAAGATCACCAACGCATTGTGGTTAACGCAAGGCAAGTGCTTTATCTAGTGAGAGACAGGAGTGATAACAATGCACTCAAGGGGGCCGACAATGCCCCCATCGATTCAAAAATTCAACTACAACGCTTGCTATGGAAAGTGCCTCATGTGACCCTTAACGATAGCAAAAAACTGGACATACTCAAAATGGTAAAGAGAGATATGCCTCTACCCATGGAATTTAGAAGCTGGGCACTCCATGAGTATCCGCTATTGCCCACCACCAACACACACAGTTGGTCTGTAAAAACAGCTCGCTATACAGAGAGACCTCTCTACCTGATCGTGGGTTTTCAAACGAATCGCAAGTATCAACAAACCAAAGATGCCACGCAATTTGATCACCTGCAATTGAGAAATGCACGTCTTTTCCTCAACGGAGCTGTGTTTCCCTATGAAGGACTGGATTTGGATTTTTCAAAAAATAAGTTTGGCCCCCTGTACGACTTGTTTTCTAAATTTCGATGGTCGTATTATCAAAAAGAGAACGGTCCCATGCTACTACCCCAAGCGTTTAAGGCAAGAGCACCACTGATTGTTTTTGACTGTTCTTACCTGGAAGAGTCTGTCAAGCCATCCAATATCGACATTCGACTAGATTTTGAAACGCATGACAATGTACCAGCCAATACGACGGCCTACTGTCTGATTATTCATCACAAACAAGTCAACTATTATCCACTGTCCAACCAAGTGACGAGTGTATAAATAACAGCTCAACCCACGTCAAGTCGCTCAGTCATGTCTTGCTTTAAAGCCTCAAGAGACGTTACATCCATGAATTTAAACTCTGAGGAACAACGTTTCAAGACTTTTGCCACATGGCCAGTGCCTTTCATAAACCCTCAAGCCTTGGCGGCTGCTGGATTCTACTATTTAAAAACAAGAGATGAAGTGAAATGTGCCTTTTGTCCCATCATCATAGACCAATGGCAGGAGGGCGATGAACCCATGCAGGAACATCAGCGCTGGTCACCCACCTGCCCCTACCTGTGCAGAATGAAAGTGGGAAATATACCCTGTCATTCAAGCTATCCCTCACTTGTGTCTCTGGGTGATGAAAAAAATACAAGTTATGATACATGTGGGCCGTATGGTATCCATGGTGCTTCGGTGAGCAGCTCACCATCAAAAACGCCTAGTTTAGAGACATTGGGACATCATCGGTGTTATGGACGTTACAAACACAAGAGACTATATTGTTGTATCAGTTGCTATCGTCCTTATCCTAAAATGAGAAAAGCCTGTAAGACGTGTTATGATAATAAAATGATGTAATTCTTAAATTCTAATTTTTGCAGGTCCCCCTGTCCTACCCTAACCTTCTTTTTTGAAACTAGCATGGCAGGTAAGTCCATGTCATGATCACACCTGATCGTCAGTCAGTCGTCAGTTGAACTTGGTCCAGGCAAGCGTCAACATGTTGCGCACACTCATTGTGGATTGCCAAGGGTTTAAAATTGGTGACAACAAATTTATATTTAAACAAGTGGCCATGATCGATTGTACCACGTTTTGGATATCGCAAGCTACGCATTTGCTATTTAAACCACCCCATGCTTTTGATTTGTTGTGTGAAAAAGACCGTAAACAAACCCAGTGGATTGAAAATCATAGGCAACTAGACTGGAATCAGGGAACCATTTCCTATAAATATTTGGACGTGGTCATGAAAGCACACTTGTCCTCGGCCAATGTGGTATTTGTGAAAGGTAATGAAAAACGTCAATGGTTGCAACCATTTTTGGCGTCTTACTGCCAATGTATCGACCTCATGGAGTTGGGCTGCCCCTCCCTGCAAACGCTCATGGATACTTGTTCCTGTGGCAACATTACCCATACAGCCCTATCGCATGCGTGGCATCTCTTTCATTGGTTAACCACTCATGCCTGCTGGGAGTTGTTGAACAAAATTATAACTCAAGATTTACCTGTGAATGACGTCAGTGAGATTTCTACAAGCGACGTGTAAACATCTACAGCACGTGATACCATGGAGAAAGGCAATGCTACGGACAAAGCCATCGGCAAGTTCTTTGTGTGCAAAAAGAAACTAGACAGTTTTACCAAAGAGGAACTCTTGGCGCTGCCCAAGTCGTTCATTTATTATGTGGCCGCCAATGCAGTGAAAGAAATCTGGCAACATGTACCAAAATCATGGACTCAAGACCCTGTGTTGAGTGAATTGCAACCCTGTACGGATTACGATCACCATAAGCAAGTGGCCATGGCAAAAATACCGTCTATGCGTCAGTGTGCGACTTGCCAGCTAGTGAAACTGTATCACGGTCATAAAAGTCCATGTAAAGACTTTGTTGAATCATTCCATGGGTGTCATGGCGAGAAAAAGCAACAACAACAACAACAACAACAAACACAAACATCGTCCACAGAGGAGGAGGAAGACCAAACCTTTTTACCATCGATGGAAAAGGATATGCCAGACCTGTACTGGCAATGGCGTCATTGACAAAGTGATTCAATACCTACCTTTCGAAATCCATCTTCCAGGTTATCGTTTTTGCGGCCCTGGAACTCGTCTCGAAAAACGTTTACAACGTGGTGATGTACCCATTAATCTTTTGGATCAAGCATGCAAGGAACATGACCTTTCTTATCGCCATAGTCATCCTGGTTTAAGACATGTGGCAGATAAATTGTTATTAAAGAAAGCTAAACAACGTTTCACATCCAGTGATGCCTCAGTGGGTGAAAGGATGGCAGCCCTAATTGTCATGAGTGCTATGAAAGGAAAGTTGATAATGCATGGACATAAACATTGAGGAGTGAGGAATTGGGATTTGTTTGTATTCTATTTTTCTTTTGTCAATTCACTATGACTATGAAATAAAAACAAAGGTATACCAGAGCATAATGATTTGTTATTTTTAATTTTAAGAAATCGTGATGTTGATGGCTGATTTTTTTCATTTTACACATTTCACACATTGCCATTTGTCATTTTGCAATTTACAGATGTGAAAAATGTTCGTTTCAAGTTTTATGATTTTGATGAAATGGATTTTTCCATTTTGTTGATGACACATTTTAAACAATGTCTGTTTGAAGTTTTTAAATTTTCAAATTTCACACGTGGCCATTTCCAGTTTTTAAAAATGTCCGTTTTAAGTTTTCCTGTTTTTGGTGATATGGAAACATGGATTTTTCATTTTGCTGTTTTCACATTTTTTCCATTTGGTGTATGTCGAAAGTTGAGATTTGACAATGATGTTGATGCGAGTGCTTGACCTTGATAATACTGCAATGTGTTAATGTGTGTTTGGAGAAACGTCGAGGTCTACGACTACTGCAGGTAAGACTGTTTTTACAAAAATAATGTCTTTTGACTGCCACATTTCAATGAAAAAACGAAACTATTTAAAACAAAATGAGTATATAAGTGACCATTTACCCCCTCCCCACCCACCCACCCTACCTCACCGTGTTTGCTCTGGTCAACCATATACATCAGTTTTCTCTCTCCACTCATACATTCACACCTGTCTTTGGGAACAAACACAACCACTTTATTTATTCCCAAAAGCACATTCTCGACATGCACACTCATCCCAAAAGAACTTTTTAGTTTATCATTTACATTACGAAAATAATTAAATACTAGTTATTAAAGTTACTAAAAATCTTACTTATTTCATATTTACAAAAAAACTCAACTTTGTACAGCGTTAAAATAATCACACTATTAACCAATCAAAAAAAAATTAAAAAATAAGGTTGCATAGAACATTTTAAAGAGCAAAAGGTCCAAGTGGGTTGTCACTATTTACAAAATCTACTATTTACAATGACAGAAACCAATATTTACAAAATACTAAATCTACAAGTTACATAAAGCTATGTCCCATAAACGATTAAACAATGAAATCACACCTCCTCCTCGTTGCGATCATAACCCCAGGGCAGGCTGGTGAGCAGGTCATTAGCCCACACACGTTTGTTATCCATGGAGGCGAGGGTGCGTTTTCTCTGTTCCACAAGATACAAATGATGGTTGCTGGATTGTATCCTGCACTGTGTATGAGACATAGCTTTGCCCGTGCGTAAAACCGCTAGGTAATCGTCTACACGTAGCGATTTTACCACTGCCCTACCTACACCTTTTGCTCTTTTGGCTTCCTTACAGTCGAGTGTGCGGTAAGCATACATTTTTGAGGCCAAACCTACGAATTCCGTCATAATGGAATCACCGCATTCATCTTTTAAAACGCCCATTTTCTTTTTGTTTTTTATGGGCAGCTGAAACACGTTGTCAGCGCTATAGCAAGAGGTGTCGAACCAGTCACTATGTTGCCTCATGACGTCATAGGGGTTGCAGTGGCGAATGTGGTAAATGAATGAGTCCGTGTCCATATACAAAAGAGAGACGTCCTCAAAATGGCGTTTGGCAAACTCATAGTGGAATCGATACATGACCGATTTAGAAAAGTCTAAAATGACTTGACCCAAGTAAATGGGCTTATCCATGGTCACGCTGGTCTTACTCATTTCAATAGTAGCTAAATCCTCATCGATAATTTTGATCGATTTGAAATTTGGCTTGGCAATGTACCGCCGGGCACCCCACCGCCCCTCCCAGACATTCACCAATTTAATGTCACGGTATTTGCGGACATTCTCCATGGACTTGCCATAGATGCAGTTGTTCATTAATTTAAAAAAATTAATTTCAAACTGCTGTGTTGCCATTTGTCGGTGCTCTGTGTTGAGTCGCATGTATGGCTCAAGCCATGCTTTTTGAGCAAAAGAAATACCCCTGTGGATTTTCTTCAACACCAAGCCTTGGGCGAGGCATTGCACCAACATTTGGATATGTAGCACATACCGATTTTTGTTGTAAAGTGTGCCCATGAGTTTTTCAATTTTCACTTTACTGTCAGGGGGAACCATTTGCTCAAGGCAGAATGGGAAATCGGCATGTTCATCATACAAGAATGAGGGATATTCAATATCCACTTCTAGCACATATCCACAGCCTGTTTCTTGGCTAGCCTTCATTACATCAAATTCTGACACTTGTTTCTCTGTCAGCCAAGCAAACTTTCCATAGGGCAAAGGCTGACTCATGGCGTAACCGTACAAATTATTCACGTCATAGTACATTAAGTACGATTCTGGTTTGTCTAGTGAATAATCAGGCATGTAGACATTGTTCGCTTCGGCATGGCGTTGGTTAAGTGACACAAAGCCGCCACGAATGCCCTTTTCAAAAAATAGAACCATGTCTACGTCAGTGAGTAAATCCAATTCCACTTGAGTGTATTTCAAAGCGGCATCAAACGAGAGTCCAGGACTCGTATAATAGTGAGCCGGGTCAAGACCGTAAATGTGTTGACACAACTCACGGAATTTTTCAAACACATCAGTGAGCAGCAATACATCCAGTTTTAGGTAATGCAAAGCATATTCACTTAGCGTGTTCATGCCAAACACTCGCCAAACTTGACATGCATGTGCATAGTCTTCATCGGAAACGGTACTGCGTGTTAGTTTCGAGTAAAATTTCTCTTGTGGAGGGAGTTTTCTTTGCTTTAACACGTCCCAGCTGTTGCAGAAATCATACGGGAATATACCTTTCCGAATGCACAACTGAAATTGCTCAGGATCATTAAAATGCATTCTAGTATTTTTTAATTCCTCCTCATTCAAGCCATTCACAAGGCTGTCTAGCGAGGATGCCATAAACTTAAAGGAATCCAAAAATCGAATGCTAAAGTCGCCCAACCACCATGTCAGGGCTGTAAAACGCTCATGGTTTTGGGGAATAATGGTAAACGAGCCCTTATTGACATGGCCCAATTCACGAATCAAAAACTGAATGTCATAATTCGCCAGATTGTGGAAAAAGACACTGATGAAACGAGGAGCTGGAAAGCTCAAGTTGCATTTGCTGTGCGCAGCTCCACGAAACTCCCCTGTAAAATGCGAGTGGTCTCTGACTTTTTCCTCTCCACTTAAAATAGGCTTTTCGCAGATATGGCATGTCATGGCATGCTCATACTGCTGCTGTTGTTCTGGAGATAGGCTCATGGGTACTGGGTGGTCCAGTAATTCCTGTACATGGTCGGCCAACTTGACAAGTTCATCCAAGAACCATTTGGCACAATCTGGCCCCTCGCGGTATTTGTAAACGGATTGCGTGGGGTCGTAGGCACACACCACATTAAATCCTATGGCAAAGGGTTCATGTTTTTGAATGGGTGTGGTTGAGCTAACGGTGGGATCTGGTTCACATCCCGCCATGGGTGTGGTGAGTGCTTCGAAATCTGCATATACCACATAGGGAACAGTGTCACGCTTATGAATGTCTTTAAAGTTTAACACAGCCTTGTCCCCTTGTGGCAATATCAGTCTCACCGCTTCCTGAGTAACACAATCTACCCTATGACGTTCTAAGAGCATGGAGGTTGTAAAATATTGCAAGCAACGGTCACAAATATGTTTTGCACACTTGTCCTTTGACATTTGACTGCTTAGCAATCTACTTAGGCTCTTAATAAGGCAATAGTGATTCACCTCTCCCTCAGACAGATATAAAAGATGAATGTGGTGTCGTTTCGGTTCTTTTGTGGCATAAAGAGGACCCACAATCTCATCACCATCAAGGCCATACACCATGAACGAAAAGTCCTGGTTGTCTTGTTCAAACCTATGGATCTCGGTTAAGTCCATAGGGAACGACACTCGAGTTAAATTTAACGTTTGTTTCAATTCATCAAACTTGGCCTTGTACTTTCCTGGTCGAGAACCATTACGGTCTTGTGCTGGCTGCAAATACGCGGCCATGGACCACAGAAAGCAATCATTGTCATAATTCTTAATATTCACCACAGCCTTTTTCAATGCTATTGCTGGTGGTGTTTTAATAAAGCTAGACCCAGCATTCAACGGGTTGAAATGACAAATGTTGATTTGTAAATGGTGAATTTTGTCTAAGGCAAGGCCACTCGGTCCTTGTTGCAGTTTATCAAATTTTGATAGCAAGGCATTCACCACGTGGGTTTCATA
Organism: Meconema thalassinum; assembly: GCA_946902985.2. NCBI lineage: Eukaryota > Metazoa > Arthropoda > Insecta > Orthoptera > Tettigoniidae > Meconema > Meconema thalassinum. Next base: position 93,116,236 of record OX336394.1, read on the forward strand.
CCACTGTTCCAAATTATGGGCTATGAATAGCTCTTGCATTTTACTGCAAATATAAAATGTCTCTTTATGCTCTACGTCCTTCTTTTTATATATGAAATCGCACACTAGTTCTGTATTCACCTTTAAAGCCGTATGCAACCTTTGCGCTGTGCAAATTTCAATTTTAAAAATTTCAAAACAAGATTGTAAAAATTCTTTGGGAATCAAACTTTTTCTAACATTGACTACGCGGCCAGAGCACACACGTGATTTGAAACAACTGTTTAGAGGTTCCCAAGTTAGGCTATCGGTAGCAGTAGCAAATGACATTATTTTAGAAAGAACACTCTCACCTGAGTTTTCAGCTGTAGACTGCTTGACAATGGTTCCACTCTAAAGCCACTTGGTTTTCAACTGTATTTGCTGTAGCAGTGAACCCTTTTTTTTTTCTCCAAATATCTAAAAAGAAATAAAATAAACCACCATAAGTATATCCATTCCATATAGTTTATGTATTTCATAAACAAAACAAAATCAAACAGGTTATATTATATAATAAAACAAATCTCACCTTGACGTATAATGCTTTGCTATATTCCCGTCTCGTGGGCTAGTGTGGAAATGGTTTTCTTTTCTGTCTTTCTCTCTTTCTTTAATATATATTTCCCACAGACACACGACAGGTAGGCTATACACGTTATCTACAAACAAATAAATAAATAAAAATCATTAATTACCTAATCAATAAATAATTGCATGTATTTATATAAAAATCAATAAATATATAAATAAATATATACCTACCCCACAACAAGGTTAAGTATTTTCTACCAACACCAAAACTGATAAACAAGACCAGGGGTTTCTTGCAACGCAGTGTGTTCAAAGGTAGTCACTTAAGTGAGCGTGGAAATGATAACGACATGTCTTTATATATGCTATGTTGCATGTATAATCATTTTTTCCCACGCTTTGAAGATTCTCTTATCGTGCACGTGGACAGATAACACCCAAGCGAACACCTGTGCCGGATCAAATTTCACCTGAACTTGCATTTTGTCACGTACGAAGCAAGACAGGATGTAACTTGTTAACAGTTATCGCGCACGTGGACAGCTAACACCCAAGCGAACACCTGTGAAAGATCAAATTTCACATGAACTTGCATTTTGTCACGTACGAAGCAAAACAGGATGTCACTGGTTTAGCGTGCCTGTGGTTTCACACATGTGTGCACGCCTTTCACACTCCCCTGCCACCACGATGGTAAGATTATTTCACCTTCAAGCGTCACCTGTTGTCAAGTCAGATCAATGCCTTCCAATAAGCTCAAATGACCTTCACCTCCTGTAAGTTTGTTTTCTGTACTCGCTTCGACCAACATAGAACCTAGTTCTCATCACCGTTTACACGTTAAAGGTAAAATATCAGAAAACGCACCCTCGCTCTGTCATACACCGACCCGCCGAAATAGCGATTGATCTATTGAGCACAGCCACCGTGGTCAGCGACAGGTTCGTTGAAACACACACACACCCAGCCGTATCGTCTCTCTCAACCACCACGCTTCATGGACATTATAAACAGGTAAAGAAAAAGAAAACGTTTTTTCAACATGTATGGCGTTAGGCCCTTTGTGAATTATTTTTTGAAAAAAAATATCTACCACACTCGAAAGGGGGCGTTACCCCGAGTCCTAGGACACCTCCTACACGTCTCTAGCGTTATTGGTTCGTGAGATATCGGCAAAAATCACAAAAAACACGTGTTTACCCCAAAATCGCGTTTCCAATTTTTTTTTTTAAATATAACGAGTGGTCCATAGCAAAGAGGACGTCACTCCGAGTCCTTGGACCCCTCGTTCATGTCTCTAGCATACTTGGTTCGCGAGATATAGCAAAAAGTTCAAAATCACGTTTTTACCCCAAAAAGACCGTGTTTCCAGATTTTCACCTTTTCGACACCTACATTCCCGTAAAGAGCACAACGAGACGAAAAAAACGAATCCAAGCACGCCCTCCTAGCATGGCTCCTTCCATTCCAAGGTCGCAGGGGCTCACAACTTCCTAAGTGAGACAGCTTTCCCCTTACCACACTACTGCAGGTTTTCATCCTAGAGACTTGAAATTTATTTTGGGGGTAGAGGGGGTAGGGACCATTGATTTACGTTAAACAATTTTTTTTGTAGAGTTCCTAGTTTCCAAAATATAGGATTTTCAAAATTCGAGTGTTTTCAAAAAAATATAAAAAATAAAAAAGTTTCATTATAGAAAATAAAGGGCATAAAGACCATTCGTTTGAGCTATGGCACAACGTTCTATCATGTTTAGTTTTCAAACTATCACCTAGTTTCAAAAACAAAAATTTTCATTTTTTTTTTTCAAAAGTATAACGAGTGGTCCATAGCAAAGGGGCGTCACCTCAAGTCCTATGAACACCTCATTCGTGAAACTCCGACCATGGGTTCGAGAGAAAAGTCTATTTAAATGTTTCAACTTCGCGCGGCGGCCATGTTGGTTTATTGGGCACAGGAGTGTCAAGTGAAGCAGAACCCGTACTACTCCACTACTAACCCATTTGAATTCAGTAGGCCGTGTTCATAATGGCAAAATTAATCTCGGGAGTTTCCGCCAACACAAAGTTCCTCATTTCTCTACTAGAAAGCGCTATAGTGTTCAAGGATCTTAGAAATCTAACCTCCTTGACTTTCATAGTGATTCAAGGAACAACGAAATTCGACATGCAAGCTACCCTCTGGGTGTCAAATTACAAAGCTTGCACCCCGGCACCGAGGCCATACGATATTATTATTTTTTTAAATTTCGTTAGGGCCATCTATGGACCACGGTGCTTGTGTTTTAGCTGTTTCTTGATGTCATCGTCAGGCTTGCCACGATTGGTGTTCTTAGTGGTGGGTTTGGCAGCTGCTTTCATGTTGGTACCTCGAGCTTTTCTGATGGCCCAGTAGTCCTTCATTTTCCGGCTAAATTGAATCTTACGTTCCTCAGACCATTTCCTAGTCTCGTCTTTTGGTCTGTGGGTAACTTCTGTGAGGGATGTTACGAAGGATTTAATTTTAAGAGCTGTATGATAGTTACTCCGGTAGGCTATGTCATTTTCATTTATATGGAGTTCCGAAAGATCCTTCTCCACTTGCTTCTTCCACAAGAATCCAGTAGCTTTGACCTTGTTAGCAGCCTTGAAGATCCTATGGGATAACCTGTTTGAGTCCATTCTGAATAGATGTCCGTAAAAAGCCAGTCGCCTTCTTCTGATGGCATCTATGAGATTTTCTTGGTGTTTATATAGCTCACGATTTGGTTGATACCATCGGCTTCCATCTGGTAGAATTCTTGGTCCTACTATCCGTCTCAGGAACTTTCTTTCTTGTACCTCGAGGGCTCTTAATGGGGTCTTCTTAGTTAGACATAGGCACGCTGCTGCATAGAGGACTGAAGGTCTGACTACTGCATTGTAGTGTCTTAGTTTGACATTCATCGACAAATTTTTTGAAGCATATAGTTTTCTTCAGGCATGGTAAGCCTTATCTAGTTTGAGTCTCCTGTGTTCAAGAGCCACTGTTTCGCTGAGGTCCTCTGAAAACCATTCCCCAAGGTATTTTACACTTTTGACTCTCTTGATGTAGATGTTATCACTGACGCCCATCATTCTAGGGGCATCCTTGATGTTAGTAACAAACTCGGTCTTTCCTATGTTAATCAATAGACCCGTTTTAGCCGCTATTGAGTGCAGTGTTTGGAGCTGAGTAGTAGCCTGCTGTATGTAATTTGCCAATAAAGTCAGATCGTCTGCAAAGGCTAGGCATGGAATCCTTAGGTTGTCAGCTTTAATCCCCATCCGTAATCCAGTATTCTCTGGTAGGATTCTCGTCCACTCTCTAATGATCTTTTCCAGAACACAATTAAATAATATGCATGAGATGCCGTCTCCTTGTCTCACCCCTGTTTTAATGGTGAAACTCTCAGAGAGCTGTCCTCTAAACTTTACTCTGGCTGTGGTGTTGTGCAGGGTGGCTTGCACCAGCCTATTGATCTTGTCGTTGAGTCCTAGTTCTCTCAAGGTGTTAAAAAGAGTAATTCTGTCCACTGAGTCGTATGCTTTCTGGAAGTCGACAAATATAGCTACCCATTGTCTGGCTCTTGACTTGCTGTATTGAAGGATGGTCTTCAGATTGTCTATCTGCTCGGTACAGGACCTCGATGCTCTGAACCCTGCTTGATATTCTCCTAACTCTTTATCCAGCTGTCTCGTTACATGGCGTTCCAGAATCTTGGAAAATATCTTATAGGTAACAGCAATGAGTGATATTCCTCTGTAGTTACTGGGATCTGTTTTGCTTCCCTTCTTGTGGATTGGATGGATAATGGCCGACGTCCAATCATCTGGGAGCCTCTCACTAGTCCATATGTCCAGAATTACTTTATGTATGCTCCTGAAGGTGTGTTCTCAGGCATGTTTTAGCATTTCTGCTACTATCCCGTCTTCCCCAGAAGCTTTATTATTCTTGAGTAGTTTAATTATACCTCTGACTTCTTCATAGGTTGGAGGAGCGATATACTCAGTATTAGGGTTAGCTGGTTCTGTATCTTGGAGACGCTCAATAGGTTCTTCTGCATTTAAGAGTCCTTTGAAGTAGTTAGCTAGGGTCTTGGTACAATCGCTGTCATTAAGACACAGGGATCCATCTGGTCTCTGGAGGTGTAAGGTAGGGGACGCGAATTGGGTTGTTTGTTGCTTGAGGCTTTTGTATAGATCTCTAGAGTTGTTCCTTACAAAATCCTCCTCTGCCTGCTTAATCAGTTCCTGGTTGTGCTTCCTCTTGGCCCCTCTTATGATGCTCGACGTAGTTTTCCTTTGTGCAATAAAGGCTTGTAAATTAGCTTCGTTCTTATGTACATTCCATTTGATCCACGCTAGTCGCCTGGCTTCTATAGCTTTATCACATTCGTTGGACCACCACGGATGCTTGTTCCCTTTAGGTCGATTGGGGATTGTTTCCTGAGCCGCTACTGTTATGGCATCCCTAAACGGATCCCATTTTGTAGATGTGTTAATCCTGTTGGTATTATGAATCAGCCTCTCTTGGTAACTAGTGCTGTCTTCTTTAAGTTTGGTGATATCAAACCTAGGGATCTTCGTGTTCTTTGCTAGCATACCAGTGGTCTTTATTAGTGGTTTCATGTTCGTCTTAACCAGAGACAGGTAGTGATCAGAGTCAATTTTGGCTCCTCGTAGCACCTTGACATTCATAATATCCCTATGGTGCTGCTTGTCTATTGCTACGTGGTCGATTTGGAATTCACCCAACATGCTATTTGGGCATCGCCATGTCATGGCCTTCCTGGGAAGGTGTTTGAAAGCTGTAGACATCAAACGTAATCCATAATTGGTGCAGACACTGATTAATCGTTCCCCATTGGTGTTGGTTCTCTTATGGGCAGGATATCTTCCTACAATCTTCCGGTGTTTCCATTCTCTACCGATCTGGGCATTGAAATCTCCTAACAATATAGTCGTATGGTGATCTGGGACCTTGTCTAGGGTTTCCTCAAGGGCATCCCAGTAATGGTTTGTCATTTCTGTTTTTTTTCTGTTAGAGTCATTGGTAGGAGCATGGAATTTAATCATAGAGTATCCTCTATTCTTACATCTGAAGGAAAGCACCGATGTTCTATCGTTTGTTGAGGAAAAGTCAAGAATGCTTGTAACTAGTCGACGGTGTACTGCAAACCCAGTCCCAAGGAATGGTATATTTTCCATTACTCTATTACCAGGTTTCCCTTTATATATTCTATATCCTTGAGACTCTATGGCTTCTTCGTCTGGAAACCTAGTCTCTTGGAGAGCTGCTATACTGATGTTCTTGTCGTTCAGTACTTCAAGCGTATGCTTAAGCTTTCCAGTCTTGATCAAGGAGTTTATATTGATTGTGGCTAGGTATGTAATATTCCTTTTAAAGTTTCGTTTAGATCCGACTGGGTCACATGAAGGTGTAGGTCCCCCAGACTCGATGACCTACTTGTGGTTTGTCTACCACCTGAGGTATTATGTTCATTAAGTTTGTACTTCATGTTTGATACAGTCTATCACACAAGTGATTAGGTCAGGTCACCCGAAGGTAACGAGTTGTTAACTATCAGGGTTGTAAGCCCTGAAGCCCCCAGCACTGATCGGTTCACTGACCCAGCTTCCCGCTGGGATTGGTTACCCAACCTTCCACTGGGTTGCTCAGTTTAGCAGGGACACCTCGTGCAGGTTACGTGCTGGAGTTGGAGTAAAAGAGGCTAGTTGGATTCTCTTGCTGAATCCAATATGTTACGTTGCAGATGGCTGGCAACGACGCATTTCACTCCCTTTTGTCCGGAGCCACAAGGACTTCCCCAGGTTCATTCCTGGAGCCACGATATTATTATTATTATTATTTTTATTATTATTATTGAGACAGTGGCTATCACAGACGAAGGATGCTACGTACGAAGTTCACTTATCCTGAAGTACAGGTCATCCAACTCTGCCTGACAACTACGACTTAGCCCTGAAGAATGATTTAGAATTAACTTAGTTGGGAGTTTGTCATGTTTGTTTGGCTAATTGTGTCTGAAGATGGACTCTTGTGCAGGGCCGGCCGTACCTTATGTGCTGAAGTGCTGCAGCACATTGTTTTATTTGAATATAAATTACTATAATTGAGGGGTCTAGATGCAAAACTCACATTCTCCGCTTTTGTTCGAAATTGAGTTAGCAAGGCATTCTTATTCTTCGTACCAAACTACACACGACTATCTTAGTGCTGAAAAGCCAAACTCACAATATCCAGTGGTTTTCAAATGCCAAGAACTCAATTTAGATTCAAAACTTAAATTGTCCACACTGTTTAGTTGCAAAAAGCACATTCTCCCTGTTGGCCAATCACAAGACAGCTTCTGGTCATGTGACTTTCTACAGCTGCAAGCCAATATTATTATTGTCTGTTCAACTCGTAACCTCTACGTAATAAATAATATAAGTGTATTCCAACAATGCAATTGGTTTCATTTGTCTAAATTTTTCACACTTGGTCAACTTGTCTATTGTTTTGTCTGAAGTAATTAATTTTGTTTAGTGTCAAAAGTAACTTTCTCCAAATTGTTCTGACACAAAACTCACAGTCTCCAATGTTTGGATGAAAAATTCACATTCTCCAACATTAAAACCTATTTTTCAGATAAATTAATATAAATAATGAAACATAGTTTATACAAGAAGGTGTAATTAAGTATAGCCTGCAACAAAAGCAAAGTCTCTTAGAGATTCCATTAGTTACATATATTTAAGATGTTCTTTTTTGTTCCTGTAAAATTAGAAAAAGTGGAGAACGTGAGTTTTGTATCTAGACCCCTCAATTATATTATCTACAATAAAACACATCGCAATTAGACGTCAGCCAAAGAACAGGCAATATTTCAACTCCCTTCACAACGACGTATCTAGTCCTGCGCTCCACTCCACGCCAGGCACTGGCTGTGCAGATCGCAGCTCAGCGAGAATTTCTAAGTTTATTGCCAACAAACATGAATCTGCCTTTTGTGCATGCGTGCCCAACATTTACGTTGTGCTGTAGGGACAACGGCCAAGACCAGAGCACGGCCGACCAGAGCCAAGGCATTCTTCGTTTGACCACAGAGTGGCAGCACTGGTCACACAAGATGAGAACGTGGCTGGTGGCACCTTCTAGTCCCTGCGGTAGCATTTCAGAGGGAATCGCTCAAAGCAAAGGAGGGAAAAAATAGAGGAAGCTAACAGCTGTTCCCACCAGAAAGGTTTTTAACACTCGCAACTTACTCTTGAGTGTTTCTGAGTGAATGTTCCTGTATGTTTCTAAATATTTTTATTATTTAGAGAGGCGATAGGTTACACACACAACTTACTGGTGATAGATTTCTTCTTCTATCTCTTGTCAGTCCTTTCCATTTTTATCCGCTCATCCCTATCTACACAGTTAGTTTAGATCTGATTGGCTGGCTGCGTGGCTCAGGGGTAACGTTCTCGCTTGCTGGGCCGAAGGTTGCAGGTTCGTATCCTGGCGCAGTCAGCTGGCATTTGAGGGTGCGCAAATGCGAGGGAGCCGTGTCCGTAGATTTATTGGCAAGTTAAAGATCCCCTTCGGGGCAAAATTCCGGCACCCCGGCGTCACTAAAAGCCAGTGTAGTTAAAAGGGACGTAAAACCAATAACATTATTATTATTAGTTTAGATCTGAGGGTTTCAGCTCTAGCTAATAGGTCTCGGTTCCCCTTTCCTATTGGTCAGATTGTTTTCTCCCTCCTGTCTGTATTGCCCTGTGCCACCGCCAACTTACTGGCAAATATTCACAGATGTGTAAAAAAGCCGTTCTATCAGGCTTGGCACACCCATTGAAAGAGAAAAAAACAAACACAACTTATTTGCTACACGAGCCACCACTGCTCTTGTGATTTACCAAGCAAAAACATGGCCGCTTGTTCTGCACATTGTACATACGAGGGTGAACCAACATTTAAGGCTTGGTTTCTCAGAACCGACGCATGCGAGGTGCGGGGCCTCGCACATATCCAGACTAGTGATGGACAGAAAAACGCCCAACTGTTTGGAGAAAACAGTTGTCCGATGAAAAACGAACGAACTGTTTTTTAATGTTACACCAAACAGTTTTCCTTCAGTCTTATTACGATTGGTTGGAACGAATCCGCTGTTTGTCTTGCACTGTTTGCTACTCACTGGCACTGCTGTAACCTTGAATGAATAGCTTCGCCGGAGCTATTCGGCTGAGGTCGTCATTATTCGACAGTTAACCACTCCCATCCCCTCTCTGTCAAATCAACTGTTTGTCCCGTATTATTATTAGCAGCCAGGATACAAGAGCTGTTGGGAAAAGCAGTTCTTAGCCAAACTGTTCTTCTTCAACGTTTTCGCTTATTGCTGTTTGCGAGCTGTTGGCTGTGTTCTTAAATCTCCCCAAAGCTCTCGCATAGTAGCATGGGCACCCGCCCGCAGGGGTTCGGGGGTTGGGGAGAGGTAGGGGGTGGATTACCGAGAATATTTACATTCTTAATTTTCACACCAGTTTATTACATAAATTGAAGGAAGAAAGATTGTAGTTTAACGTGACCGTGAATCTTGTGATAATGAGCCACGGGACCGCCTTTTTACGTAGAATCCGAACCACAGGACATGGCATTTCACTTCGAAAATCTCACATGCATTGACCGGGAATGCTTGTTGGCGAGAGGCCAACAGCTTGACCGCTGCGCCACAAGGCCCCTATTACAAAAATTGAAGTTACTGATAGTTAACTCATAATTCCACAATTTTATTTAACTTTGAGTAATTTGGAATTATTTGAAAATATCTGCAGTTATTTAGAAAATCGACGAACTGGATTAACATTTAACATTACCATTTTAATGAACTGCTTGAATTTTATTTTTGTCGATACATGGTGATACCACTAAAGAAATGAACATTATGACGATGATTCACAAAGAAAAGCGAACTTCTAAGGACAAAAACTCTGAACTAAAAGAAAACAACTATTCTTCCCATTCATGTCAAAGATAATGTACCCAACGGTTTCAGAGCAGCCAAATAACGAATATCACGAAGCAAGTACGAAATTAAACGAAAATTGCGGGGGGCGACCTAGTGACAGCTAGGTAATTAAATGAAAAATATGACTCTCCCCCCTGGAAAAAAAAAAGCCTGTGGGCGCCCATGCATAGAAGGTCGCGTGGTGTCTCAGAGACACCTCTAGCATTCTGAGAAATGTATTTAATTCCAAGTTTCATGTGAGAATTTAAATTAATTCCTGGCTGCGGCAACGCGGTCATGTAGCTCCGTGTACATTTTTGTATACTTTAATATGTGTTGAGAGGGGCAGATGACCTCGTAGTTCCTCCCCTTAAAACAACAATAACTAATTTGATTGCATTGACTTTGCCTAAGAGTGGAGTCTCACTCATCTTCCCGTTCTACCCGTGTAGCCTTTATACAAGTATTTTGTCGGCCATCAGCTTGTGTTGCCTGTCAGTGTCTAATAATAATAATAATGTTATTTTTACGTCCCTTTTAACTACTCTGGCTTTTAGAGACGCCGGGGTGCCGGAATTTTGACCCAAATGGGATCTTTAACGTGCCAGTAAATCTACTGACAAGGCTCCCTCGCATTTGTGCACCCTCAAACGCCAATTGGCTGCGCCAGGATTCGATCCTGCTACCTGGGGAGCAAGCGACAACGTTACCCCTGAGCCACGCAGCCAGCCTCAGTGTCTACTGTGTAGATATTACGCAACGAATCAAGTTACAGTGAAAGGTGGAGAAATATATTTCCTATCTCACAGCTCTTGTGCGTGTGACTCACTCGTCTATCACCGAGTCCCGTTATGAAGTGTCAACGAATGACCTGTTGTCTTCAAACAGTTTGCGAAAACATTACTGCGTTGGTTAATCAGCTTCTGCCGTACTGTCTTGTGAACGAATTTTATAACCTGTTGTTTTCAAACTGTTTGGGAGAACAGTTGTTTTCAACAAACGAACAGTTCGTTGGCGTTTTCCCAAAACAGCAGAAATGACCATCACTAATCCAGACTCACTCGAGCTTATGGCAGTGGTTTCTCGGCGCTGCGCGGTGCGCAACTGCGCAGTGAGACCTCGCAGCGTCACCCCGCACTGATTCGTCCCGCCAGATTTGTGCGAGGCGATTGCAGTGCTACAGTGTTTCTGTTCTTATATTTCCACTGTTATAAGCAACGCCATGAGCTTAACGGACAAAATGGACGAGAAACTGAAGGAAGAATTGTGAATGCACCCAGTGTTGTATAATTTACAACAAAAGAGCTACAAAAACAACGTTGTGAAAGGCACCTTATGGAAAATAATCGCACTGAAGTTGGAAGTATCAAGACATCGCTGCTCTCTCCGCCAAAACAACGCAGGATAATTTCCTCTTCATCATACGCTTCCTCCTCCAAGACTATAGCACACAGGTTGCGAGATCTATTGGACAAGCCATGTGCTCGGCAAGTGATCCGCTTCACGAGCCTCGCAGCGTCATTGCGTTGAAAGTACGCAACGTCGGCCACGCACCTCGCATGCGTCGGTTCTGAGAAACTAAGCCTTAAGTTACACTTCCCAGTTATGCCTCTTTATTAAACCGCATACACATAGGCAGCACGGCTATAACAGCATACAATAATTGAAGTTCACTTTTCCACATAGTCCCCAAGAGACTAAATATTTCTCGGAGCGGGCAACCAACTTTTCGATTCGGGATGCGTAGAAATCACCTCCATACGAAATGTTCAGCATGCTGGCAATTTCCAGCAGTGTTATGCGCCGATTCTCTCTAATGATCCCATCCACATGATCAACATTAGCAACGGTACTGGACGTTGCGAGCCTGCCTTCGTGATATTCGTCCGTGAGATCCGTGCGTTTGGCGTCAAATTGCTCACACCACTATATAATACCTGGGCGAGAAATTGTACGCTCATCATAACAGCAGTGATTTCACGATGCATGCCCGTGCAACGAAGCTGTTTAGCCCATAGAAATCTGATCGTTGCACGCACCTCCAATTAGGAGTGAACATCCAGTTGACGCGCCATTGAGCCTAGCGCGTTCTACACACACACCACGACGGGGTAAAGCCCGACCCAAGAATGTCTGCCGCGACGCAGTTACGCACTTGAATTCGTTCACACCTCCTCTGGCGCATGTGACACGTCCTGACTCCCCGAGTCCCGATGTAGCAACATAATTCATTCTCCGCTTGGACTTGGCCGTGATAACATAATGCTACGCAATGTACACGAGAGCTTCACTCACCCGCTCGTCATTGTGCAACGACTTGACAACATTCCATTGGCTCCCCAAGTCAGCAGCGGCTAGTATCGAAGCAGTTTGCTCGTTATTTTCAAAATAACATAAAAAGTAAACTACTAGGCGTAGAATTCTGATTCATGTTTTTATATACTCAGTAAAATGCTGTCTTTCATCCTACTTTTATGTAGAAACCGTATCCTGTCAAACTTGATCCCTCGGTGCGCGTGACGCGAGCCGTCAGTCGTGCTAGGACAGTCCCACTTCCCTACCACTGTTCTGAAGCCACGCCTGTCCGGTCATGTCGCGGCAGAAACCGCTGGGTCGGGTTATACCACACTACCCTTCCTATCGGACTTGTCAGCAGTTACTGTAGTTTGCTACGGTCACAATACACAGCGTGTTCTCGCAAAGCTAGTGTAACTTACTGTTTGAATCGCCATACGTCGACTTTCACTGAAATCCGTCTTACGACTCTTTAATGCCATGATTGTTCCAGTCCTCACATATGGGTAACACATAGTCTGGGATAAATTACGCATGGGTGATCTCAGATCACTTGAAAAAGTCAAAGCGCGATATCTAAAGGTATGGTTTGGCTACGGCGATGATCGCCGGGCGCACATCGCTGGCGATCTTCGTTGCTTTATGAACGCATGTAAACAAATGGGACTGGCTTCCCTACAGCGATCTGAGCTGGCGTCAATTCATTGCATTTCGGCAGCGATGATCGCTGGCCATTTCGTGAACAAAAGAATAACGATAAAGCTCTCACCTCTTTGGGAAACAGTATCATGGCTTCCATACAGACAGTATTTTGTATGTGTATGAATGACTACCCCTTATTATTCCCGTTTTCCAACGGGGTCGGGGATGAGATGCGATAGAAGTCTTTATGGCGATGATTTTTACGGCCGGATGCCCTTCCTGACGCCAACCTCAGGTACTTTCTCAAAATAAATTGATGTTTTTTAAATTAAATTATGTTGCTTGTCACAGAAACGTGGTAGTAAGTGTGCTTACTTGTTCACCTGTATATTAATAGATGTTATTTATGACAGACACACGGCAACACACGTTATGATGATTTCATAGCCCCCATTCATAGATGTCATCAATCCAAAGGTTGGTTCTATTCAAAGTTAAAAACTTCATATGTTTAATATTTTCATTAATTGCCTTGCCCCCCCTCCCCGTAGTTACGCCACTAGCCTTGAAAATGAAAAATGAAAATCCACAGCCTGCTTCCAGTCTCCGACCGGGTCAGGAATGGAATGAATGAAACCCCTATCTAGCGGCGAGGATATGAACTGTGCCGGCTGCCGAAGCCTGACGCACTCCTCCGGGGCAATGATTAAATGAATGACAGATGAAATGAAATGATAGTGGAGAGTGTTGCTGGAATGAAATGTTTGACAGGGAAAACCGGAGTACCCGGAGAAAAACCTGTCTGCCTCCGTTTTGTCCAGCACAGATCTCACATGGAGTGACCGGGATTTGAACCACGGACCCAGCGGTGAGAGGCCGGCGTGCTGCCGCCTAAGCCACGGAGGCTTCACTAGCCTTGAGTGTTTCTTAAATTTTATTTGGTCATTAAACAGGTGTCTATGAATTAGTGCATTAAAACATCCTTCTGTACGCCTAGTTTTGTACATGTTATCATTTATTGGGTACAGAATGTAGCTCAAGGGGGGACCACCCTTTACAAACATCGCTCACCACTATTAGTTTGGAGACACTTTCGCTCCATGTACATATACTTAATTCAATCATCATCTCTTCATCCTCCTTAAAAAAAAGCAATATTAATGCTGATGTAATTCTGCTCAAGGTCATTCTGGCAACGTTAGATTATTTCAGACTATAATCATCTGATTATTATTTACCCCACGAATCTTTATAAGCAAAGAGTAGGCTACTGAGTAGTTAAGAAGTGAAAGTGATCCTGTTGTAGGAGGCAGTGGACGAAGGACGATAATCGCCGGCTAGGGAAACCGCTTTTCTGACTTTGTGCGTCGAGCGATGGCGATCATCGCTGTAGCCAAACCGTACCTATAGGGGGCGTCAACAAAAAAATATCAATTTTTTTATTGGCTCATGTATAGGCCACAGGCCACTATATTGCTTTAGGAAAATCAACTTATTTCATGATGATATCTCAATTAGTTTAATTGGTATAGCTCTTAGTTCATGCTGTAAGGTAGGCGTGGCGTTTAAAAGTCCCAGTTCGTTCAGCTTTTGCGGGATATTGTCATAATTATCTGGATTCAAATTGATCGCTTCTCTATGCTTGACCAAGAGATAGAACCAGTATACTCTTGGAGACGAGGTTTTATGTTCTTTGCTACTTATGAGTGCTTATGACATGTGCTCTTCATTTCACCGCTTTTGCTGTATAGTCTTATTGATATTGCTAGTGGAAGTATAGTAATTGGGAATATGGGTAGACAATCATTAAAATGGACTAGGAATAAAGAAAAGAAGAAGGAAAATGGCATACCAAGGCAAGGAGAAAGAGGCAGGAGCAGGAGAATACAGGTCTGGGATGTTTTAGATGAAAGCAAGTCGTGCAGGTACACACTTCACTTTGAACTAATTTTCTCACTAATAATGTTTATTTCGGACAAAAGGTGCATTATCCCTGGAAGTAACAGCATCATTGACATTAAATTTGCAACTTGCTTTCTACTATGTAGCCTATGTACAGTGCTTTAAAACTTCAAAAATATAGGTCTAAACATCGGGGAAATAATAATAATACTAATAATATTCATTTCTGAATAAATCTACGTTTGTTTGCTTCATCAAATTCAAATAGTATTTTTCTCCCACTGTGTGCGTGAAAGATAATCTCCATTGTGAAAGTAACAGAGAATTTTCATTTGTGTAACTTTTAAATTAATTTCCTCAGTTGTTGGTGCAAGTTACCGACAGCGGTGACTAAGCTTACTAAAGCGCTGACTCGGTAGACGTGGGTTTGAGCCCCACCGTCGGCCGTCCTTGAAATGGTTTTCCGTGGTTTCCCCATGTTCAACTCATAGAATGCGGACCTTTGACAAGAAAACATGGACAGGTTCTCTACTCGATGGAGATGAGTATGCTGTGACGGTCCCTTGGTTTAACTCGTTACGACCATGTACCAAATGACATCGTGCGTCAAAGGCTTGTTGTAGCCCCAATTGTGGAAAAACAAGAGAGGCCCAACTTAGGTGGCATGGTCACGTCATGCTGAAAGAAAATGATTCAGTGGCCAAAATAGCACTCCAACTCAATCCTGATGGACCCCGTCAGAGACGTCATGAAAGATGTGAATCTCAATCCTGAAGGCGCCCACAACGGAACCTTGTGGAAGAGATGTAGGAAGAAAGCAGACTCCATGTGGATGGGATAAATGCTAGGAAAGAAGAAGAACAATATATGTCATTTTTAAACACGTCCGATTTTTTTTCAAAATTATGTTTAGTTTAATTTCGCCAGATGGAATTGTTCATGAAAGTGCTGTTTAAACTATACAATTTAAAAAAAAGTTCATGAACATTCAAAAATACATTTATATTCAAAAGGTGTGTGCTAAAATAAGGAGAGAGTCTTGAAGAACATTCCTGAAAAAATAGATTAGTTCCTGTTAATGGTTACTGAGGAAAGGTAAATAAAACGTCAAACATTAGCATGGTGAATGATCGTGTGGTCTCCGGAGAGGCCTAGTGCAGGTCTTTCTAGTTGACGCCCGTGGGCGACCAGCGCGTCGTAATGAGGATGAAGTGATGATGAAGACGTCACACACTACCAGTCCCCGAGCCATTGGAATTAACCCTAGGAGATTGAAATCCCTGATGGCCCGACCGGGAATCTAACCCGGGGCACTTTCGGCCAAAGCCTAGCGCACTAACCATTTAGCCACGGAGCCGGACATTAGGATGGTAAATACAGGACATTCCGTTGTTCCCTGAGTTAGGAAACATCCCAACATTTGTCTAGAGTAGATGTGGGAAACCACGGATAAACTCTTCTAGAATGGGTAAGGTAGGAATCGAACATACCTCTCCTCAGTTTTGCCAAGCGAGGTCGAGTAAACCCTGTTGCATTCCTCAGGCCACAATTAAAACACGATTTGAACTCTATAAAAAAACAAGGGGATATCTGATAACTGGAAATCGAACCCGGACATCAAAGAATGAAGTAAAGATAAAAATAAGAAAAAGAACTGTTTAGTTCAGCTCTTCCAAAAGTTATATTTCCCCTCGGTTTGTTACAGAGTTCAAATCGGTTTAGTGCACAGTAGGTTAGGCTGCGAGCAATTTCCAACACATCAAACACTCCGGTGCCATGAAAATTGGCGACTAACTTTCAAACAAATGTTGAACAAGGCTTGTGTGGCAGATCACAGCCGCAGTAACACAAAGAGCATCATTGAACTGTGATAAATACATGTCCTTTCAGTGGGGAAACCTCTACATGGAACTAATGACTTTCTTTAGAAAGTAACTCTTTGGCTCAAACCAACAGCGTTTAGAAAAATAAACGACAATTACATAATGGTCCTGTGTTTGTCCATCAGTTAGTGTGAATCGGTTTGTTTAGCTTTTAATGTAGCATGTTTTGAATGATGGACTTTCATTTACTGTATGATTTGCTGAAGTGATATCGCCGCTTTAACATCAATAGAATGATGCTATCGTTGAGGAAGGAAAATAGGGCAATGCAGAACGTAGGCAACTGAAGATAAATTAGAGTAGAATTGACGATGATTTTTCTTTGCTTAAATGGACTATGAATGGATTTAAATACATTGGCTCTAACCAGCACAAATAAGGAAATAATGGAAATTCATGCAAGAATACAGGCTGCCAATAGAACATATTTCTCATTACTACCTATCTTCAGGATTTGGGACATAAACCAGAGACTAAAGGTAATGCTATACAAAACACTCATACGTAGTATAGGGGTGTATGGAAGTGAATCGTGGACGCTTTCAAAGGAAACCGTGGAAAAGATCGATTCCTTGAAAAGGAAAATCCTGAGGAGAATCTGTGTGCAAGGAGAACGTAGAATTAGATATAATAACGAAATATACTCCCTATATGGAGAGACACCCTTTTCGCATGCCATCCGGGTTAAGAGACTCAAATAGGCAGGCCATCTGATTAGGATGGAAGAAAATCGAGTACCAAAGAAGGTATTTTCAGAAGAATTTGGAGGAGGAAGGCTGGTGGGAAGGCCACGTAATAGTAATGCTGGGAAGATGGTGTATCCGTCAGGATGCAGCACAGAGGTAGAAGGTAGGGGCTTACACTTTTTCATACATCGACACTAGTTGTCAGCTCCATGTGGGCCACCTTACTGTCCCCGCGCCAGCTCTGAGGACCTGGCAGGAATGTGGAGTGAAGTGAGTAAGCCAGTGATGACGTAGCACTGTACTATACTATGCAAAAACATGTACTCACCTTAGAGTAGCGGTGTAGCTAATCGAGAATCCGGAAACCGATTTGTCTTACTACTTTTCGTAATGAAGAGTGTGACCAAGGAAATGTTATTTTCCCTTGTATCACAGGTAGTAGTTTTGGAATGGTAGGAACACGTTTTTCTTCCACATAAAACGCTTGAATAGCACGACGAATTACACATTTATCAAAATCATCATGTTCAGTACAGTGAGTGATGGCCTTGTATTTCGTCTCTTACCCGGAGTGGACAGCACACTACCCTCGCCACTTTCAGCCAATTCCCTCGTTTCCTTCCGTATCCTTTTAATAAAAGATTCGGACACTCCAGCATAGTGAGCAGCTCTTCGTGTCGCCTGGTTTACTGTGAAAGCAAAACATTTGTTTTCAACCTCTTCATCACAATTTACAATAATGTTACTTATTTTACCACCGACATAACACTATGAGAACCATACAGTCAAAGTCTATGTCTTCACTGAGGTAGTATAAGCATCGTTCCCGCTCCCCTTGCCTCCCCTTACCTCATACCCCGCGTGAAGGACTGACATATCTTTGTGTGTGTTGTACTTTGTGTATATAGTGTAAAGTGTTCATATCTGTATATAAGTTTTTTGGAGTTAAATAAGATGGCGTTATGTTAGCAAGCCGTGTGTTTCCCTGTGCTCCTTTTCACTCATTCTCCACATTATGGTGCCTAAAACTCGTACAAAACCAGTGACATGTATATTTACTAGTGTTAGTGAACAGTGCTAATGCTTCTTTGTCGCCTTCTACACGACGGAAGGACACTCGACGCCGAGAACATTATACACTACCGAGAAGACATCACGTCAGCTTAAAGCACGCCACGCCATCAACTACAACACGCTTCAAGAGTTTTCATTGCCAACTAATCCACTTCAGATAAGTCAAACCATCTACGCGTGTAATAATATGTGAAGTATCATTATGATAAGAACAAAATTACTTGTTATTTCCGGGTACTCTCTTCGCCTCTGCAGATGAAAGTGACTCACTGCGACAGATGATTTGTATCCTGTCACTGACCTAGGCTGACCTTGGAGCAGTGGTGGATCCAGGCCTTGCGGGGCCCTGGGCGATATGATAAGGCGGGGCCCACAACAATAGGAAATAAAAAAATATGAAATCAAATGGAAAGTAGTTTTGTAAAAATAATAAAATAAAGAATAGTTACAATGAGTAGGCTATACTACAGTACGTTTTTTAATAATATGAAAGAATCCTTTAAATCCCCTTGAAGAAGATTATGTAAACAATAAAATATTACTTCGCCACATTTTTCCGGCTGAAGTCTTCTATTATTTCACCGAAATCTAAACTTGTTAAACGGTCAACAGAGGTCATAGCTGCACTGAAAAAAAAATAATATAAAAAATACAAATTACTTTGAAAAGTATAATTAATTAATTAAATTTAAAAAAACATGGCGCGGGGCCCCCAGGACTGCGGGGCTCTGGGTGGTCGCCCTCCTCGCCCTCCCGTAGATCCGCCCCTGCCTTGGAGAATATATTGCCATATTACGTAGTCTATTAAACTAATTGATCCGTATCTAACGGATGATTCAGATTAGCTTTCACGTCATTTCAATTGTTTTGTCATTGCCATACCGTACGTAACTAAAATTCCAATGTAAATAAATAGTAAATCGTCGCAGTATTTATAATCCGTTCTAAGCACTGTTATGTAAATCAATTACTATCATCGGCTCCCCCCCCCCCCCCCTCCTTTAGGGAATAACTCAGTCTTTATCTTTATTAAAAACTGATCATCCAAATTCTGTTATTCTTACGGGAATTATAGTAAAAGGTTGCAGATTATAATGGCGCGAAGGAACGAAATTCCGTCGGGATGAGGAGCTTGCTGATAGTCCGGCAGCGGGCTGTACTACTCGTGCGGAGGGCTGTACAATAGCTGCCCTTCTACGGTCGCTAGACGTGGCAACGCTTGTGCCATAAGAGCCCGTAGTGCACTCTTAACTCTGGACGGACAATAGTAATGCATGCTCTACATCAGCTGGAAAATACTTTTGAAACCTACAGATAGGCTAATTTCATTAAATGCGATCCCAGAAGTGACGCATCCGCCATCTATCGGAGCAACAGGAAACTCCGTTTTGTAAACCACGGCCGTGTGTAAACAATTAAGCTTGCACCCTGCAATTCCTATTTGTCAGCGAGAAAAGGACACCACTAATCCTCGTTCAACGCCACCAGAAATATCTTTCATCTGAGTATTTTCCAGTACACGTGATTATAACCTGCAAGAGATCTACTTTAATTACTTCAAGAAATACCAATAATTGTACAGTGCGTTACTGACATAACTAGTAGCGTGATCTATCTGCAATCATTGGAACTGCATGCACCTCTGCACAGCGCATGCGCACTATAAAATTGTCACGTTCAACTACCCCACTAGCGCATTCTGTTAGCCAACGTTGGAGTCTTGACTAAACACGCACTCTCCCAAAGAGACTAATACCTACACTGAAAGACGTTCCTACACAACAAGACGGGAGGCTACCTGACTGTCAGCTAATCCTAAGATTTATTGCCCCCTCATTATGGCAACCCAAGAGGACCTTGCAGCTCGACTATACAAATTGAAAAGAAGTCAAACAAGAGAGAGAAACAATGTGACACGGTTTCTAAACACCATTGACAGTTTTACTGAAAACACAAGTATTGAAGACTACATGCATTATGGAGAGCGACTTCAGGAAACGTTAACTCGGCTAATCCAATTAGATGACTCAATTCACGATCTTCTTCCAGACACAGAATACAACACCGATATTCAAAGTTGCGAAGAATACATAGATAAAGCAAAACGTGGTTTATAGAAAGCCACACGAGGGGCAGAAATTAAACTTTCTTCTGCTACCTCAAACATGACCATAAGCGAGAGTCCCATCACTCCCATTTCAACGTTCACCCATTCTGTTAAATTACCACCAGTGAAACTGGAACCATTCTCCGGCAATATCGAAAGCTGGATGAGATTTTGGGAACAATTTGAAGCATCCATTGACAAAGACAAGTCACTATCGACAATTCATAAACATGTCTTTTTACGCGGGTATCTCGAAGGTGAACCGAAACTTCTGGTTGACGGAATTGCCGTGACTGCTTCTACCTACGAGGACACTAAGAAAATTTTAAAGGCCAAATACGGAGATCGGAATCGGATAATAGAGGCGCATATCGATTATCTAGAAGATATCCGACCTTATTAACACTGTTTGTCCAGAATAGCTAAACACGACATACATTGAATGCCACCGCCATATCCAGGCATTACAGGCCCTAGGCGAAGATGTAAACGCATATGGGCGGGTACTTGCTCCCAGGATACTCCGAACCTTCCCTGACGATATCTGTAAACGCTGGATAATACACACCAAACGGAATAATATACCGGAAGGTGACATTCTGAAACTGATGGAATTTCTTGGTGCAGAAGTCGATGGAGCGCTAGTCACCCAGAAGATCAGAGGTGACCCAGTGTTTTCAACCAGTCTCGTCCCCACGACAACCGCATTTCAATTAAACGCTAAGTTTAAAAAACCATTGCAGCAAACAAAGAAACAAACAGAACCATTCTGTGCATTTTGCGACCAACGAGGCCACTGGGCGCAAGATTGTAGGAAGGTGAAAACTGTTCATGACCGAATTGAGAAGCTAAAGACGAATAATCGCTGTGTCCTCTGCCTGAATCGAGGGCATAATTCGAAGAATTGCAGTAGACGGGGGAGAACATATTGTTCAAAATATAAGCAATCCCATCAATACTCCATTTGCTCATGCAATGATGTAACCTCCACTTCGGTCAACAAAATCCACTCTCAGACTCCTGACTATACTCACTTACAAACTGCGCGTATTCGAATTGTTGTACCAACTGGCTTAAGTAAAACGATGGAGGCAGCCAGTCTACATTCATAAGCAAGTCTCTTGTCGACATATTGAAGCTTCCTACTGTCACGGAACGAGACATATCTATAGCAGCATTCGAATCTGACACAACTATCCCTAAAAAGCGTCGTCTGGTTAGTTTCCAGTTACAGGGCACCCAGACAAACGCGTCAATAGGCATCACCGCACTCGAAAGTGCAAACACTTACTCAATGCACCCTACAGTGCCACAAGACGTCTCTTCCCTGAAGTCAGTACGCAAGTTAATACTAGCTGACCCTAAGGATGACTTACACGATCTCCCAATTGAACTTCTAGTTGGAGGAGATCACTACTGGAAGTTGAGCAAGGACACACAACCTGTTCGCATATCTCCGTCTTTGGTACTCATTCCTTCACTTTTCGGATGGGTACTCAGTGGCAATAGATCCGGAGTCACCAGCTAACCGTTAACAAAATAACACTGCAGGATGACCCTTCACTTCTCGAGCACCAAGTCCGTAACTTCTGGAACCTTGAAGCAATTGGAATCAAGGAAGAAGAATCAAGATCCCACACGATGAGCTCCAAGGATCTCGATATCCTCAAAAACTTTCATGAATCTCACTGCATTCAAGATGGACGGGGAGTTGTTGTTTTGCCAAAGAAAAACCAGGAATTTGCATCGGATAACCGCACTAACGCTGAGAGACGATTCCAAGCCTTGACGAAGAAACTGCAACGAAATAAAGACTAGAACGCCATGTACAACGAAAGAATGCTCGACTACATCATCCAAGGCCAAGTAGAGATGTTGAACCCGGACACCCGAGCAACTTCTGTGTGCTATCTACCACATCATTCGGTCAAGAAGACGAAACAGAACGTAACTAAGTTGCGCGTTGTATTCGATGCTTCATCTCATGAAAATGGATCTCTATGCTGAATGACGTCCTAGAAATCGGACCTAATCTTTTCCCCGACGTAATGAGTATCCTGATTCGGTTTAGATTGTACCAATATGCTATTCTTGGAGATATAAAGCAAGCCTTTCTGCAGCTCTCACTTGACTCCAGCGGCAGGGATCTAACACGGTTCTTTTGGTTTTGAGTAATCAAGGACGAAAACGGCCAATTCCACGTCACCGACGAAGTGGTCACCTACCGCTTCACCCGATTACCTTTCGGAATAACCAGTAGCCCTTTCCTCTTGTCAGCTACCCTGCGAGAATTGGCTACGAGGCACATTGATGACTACGCAGTTGCTGCTAGCCTCGTGGACCAGCACATGTACATGGACGATTTTGCAGCATCTACTAACGACGTTGAGGAAATCCAAACAATATACTCTCAGCTCACGGATTTGATGATTATTATCAACATGCCTATGTCGAAGTGGGCCACGAATTCAATCACACTGCAAAACGAGTGGCAAAATGAAAATCTACCCATTCAAGAGGTTACACAGATCTTGGGAATCAACTGGAACACGGGCCATGACACACTGAATCTTTCAGCTATCGATGACTACAAGATGTCTCCAGATGATACTGCCACAAAACGTTCTTCAGATAACATCACGACTATACGATCCTCTCGGACTGTTCTCTCCGGTGACAATAATTGGAAAGATGTTGTTTCAAGAAACGTGGACCAGAGGTATATCATGGCACGAGACTTTACCTTCTGATATTGGGCACGAGTGGTTAGTTTGGTGTTCAAATCTTCAATACGTGTCGGACATTCACACCCCACGTTAGATAGGTGCTCTCAACAAAGACTTGGACAACTATTCTCTACACGTATTCTGTGACGCTTCCGAACGGGCATATGGTGCTGCTGTATACCTTCGATCTCACGCTCACGATACCACTACCGTTCAGTTAGTATGTAGCAAAGCTAGACTGGCCCCTATAAAGAAGGTCACGCTACCACGTTTGGAATTACTCGCTGCACTAGGTGGGCACAAGACTTCTTCGTTACTTCTGCCGTGCTACATCCTGTGAGATCAGTAAAGCAATGCTGTGGACAGATTCAGCTATCATTCTAGGCTGTATACAAAACGACCCGAACCGCTGCAATCGTGTTACAGAAATCACCGGCTGCACTTCACCATCACAATGGTTTCATTGTCCAGGAACGGATAACCCTGCAGATCTTTTATCACGAGGACTACAAGCACAAGATCTAAAATCAGCAGATATTTGCTGGCACGGGCCGGCCTGGTTGAGGGATCCTTCAAGAAGTTGGCCTCCCAAATACAGCACCAAACATCTAACACTTCCAGAGGCTAAGAAGAAACCCTGTCAGGCCCTTGTTGTTACCACACATGAAGCACTCTGTAACTTCGCAAGATTCAGCACCTACAAGAAATTACTTCGGACTACAGCATGGATCCTCCGGTTCATTAAGAACCTTCGGTCAGCGGATAAGAAAAACTGGTGACTTGACAGTGTTGGAACTCGAAGCAAATCGGCGATATTTGATAGCTTCTGTACAACGAGAGACTTTTGGAACAGAATACGAAGCTTTGTTGCACAACACGCCCATCCCCAAAACATCGAAGATCGCCTCTTTTCAACCGTTCCTGCAAGACACATTGATCCGCCTTGGTGGCCGTCTCCACTTCACAACGATGTCGTATGACGAAAAACACCCAATACTTTTAGACGGCGGACATCCCTTCACTTGTCTTCTAATCCGCCATACCCATATCAGACTGCACCACTTGGGATCACGGATTGTGCTCTCCGAGCTGCGAAGCCAATTTTGGATTCTACGAGCAAGGCAAAGCATTAGGAAGGTATTGAATTCGTGTCTGCCTTGTAAGTTATCACGAAACCCTCCTGGACAGGAGAACGAAGCTCCATTACCGACCGATCGTGTACGATACTCCAGACCGTTCACTGTAGCAGGACTCGATTTCGCGGGCCCACTATACGTCCGCCACGATAACACCGTTCGCAAAAGTTATATCCTTTTGCTTACATGTGCTACTACCAGAGCTGTCCACTTGGAGCTAGCGTCGGATATGACAGTAAATAAGTTTCTGATGGCCTTCCAAAGATTCGTCAGCCGCCGAGGCCTACCTCATACCCTATATTCCGACAATGCCACCACTTTTCACGCAGCTCATAGAGAACTTAGAGAGCTTTCTGTGATCTTCCACGACCACGACGCATCGAGCTACCTTTCCACAAATGGCATCCGCTGGAAATTCATCGCACCACGGGCGGCTTGGTGGGGAGGATGGTGGGAACGAATGGTTGGCACTACGAAACGCTGCTTGCGCAAAGTTTTAGGCCGGCGGCAAGTGAATGAGGAAACCCTGTACACCATTCTCGTTAGCATTGAAGCCGCCATAAATTCCCGTCCTCTCCTTCAGGATGAAGGAACTACAGCCTTGACTCCAAGCCATTTCATCCACGGTGACAAGCTGACGACAATCCCTACAGGACCTGAGCCTGCTATTAAGAAGGACTTGAAAAGGGAATACAGGCTCCAGCAACAAGCGGCAGAAGATTTCCAGAAACGCTGGATGAAGGAATATCTTCTGGAACTACGCAACCATCACCACGTACGACAGACATGCGGCAAAACCCCGAACTTCCGGGTAGAGGACCTGGTCCTGCTGCAAGAAGACAACCGTCCTCGCCACGTATGGGGCAGAGGCGTAATCGAGGAACTACGACCTGGACGAGACGGAATACTCAGGACCGTCATCCTTCGCACGCCAGACAGGAACAGGATAATGCGTCCAATTCAGCTGGTCATACCTCTAGAGGTCAACCAGGGTGGGGAGGATGTGAAGGACTGACATATCTTTGTGTGTGTTGTACTTTGTGTATATAGTGTAAAGTGTTCATATCTGTACATAAGTTTTTTGGAGTTAAATAAGATGGCGTTATGTTAGCAAGCTGTGTGTTTCCCTGTGCTCCTTTTCACTCATTCTCCACACCCCGCGACCTCAGAGCTGGCGCGGGGACAGTCACTCCTAGGAATTACTATGGTACTCATTTCCGTTGTAGGCTGGCTGAACCCCGAGAGGTGGTAGTATTGTTTCAACATCATAATCGATTTTGGCCCACTAATGACTCCTCATGATTTCAGCTTTCTTTGGCGCCAGTATTTCTTCATTCTCTTGATCACAGCTTCTTTCTTTTCAGCTGTCCAATGTTATTTCTTCTTGGTTGCTGTTTCTGGCTTTAGGAACCCCTCAAACGTGTGTATCTTATTTTTGAAAGTGGTTCTGTTGCGGATGTCTTGATCAGTGATGTTCATTTCTTGTAGATCCTTCTTGGTGTTAGCAAACCATTTTTCATAAGAGTTTCCTTTTCTATTGGGCTTGTTGAAGTGGTTAGAAAGTTTCTTGAAACATGTCCAGGGGGCGTGGTGGCTCAGCGGTCTAGCTGTACGCCTCTCACCAAGGCGGTCCGGGTTCGATTCCCGGTCAATGCATGTGAGATTTTCGAAGTGAAATGCCATGTCCTGTGGTTCGGATTCCACGTAAAAAGGAGGTCCCGTGGCTCATGATCTCGTGCTTAACGGTCACGTTAAACTACAAGCTTGCTTTTTGAAACATGTCCAAAGAACTTAACCCTTCGTTTTGGTATGGTATCTGAGATTCTGCTGAATGTTTATATGCTTCTTTGTTAC
Organism: Meconema thalassinum; assembly: GCA_946902985.2. Classification (NCBI taxonomy): domain Eukaryota; kingdom Metazoa; phylum Arthropoda; class Insecta; order Orthoptera; family Tettigoniidae; genus Meconema; species Meconema thalassinum. Next base: position 93,142,086 of record OX336394.1, read on the forward strand.
TGCGTAATCGGTATGTATCAGCACATTTGTTTGCTCCGAGAATTTTTCTTATAATTTTTCGTTCCTTTTTTTCAATGTCTTCAATCTTTTTTTTAGTTGTTAGTCCTAGGCATTCCGAAGCATACAGGCACTCGGGTTGAATTACTGTTTGATAGTGTCGTAGTTTAGTCCTAATAGAAATCGCTTTTTGTTGGATGTGTTTTTCGTAACGTGGAAAGTAAGCTCCATTTTCCTGGCTCTCGCATGATTTCCTTCTTTGTCGTGTCCGTTAGGTTGGATTATTTACAACCTTACTTATCTCATCCTCTTTTGTTGTCATTATCTATCTCGGGGCTTCTTTAATGTTGGGTAGTAATAGGAATCTCTGTTTCGCGGGCTTATAGGCCGAGTTCTAAGGATATTTTGTCGTCCTGACGTTTCGCTGAAGACTGCGTTCAGCATGTTCACAGGTTACATTAAGCGGAGTAAAACGCAGTCTTCAGCGAAACGTCAGGACGACAAAATGTCCTTAGAACACGGCCTATAAGCCCGCGAAACCGAGATTCCTATTTCAACGCCAATCGTGAAAGTCTGAATTTTTACTTGGGTAGTAATGTTTATGACATTATTAATAATATTTTACTGGCCAAAGGTATATTTTCATTGTCTCTCATATACAGTGTACATATTTTCACCAAGATCGGGATCTCGAAGTTCGCTATATTCCCTTGTGAGTGCAGTAAGGTACGTTATCCGTGTGTTGTGAATACCTGCGCCTACTGGGAGGTCAAAAAAGTACAACAGGATGTTAAATTGGTCTGGAGTTAAGATTTATTTCACTGACTTGTCATCTTGACAGTACTTAAGGAATTATTGCCACCAGCCACTTTAGTGCTCTTAATAAGTTCGCAAGGTCGAAGTTCTGGACGTCTCGTCCCCAGACGTGGAGGAAGAAAACACTCTTACTTGGACAAACTCTGTCTTCCCTCGTTATTTTTTACGAAGTAATATTTTTCTCCCACTTAACGTTGTTATGGTATGTGTACTGTAACTCACCCCATATGGCCAGCACCTTTCCTTCCCTACTTTATGTGTTCATACAATTGGACGTGACTTCCATTCTTCCTTAATGCCCTTCCTCCTCTTGCGAGAACATTGTTAAAGAATATATTTCTCTATGTCTCTCCTGTGTCTTGACTCTTTGTCTCTCTTCTTATGAAGCACCAAGGTCCAGACAAACACAGGGGAGCCTCAGAAGGCACATATTTCCATATGAAGAGCTTCCACGGCCAGTCTTTTATCGCGAATTGTGCCCATCAGATGAAAGAATAGTAGCAGTTCATTATACACAGTTCTACAGATTGAATAATTCCACTATGAGTTACAATAATTCATTTTATGGAAATTTAAATGTGCCGTACTTCATTTATGGGTTACGAAGACTAAACTGAAAATGTATAAACTGTATTGAGCCCGTTCTATGTATTGTCTTCTTCTCTCGGCCTCGGAATGGATAATCCACGTGACCCTAATTCCTGTAAAAATGGGTCTAGACATTTGGGGGTCTGATTTTCTGATAGGTTGTGACCTGGAGATATTGATTCTGGTATTTACTTTAGGAATCGACCATGTAATTTTTAGCCTAGTTTCAATTTTTAAAAATAGGCTTATGAGATCACCTTTTGTCCGTGTGTGTGTGCGTATGTGTGTGTGAGGTGTGTGTGGGTGTGTCCCCCCTAATAACTTCTAAACGGCTGGAGTGATTTCAATGAAACTCGGTAAGTTCATAGCACTATTCAGGACGACCCCGACCGTGCCCTTCAAATTTAGTTACGTCTCACCAATCCAATATGGCGGATGTGAGAAATATTTCACCAGCATTCAATATCTACGAAACTATTCCCGATATCACCCTGGAATGTTTTACGGTGTTAAAGGGAACTACTAGAAGTTCACCTATGTGACTTTTGAAAAACTGGTAACTACAAAACCAAAATGGCGGCCACGCGAATTTGCAACGTTTAAATAGACGTTTCTCGCGATTTAACCAACCAAACGCAATAAAACTTGGTACAGTATATGTTTATACACATTGTAATGCACCGACATCTAACTTTGTTCAATTGTTTCCATAACCACAAGATGGCGGATGTGCAAAATATTTCACCGGCATTCTATATCTCTGAAACAATTAGCGGTATCACTCTGAAATTTTGTACGGAGATAAAATGCACTACTATAAGTTCATCTATAAGACTTTCAAAAACCGGTTAACAACAAACCGAACATGGCGGCCAAGCGAATTTGAAAATTTTAAATAGACCTTTCTCGCGATTTAATGTTTCAAACGCAATGAAATCTGGTACAGGAAATGTTTATACACATTGTAATGCACTGCTATCTAATTTAGTTCAATTGTTTACATAACCTCAAGATGGCGGCTGTGCGAATTTTAAAATTAAGTTTTTATTTCTTGTGTCGTAATCATGCGATCGAAGTGAAAGTTTGATTAATGAATCTACGCAATAATTTTCCTTTAATGGTACATGACTCTATGGCCTATACATTTAACAATCTAACATGGCGACCATCCAAAATATTTAGACGGCTCTGAATATCTACGAATCTATTATAGCAATCAAACTGATTTTTTTATGTTCATGGGGGCTATGAACTTAAGTTCATCTATAGGGCTTTAAATAACCTGGTGATCAAAAATCCAACATGGCGGCGACGCAAAGTATAAATATTCACATGGTCGTTTCTCGCAATTTAACCATCCGAGTGCAGTGAAACTTGGTACAGCAAGTCTATATGCGAATGTTAATCCACTGACATCTAATTTATTTCAATTGTTTCCATAACCACAAGATGGCAGCTGTGCGAAATTTTAAAATCTCCTTGTTACTTCTTGTGACCTAATCATGCGATTGAAGTTTGAATGCTACACGTACACAATAATCTTCATGTAACAGTACATAACTCTAGGACCTACATATATAAAATCCAACATGACGACCATCCGAAATATTTAGTCGGTTCTTAATATCTACGAATCTATTACAGCAATCAAACTGAAATTTTGTATGTTGATAGTGGCAATTAACATAAGTAGGATATATGAAAATAGGCTGTATAGTTCTTCAGGGAACTACTTGTTTGTAATTAACTTAGCGGGTGTAGATACTCATTTTATAAATAGGTACTTCCCCATCGCTCGTCTTTATCTCTGCTTGCCCTGTTGTGAGCATATTAAATTCTTGCTCCTCAACTACGTAGGTACTAGAATCAATTTATGATTGGAGTACTGCATTTAACCATCTCAAAAATATCAGCCTAATTTTTCCTGTGGTTGGTCAAGTTTTCCCAATAATAACTGCTCTGATTCGGCCTGATTGTCAGGTTCTTCTCGTCACGTGCTTGCTGTGTTAATAGGACACGCCTCTTGCTTGAACACAACAGAATGGTGATTTCCCTTCTTGAGAACTCCCCGTGTTATCATCTCTCTGGTTGCTTCTCCCCGCCTCCCACCTCTGTGGCTTTCTTTACACTAACAGGCTTCTCTTATCAGACTTCAACGTCGTAGTATATCTTCCTTTCACTATGCATTATGCTTTAATGTAATGCATCTATTTCTCTAGGGTACAGCATCTAGATATTTAAAACAAAGAAGTGGTTCATTACATCTGCCTGGTAGTGCAGGGGTAGCTCGTCTGACACTTACCCACAAGGCCACTTCGATTCCCATCTTCGTCATGGATGTTTAGAACAGCCTCTTGAGGACAATTGAGTAGCTGTCTGATTCAAGAGGCAACGACCTTGTTTAATAAAATCAAGATTAATGGCCGAGGGGTCACCTAACACATTACATATATCACTCCACAATTTGCAAACCACATGGCTTAGCAGCAGTAACTTCTTCTTTTTTTCTTTTTTTTGTAGTTCACTACACTATGTCTTATACATTCTCACAGCCACCAATCGAGCTTTAAAATGCACAATCTAATTACTATTTTATTAATGCAGCCGATGGCCATGTACTTTTCTTTTCAGGACCGGTCAGGGAAGGGATATTGGAAGGAAATCGGCCGTGGACCTATTGAAAAGAAGCGTCCCGGCATTTCCCTGGTGGTGAAAATGGGAAACCAAGAAAACCATTTTCAGGACGGCCAAGGTGGGATTCTGACCCACGATCTCCCGATGCCAGCGAGGCGCGAGGAAGCGCATTAGCGCTCTTGGCCACCGCGGCCGCTCATTACATACAGGACGTATACTTTCAGAAATTCGCAGGCCTCCATTCAAACATAAATGAAGAACTTAAGAGGTACACAGGAACTAGTTCGGAACTGAGGTAATCGAAAATCTGGATAACCCGGTAACAAACTAATAAATAAATGTATATCTACCCCTTAATATTCCCGTTTTCAACGGGGTCGAGGATAAGATGCGATGAAAGTATATGTGGAGGGTGTTTTTTAAGGCCAGATCCTCTTCCTGATACCAACCTCATGATAGGAGTTAATGAGAAATGAAATGAATGAAGATGAATGAAACGTGGCAAGGATTAGGAAGGAAGCGGTCGTGGCCTATCTGAAAATTCCATCCCAGCATTTGCTTGGAGTTGAAATGGGGGAAACCTCAGAAAACCATTTCAGGATGGCCGACGGTGTAGCTCGACTCCACGTCAACCGAGTTTTCAAATAGCTTGGTGCCATGGGCTAGCGCTGCGCTTTAGTGAGCGTAGCTACCGCTGTCGGTTAACTAACAAATTAATATAAGCTATTAATCTATACAATCCTTTATATTTTGACATTGAGAAGAATTTGAAAAGAAAGAGTTTTATGGCAAACAAAACACACATTCGTGTTTGACCCCACATCACCAGTTAAGTTACTGTTCGGTAAGTGCTGCTAATTACACTACCGTACTCTGGTTGGTTTGTTCCACAGTTTAGGCGCTGCGACAACGCGGTCATGTAGCCACGTGTACTTTGGGTGTGTGTAGAATCTGTGTGATAAACGGTGTTAATTGTGATGGCTGTATTAGTGTGTGTATCTGTGATTCAGGTAGAAGGACTGCAGACGAACAATTTTTCAACTTTTGCTACCAAATGCTACCGTCCACGACAACTAGGTGCAGACTTGCCTACTAGATGCCATCGCAGCCAGCACCTGGTGGAGAACGTCGGAAAAATAGAGCATTATCAAACTAACCTACACATTTCAGCTTCTATTAGTGTAGTTAGTGGAAGGTTCTTTTTCATGCCATAAATCTATGACATGGGACCGCCCACTTTACTTCCCCTTCGAAGGAAGGCATACTGAGGGATTTTAACGCCCTTAAAAATTCCGACGACTTTGGCCGGGTTTAAAACCGTAATCTTGGGCATAGAAGCTCAACATGCTACCAACTACGCCACCGAAATCACCCTAGTATATCTTAGGTCACCTCTACAAACCTGTAATTGATTTAATTGCTACCTCTGTTACATAGTTAAATTTATAAATACTGTACAGTATGCCCTTGAATTTTGGACTTTATCTAATTTTCTGATCCTTCCTTCCAATAAAAGTACTTTTTCTTCAATCCAAATTTGTATTTTTAAATTATCCCTTAGATGAATTAACACCTTAACCAATTAATTGATTTTGATGTTGTTCAATGTCCCTTTGCCCTTGCTTCTGACGTAGCTTCTTTCTTATATAAATAATTCATGTTTTTTGGGTTAATGCCGTGTTTATTTACATTATAACCATACGTTTCGGAGAAACCTTGCCTCCTTTTTCAATAGAAATCAAACAATGTGGCCAAAGAAAGTATATCAATGAGATTACAAAAGTTACAAAAAATATAGATAAATTCCTCGGTTCGTCACCAGAGAGCAGCTGCCAGAAATTACTGTATGGACCATGGTAGAACGGCGGACAGAGTAGTAAGTAAGGAGAAGGTAAAGGAGGCGGGGTGAAAATAGGCTATAGAGACTCCTCGAAGAATGAGGATGTCCAAAAGAAGAGGGGGGAGGTGGGAGGGTTAGATGGATATAAGGAAACATAAACAAAAGGGAAGTGTATCTGAACGATACCTAACGTCATAGAGGCAACGGAGAAAAAACACATGGAAACTCCTCCAGTGACGAACAAAGGAGAACAAATCCAGGCTCTGTAGCCATAGAGGAAAAAAGTACAATTTGAAATAGGTGAAGAACAGAGAGACTGAGAGGAACTATCCTCCTAGATCCTTAATAACTGGTAGGCAAGTGTCACTTAGCTGATATCCAGTGTCTCTGTTAAAATTATTGGGATTTTTACGAATTTCAACTGCCTCCCTTATAATTCTGGACCAGTTGTGCTTAACAAGGGCAAGCGCATGAGCATCCTTGAAACATACATCGTGCCCTGAAGACAGGGCATGTTCATCTATAGCTGATTTGTCAGGTTGGTTTAGACGGATGTTCCTTTGTCGCTCTTTGATGCGAGTTGCAATGGACGTTTTGTTTGTCCAATGTAGACTTTTCCGCAAGTACAAGGGACTTCATACACCCCAGGTAGTAGTATTGGGGACAATTTATCTTTGTTTAATGCTAAACGTTGACCAATTTTCGTCATAGTGCCGAAATCTGTTTTTATCTTGTGCTTGCGGAGAATCTTAGCAACGCGGTCAGTGGTGTTGTGAATATAAGGGAGGTAATCAGTTCCCCTCACGTCGGAGCTCAGAGAAGGTTGTCTATCCCTCCATCTGGGATGTAGCGACCTATATATAGTGGATTCATTATAGCCATTATCCTTAAACATGGTTTGTAACGCATGTAACTCTTCCTGAAGAGTTGATGCCTCACAAATACGTTCCGCTCTTTTGGCTACAGTTGTTATAATTCCTTGTTTTTGTGCTGGGTGGTGGTGGGAGTCTGCATGTAAATAATTCTTATAATTTTTTGTATCTAATAGAAATAAAAGTAAAACTTTTCTTGGGTGGGTTTACTAACAGGGCGCATGATTGTGTGGAAGTATAAGGGAAAAATATACAGGTTGTCGCAAAATTACATCGACAAACCGAAACCAGATGTTCCGGCCCTTATCTGAAGAAACTTGATACATGACACATATGGCCGGAAACGATCCGTTAAAAATATGTGCGACGTTAAACTTTTAACGAGGCAAATCGGCAGCACCGCGCCGAGAAAGTGCGACTTTTTCCAATGTTTCCGTTCCATACCAGCCGAGGAGAATTGCCGCCACTTCCCGTCTGGCGAACTGGCTCAGTGGTATCGTTCACAGCGCAGAGTGTTCCTTGAACCGAGTCATTTGGTAGCGGTTCGAATCAGAGCCAGCGCAAGTTCTTTCTTTTCATAATTTTTCCATTTTTTTGCCGTGCACGATATCACTGAGCTAGTTCGCCAGACGGGTGTTGGCGGCATTCCTCCGCAGCTAGTATGGAACGGAAACATTAGGAACAGTCGCACTTTCTCGGCGCAGTGCTGCCGATTTAACTCGTTAAAAGTTTAACGTCGCACAGATTTATAACGGTTCGTTTCCGGCCATATGTGTCCTATCTCAAGTAGCTTCAGATAAGGACCGAAACCTCTAGTTTCAGTTTGGCGACGTAATTTTGCAACACCCTGTATGTACCGTCAGAAAGCCTAAAAGTCCGTAGATTAATTTAGCGCAAAAGCAACATTTGAAAATGTTGGAAGATTATGGGTATTCCGGAGCCGGTTACCAATTACTGTTCTTGTATCCAATATTTCATCTACGAAAATAACTTTCGGGTCCCTATGACCCCACATCACCATTTATGTTACAGAATCTCCACATCACCAGTTTATGTCTGTTATTGAAGCCATTTTACTACTCTTAATAAGTTAGCAGGGCGGGTCAAAGTTCCAGACTTCTCATCCCCAAGCGTGAGAGGAAGAAAACACACCGTCCATTATCCTCTTACTTGGTGAAACTCTGTCTTCCCTCGTTATTTTTATTTAAGGAAGTATTATTTTTCCTCCCGCCTTACAGTTGTTATGATATGTGTACTGTAACTCACCCCCTCCCCCCTCCCCATATGGCCGCCGACACCTTTCCACCCTTACTTTATGTGTTCACACAATTGGATGTGACTTCCCCGTCATATTTAACCCTCTTTCCCCTCCTACGAGGACATTGTTAAAGAATGTACTTCTCTTTGTCTCTCCTACTTCTCGACTTTATCTATCTTCTTATGCGGCTCCAGACAGTCACAGGGGACCCTCCGAGGTCATATCTCCTCATAGGAAGAACTTTCACAGCCTGTCTTTTATTGCGAATTGTGCTCATATAAATTAGCATTTTACAGCTTTTCAAGCTAAAGGAACAGAGGACTAACAAACAGAAAGCATTTCACGCCCTTGTAATTTCTCATTCAACTTTCTTCTAATTAACTTTATCTAAGAAGAACTTCTCATTTCTTCTCTACACTGTGTTGTGTTACCAATAAATTATTTGTTTTCTAACTTAAATTATAATTCATTTATCACAAATAAACACAACTGAGTTTAATTACTTTTCTAAGAAGGAATATAAGAGAAGCAGGTAATACTTTCACTGATGATTTTCTCAATACAGGGCGATTCTGAATTATATGAATTCTTAAAATGGATGGTTTTCACATTTCTTAATACACATTTTTGTTAATGTACCTTCATTTCATTCAGGTAATGGACCAATTAGAAGATTATGGTGTTTGAAGTCATCTTTCAGTGTTGTCTTAGTAATCGAAATGTAATGTTTTTCAGTCGGTCAACACGATTGTAGCCAATTGTAATGGGTGGTTCTTTGATCCTGAAAAAAAAAAAAAAAAGAAATTACGTGAGATAAAGAAATACATTTGGTAGGTTGGTTGGTTCCTCAGTTTAGGGGCTGCGACAACGCGGTCATGTAGTCCCGTGTACTTTGGATGTGAGCGTTGCAGTAATACTCGCAGGCCCGACGAGAGGGAGGGGCAAACGGGGCCGTAGCCCTGGGGCCCGGTCTTGCTGAGGAGCCCGCGAAAGTAGGAAAACCCAGAGTAGACACTTTTACGTACTTGCCAACAATTTTGATATTTCATGATATTCAGTGTATCTGAATCAATTATGCTACAAAATACTATCAAGGGGAAATGTGAATAACCATTATCTTCATATTTTCTTGGCCAGAGAAATACTGTAGCAAACTTTCCACTGCTTATAGGGATGAAATTTCTAAATAACATTTCAACTCGACCTAATAACCGATAGGCTACATTAATGTACCTTCGCAAAGTTCGAATTACAGTAGGCTACATAATATTGTGAAAGGCGTTGAACTTGTTCTTGTGATGAGAGAGAGTAAAACCTTCTGTCGATACAACAGGAACGACATTGCAATTGACAATCAAAAAAACTAGTACCTCCGTTCCAAAAAAAGTAAATTCAGGGGGCTTTAAAATTATAAAAAGCAAATTTGGTATTTAGGCTACACGATGTCATGGGACGACAAATGCGGAGGGGGCCCGTAAGTGATAGCCCCAGGGCCCGTACTCGCTCTCCACGGCCCTGGGTAATAGACCTATATTTCATCTCATAATAAATTCTCCTGATAAATCTAGCAACCATGGGGTTACCGATAAGCTGACGATAGATATCCACTCCCATCTCGAGTATTTTTGCATCTCCCATCGTAACGCGGTGAATGATTTCACTCTCATGACTTCGTCGCGGGCTAAATTAGTACCGTAACTTTTCAGGGTGATATTTCAGTCTGCTGATCGTAGTATTTTGAACAGTTTACAGGACGGCTTAATAAGGCAGGCATTTTCATATGAGAGTGTTGAAATAGATCGACACTGAGCTCATGTATCACATGTCCAATGTTCGAACTCCAATATACCCCCAATGCATTAAACATGCAGGCCGCTTCATTGAACTGCTGCCAACTCTAAGCAGTACGAGCGATGCTGTAGCCGTCTGATATTAGCTGAGTCCGCAGAATACAGTCACTGACTCGCAGACTTAAAAATGCAGCACGGCCAGCGGTGACAATATAATCTACATGTAGTCAGAATATCGCATTACCTTCTACACTTAATATTTGTATCGTAATCTTCATATAACTATACATTAGAATGTTTTCATTCCTTAACAGGAATCAATTAAAATTATTTTTATCAACCCTGTTTATTCTGGTAATAACTTGATTTCACAGAGTTATATTTTGGTGTAACATAGACATATCTGCATAGATAACTTCCATAGAGTTTACTGCCGGCGAATATTCAGTAGTTTAGGGGCTCCGGTAGGGTGTATATTTCCCATGCAATTCTTACAAAGTGCATTGCACCTTTTATCAGCAACTATTTGAGGGCACATGTCTGAAAATAAATAGGATATACCTTTGATGATTATTTAATACTTTAACATAGATATTTCCAAAAGTACCGCAGAATTCATTTTTGAAAAATACCTCGAATTTGTGCACTTTTGGAAGTGTTGTCCAATCAAAAATTTACTACCTATGAGGTGTAATACTGTATCCCTGTGTTAAAATGCTCACAGGAACATACTTTCAAGGCTGTAAAAGTTTCAGGTAGTTCATGCTAGTAGTTTCCGAGAAAAGTTACACTAAATCATTCATAATGTTTACTTACGGGGAAATGCTGTCAAAGTTTCAATGCATTCCAGAACCATAACTTGGGTAATCTGGATTGTCCTGAGACGTTCCTTCCAGCCTTCTCTTTAGTTGTCTTCTCTCCTCTCGTGCCTTATCTTCCAGTTCCCTCAATGCTTTCTCTGAAACCCTAATTCTTTCTTTGTCAAGCTTGTACATGCCTCGTATGGTATGATAATGAACGATAATACTCATTTTCTTCAACGCATCACATCTTGACAAGTTACCATTGTTAAAAGTCATTACAGTATCATAAACACAAAATTGAAGAGCATTAAGTGACACAATAGTACATTATGCAACGAGCCTACAATGGCTATAATTAAGACACGAGTATGTATATAAAACGAGCGTATGCGAGTTTTATAATTTCCATACGAGTGTCTTCATTACCATTATAGGTGAGTTGCATACGACTGTTTATGTTCTACGATAATTATAACTTTATTATATGTTTTAAAATAAATATTCATAAATATCTGTTGAGATTGTCACTAGAATTTTGTGATCGGGTGCTACGCTGGGTAGTATATCTCTGATTTCCAAGCTCTCTGACCGACCGACGCATGCGCTCTGTGTGCTTCAATGCCATATGTGCAGATTGAACACCAGTATTCAGTAAAAATGTCACCTAAGTCGTTTGTAAACAACGCGCTGGGTAGAAATTGGATTTGGGGATATTAAGGTACAGTGCTATTTCTTGTCTCTTATTCACCAGTTTATTTACGTGAACATACGGACGGTGCACTTTCGGTAATTTATATAGACATGTTGGATTTTGAGCGCATGTGCGAAGGTATCCTTTTCTAATTGGTCAAACAACTGTTTCTTGAGCTGTGATTGGTGGGAGAAACTGTTTCATAATGAAAAATAGTGTTATAATGACCATCATTATGATACAGTTTTCAGACATATAATAGTCAGGGTCGAACATAAAGACAGTTTTTGTCATTGTTAACCAAACAACACTGTAGGTGCACTCATTTGGAATTTGGGTACGACCGTGCTACGACCAAAGTATCATATTTTCGAAAAAGAAAATTAGATAAATGAAGGACATTTTATTAAATAATATTTTTCTAATAATCCTAAGAAGGAGACCTATTGTGGTTTCCTCACTATGTTGCGTTACATGTTCAAATTAGATATATTCTGGTGGTAAATTGATTTCACAGAGTCATCTATCAGACTAACATAGAAAGATCTGCATAGACAATTTTCATAGAGCCTACTATTGTCGAATACAGTTAACTGTAACGACTGAACTCAAACACCGTTTTTTTTTTTTCTTCAAAGAAATAACTATTTCAGCTAAATAAAGGACGTAAATGAAATAAATGATTTTTTCCTAATAATCCTGAGATAGAGAATTTTGTTGCGATAAATAACTCATAGGCGTTTGTATTGTGATTTCTTCAAAATGTTTTAATGTAATAATGTTATTGGTTTTACGTCTATTTTAACTACTCTGGCTTTTAGAGACGCCGGGGTGCAGGAATTTTGCCCTGAATGAGATCTTTAACATGCCAGTATATCTACTGACATGGCTCCCTCGCATTTGCGCACCCTCAAATGCTAGCTGACTGCGCTTGGATACGAACCTGCAACCTTGGACCCAGCAAACGACAGCGTTACCGCTGAGCCACGAAGCCCGCCTCACAATGTTGTGTTATACGTTCAAGTTACATAAACAGATAATAGTTACTGTACTTCCAAAATTTGGATGTTTTTCGACCACAATCAAGGGAAATCAAGGCTTTAAGCTATTATGTCGTGCAATGCTTGTAATATAAGTTAGAGGATTAAAACGAATGACTCCAGTGAGACTTGAACCTCCCGAGGTCATGGGTTCGTACCCCTCTGGAATCTGCTATTTTAATTCTGTAACTACCATCGTTATGGCTTGCAGTATTTATGATATCACAATAGCTTAAATGCTTCATTTCTAATATTAATACCCTCAATCGTGAATTAAAAATTCTAGTTTCCTAGGGAAGGTAGGAAGGAAAGAAGGAAGCGAGGATGGAGGGCAGGAAGGAAGGAACGAAGGAAGGAAGGAAAGAAAGAATGAAGAAGGAAGGTAGAAAGGAGGGAAGGAAAGAAGGAAGCCATGAAGAAAGGAAGGTAGGAAAGAAGAAAGCAAGGAAGGTAAGAAATAAGGAAGGAAGAAAAGAAGGAAGGAAGGAAGCAAGGAAGGAAGGAAAGAAAGAAAAAGAAGTAAGGAAAGAATGAAGGAAGGAAAGAAAGACAGAAAGAAAGAAAGAAGTAAGGAAGGGAAGAAAGAAGGAAGGAAGGTAGGAAAGAAAGAAGTAAGGAAGGGAAGAAAGAAGGAAGGAAGGTAGGAAGGAAGGAAGGAAGGAAGGAAGGAAGCAAGGTAGGAAGGAAGGAAGGCAGGAAGGAAGCAAGGTAGGAAGGAAGGAAGGAAGGAAGCAAGGTAGGAAGGAAGGAAGGCAGGAAGGAAGGCAGGAAGGAACGAAGAAAGGCAGGAAGGAAGGAAGGAAGGAAGGAAGGAAGTTTGTAGGAAGGAAGGAAGGCAGGAAGGAAGCAAGCTAGGAAGGAAGGAAGGAAGGAAGGAAGCAAGGTAGGAAGGAAGGAAGGAAGGCAGGAAGGAAGGAAGGAAGCAATGAATGAAGGAAGGAAGAAACGAAGGAAGGAAAGAAGGAAGGAAGGAAGGAAGGTAGGAAGAAAGGAAGGCAGGAAGGAAGGCAGGAAGGAAGGAAGGCAGGAAGGAAGCAAGGTAGGAAGGAAGGCAGGAAGGAACGAAGGAAGGAAGGAAGTTTGTCATTTATTGAGAACGTTAACTTTGTGACTATTATCCACAGAACCTCCTGTTCACGTTGAATCTGAACCACTGCCCATGCCATATTTCTCAAAAATCCCTCATACATAATCGGGAATCGAACCAGGTCTGCCTTGGTGGGTGACTAGCAATTTGAATCCTATGCTATAATGCCCCATAATAAAGTAAAAATTGACCAGAGGATAGAAAGTGAGTAGCGGCTGGTCTTGTCAAGAAATCTGGTAGTGGGATCTATAGTAGTTTGGAGCTAAATCGTGGAGCTAACTCGAATCAAGCAGCTTCGATCCTCTTATTTGAGTAAACTTGTCTTAAAATGTAAGACCTTATCTAACAAGCCTGAATGTCGTCTGCTGGTTCCCTGCCCTTTAATTGAGCCTCTCTGACGCCTGAGGGGGAGAAGGAAGGGACGAGAAGCCACGACAGAAAGGAACTGAGATGATATTAAAATACGTAATTAAAGGAGTCAGGAAGCAAACCAATATTGATGCCTGTCACCAACATCTGTTGGACGTAATTAAATATTCAATCGTTGTCGAGTAACTGGGATTATTTCACGTTATTGTTTGGAGAAGTTCTTGACGACTTACACATCATATCATGTTTGATAGGTATTTTTTAATTTATTTATTTTTTGGCTTGATGGTTATTATGACAAAAAAGGGGAAGAATTGCCTTATTTACAAATAAAAATCTAACCATAACCCGATTAAATATTCAAAGTAAGATTTTTGAAATCTTCAACAAAGACATCGAAATCAGAATCTATTTTTACCGTCCTTCGAGAAATATGAGAATTCTTGGTTTTTAGAGGACTTTCTCAACGAATAAGTTAATTTTCATTCTCACGTCCATCATACATTTTAGAGTACCGATACTTAATTATAATTATTATTTTTATTCATTTTCAAAGACTTATCTAAATATTTTATACCGTACATAAAACTTAAATTATTTCCATTATTTTGCTATAGGATATGTCGTGTTTGATGTCGTGTTGGATATAATTCCTGGAAGGTCCTCCGGCACTAACCACTGCAGAAACTGTGCCTCTTGTGCTGGGGAACTGCTCCAGGGGAGAAATGTTAAGAATCAAATGGTATAACACAGTTCACGAAAGGTTAGCTAGTGCTTTACTTCAAAAGAGATTGGAAGTTTACGAAGAACTGCACTGCTTGGCCATGGTAGGCAGCACCAGTCGTATAGATGGTATTGTCATCAATCGTCGGGAGAAGAAAGTGGAGATCAGTTGACCCAACTACACACATCAAAAAAAGTTTTGCATCACCTCGGTTCCCAGATCTCCGGCATATAGACGTTGACTGTGTATATTGTATCCAAGATACAGTCCCTTTGACTGTTCATAGATGTCACTAAAACTGCTCAAAGATGTAAACAACCATGCATGAGTAGGACCTATTAGACGGAGGGGGTACGACAGCCGATCAGTTCCAGTCATTCCACCAGGACGAAGGTACGCTGCTCATGTTGTCTGTAGTTCTACCATGCCTAGAAGGTCAATACCGCAGTTCGATCGCGTCCGCATTGTTACTTTGTGTCAAGAAGGGCTCTCAACAAGGGAAGTTTCCAGGCGTCTCAGAGTGAACCAAAGCGATGTTGTTCGGACATGGAGGAGGTACAGAGATACAGGAACTGTCGATGACAGGCCTCGCTCAGGCCGCCCAAGGGCTACTACTGTAGTGGATGACCGCTACTTACGGATTGCCGCTCCGAGGAACCCTGACAGCAATGCCACCATGTTGAATAATGCGTTTCGTTCAGCCACAGGACGTCGTGTTTCAACTCAAACTGTGCGCAATAGGCTGCATGATGCGCAACTTCACTCCCGACGTCCATGGCGAGGTCCAGCTTTGCAACCCCGACACCATGCAGCGCGGTACAGATGGGCCCAACAACATGCTGAATGGACCCCACGGAATTGGCATCACGTTCTCTTCACCGATGAGTGTCGCATATGCCTTCAACCAGACAATCGTCGGAGACGTGTTTGGAGGCACCCTGGTCAGGCTGAACGTCTTAGACACACTGTCCAGCGAGTGCAGCAAGGTGGTGGTTCCCTGATGTTTTGGGGTGGCATTATGTGGGGCCGACGTACGCCACTGGTGGTCATGGAAGGCTCCGAAACGGCTTTACGATACCTGAATGACATCCTCCGACCCATAGTGCAACCATATCGGCAGAATATTGGAGAGGCATTTGTCTTCATGGACGACAATTCTCGACCTCATCGTGCACATCTTGTGAATGCGTTCCTTCAAGATAACGACATCGCTCGACTACAGTGGCCAGCATGTTCGCCAGACATGAACCCTATCGAACATGCCTGGGATATGTTGAAAAGGGCTGTTTATGGACGTCTTGACCCACCAACCACTCTGAGAGATTTACGCCGAATTGTCGTTGAGGAGTGGGACAATTTGGACCAACAGTGTCTTGATGAACTTGTGGATAGTATGCCACGGCGAATACAGGCATGCATCAATGCAAGAGGACGTGCTACTGGGTATTAGAGGTAGTGGTGTGTACTGCAATCTGGACCACAAATGCTGAAAGTCTAGCTGTATGATGGTACAACATGCAATGTGTGGGTCTCATGAGCAATAAAACGAGCTGAAATGTTGTTTGTGTTGATCTCTATTCCCTTTGTATTTAACGGTTCCGGAACTCTTGGAACCGAGGTGATGCAAAACTTTTTTTGATGTGTGTATTTGAATTGAAACCTCCAGGAGAAGTAGACAAAGAGGAAGAGAGAATATAATTATGAACTCACGATTCCGAATTTTTTAGAAATATTTCAGGTGAATACAATAGCAGTTACTGGCTTATTTTTCGGCTCTAGGGGTACTATTTGAAAGCTATTTATTAACTGGAGATGAATTTGTGAAATTGAAAGAAGAAGTTCAAGAAGAAATAGTTATAGGAATCTCCAAATCATCAGTAGCCATCCTAAGAAACCATTCCTATGGACCATTTTAAAACAACTAGCTTTGTAATAACTCTTGTTTTACGATCACTTTGTTATACAATCACTGTATCGGTATTCATAAATTATGTATATTATTCTGTGTCGTTTGGCAAACCCCCTAAGGGTCAGACAAATGAGGAAGAGAAATAATTAATTAATTAATTGATTGATTGATTGATTGAATAAATAAATAAATAAATAAATAAATAAATAAATTGATTGATTGATTGATTGATTGATTGGTTCATAGAATTAATAAAATTTAACAATGAGGGTGTTAGAGTAATTTTAAAGGATTCTTTTGGTAATCAATTTCTATCCCTGTAAATTACATTCAGGTAACCCTTAAAATGAGTTTTTGTTGTTGATTTATTTGATCGGTTCGGATTGATGGTCATTTATCCCCGTATAGTTGGGTGTATATAGAATTTTTGTCTGGAAACCTGCGTTATTTTGATTGCTGTATTAGTGTGTGTATTTATACTTTCGGTGAGGAGTGGAAAGGAGTCGACCGTGGCCCTAAATTAGGAACCTTCCCGGCTTTGTCTGTCATGGGAAGCCACGGATAAATCAGTTCCGGGATGGTTGAGGTGAGAATCGAACCCACCTCTTTCCAGTTTTGTATCACAAAGCTGAGTGTACCCTGCTCCAGCCTTCAGACCAGAATTTATTGGCAGATACTAAATTCGAACCCGGACCTCCGCGACGCCAGCCGCTGCACCATGAGGTTGTCTATTCAATGTGGTAGTTGCATTACATTGCAGAAAGGTCATCTTATCTCCCTTAATGTGTGCATTGTGTCACACTACATGACTGCTAGGGGTAGCTGGCAGTCCGGAGATTGAAGGTTTGAATCCCGGTGCTGATAGCAGCCATCTTGATGGTTGTATTTCCAGAAGTTTGTCACACCTCCGTCTAAGCGTAAGCCGAGATACTACCTTATTTACATTCCTGATACTCCTATCCCAATAATGTTTGAACTAATTATTTACAGTTTCACACATGATTCGAGTCATCACAAACCTAAGTTTATGCGGCTGATGCCAGTATTTCCCAATCCCCTAAAGTGTTTTAACAACCACAACAAAACTTTTGTTGTCTCCCTCACTGCTACCAACAGAGCAGGAATAATATTAACGCCGTAGCGCGCACTGCGGTAACTACAAAATAACTTCAACACTCCGCCTTGCGGTGAAACTCCTAAATATGCATCCAACTGCACTCTCTTTTATTATAAAATATATGCCAGCAAGGTCTGTTTTATTAAATTCTACTTTGCCTAACGCTCATCCTATTCGCTAGAGCGCAAACGATATATTTTGCTCCCCGCTAGTCACCTCAATTAAGGGAAGCCGCCATGTCCTATGCTGCCCATGTTAATTTTTCCTCAGAAACCATTAACACAAACTAATTGCATTTATTCAGGGAACAACCAAAAGGAGATATGTTTAAGGTGCGTCAGACGGATAAAGGGCCTACGATAGTAATGGAAACAGTTCCTGAGCCCATAGCATACACTTTCATAAGTCATTCCAACCTCATTCAGTTTGGTTCAGGTATAATGTTAGTATTTTCAAAAGCCTCAAATAAATTATTCCGATAACAGATGGCGCGCAGGATGACATGTGAACGACAGCAGGCATAATAGTTCACCGCTTCAGTAGCGGTGTGAAGGGCACTAAGCCAACACCGTAGTAAAGGTTACCAATATCAAGATAAGTGAACATTATAATTAATTAATAGTTCACCGCGTCAGTAGCGGTGTGAAGGGCACTAAGCCTACATCATAGTAAGGAGTACCAAGATAAGTGAACATGATAATTATTTAATAAATACCAAGTGAGTTAGTCGTGGTCGTTACGGCGTGGTTGCAGGCAGTCGCTCACATCCGGGAGGCGAGGAGGTTCGAATCCCTCCACCGGCAGCCTTGAAGATGGTCTTCTGTGGTTTCCCATCTTCCTTCCAGGCAAATTTCGGGGTTGGTCCCTAACTATAGGCCACAGCCACTAGCTTCCAACTCCTCGTCCCTACATTCACATTTTCCTCCCCAGACAACACTCCACACGCCACGGTACTTGTAGCTCATCCCACGGGTGTCAGCGTTGAAGAAGCTACAAACTCTGGCGAGGCAAACATGTCCTCGGACACTCCCGGCAATAAAAGCCATATGTTAAAAAAAAACGCGTCAGTAGCGGTGTGAAGGCCACTAAGCCAGCATCGTAGTAAGGATTACCAATACCAAGATAAGTGAACATAATAATTATTTAATAGTTACCGGGTGAGTTAGCCGTGGTCGTTACGGCGTGGCTGCAGGCAGTCGCTCACTTCCGGGAGGCGAGGAGGTTCGAATCCCTCCCCCGGCAACCTTGAAGATGGTCTTCTCTGGTTTCCCATCTTCCTTCCAGGCAAATGTCGGGGTTGGTCCCTAACTATAGGCCACAGCCACTACCTTCCAACTCCTCGTCCCTACATTCACATTTTCCTCCCCAGACAACACTCCACACGCCACGGTACTTGTAGCTCATCCCACGGGTGTCAGCGTTGAAGAAGCCACAAACTCTGGCGAGCCAAACATGTCCTCGGACACTCCCGGCAATAAAAGCCAAATGTTAACACAAAAAAAAAACGCGTCAGTAGCGGTGTGAAGGCAACTAAGCCAACATCGTAGTAAGGAGTACCAATACCAAGATAAGTGAACATTATAATTATTTTCTCTAGTGCATGGCAAAACCTGTGAATTAGTATATTATTGTTACATGGTATTACAGTGTGTTATTCAAAATTATACACGTGCATATACACCGTTACTCACGTAATTCACAACAACCTAACGTACGACGAGAATCAAACGAATCATTATAATTAACTTAACGATACTATTGCACTACAATAGTGAATTTACATTAGTTAAAATTTATATTTGAACACAGCGTTCTGATAATGGCCACTTGAGGATCGAAACGTGTAATCCTAAATTCCCCCATTTAATTATTGTGAATAGTAGAGCCTCAGTGGCTTAGGCGGCAGCACGCCTGCCTCTCACCGCTGGGTCCGTGGTTCAAATCCCGGTCACTCCATGTGAGATCTGTGCTGGACAAAACGGAGGCAGACAGGTTTTTCTCCGGGTACTCCGGTTTTCCCTGTCAAAATTTCATTCCAGCAACACTCTCCACTATCATTTCATTTCATATGTCATTCATTTAATCATTGACCCAGAGGAGTGCGTCAGGCCTCGGCAGCCGGCACAGTTCATATCCTCGCCGCTAGATGGGGGCTTCATTCATTCCATTCCTGACCCGGTCGGAGACTGGAAGCAGGCTGTGGATTTTCATTTTTCAATTATTGTGAATAGTAACAAATACATCTAATATTTTCCAGAAGTGTTTTTATGTATTAAATTTGTATTTTGTACCCCACCCATTCATTGGGCACAATCGTGTTGACCGACTGAAAAACTTTAACACTGGCTTTTTAACAAGACGACGGAGCGGCTTCGGTTGCGTAGTTGGTAGCATGCTGAGCTTCTATACCCAAGATCGCGGGTTCAAACCCGGCCGAAGACCGTTAAAAATCCCTCAGTATGCCTTCCTTCGGAGGGGAAGTAAAGCTGGCGGTCCCACGTCATAGATTTATGGCATGAAAAAGAACATTCCTCTAACTACATTTGTGGAAGCTAAAATGTGTAGGTCAGTTTGATAACGCAATATTAGTTCCAAAGTTCGCCACCAGGTGCTAACTGTGATGGCATTTAGTAGCCATGTCCACAGTTAGGTGTCGTAGATGGTAGCATTTGATAGCAAAAGTAGGAACTACTTGAAATAATCGTCTGCAGTCCTTCAACCTGGATCACAGATAACACACACTAATATACAGCCATCACAATTAACACCGTTCATCACACAAATTCTACACACACGCAAAGTACACGGGGCTACATGACCAAGTTGTCGCAGCCCCTAAACTAAGGAACCAACCAACCAA
The DNA here is from genome assembly GCA_946902985.2 of Meconema thalassinum. Lineage (NCBI taxonomy): Eukaryota > Metazoa > Arthropoda > Insecta > Orthoptera > Tettigoniidae > Meconema > Meconema thalassinum. The sequence goes on from OX336394.1 coordinate 93,162,481, forward strand.
CCAACATGATGATGGCTTCGGCAGTCTATAGACGGTGCATTAGATCATTTTTAATAGCCTATTTTCAATTTTGAAAAAATAAGCTTATGAGATCACATTTTGTCCGTGTGTGGGTGCGCGTGTGTGTGTCCCCCACCCCCCTAAATAACTCATAAACGGCTGGAGAGATTTCAATGAAACTCGGTAAGTTCATAGCACTATTCCGGGTTACCTCTCACCAATCCTACATGGCGGCTGTGCGACATATTTCACCAGCATTCAATATCTCCGAAACTATTACCGGTATCACCCTGGAATTTATTACGGTGATAAAGGGAACTACTAGAAGTTCACCTATGTGACATTTGAAAAGCTGGTAACTACAAAACCAATATGGCGGCCACGCGAATTTGCGACCTTGAAATACGCGTTTCTCGCGATTTAACCAACCAAAGTTGGTACAATATATGTTTATACACATTGTAATGCACCGACGTCTAACTTGGTTCAATTGTTTACATAACCACAAGATGGTGGATGTGCGAAATATTTCACCGGCATTCTATATCTCTGAAACTATTAGCGGTATCATCCTGAAATTTTGTACGGAGATACAGGGCACTACTGTACGTTCACCTATAAGACTTTCAAAAACCGGTTAACTTCAAAACGAACATGGCGGCCAAGCGAATTTAAAAATTTGAAATAGACCTTTCTCGCGATTTAATGTTCCAAACGCAATGAAATCTGGCACAGGAAATGTTTATACACATTGTAATGCACTGGTATCTAATTTAGTTCAATTTTAAAATTAAGTTTTTATTTCTTGTGTCGTAATCATGCGATCGAAGTGAAAGTTCGAATAATGAACCTAAGCAATAATTTTCCTTTAATGGCACATGACTCTGGCCTATACATTTAGCAATCCAACATGGTGACCATCCGAAATATTTAGACGGCTCTGAATATCTACGAATCTATTATTGCAATCAAACTGATTTTTTTTTTGTTCATAGGGGCTATGAACTTAAGTTCACCTATAGGACTTTAAATAACCTGGTGATCACAAATCCAACATGGCGGCGACGCGAAGTATAAATATTCATTTGGACGTTCTCGCAATTTAACCATCCGAGTTCAGTGAAACTTGGTACAGTAAATCCTTATACGAATGTTAATCCACTGGCATCTAATTTATTTCAATTGTTTCCATAACCACAAGATGGCAGTTGTGCGAAAAATTAAAATCTCCTTGTTATCTTGTGTCCTAATCATGCGATTGAAGTTTGAATGCTACACGTACACAATAATCTTCATGTAACAGTACATAACTCTAGGACCTACATATATAAAATTCAACATGGCGACCATCCGAAATATTTAGTCGGTTCTCAATATCTACGAATCTATTACGGCAATCAAACTGAAATTTTGTATGTTGATAGTGGCAATTAACGTAAGTAGGATATATGAAAATAGGATGTATAGTTCTTCACGGAACTACTTGTTTTTATCATATACCCCGTTGGCTCTCAAGTACTGAGACGATCTCTCTTAGTGTTCTGCCATCTGTTGGCCATAATGTAGTACTACTTGAGTTTGTACTTTTGCTTCCGGAAGTAACTAACAAAGCATTTTGGAGACATCTGTTCTCTACAACTGGCATTCATCTGTGATATAAATAAGCATGGCAGAACAAGATTTCAGATCTGAGAATCCTTCAGTTATTTCTGACTAATATGAAGCTATAAGTATTACTTGCCTACCCATTTTGGTAAATAATTATATTTTGGGCTCTTTACTTTGCTATGGTGCAAGTGTGGGACTTACTTCCTCGGCGCTACAGCCTGGGGTAGGCTTTGGCCTCTCCCACGATTCCTCGCCGTTCGTCCCTTTTAAGAGTTTTCTCCCACGATCTTCTAACCCTCATAGTTCTCAGATGTACTCCTAAGTGTTGTAGCCATCTTTTGCGTGGTCGTCCACGTCTCCTCTTCCCTTCCATAGTTCCATGTAATATCTTCTTTGGTGTTCTTCCTTCATTCATCCTCTCTACATGACCCAGCCAGTCCAGACGTCGGGACTTAATAAATTTCACTATAGCAAGTGTGGCACAGAAATTTTAAATTTTGTTTCGTCTAAAAGTATAAATTAATATAGACCTAGGATTTTTAAATTAAATTTAGATTAATAATGACCAAACAATTGTAAACATTTTAAGCCTCTCGCCCCCATGATAAGTTATAAATGATGACTTCTACATTTTCCTTTACATGCGAATGGACAATCTCATCACTTAACCCGTTGACCTGAGGCTTAAATAACTATATTTTCGTTTTGGTCAGCCCTTATATCCTGTCGCTTACTGTACTTTGCTTCCTACCATGAACTTCACCCTGCAGAAGTAACAGGTCCATAGCTTTTGGAACACTCATGTTATTTCTGGTTATAGGACATAACGTACCACTTGAAAGAGTGGGAAGTATTTAGGGTGCAAGAAACCCTAACCGAACGGCCACTTCCTCGGTATTGCTCAATTAATCCTGATAATAAATACGTGGGCAATAACATAACATTAACTAATATAAAATATGAGAGTTTTTGGATTCCCATCACCCTTTATCCGTGCTTTGGACTGGCAAAATGTTTATAAACATTTTGGCGTGTTTAAAATCATCTGTGGTAAAGCTCTGGTCAATTTTCGTTTTTTTTACTTCGTTTATTTTTAATATTTTTAAAATTTTTAAATTGTTTTTTGTAGGTTTTATATCCTAGCGAATAGCAAGTTCGTCATGGGATGTTTCATTCTAAGTGTTTAGCAAGTTCGCCATGTGAAGTTTCATTCCGAATATGAGAGAGCTCTGAAGCAAGATTTCAAGTTTCCATTCTCTTCATACCGCTTCATTATTCTGTCAAGCCTTTCATCATACTTGACATATTTCTTCTTTCTCTTTGAACTTTCAATGTACAGTTGGTACTTCATCCGTCGAAGTGCGCACATAAACCGCCCTTATTCGTTGTAAACAACTCCATGTTACAATACCAAAATATTTAAAGCCGCACAGTGTGATCGCCACTGATGTTTATGTGGTAATGAACCTGTAACTGGGATGCCCGTCTGACATCAAGTGGTACGTTATGTCCTAGCGTAAATATTTGGGAATTACGGGAAATCCGTTCTTATGTAGATAACGACCTAGGTGATACGTTATGTCCTCGAATAGCAAGTGGTACGTTATGTCCGGACACCGTTATTTCTATATTATTTGCGGTCGGGTCAGATTTACCCATGGCGCCAATCCTCGCGTGACAATTTTCGGCTAGCATTAGTCGGAACAATCTGTAACAAATAAGGAGATAATCCAACTGGTTAGGTGCAGTACAATAACATAGCTCACGTTGTTGTTGACCCATGTTTAGGATCTAGGGAAACATTGGTCATCAGCTCGTTTGTTCCAGAAAATCGAGATGACTGCTTTACCGCCACTATCAAGGACAAGTATTCGGTTTCGAAAATTATTGTCATTTTTCTGCATGTTAATTTTGAAAAATATAAATAAACCTCATTTATGTTGAGAATAGTTCATAGGAAGACACCAGGTGTTAAATTACTTCATTTAATTCGTACGACTACGACCAAAAGGGAGTGAAACACTATGGGTTAAAATTACCCGGATCCAGACCTCGTGTTACATTTTTTCACGCCAGTTCTCAAGGGTTAAACCGGCTGTACCACTCCTTAATCTATGTAATGCCCATAGCATCGTCACCGAAAGCCATCTGAATCTTCCGAATGGTTTCCATCTGGCTGTCGCCCAGTTTCTGGCAAAATTTGATGCAGTAGCGCTGCTCCAGTCGTTCCGTCATTTTCCTTGCAATGAAAAACCGACCGCACCTCACTCAAATAATGCTGCTTGCCAGCAACAGACGCTATCGACAGGCGGGAAAGAAATCACGCATGCGCACGCTTGATTCAAATCCATCAGGTTTTCGCAAAAATTAAATATGGTCAAATATTTTCGTTACAGAGTAGTAATGACGACTATATTAATGTGTATATTTTTAGCGGATTCAGTGCCGTAGTTGGTAGCATGCTGAGCTTCTATGCCCAAGATCGCAGGTTCAAATCCGGCCGAAGTCGTCGGATTTTGTAAGAGCGTTAAAAATCCATCAGTATGCCTTCCTTCGAAGGGGAAGTAAAGCCGGTGGTCCCATGTCATAGATGTATCGCATGTTAAAGAGCCTTCCACTAATTACACCTGTGTGAAGCTAAACTGTATAGGTTAAGAATGTAAATACCACTCTTAGGTTCCTACGTTCGTTGCCAAGAGCCGACTGCGGTGGCGTCTGGTAGCTAAGTTCTAAACTAGTAGTCGTTGACCGTGGCGTTTAGCAGCAAAAGAAGGAACTACGGTATTTGAAAAATTACTTACTTGAATTGAAAAACAGATAACACACAATAATACAGTCATCACAATTAACACCGGTTATCAGACAGATTCTACACACACCCAAAGTACAAGGGGATACATGACCGCATTGTTGCAGCCCCTAAACTTAAGAACCAACCAACCAATGTGTATATTTGTAATTCTGATAAGGATTGGGAAGGAGATGGCCATGGCCTTAGGTTAGGAACCATCCCAGCATTTGCCTGGGAGTGGGGAACCACACGGAAAGCCGCTCGCTATGGTGGAAATCGAACCTGCCTCTTCTCAAGTTTGGCCTCACGATGCTGAGGGTACCCCGTTCCAATCCTCAGACCAGAATTAAATTTCTGCGAAAAAAAAAACAAGAATCGAACCCGACCTATGGGGCGACAGCCATGAGGAATGAACAACCCTTATTCTGTGCAAGATTATTGAAGTCTTGTGATGCATAATTTCTAAACTTAGTGTGTATAAATCAACCGCTAGCCTTCCATTGCACATTTAGAACCTAGCTATTACAGTTAGTCCTACTCCACGCAAGCAGCAGCGAGAGTATGCTTGAATATGTAAATGCTCCCAAAAACTGCGTGATTAAATAGCAGAGCGACCTAAATCCAGTGCTGGTGGCTGTGTTATCCAACAATAATACCACTGAGCGGAGACCACATATGTGCTAGAGACATTACAGGGAAAGTATTTGCTAAAAATTCAGACCTAGTATGTAGGTAGTAAAGACACAATGTTCACATTGTTTCTAATGCAATGGAAATTTTCTGCATGTTTCGCTCTAAATGGATCGCATAAACATTTTAATTAACGTAACTTGAAAATGGTCTTACAACTTCATTAGCTTTGTATTTTTAACCAAATCGCGGTGTAATGGCAAGCATTATGGCAGCAACGACAGGCGAGCTAAACCCCATTCCGAAAGAGGCTTTCTCGAAATGCTTCCAGCAATGGCGGCACCACTGGGAGAAGTGTGTGGAGTCCCAAGGAGACTACTTTGAGAATGATTAGGTTACCAACGCTCCAGGTATGCCAGTTATTTCTCCCGGCCAAAGTTCGGATACTTTTCTAACAGGCCTCGTGTAACACAGGATCAGACAAGGTTCCACACACACCAAATACACAGGGCTAAATGAATGCGATGTCCAAGCCCCTCAATTGAAACAACACAACAATAATGGAAATTCCGTACTACAAGGCTTCAATATAAATTTGTACAGAATCAGGGTTATTGATTTACCCCGGCTCTGCCTAAACATGTAATTCTGGTCTGAGGGTTGGAACGGGGCACACTCAGTCTCATACGGCAACATTTGAGAAGGGGTGGATTCGATTCCCACCTCAGCCATCCTGGATGTGGTTTTCTGGGAGTTTTATTCCATACAAATACCGGGGTGGTTCCTAAGTTAAGGCCACGGCCACATCCTTCCCAATCCTCACCTCAATTACAAATACACACACTACAAGACACCAAAATAACACAGCTTATCAGATAATATGTACACACACCCTAGTACACAGGTCGACCTGTTTAGGTGTGTACTAGTTGTTGATTCAAATACAGTAGAGTCTCGCAAACTCGGCATTCGGTAACCCGGCACTCCGGATTTCCCAGCCACCCTGACAGGAGAAAAAAAAAACATGATTTTTGTTTGTTTTTGTGTTTCCGCACAGAGCGTTATTATGTTTTCTTTCGTCTTCTCCGTCTTCTCCGCTATAGACATTCTGTTTCTTCGCCGTCTTCGTGACGAAGCTTCAAGAAACTGGTTTCAAAGCGAAAAGCAAAAGAACATTAAGTTACTTACATTTTTGCAAAAAAAGTAAATGGTAATTTTCATTAAGTGAAAAAACTATTTGCTCACAGGAATTGTTTTATACATATAGGCTACTGTATAGTGTACATATTATAAAGATAATGTGTAGGCCTAGTTGTTCTAAGTTTTCTTTTATAATTTAATTGTTTCCCTTGATTTTTATGTAGTACAGTACTGAACTATATATTCAAATACTGTAATTGTAGTGGCTTAATCGTTTTAAAACTTGTGTTTCTGTTAAAAACAAATAAATGTACTGCATTGCATTACTTTCAAACCAATACAAACAGCTTATTTCTTCTTTTTAACACATTTCCCGATAACCCGGCATTTTCGCGAACTCGGCCACCCTTCGGTCCACATTAGGCCGAGTTTGCAAGACTCTACTGTACGGGCTTTACGACGTGATGATGTAGCGCCCAGTACTGTATTTGCGTGCGTATGTAGATATTGTCTAATAACTTGTGTCATTGTATGTGGCTGTAGTAGTGTGATAGTTTTAAATTGGAATTATAGTGCGGGTTAGAGGTGCCGATGGCCATAACTGAGGCACCATCTCGGCATTTGCTTTGAGTAGAAGTAGAGAAACACATAAGAGCATTTCTAGGATGGCTGAGATAGAAATCCAGCGTACTTCTTCTCAGTTGTGCCTCACTAGGCAGAGTGATCCCAGCAGAGACAGGAATCGAACCCGGATCTCCGAGGCGATAACCAACACTAGTCACTACGCCAAGATGTTGGACCTCATGGTGGAGGAAGAAATTGATGAATGCAACCAGAGATGTGTAATCCAATGGAAGTTACGGGCCAACTCTTAAGGTGGGTGGTAGCCGAGAGAAGCCACGGACAGTACAATACCAGACTGCTCATATATTCATGAGATAAACAGCTGATTTATAACACAAGTACGTAGTAGTATGTACCTGATAAAGCATAGGGTTTTTTCTCCACTGTGTTAAATCACAACCATTTAGCCTGCTTCATGGAAATCTGTACTCTAGGAAAGATAAAGAAAATATATTCGGACCTCAGTTGATACGTCTCGTCAGCCAAACCTTTGTATGGCCCTTATATCATTCAAAACAAGGTCAATTTTTACCTAATAAATTTTGGAAGAAATAGCGTTCTGGTTCGTTAAAACAAGAAAGTAACAGACAACAATCATCTACCTGTTAGCGATGATACTTAAGGTTATATTTTATTATTATTCTTTCATAATGTTTTCTTTCGTGTGGCTTCCTAAGAGGCCAAGTGCAGGTCTTTCTAGTTGACGCCCGTGGGTTACCTGCGAGTCGTAATGAGGACGAAGTGATGATGAAGACATCACAAAATCCCTTATCGCCCGACCGGGAATTGAACCCGGGACCCTTAGGGCCACAGTCTATCACGCTAACCAATTTGCCACGGAGCCGGACACTTAAGAGACTTCATGAAAGGTAAAGGGAATTCTTTGAAGAGAACTTCAATCTCCTTGTAACCTGGAAGAAAAATGGTATTTCTACTCTCTTCTGGAATTTTATGGTGTAGAAGCCATTTTTAGTGTTGACTTAGTAAACGAATGTTTGATGCTTTTCAGTTGGTCAACATGATTGTACCCAAATGAGATGGGTTATTCCCTAAACCTGAAAAATATTTACATGAGATTAATAAATAAACTTGGATGACCAGTTTCGATCGTCAAGTGATCATCATCAGATCCATCACACTGAGGCTACACAATTTGTATGTCTGAAAGTATAGGTAAAAACATTTACAACACGTACACTTCCTCAGCCGCGGTACCAGCTGAGACAGTTCAACTCGTCAATACCTGCCAGCTACAGTCAATGTGATGCTCTGTTAAATTACTGAAAGTGGTGATTGACCTGCAAACCCGCCTGTTCAGAGTGAATATATGATTGTAGTCAAATGGTCAATTGAGGTTGCATTGCACAGGCCACCCATCTGACCGAGTCTTGCGTCTCCTAGTAAGAGCAGCCGTCTTCATCACTATGTAGCCTGAGTGTGATGGATCTGATGATGATCGCTTGACGATCGAAACTGGTCATTCAAGTGTGAGCATTAATCTCATGGTTTTTTTTGGAGGATTAGGCAATAATCCATCTAATTTAGGTACAATCGTGTTGACCGACTGAAAAGCATCAGACTTTCGTTCTCTTCTGGAATGTCGAAAATTTCCACGCATCTCAGGCAAGTCAGTGGGATTCAAGCTGCCTCTCGGGGTAAACTGAAGAGGAATTGGTCTCACCATGGTAAAATGTGTTGACTCACTTTAAAAATGGAGTAGGTTTTCGAGTCTTCCGGGTCAACAAGGTATCCAGAAGCTGTTAATCCATCACATGGTGGAGGAATGTCCTCTTGACAGAATACAGGGGTAATTCTGAACACCTCCTTGTTGCGATATGGTCAATTTAATCGTCAATTTGCAATTTGTTTTGATTCAATTTATAAATTGCGTAGACATTAACCATTATGAAGATGGCATTATTATCCGTGTTAACTGATATTATTATCAAATTATAAAAGCCGCCTTGTCAAACACTAGAATGTAGTTTAACCCGCGAGGACTGGCGCAAGGGTATTTTTCACCCGGGGCTTAAATAATGCTCTATATTTTCGTTTTGGTCAGCCCCTATTTCCTGTCGTTTACAGTACCTTCCTTCCTAGCCTTGAACTTCACCCTGCAAAAGAAACATGTCCATAGCTTGTAGAACACTCAAGTTATTTCTATGTTATTTACGGTTGGGTCAGATTTACCCATGGCGCCAGTCTTCGCGTGACAATTTTTGACTCATGTTAGTCGGGACAATATCTAAAAAATAAGGGGGAAAATCCAAATATTTTGGTCCAATACAATCACATAGCTCACGTTCTTGTTGATCCATGTTTAGGGTCCAGGTCAAATATACTGTTCGAAAATTATTGTCATTTCTCTGCATGTTAAATTTGTAAAATACAAATATATCACATTTTATAATGGGAATAGTTCATTGGATGACACCAGGTGTAAAATTACTTCATTAAAATCCGTACGATTACGACAAAAAGGAAGTGACACACTATGGGTCAAAATGACCCGGCGCTAGTCTTGGTGTTATATTTTTGCACGCCAGTTCTCAAGGGTTAATAATTAAATTACACGTACATGTTTCGTCAGCGTGAAAAAATCTTATGCCCGTTGCTCACGGTGAAATGTTTCTTAAAATTTATTTTACAACTAATTTTATAAAAATTTGACGAAAGCAAGCTGTGTTGTTCACGGTAAAATTATTTTATAAAATCCATGGATGTATCACCGATAAACTTCTGAACCAAGAATCAGCTGTTCAACACACATTGGTTTGAGAGTATGGCTCCAACAAACAAAGCAAAAATTGCTGCTTTACCTACAATTATATGTCATACAGTGGTAAAAAGAAAAGGAAGAAAAGAAATGCTAGGAAGTACTGGACTCGGAAATGGATAAAAAGAAGAGAAGAGTATAGGAATGCTGTCCTTGGTCGAAAATGAGTTGAGGTTAGAAGATCAGAATTAATATAGGAATTTTCTAAGAATGGAGGAAAGCAGTTTAAAAAAACTCCTAGATCTTGTTGGTCCCAAAATTATTTGACAGGTTGCTAACATGAGGCAAGCCATTTCTCCTGAAATGAGACTGCGAGTTCGAAGCCCGTTTATCTTCGCCTTCACATCATCCTGGCTTGTGTTCGGTCGAATTTGTGAAACATATTCGGCGATTGAGATTTCTGCCTCCCTTCTTGCATTTCTATTGTGGTATATGGGCATTTTAACCTCATACAAACACTGATATTTCTGGTACTCGTCCAGTCAAACACTAACAGCTTCCTTTGTCCAGTTCCTCTATGGTCCAGCCGGAGCCTGCCATTTTTGAAGTGTTTGTTTACAAGCGAGCTTCACAATCTTCTCACCACGTGGCGCCAGCATCATCTTCATGTCAGCTTCTATTTTACGGAATAGAACATGTCCTATTTTATGGAAAGTTTTATCAAAGGTTTTATAAAACTTGAATTTGACCGTGAGCAACAGAAATTTTATAAAATTTAATTATTGTACGATAAATTTGAAGGAAAGTTTCACCGTGAGCAACGGGCATTAGAAACTATGTTAACAAACAAAGAAGAAACAAAAATGGATATCCTTACAAAAATTCTTTGATCCAAATACTTGGATAATTGAGCTATGATACGAATTGCATTAACCATTTGGACAGCAAATTTAAACAGAGCTACCTACAAGTAAATGCCCGTTGCTCAAATTTCCCTTCAAATTTATTGTACAATAATTTAATTTTATAAAATTTCTGTTGCTCACGGTCAAATTCAAGTTTTATAAAACCTTTGATAAAACTTTTCATAAAATTGGACATGTTCTATTCCATAAAATTAATTTTACGAAACGAACCAATCAGGGAAGCTGACATGAAGATTATGCTGGCGCCACGTGGTTAGAATATTGTGAAGCTCGCTTGTAAACCAACACTTCGAAAATGGCAGGCTCCGGCTGGACTAAGGAAGCTGTTACAGTTTTACTGGACGAGTACCAGAAATATCAGTGTTTGTATGAGGTTAAAACGCCCATATACCACAATAGAAATGCAAGAAGGGAGGCAGAAATCTCAATCGCCGAATATGTTTGACAAATTCGACCGAACACAAGCCAGGTTGATGTGAAGGCGAAGATAAACGGGCTTCGAACTCACTTGCAGTCTCATTTCAGGAGAAATGGCTTGCCTCATGTTAGTGTCCTGTCGAATAATTTTGGGACCAACAAGATCTAGGAGTTTTTTATAACTGATTTCCTCCATTCTTATGAAATTCCTATATGAATTCTGATCTTCTAACCTCAACTCATTTTCGACCAAGGACAGCATTCCTCTACTCTTCTCTTCTTTTTATCCATTCACGAGTCCAGGACTTCCCAGCATTTCTTTTTTTCCTTTTTACCACTGTACGACATATAATTGTAGCTAAAGCATTAATTTTTGCAATTTTTGCTTTGTTTGTAGGAGCCATACTCTCCAACCAATGTGTGTTGAACAGCTGATTCTTGGTTCAGAAGTTTATCGGTAGATGTCGATCTTGATACATCCACGGATTTTATAAAATAATTTTACTGTGAACAGCACAGCTTGCTTTCGTCAAATTTGTATAAAATTAGTTGTAAAATAAATCTTAAGAAACATTTTACCGTGAGCAACGGGCTTAAGAATCCTTTGGTTTAGTCGAAGTTAATTAGTTCTACCAAGTATATATTTATTAATTCCTAAATTCCTTTTTGTGACCTTTCTTCTTCTTGTTTCGAATAGGCCATCTATGGACCACGACGTTCAACTGTTACATTTGGAGTGGGCTTTGATGTTTGTCCAGTAGTTACGCATCCTCTGGCTGTGTTGTTCCCTCCTCTCCTGGGTCCAGAGGGCACCTGTTTTCTTTCTTGGCGGTTTGTCCTGGAACCTCAATTGCTGAAGCATCTTCCTGAGAGATGTCCGGTCTTTTAAGACTCTTTCCGTCCCACCAAGTTTTCGCAGATCTTTGCTCACTTCCCACAACCATGGTGACTTGGTCTTCCGCTTTTGCCAGTAACCGAGGAGCTGATTGGTCAACCTGGTAGGATGCATCCTGTAGACGTGTCCATAAAATGCTAGACGTCGTTTTCTAACAACATCCGTGATTCTTTCACAGTACGTGTAGAGCTCTTGATTAGGCCGCCTTCTGTATTCATTACCTTCCTTAACAGGTCCCAATATCTTCCTCATTATCTTTCTCTCCTGTACTTCGAGTTTGTCCGTGAGTCCCTTCCGGTTGAATACTAGACATTCTGATGCATATGAGGCTTCAGGACGTATAACTGTCTGGTAGGGTCTCATTTTAGTCTTTCGGGAGAGACACTTCTTATTATATGTGTTCTTGGTTAGTTGATAAGCCATTTCTAACTTGTTAACTCGAATTGATAATGCCCTTACTTCCGAGAGATTCGGTTCAAGCCATTCTCCTAGGTACTTATATCTGTCAGTTTTCTTGATCTCTCCCTGGTCCAAATGCAGTGTACAAGGAGATTCACTGATGTTTGTGATGTACTGTGTTTTTTCAAGTGACACATAGTCCTACCTTAGCTGCTTGTTGCATGAGAACATTAAGTTGTTTCACAGACGTTTTCATTGAATGAGATAGAAGTGCCAGGTCGTCGGCAAATGCCAGGCAATCAACACTGAGCCCATTGCACTTGTGTCCCAAAGTGATACCACTTGGTACCCCCTGACTAGTTAGCTCCTTTCTCCACTCCCTTATCACCTTTTCCAGGGCACAGTTAAAGAGGAGAGGTGAGAGACCGTCTCCCTGTCTTACTCCTGACTTAATTTCAAAACTTTCAGAGAGGGTTCCTCTGTGACCTTTCATTCATTTAAATTAATGACTTTTTGTAAGGATATCATTTTATTTTTGTTAACATAGTTTTTTGGTGTTTGAAGCCATTTTCAGTGTTGCCTTAGTAAACGAAAGTTTGATGCTTTTCAGTTGGTCAACACGACAGCACCCAAATGAGATGGGTCATTTCCCAAATCTGAAAAGAATTTACATGAGATTAATAATTAAATAATACCGACAGGATTGGCTACGCTCACTAAAGCGCAGAGTTAGGTCATGGGACCAAGCTATCTGCTGACTGGGTAGACGCGTGGGTTCGTGCCACACCGTCGGCCGTCCTTGAAATGGTTTTCCGTGGTTTACCCATTTTCAACACCAGGCAAATGCTGGGACGGCACCTTCTGATAGGCCTCGGCCGCTTCCTCCCACATCCTTGCCTAATTTCATTCATCTTCATCCATTCCATCTCTCATCCCGACGCGCAGGTCGCCCACGGGCGTCGACTAGAAAGACCTGCACTCGGCCTCTCAGGAGGCCACAATACAAAATAATAATAATAATAATAATAATAAATTTATTAATCTCATGTAAATTCTCTATCAGGATTGGGGAATGACCCATTTCGTTTGGGAGCAGTCGTCTTGACCGACTGCAAAGCATCAAACTGTCGTTAACCTAGTTTCTAAGATTTTTTCATGCTGACGAAGTTATCATTGATATAACGAAACATGTACGTGTTAATTTAATTATTAAACTACTTTCTGTTGTTTGACAAGGTGGCTCTTATAATTTGAGATTGTTTCAATTTGTCATAGAAACTCATTGAAACCATCTCTACTCCGTTTGCCTCACGTTTCACCCGTCAGACCAGAATTTAATTTTTTGACAGAGCCGTCAATCGAACTCAAAATGTTCTAATTTATACATATTGCATAGTGCAAATTATGAACATTTTTTTGTATCTAGTTGGAACAATGACTTCACAACTGTAATAAGATGCATTTCAACTGTTCAGGACAACGAGTGCCGTTGAACTTTCCTGCGCCAGGGTTTGTTGTTTATAGCAGCAGGAGCCTTAAGTGACGAGGAGGAGGAGGACACAGTGATGACTGAGTACAGTCTGCACATAAGTCGAGCAGCACTGCGCGCGCTACTTGTGTTAGACAGGAGTTATATTGTGGATTGTGAACGGAAAAAATAATAATAATGGGTGAATTAAGAATGATGCGTTTCTAATTGTTTCGCAAGAGCACAGATGAGCGTAACAAGAATTCATATCGCCACGGGGAGAGAAACGATGACTGAGGATACTGGAGCTGAGTCATATCCTATCAGCGTGACTTTACTTTTCAACCAAACAGGCTGACATCGTGACACAAATAAACACAGAATACTGTAGTGCCCACCTCGACCGCCGGCAATCGTATCTTGAAAGGCTAATACAAAGACATTGCATTTCTCCATCCAGTGTCGCAATCCGGGGTTGAAGGTCTTTACAATTAACGAGAGACTAAATATTTTATTGCAAGAGGTTTGTTGGTGTACATTATTTGGTGTAATTAACTGCCGCCATGGAGACCCAGGATAGATTCTCAAATCTATCAAGAAAAGAAAGAGTTTGCCAAACTGGCATTTGCCTCGATGCAGTTTAGAGAAAACTGGAAAGTATTATTATTATTATTATTATTATTATTATTATTATTATTACGAAAAGGATAATAGATTATGTAATCTTACTCAAGAACTCAACACCTTGGCTAGAAGAACTTCGAAAGGAACTCAAAAACGCAAACATAAGTTCAACATACATTTCAGAAAGGGGCACAAAGTGAACAAATTGGAAGTTACATCAGAGCAACCCAAACAAAAACAGTGCAGCCAAAGTGGTCCGAAGAACGTGAACGAGCCTTCTCGAAGACAATGAAAGCCTATTGGAACAACAAGAACAACCAAAAAAGAGTTGATTGAGTTATTTGCTTAACATCTTCCATTTATTGTGACAATCCGCTTGACATAAATAAATAAATCATAATAATAAAATAATAATAATAATAATAATGATATCGGTTTTACGTCCCTTTTAATTACTGCGATATTTAGAGACGGCAGAGTGCCGGTGTTTCGCCCCTAAGGGGATCTTTTCTTCTTCTTCTTTATGTACCATCATAGAGACTCTTGCTTTAGATGATGCAGCACGAAACAGCTCAATAGTGTAACAATGGAACCAAGTTTTCAGATTATCGATCCAAAAATGCGTCTTATTCCTGGTCTTCTTTTGCCTTGTAGCTTCCCTTGAATGACCAGCTGCAGCAGATGATATTTCTCTCCTCTCATCACATGACCCAGATACTGCAGTTTTCTAATTTTGACAGTATTTAATATTTCCTTTCTCTTTCCCATCCGCCTCATCACCTCATCGTTGGTGACCTTTTCTTTCCAACTCTGCCTCAGTATCCTTCTGTACGTCCATAGCTCAAATGCCTCCGATCTGTCCATTTCTCGTTTCTTTATGGTCCAGGTCTCAACTCCATAGAACAAGGTAGAGAAGATATAACATCTCAGAAGTTTAATTTTTAGATGTAGCCTAAATTAAGGTCTCTGCTACAGAACACTCTCCTCATTTTATTGAATGCATTTCTGGCTTGACCGATCCTGGACTTTATCTCCTCAGTACAGTCAATGTAACAGTTCACATTTGTTCCTAAATACTTGTACTTTGTCACTTGCTGTACTGTCTCCCCATTGATCTTTTACGTGTCAGTAAATGTACTGACACAGTTCCATCACATTTGCGTACCCTCAAATGCCATCAGACTGCGCCAAGATTCAATATTGCTAACTTGGGCACAGCTGGTGAGCCACGCAGCAAGTCAAACACGAAATGAAGCCACAGTAGGGATGGCCAAATTGGATTGGAACCTTCCAGCCCATGACTTCCAGCTCCCACCTGCAATCATGGTGTGCGACTGAACACATGCAACACACTGTAGCAACGTGTGGACTGTGGAGTGTGCATTACGTTTGGAAGTAAAATATTGCATTCAAAACTTTGAAAATGTTATGTACTTCATTTAATGTCAACGTCTTGAATTGAGAAATGAATATTGGTTCCTGGAAGTGAAGTTGAGCATATTATCAAAAATGTAGTAGTGTCTCTGCATACTGAAGTGTACCGTGGTGAGAGTAAGTGAAAGTAACGACAGTGTGTGGCTTGATTGAGACACATGAGCCACCGTAGCACGCAGCTCATGTAATATGCAGGTCCACGCGCCCCATACTGCTACACGTGTGTTCAGCTTCCACCATCATAGCTGCTTGGAAAAGGCAATTAGTTCTATCGGTGCGAGATGTTTGATTTATCTTCAGAAATATAGTAAGCTTTCTGCTTGAATATTCTGATCCATGTTTCCTAGTTGCGAACCAAATTCGAGAATATATCCTCGTTGCGTATCCTCATTATTTACCAGATATACGAGTTGCGTATTCCGAGATATACGAGTTGCTTCACGCATATTTCCTTTTCACTTAAGTTGGCACCAAGTCAGACCACGCCAACTCAGGTGCTTCGTGAGCACCGGCCAGCAACGGCAAAAGCACCGGTGCACTGCTGTAGGAGAGGAACGTGTAGTGGCAGCGCTTAGCGAGGAAAAAGTCGTGTTGTTGTTGTTATTTGGTGAATGGAGCTGGGCAAATCAGCGTGCGCCAGGTGGAGTACCGGTATGAAAACGAATAATAATAATACAGTACTTCCTCTGTAATCCGGCATCTCAGCTCACCGGCACTCCCAGTAATCCGGCGTGTTGTATTCGAGTACAAGCTCAACACCTGATTTGATAATGCGTCCCCAATACTGGACAGTGTTTCCCTCGCAGCGACAAGACTAATGTCTGAGTAAACAATGCACTGGCGCCAAGAGCGATGACTCACGCACGCCCCCCTCAGGTGCTTAGTGTAGGACAGTTGTACTGGAGTAGTGTTGTGTTGAAGATGGCATCCGTGCAGAAAAAACGGAAACATAATACTCTATCTTTGTTAGATAAACATGAAATCCTAAAGCGGCTTGAAAAGGGCGAAACGTTAACTAGTGTTGCTAACGAATACGGTGTTGGTCGAGCTACAGTTCATGACATAAGAAAAAACAGTGATAAAATAAAGTCGTTTTTTAAGACGAATGAAAATTTAAAAAGTAAACGACAGACATTGAAAACTGGTGAAAATCCTAAAGTTGACGATAGCCTCTATGCTTGGTTTTTACACCAATTTCTGGTGAAAACCTTAAAGGAAAGTCTAGGAAATTTTACCGGAAAATTACAAAAAATGATGATTTCCAAGCCAGCGAAGGATGGTTGCAGAAATTCAAACAACGGTATGGAATTAGACTGCTAAGTACAACGGGTGAGAAACTTTCATGTGACGAAAGAGCTTGTTCCTGTAACCTTCTTAAAACTAAGATATCTTTAGCAGTGACGTCATTTTCCTCCACCCAGGCAATTGACGGGCCATCGCCTCGTTCCCAAGTGTCTCTCAACCGTAAAAAGCAAAAGACAATATTGATGCATATTTCCAGCCATCTACTTCCAAGAAATAACGTGAGATATATGATGCATTTTCGCACTTTTAGACTTTGTATAGTACAATGTAATTAAAACTGATTTTCAAATGATATCTGCGTTTTTCTCGATATTTTCCAGTAATCCGGCGTTTTCGGTAATCCGGCAGTGCTCTGGTCCGATATCTGCCGGATTACCAAGAGAGCACTGTAATGCCAATTTTGTCTACAGACAGAAATAATAGATTATTTATTGCGCTCCTAATTTTGCACTAATTTTCAACATTGTATATCTTAGGCATCGTTTTGAAGCCAGTAATTTTCCGATATTTGGAACAATCGTTTTGGCAGTTTTGACCTTGTTTTTGTTTTGTCAATATTCATAATTGAAGACATTTGTTCACAAACGAACGTTGTTCTGAACATGGCAACAAATTTCAGGAAAAGGCCATGAATCCTCAGGATTCAATGATTTTAGAGAGGGGAAAATTGTCCCAATTTTCTACTTGAAACTGATTTTTGAAAAGCACAAGCTGCAATTTGAAACTTTCAATACGGTCACACATAGGGTAAAGCGGGGTAATTTGAATAATTTCAAGTGTTTCGATCGATTTTTCGGAAAGTACTAATTTGATCATTTTGCTGAATATGCAACAGGATACTCGCACATTTTACCATCATTCACCCAATTTATGAAACAGATATCTGTAAATATTGTAACGTAATGGCACTATCCGATTTACCCCTCCGATTTTAACATATGTAGGTAACGTTAACTTCATTGCTTTAACGCAGATTTCATAAAAGCCTAAGACAGCAAACCGTATTCTTATAAACAACTGAAACAAGAAGCGATCGCTACTTACCCTGGCTAATGTAAATACGTCCACACCCTTTCAGATTCTCAGTTACACTTCAAAACTCCCAAGACTATATCAAGCACACGCCACTCGCTCCTTCCAACCTTACGCTGGCAAAATGGCGTCTTAAGTTTTCGTTAAATACACAATGCTTACCATTATCCAATTTGCCCCGCTGTTCAAAATGCCCCGCTGTACCTTAGTACTGATTAATTCATTTTTACTCTGCAACGAGATATTCAAATAATTTAAATATCCCGTATGTATTTCATGAAAGCGAGGTCAGCGTTCCATTACTCATCATCCAAGTCTGACTGTGGAGAAAGAGCGGAGGGAGGGGAAAAGCACCGGTGCCGTTCGGTGCAGCATAGGAGTGCGCAAGCTCTAAGTGCTCGCGTTGGCGTGACCAGCACTAACAGTAAGTGAATAGTTGGACAAAACAATTCAGTTCCTTAATATGCTCCTACCTCACAAGCTACTGAATCAATTGTTATGGAAATTATGTTATCAACATTTACCTTTACAAGATAGAATAGTTGTATTACTGAAATAGCAATATCATTCACTGTTACCAACATTACAATTAATGAATCCTTAAAAATCGAAATATTAATTAAAAGGTATATTTATGATCCAACTATTAAAATTGTAGATTTAAAACTAAATACACTCTAACCCGCGAGGACTGGCGCGTGGGTATTATTCACCCGAGGCTTAAAAATAATGCTCTATATTTTCGTTTTGGTCAGCCCTCATTTCCTGTCGCTTACTGTAACTTCCTTCCTAGACTTGAACTTCACCCTGAAAAAGAAACATGCCCCTAGCTTTTCAAACACTCACGTTATTTCTATATCATTTACGGCCGGGTCAAATTTATACATGGCGCAATTCTTCGCGTGAGAAATTTCGGCTTACGTTAGTCGGGATAATTTGCATGAAATAAGGGGGAGTACAATCATGTAGCTCACGTTCTTGTTGATCCATGTTTAGGGTTTAGGGTAACCTCAGTCATCAGCTCCTTTGTACTAAAAAATGAGATGACTGCTTTGCCGCCATTATCGAGGCCAATTATACTGTAACGAACCGGGTGAGTTAGCCGTGGTCGTTACGGCATGACTGCTGGCAGTCGCTTACATCCGGGAGGGGAGGAGGTTCGAATCCCCCCGCCGGCAACCTTGAAGATGGTCTTCTGTGGTTTCCCATCTTCCTTCCAGGCAAATGCTGGGGTTGGTCCCTAACTATAGGCCACAGTCGCTACTTTCCTACTCCTTGTCCTCACATTCAAAACTTTCCCTCCCCAGACAACACTCCACACACGACGGTACGTGTAGCTCACCCATTGGGTTTCCGCCTCGAAGCAGCTACAAAACTGGCGAGCCGAACATGTTCTCGGACACTCCCGGCATAAAAGCCATACGCTAAAAAAAAAAAAAAAGAAAAAAAAATAGAAGTTCCGTGACGAACTAAAGAGCCTACTTTTCTTAAAATTTAAGATTCATGCCAATGATTAATCTATATGGATCTATCTAGAATAATGACGAAATTAAGTTGCTAATATCGAAATTTCTAATTAGTTCGAAATACTGTATTCCTGACATAATGTAGCCTAATAGAGCACTACAGTTGGCAGCCCTGGTGACAGAATATATTCTTAGTTCCATCTCTTAAGGTACAGAATACTAAATTTGGTTGAAGTCCAATGAATAGCATGGACGTTACATGCAGTTAAACATTGGATCTAACAGCGCGCGTAAAATCATGTTGGCAACAGTGTCATGCATGTAATGGTCAGAAATAATCTGAAATAATATGATCTATTGTTGTGCCAATTTTGAATGAAATCTATTAGTTAGTATAGAAGTTACATGCATTTTAAAATTGGACCTATCAGCAGGCTTAGAATCATGTTGGCAGCACTGACGTATATTAGTTACTCCAAATTCATCTAGAATGCCAGGTACTATACGTGTGCAAAGTTTAGAGCTATTGGCTTGCATACTTTCTGATATATTGATATTAGGGTAACAAAAATAGAGACAGCACATATTAACAGTTGGCAGCCCTGGTTGCTCTTAAGAATACACATTTCAAAATTGTTATCGTACACATAGCACATACGAAATTTGGTTGAAATCCAAATGATAGTATGGAAGTGACATGTATTTAAAGTTTGACCTCTCAGCAGGCTCAGAATCATGTTGGTAGCACTGACGTATATATGTTACTCCAAATTAATATAGAATGCCAGGTACTATACGTGTGCATAGTTTAAAGCTGTCGGCTTGCATACTTTCTGATATATTGGTATTTTGGATACAATAAATTAAGAGCATTTATTAACAGTTGGCAGCCCTGGTGGGTCTTAATAATACGCTCAGTCATATCTGGTTATGTACACATACAATATACGAAATGTGGTTGAATTCCAATTGATAGTGTAGAAGTTATATGCATTTAAAAATTGGACCTATCAGCAGGCTTGTAATCATTTTGGCAACACTGCCATGTATGACCTGCTGGAAATTAAACTGCAATATTATTATCTATACGTGTGCCAATTTTGAAATAGCTCCCATTCATACCTTCCAAGATATCCAACATGGAGCTCAAATTTCAATTGCGATTTTTTAGCAGTTGGTAGCACTGACATCATTTTCAAATATGGCCGTGAGATATTCAGGTATAGATCTTTACTCCTACCAAATTTTGTTTCGATTGCTCCAGCCGTTTAGGAGTTGATAGGGGGGGGGGGACACACACACACACACAGCCAGACAGACAGACACACATTTGCCCGATCTCATAAGACTACTTTTTCCTAATTTTTGCAAAATGTGAAAAGTAGGCTAAAAATAGTGTTAATGGTACGAATATTACTGTCATTTTTCTGCATGTAAAATTTGAAATATAAAAGTAAGCCTAATTTTATATTGGGAATTGTTCATAGGAAGACACGCGGTGTAAAGTTACTTCATTAACATCCGTACGACTACGACAAAAAGGGAGCGACACACTATGGGTCGAAATGACACGGCACCAGTCCTCGTGTTATAATTTTATCATTTCGAATGATCTTGTCGACTTCGTCGTTATGCTTGGGTCTAACGTTATGCGTTACGGTTACGGCGTGTATGACGTCATCATGTTGTTCAGTGCATATGCACCGTGTCCGAGTTTACTCCTGGGAGACGGCGAGTGCGTGACGTCAGACAAGAAAACAGGGTGACTCCTAAAGAGATGTACAAGATGCCAGATAAGAATACAGGGTGACTCCTAAAGAGATGTACACGATGTCAGATAAGAATACAGGGTGACTCCTAAAGAGATATACAAGACGTCATATAAAAATTACAGGGTGACTCCTAAAGAGATATACAAGATGCCAGATAAGAATACAAGGTGACTCATAAAGAGGTGTACAAGATGGCAGAGAAGAACACAGGGTGACTCCTAAAGAGATATACAAGACATCAGATAACAATACAGGGTGACTCCTAAAGAGGTGTACAAGATGCCAGATAAGAATACAGGGTGACCCTTAACGAAGTGTACAAGATGCCAGACAAGAATACAGGGTGACTCCTAAAGAGATATACAAGACGTCAGATAAGATTACTGGGTGACTCGTAAAGAGGTGTACACGATGTCAGACAGGAATACAGGGTGACTCCTGAAGAAGGTGTATAACATGTCACACAAGAATACAGGGTGACTCCTAAAGAGATATACAAGACGTCAGATAAGAATACAGGGTGACTCCTAAAGAGGTGTACAAGATGCCATATAAGAATACAGGGTGACTCCTAAAGAGGTGTACACGGTGGCAGACATGAATACAGGGTGACTCCTAAAGAGGTGTACAAGATGTCACACAAAAATACAGGGTGACTCCTAAAGAGATATACAAGACGTCATATAAGAATACATGGTGACTCCTAAAGAGGTGTACAAGACGCCAGATAAGAATACAAGGTGACTCATAAAGAGGTGTACAAGATGGCAGAGAAGAACACAGGGTGACTCCTAAAGAGGTGCACAAGTAGTCAGACGAGAATACAGGGTGACTCCACACGAGGTGTACAAAATGTGAGACAAGAATACAGGGTGACTCCTAAAGAGGTGTACAAGATGTCACACAAGAATACAGTGTGACGTCTAAAGGGATATACAAGATGTCAGATAAGAATACAGGGTGTCTCCTAAAGAGGTGTGAGGATGTCAGAGCAAAATACAGGGTGACGCTTAACGGGATGTACAGTATGTTATAGATTCAATTCAAATACAGGGTGACCCTTACAGAGGTTTGCAAGATATCAGATTCAAATAATGGGTGACCCTTAAAGATTTGTAAAAGTTGTCAGACTCAAATACAGGGTGACCCTTAAAGAGGTGCCCACGCGGGAAGCTTAAGTTAATGGGTAATGGAGTCTGTTCAAAGAGTACTGGGGCTTCGAGCGAAGCGAGAATCCCTCCTGAGCCTTTATAACATGTGTAGCATGCGTCATTTGAAATGATATAAAGTCGTGTCTCTCAGACTGACTGTATCTTTTTCACGCCAGTTCTCAAGGGTTAAGAAGATTTCATGGCTAGCGATCCAACCTAAAATCATGGTTCTATTTCTTCAAACTTATTATTTGTAAATGTTTCTTTGATAAGTTCCTTTTTGAAGCAATACATTTTTATCAAGCTACATTATTTACTACAGCCATTATTATAGGGCATATCATTGCACATATGCATGGAAAGATACTGCGAAAATTTCAAATGGATCGGCGCAGTAATTTGTGAGTTAATGTACTGTACCTTATTTGCATACAAATAAAAGTTGTAAGAAATGTCTGTCAAACATAAGCCTGCAAAGGTACAGAGGTGTGAAAATGATTAGACTTGACGTCAGTTTCCCAGAATTACATTTTTATAAGGTGCGTTCACAAAGTAACGAGCCGGAGGCCGGAATGCGCAAACCGGTGACGACATCGGCTAATCGTGGCGTGTGTAACGAGGTGTGGTTCCGACCAGAGCGTAAAAGGTCACAGTCCGTCGCTAGAGGGCAGGCGTGCACGTCACGTGACGATACAAAGCTAGCAGCAGCATGCATCAATCGTCCAACGCTGCCATCGCATTGCAAACAATGACATGGAGGCGTCAACCGAAGAGCAAATAGGTGTTGTTCAGTTTCTGACAGCGGAAGGAGTAGGGGGAACGGACATTCATCGCCGAATGTCATAAGTGTACGGCGAACACTGCATGTCCCTTGCAAGGGTCAAGGCGTGGCACAAGCGCTTCAGGGAAGGACGGGTGTCGTTAGCCGATGATGCCCGGTCTGGGGCACCCACTGCATTACCGATGACCACGTCTAGCTGGTTGATGCACTCATTACCCAGGACCTCCGCGTGACAGTGAACGCCATAGTCGCCAAGGTAGCTCCACGACAATGCACGACCTCATACGGCCAACACTGTCGCGGCACTCCTGCAGAAATTCAATAGGGAGGTTCTTGGCCACCCTCCATATAGTCCAGACCTCTCTCTCTGTGACTACGCCATGTTTGGTCCCCTGAAAAGGGCTCTGCGGGGCCAACGATTCACCTCGGACGCCGACGTCCAGCTGTACGAGCGGAACTGGTTCACATCGCTTCCCAGCCATTCACCACCTCGTGTCCCAGGGGGACAAGTGCCTCTACAGCCAGGGCCAATAATCTAACATACAGGTACTGGTTTCTGTAATTATGCCTCCGGCTCGTTGCTTTTTGAACGCACCTTATACTTTTCACGGCTTAATGCTCTAAATATGTTTGCAATGTGGCGAAATTACTTCCAGTATTTAACCCAGAGTCTTCATTATATTTTCTTTTAAGAAACTCAAAGTAAAATGATTCTTTAGAATGTCCACTAACAGAGGAGCTTTGCTACTGCAAAATGCCACACGTTTTGTTTTGAGTACATTACTCTATTTTTCATGTGAATTTAAAGCTGAGGGTTTTGGAGTCAGTTTACTGATGATCCAGTCTTGAACTATTCAAAGATGCATGAACTATGGATTGAAATAAATGAGAAAAAAAAGTAGAAATTGAGCCAAGCAAAGGTATCCCTCGGAATCCCCAATTCTGAAAGTTTCCAGACACAATTCCTTATAGGAAAAGGTGTACGTTGATAAGGGAGAAAATATTACTAAGTAGGGTTACAAAATATGCCAGCAGATGGTCAATACAATTATATTCAATAAATAGTGTGACTGATATAAAATCTTTATTTGATTCTAATAATTTGCACACATCTGTAGATAATAAAGACTCTTGAAGATGTTTGCCATTGATGACAAACTTCACTAACCCTTATCTTGGAAATAGATTAACATGATTGCTCAAAAAAAAATCCTATGATATCTCAATATGTTGAGAACCCAAAATATATATAAAAAAGGAAATTGATTTTTTTCCATCAAAACCCAAGTTAGCGCCACCTTGAACAGACTGAGGACTGGCAACCAAATTCAGTGCGATACGTGAGGTGTGGTTAAAAATGTGTCATATTAAATTAAAATTTAACATTTGATCACTTAAAGCAGAGATTTATTTGCCACGGCTTTAATGTATTTTAGTCTGCTTATTTCGCTTTGTCGAAATTGGATCATGGTATTTCTCCGATATTCCTCCTTGTCCAGTAAGTTTTTGTTTCACCTGATGTTTCTAGAATTGACACTTTTCATTTTTGTCCTAGATTCATGGCATGTAAAAGAACCTACCACTACAATTGGTAGTGTGTAGCAAAATTTGTAGGTTACTTGGTTAGAAATGCTCTATCAAGTTCCAACGTTCGCCACTGGGTGTTTAGTAACAGTAACATCTGGTAACCATGGTTGGAACTACTTGAAATTGAACTTGTTGGGAGCCCACGGGCGTTCAATTAAAATACCGTACTATGACCATTGACTGCAATTGATATTTAAACAGGTCAGTTCTACTTGCGTCGTACCGCGGGAGCGTGAATTGTCTGGGAATCACACAGGAATGTCACCTGTTTGGCTGAAGGTTATGAACACAAACAACTGTTGCATGGGGAGTGGAAGAAAATATATGCTGTAGAATATACTGCACCAAATTCTATTGAAAATAAAATGTTGTCGATTGTTAAATTTATCGTCAACAACTCCGATGGAAATCAAATGATCCTGCCCCTCACTAACAGAGTATAGGATCAAGGACTTGAAGATGGTACAAATGATTTCAGACATGTTATTGATCCGCATCGATAGGGTGACGTACAGGAATAGAATAATTAATAATAATCATCTGGAACCGAATGATCCTAACATGTGAATAAATGTAATGTATTATACAGTTATATTATCAATTTTCGAAGTGTAGACTCGTATTGACGATAATTTATATTCGTTATTTGAAGTGTATGTGTGTGTATGTGTGTGTGAGAGAGAGAGGTTGTTTCCTCAGTTTAGGGGCTGCGACAACGCGATCATGTAGCCCCGTATACTTTGGGTGTGTGTAGAATCTGATAACCGGTGTTAATTGTGATGGCTGTATCAGTGTGTGTTATCTGTAATTGAGGTGGCTTTTTTGTATGGTTTTTAGGACATGTCCGGCTCGCCAGTTTTGTAGCTGCTTCGAGGTGGACACCCAATGGGTGAGCTACACGTACCGCCGTGTGTTGAGTGTTGTCTGGGGAGGAAAGTTTTGAATGTAAGGACAGGGAGTTGGAAGGTAGCGGCTGTGGCCTATAGTTAGGGACCAACCCCGGCATTTGCCTGGAAGGAAGATGGGAAACCACAGAAGACCATTTTCAAGGTTGCAGGCGGGGGGATTCAAACCTCCTCGCCTCCCGGATGTGAGCGAATGCCAGCAGTCATGCCGTAACGACCACGGCTAACTCTCCCGGTTTGTAATTCAGGTAAGGACTGCAGACGATCAATTTCAAGTAGTTCCTACTCTTGCTTCCAAATGCTACCGTCAACGTCACCTAGCTGTGAACTTGGCTACTATATGCCACCGCAACCGGCACCTGGCGACGAACATTTGGACTTAAGAGCGTTAATCAAATCTAACCAACAAATTTAGCTTCACACAATTGTCGTTAGTGGAAGGTTATTTTACATACCATAAATGTATGACATGGGCCTGCCGGCTTAGTTTTCCTCCGAAGGAAGGCATGCTGTGGGATTTTTAACGCTCTTGAAAACCCGACGACCTCGGCCGGGTTTGAACTCGCGATCTTGGGCATAGAAGCTCAGCATGTAACCAACTACGCCACCAAAGCCCCCAGAGAGAGAGTTACAGAGCTATCGGGTGTCATGTACTCAAGAACAGTCAAAATAAGAGAAGAGCAGCAGGTAACCTAGTTGCTGCACAGCACAGGAAGGTGTCTCGGGATCTGACACGTTAACTTGATAGGGCTGTGTCACTCAGACACTCCGCGATAGAACCCGAGCTGAGACAAGTGTCTCAAGAGGTCCCTCTCCTGTCTTATGTGCATCCTGTTCCCTTCATCGAGATAGTGTTATAGTCTAATGTGAAATGAGGTAGGGAATGATAATTCAACGATCAGGTTACCGAACAATTGAACACATTAGGATGAAAGAAAGGGATGTCAAACGAGTGATAAAACATAAATTTATGTTCGACCCTGACTATTATATGTCGGAAAACTGTACTATAATGAGGCTCATTATAACACTATTTTCATTATGAAACAGTTCCTCCCACCAATCAGAGCTCAAGAAACAATTGTTTGACCAATTAGATCATTAGATGCGCTGAGTTCCACAGCCTTCTAATTTAAATTTCACTGCCTGGCCTAGTGTCATAGTAGGGTAATCGATGAGGCCATGGTCAAATACAAGGCATTCTCTGCGTCTCATGCGCTCTGTTCAGTACATAAAACTGGCGAAATATCGACAGATATTTATGAATATTTATGTTCGAACATAAAATAGTTATAATAATTATCGTCGTACGTAAACAGCCGTATGCACTATTATTGTTGGAAATTGATAGTATATTTTACCATGGTTGCCATGGCAACAAGTGTTCATCATCTAGGCCTCCTTATGGTTACCATGGCAACAAGTGTTAATCATCTAGGCCTCCTATATGGTTACCGTGGCAAGACGTGTTCGTCATCTAGGCCTCCTATATGGTCACCTTGACAACCAATGTTCATCATCTAGGACGCCTATATGGTCATCATAGCACACGTGTTCATTATCTATGCCTCCTATTGGTTACCATGGCAACAAAGTGTTCGTCATCTATGCTTCCTATATTGTTGCCATAGCACCATGGCAACAAGTTATGTCTCCTATATGGATACCATGGCCACAAAATGTCCGTCATTTATACCTCCTATATGGTCACCATGGCAACAAGTGTTCATTATCTAAGCCTCATATTGGTTACCATAGCAACAACGTGTTTGTCCCTCGTAGTTCCGCCCCTTAAAACAACAATAACTAACTAAAGTGTTTGTCATCTATGCCTAATATATGGTCACCATGGCAACAAGTGATAGTCATCTATGCCTCCTATAGCATCACCAAGGCAACGAGTATTTCTCATCGAGGCTTAAATCTTGCAACGGTTATACAAATATCCAAGGAAATACCGACATCCTGCTACCACAAGCAAACATCTAAATTTTGATGATTGTTATGAGAGCAAATTTTATTCGATTCTCATAATTTGTCATTGAGAAGTCTTTCAGCGTTTCGTTCATATCTCCCATGTTTACGGATTATTTTTACTTTTTTTTTTCTAAAATGCGTTTGTGTGTTAAGTGCTAAATGTAGTTTTTCTTTCAGTCTACAGTGTTAAAATATTTGTACCCCCCCACCTAATATAGTTGGTAACAATCGTGTTGTGCGACCGAAAATCATTGTGTAACAGATTACGCGGCAACACTGCCAATTGGCTTCTAATGCGTACTTCAATACCGAAGGGTTGAAACCAGTCATTCTCCCTGTCTAGAAGTTTGCTACTGTACATTATTTCTCTTTTTATCCATTTCCTCTTCTAGTATTTAGCTAGAGTTGACGCAGAAAGTGGTAATCGTAGTAACTAATTTTCATCATTATCATTAAGGGTAAGATACCTAGATATTACGCCCCTTAAAGAAACAATCACCACCACCACGAAACTCTCACCACGTGTCATTTGATTTCTAATTTGCGGTTGCATCAGTAATGGTTTCTTGAGGGCAGAGAGACTGCGAACGAGTGCCCACTTGATGGTCCAACATTATAAAAAATATATAAAGAAATGGAGAAGAATAAACAATACCCTCATTGGAGATGATGATCCTCGGGGTGATGGATTGATATATGTTAATGTATGAATTTTACGTTTTCATGCAAAATGTAACTAATTATTATTTATTTATTCTTCTCATCAATTCATTGTCCAACTAATGTCATAACATTACACCTGAATAAGTGAAACGTAAATTACACCCTAATGTGATT
The DNA here is from genome assembly GCA_946902985.2 of Meconema thalassinum. Lineage (NCBI taxonomy): Eukaryota > Metazoa > Arthropoda > Insecta > Orthoptera > Tettigoniidae > Meconema > Meconema thalassinum. Next base: position 93,190,966 of record OX336394.1, read on the forward strand.
ATAAAAATGAAATATTTAATCCTATCATAAATTTTGATGTGAATATGACTTGTGAAGCGCATAATTTATTGGCACACTTAATTATTCATCAATATCTGAAATCTGTTCGTCCGCCTGAGTTGAATGTTAACACATTGAATGTTTCACGCACACATAACCTCAACAGTGTAATATTAGTGATTTATTTGTGACTGAATGCTCAGTACTTCATATCAGTTGAGTCAGGATTAATTTGCTTGTACAGGGTGTTTCTGAATTCCCATTACTGACTTTGAGGGCTTGTAGTGGGGACTAAGGCGGTTGGCATAACAGAGGAACTTGTGTCCGGAAACATACCGTCTTCCCGCTTCCCACAAAAAACCACTACAGCACAGTTCAACCACAAACGTTGACAAGAAATCAAAACAGCTAAATTAGCAAGTGAGATGATCCTGTCACATAACAGCTCACAATTATTATTGATGATATTATTGAATTATAATTATTTATACACTATGGTGTCAGTGTTGCTTAGTTATTGAAATATCTCATACATTTGCTTTTTCATGGAACCCCCGACGTGGCACTGCATCCTATGAAAGGCCTAGGTCTACCAAGCGACCACTGCCTGCAGATATTGAGGTGACGCGAGGTCAGCGTATGGGGACCCCTCGGCCGTTATTCTTGGTTTACATGACCGAGGCGCTGCCTCACTGTTAGACATCTACTCAATTGTCTTCACGAGGCTGAGTGCACCCCGCTCCAGCCCTCATGTCAGTTTCTAAAATCCCTGACGGAACCCCAACACCACAGGGCCGGCTTGCTATTTTGTGGACACTGACATATTTGATTGATTTAACTTATTAATTTTTTTTTTTTTCTATTTTGAAGGAAAAAGTGTGATAATTTTACACAACACACAGGAGTGGAATGAACCACTTTATGAAGACTGTTATTAGAAGTCTGCCAGTCAGCAGGGCCGGATTTAAGAGTATGCCGCCTATAGGCTAAAGTCTATTTGCCGCCCCCCCCCCCCCTATAGTTCATATTTGCTTAATACATTTGTTTTATACAACAAAAGGATAGAGTTCATTGGCATTTTCATCTTTTTTAAACATAAAGTTCATTTATTTCTGATAAAACTACAAATTTAATGGGTTAAGTAATAAATGTTATAATGAAATTAGTTACCTACTTGTTTTTTACTTCTTTTAAGATTCGTTAAAATATGAAATGGGTTTTGACCTTAATTAATTAATTTGTTCTTGGAGATCAGTGATCACTATTTTACACATATTTTTATATTTTAAAGTTAATGACTATCTTTTGCGTAATTGAAGAACTGTGTTCAATTAGAATTAAGTTGTCCTACATGGTGAAATGAAATTACACAAAATGTAGTTAATTACTGGTTTATTTGTTGAAAAATATACAAACTTCTCTAAAACAACTCACCCCACGTAATCTTCGTGTTCAAATTTGCATAGCTTTCTTACGAGATTTCTTAATGGCAAACTCTTTAATAATGTCCTCATGAAAGTGTTTTTGTTGTATTTGCCTCAATACAATGTAATGAAAGTGAGTTTAACCGTATTTCAGAAATACTAGTTCGCAGAGAGTTCTTAACTCTTCTAAGGCAGGAAGAACTGTATAAGGACTAAAACATATTTTTCAGTAACTTGTATTCTTAAATTCGTACGGAAAATATTATTAACGTCTGAAATACTTTTAGCTTTTGAATGAATTGCCAAACTGCCGCCCCTGAAAATTTGCCGCTCTAGGCTGCAGCCTACGTAGCCTATTTAGAAATACGGCCCTGCGAGTCAGTCAACATGAGTTACAATTAATTTCTTAGTGCATGAAATAAATTACACGATCGATAAGCGTACAAACTTTCAATAATACTGAAGTAACCAAAAGGTTCTTACAGCGACATATAGGTGTCACTGCTGTACTCAAGAAATTCTTACTACTCGCTGGTGATTTATTTATCAGTTATTTATTTATCACGTCGTCCAGTTCTCCCTCCTTACATTGTTGTAGACGGACATACCTTCGAACAAGTTGAAGAGTTCAAGTACCTGGGCTCAATATTAACCAACAAAAGTGAAGTGACCAAAGAAGTACATCAACGCATAACAAGTGCTAATCGCGTGTTCTTTGGTCTGGACAATCTCTTCAAATCTCGTATGATATCTCAGAAGAAAAAAGTCCATCTGTACTGTACCCAACTGTCATCATGTGGAACATGTGTTCGTATCCCAGCTAACTCACGGTCTTTCGAGGTATGGGACGTTTCTGCCCACCATACGACCACATGCTCAGGATTTGAGTCTACCAGGTAACTACTCTACATGAAATACACAACATATTCCTAAAATAAACATTTACTGGTATAAAATCATGGCTATACAACAAATACAAATAAAGGATAAATTATATTTAACTCCCACAATTAAAATCTGGGTTATTTTGTGAGTCTCTTCTTCATTATTGCTACACTGCACTCAAATCTATTTCTAGCATCCTATCATTGATACTCTCAGACTTCTATGGGTCTCCATAGTGTTCATCATGTGACCCAATTTTAAATAACTGGAGTATCACAACATAAAAAGTCACATATCACATCTAAATGACATTAATACTATAATAATAAAACATTACTCCGTTTCTTATGTCATTTACTTTGATTAGCATAAATTCATTATTTTATGCCTTAATTAACAAATATTTGTTGTGTCATGTGAATCATCTTCCTTCTTTCCATCAATATGAAACGCTTAAAAAGTGGTACGTCTCCCTTCCAAAATAAACATGGTTAGAAATGTTTATAGTTTCACCATACAATGATTTTCTGGGTCTTGTCGGGATTATTATCGTTACAAACGTGTCATGTTCTTAGAAATCACATACCCGTCTGCATAAATTAGCGTGAACTGGCAAAAATGCATTCTAAAAAGATGCCTAACACTTTATTTGGTTCAGTGTTCCTCCTCAGAGAATAACTGGACCAAATATTATCCAATTTCTTTGATCCAACAATGAATGTGTGCTGAAACACATCATTTAATTCAATTGGCATCATCATCACACTCATATCTTAATTGCATATCGAAATATCGAGATTCTTCAGTGTCCTACTATGACTCTAATTTAAAGGACTGGCGGACCGACGTCCCCTTTCCCTAGCAGGCAATAAAATTAGTTCCGGCAGGCTGCGCAAGATGGCCGCTCGTCTCAGTGGGCCACCCCACTTCCTTCTCATCTGCTAGCAAGGTCATGTTTGTTTACAATCGCAGTACAGTAGAGTTACGCTAGGTGTTGTTCTTAAGTAATTGAGTCATTCTAATTATATAACACCTATATTTAAAGTGTATCGGGCTCAACTGGCTCCTTATTAACATTCACGGCTGGGGATGGATCCTGTGATAGTCTTGCCGTTCTATGGTGAATACTGGTGGCTTTGGACGCGCATCATAATGAGAATACAAGATTCCCACCGGCAGCTGTCTAACATAATAACATAATAAGGAAATCTGCGTTTCCTAAACGACGAATATGATTCTTACCTCTCAGGGTAGATCATTTTACACATGCTCACGGAGTCTCGACGGACCTCACTCGTGGCCATAATTCATGCAAGCGATGGATACAGACAGGCTCTGTCCAATTCGCTGCGAATAATAAAAAATATGCACAACGGCGATACTAACTCGTAGATTAGCCAACTTCTCACCTAACGCGCAAGCTATACTAGTTTGGTCCCCGCAATATATTTACGTAAATCACTGAATTCTACGTTACTTCTGCACGCTCTATGCGGCACAAACAATACTTCACATAGATGACTCAATTATTAAGGCACCCGCGTTCTCTCTGTAATAACACTTAAGCCAAAGCTTTAAATAGCTTCTGTATAAATTTATAAATTTACTGGCCTACATTACTTTAATGGTCCTCAAATACAATCCTAAGAATTGACCATCTCAAATATTCATTCAACACATCATTGGCACTGAAAAACTCTCGTATCTCGCTATATTCCACGTTACTTTCTTACTGTTTACCAAAATACAGTATCTTTATATTAGACATGACACAATTTGAACATTATTTAGGCCAAAAATGCCTATTACTTTACTGTTGCCGACCCCAGATTATTATTATTATTATTTATTATTTAACGTTATCGTTACATCCTTCACTATTTTCGGCCTGAATGGCCCTAAACAAATCACCTTCCAAGCCATATTCTATTCAAGACGAGTGGTGAAAACTCGTTCAATAAGTGACTGTTACATCTTAGTCTCAAAGTGATGCATCGTTGTATGGTGAACTATTTAGTTAGAATAACATTGTAAATTGGTACTCACTTTTTCATTTTTGCTGGATGATGCCAGCATTCCAGCTCCGGACCTACCATGACGCTTGATTTAAGCCATCATGCTATATCTTACATGACACTTGGTTTCACACATTTCCCACATGATAAACATACTCTTATCAGTGGCTTCATTCACTTTTACACAACACATATTAATCACTATACACATGAACACTTTTTAAATCACTATAACACAATTTATGTACACTTTCTCACTATTTCACAGGTTGATCCTTAATCGGACTCCTCCTACGCCTGACCTCAGAGATGCGATGCAATTACGCCAACCGCTGGTCTCCGTGAAAGTCTAACTGCGTTTACGGGCGTTCGATCCTCGTCACCTTCCATATCGTTCAGTTCACTGTCAAGATTAATTGGCGATGCCTCCCAAGGCTCCCATAATTTTAGTGATCCTGATGATAATGTCATATACAACTCTGACAATACCTCCTGGTATATGTACTGTCCAAAAACATTATTCTTTACTCTTTCGCTGTAGCGAATTTATATTTGCGTCAGATAATGGATAAATATCTGTATTAAATTTACTTCGACGCACTTCATGATTATACTTATGAAGCTGTATGATGTGCTTCTATTGTTCTTTAATTGCTGAGCGTCGATACTGTAACATTTCGCGCGCTTACTGGCAGCGTATTAGTTACGTGTATACTGGAGAAGAACTTGAGAACAGACTGAAGACAACTACTGGCTTGGTCTTCACTGCTCCCCCTTATAAAGGCTTCTCGTAAAAACTAGTCCACCGGACATACGGGTGCGACTCTTTCCTTGAAATAATACCTTTTCAGCCGAAATTACATATACACCTTGTTTATTTAGGTGTGGAGGTTTCATAAACATTCGCGTGCACGCGATCGCTTCGGCCAATTAATTACAATTAATTGCCTTAGTCCATCGCGTCAGGACGCCACCATGGTGATTCCCCTCTGGCTGGTCACCAAATCATTCCTCTCGAGCGTAAGCTCGGTGTTAACACACTCATATGGAGATATAGGCTTTAATTTAGGTGTAAGATCATTCCTAAATTATCTCTCCTTAAATATATTCACCTGGGTGTACATTTTCCTCCATTTCAATGCTCCACTTGGCTGTAATTAATTAATTTCCGTGGGCAGTCATCCCTACCATAGGTTCCATCGTTGTCAAGCGGTGAATACCCGAGTCATTAATTTTGAGCTGTCTTCTCGGCCCAGACGAAAGTAGTCCGGTCGGCGCCTACGATCTCCACCCACTTGCCAACTCCAATTAGTAAAACGTCAAACTGGCCTCCTCTCGTTCTTGTATGCTTCGAAAACGTATATTTTCTTGCATTTGCTTACAATTCTTCGCCTTAAACTGCTATGATATTCACATATTGGCCGTGAAATCATGCTACATTATTATATGTCATTATTTAACGCATTGCTCTTTGGGTTCCCTAAAACTGTTCCCCCTCAGAGATCAATGGTTCGATTCTAGTTAGAATCATGTGCCTGGTCTTCTCAGATAGGACCTGAGTTCGATGCCAATCTGCCGTGACCGATTGGGCACAGTACACGACACTATTATACGATTGTGAAACATGGGCGACATCTGCAGCGACAGAGGATTCAATATGTACTTCGAAAAATGTATGGACCCGTCTACAATAACATGGAAGGTAAATGGGAGAGAAGAAAGAAGACCTGTACCAGAGGTTTGGAAAGCCACACATTGGACGAATATTGGGACAGAGGCGACTTCAATTGTTTGGACACATCTTACGAGCGGATGGATCCCTTCATAAGAGAGTCCTCCAATCTCAACCCACGGGAAAACGCCCGAGAGGACGCCCGTGAGGACGCCCAAGAACACGATGGAAGGATCGAGTGACGACGATCCTTCAAGAAGTGGAACCGACAGCCGTGGAGGATGATGGAGTGCCATCTGCAGCAAATACCTCCTCTTGTGATTGACTGACTTTCCTTTTATTGGATTTTGTTTGTTTGTGTTTTGTAATATTTTTTCTTTTGTAACATTTTTGGTTTTTGTAATATTTGTAATATTTTCTTTTCCTATTTTCCTTCTACTGTAGGCCTCAAAGGCCCGTTTAATGCAATGAATGATGTGTTTTTTTTAGCGTATGGCTTTTAGTGCCGGGAGTGTCCGAGGACATGTTCGGCTCGCCAGTTTTGTAGCTGCTTCGAGGCGGACACCCAATGGGTGAGCTACACGTACCGTCGCGTGTGGAGTGTTGTCTGGGGAGGAAAGTCTGAATGTAAGGACAAGGAGTTGGAAGGTAGCGGCTGTGGCCTATAGGAAGGGACCTACCCCCGGCATTCGCCTGGAAGGAAGATGGGAAACCACAGAAGACCATCTTCAAGGTTGCCGGCGAGGGAATTCGAACCTCCTCGCCTCCCGGATGTGAGCGACTGCCAGCAGTCATGCCGTAACGACAACGGCTAACTCACCCGGCAAAAAATGATGATGATGATGATTAATTTATTTGTTTGTCTGGAAAAAGATTAGTTATTGGTTAGTTATTGTTGTTTTAAGGGGCGCAACTACGAGGTCAGTTGCCCCAGAAAAAGATTCCCGGGAGCAGAGCTGTGTCATGGGGAAAAGTGACGGACTAACTATGCATAGGCTAAATTATAGAGCATTTAGAGTACACAAAATGACGTCAACAAACTGAAACCAGAGGTTCCGGTCCTTGAAGGTACTTGAGATAGGACACTTATGGCCGGAAACGAACCGTTAAACATCTGTACGACGTTAAACTTTTAACGAGGCAAATCGGCAACACTGCGTCGAGAAAGTGTGTTTTTAGCCTACTTTCGATTTTTTCAAAAAATGAAAGTAGACTTATGAGATCAACACAGGGCGAAAAAAGTGTGTCTGTCTGTGTGTGTGTATGTGTGTGTGTGTGTGAGTCTGTGTGTGTGTCTGTGTGTGTGTCTGTGTGTGTGTGTGTGTGAGTGTGTGTACTCTGAATGTCTGTCCCCCCCTATCAATTCGAACACGGTGAATGCGAATTGAACGAAATTTGGTACAAAGGTAGCACTAGCAAAGGACACCTCAGTGTCATGTTTTATATCGCCGCCATCTTGACGGAAAAGTAATGGCGGCCTCACAAATGTTCAAAGCTTAAATCAAATTACGACTAACCTAATCATCCGATATCTACCAAATTTTGCAACAACATACCTTTATGCGGGGAGCATCCTTTGACCAAACCAATAGGTCATCAGCGTAATAGTTTACGGATGGCGGCCATCTTTGAGTGAAAATCGATTCCCCCTATTAATTCGAACACGGTGCAACCGAATGGAACGAAATTTGGTACGGAAGTAGTACTAACGAAAGGCACCTCAGTGTCATGTTTTATATCGCCGCCATCTTGACGGAAACGTAATGGCGGCCACACAAATGTTCAAAGCTTAAATCAAATTACGACTAACCTAATCATCCGATCTCTACCAAATTTTGCAACAACATACCTTTATGGGGGGAGCATCCTTTGACCAAACTAATAGGTCATCAGAGTAATAGTTTGCGGATGGCGGCCATCTTTGTGTGAAAATCGATTCCCCCTATTAATTCGAACACGGTGCAACCGAATGGAACGAAATTTGGTACAGAGGTAGTACTAACAAAAGGCACCTCAGTGTCATGTTTTATATCGCCGCCATCTTGACGGAAACGTAATGGCGGCCACACAAATGTTCAAAGCTTAAATCAAATTACGATTAACCTAATCATCCGATCTCTACCAAATTTTGCAACAACATACCCTTATAGAGGAAGCATCCTTTGACCAAATGAACAGGTCATTAGCCTAATAGTTTGCGAATGGCGGCCATCTTTGTGTGAAAATCAATTCCCCCTATTAATTCAAACACGGTGAAACCGAATGGAACGAAATTTGGTACAGAGGTAGCACTAGCAAAGGGCATCTCAGTGTCATGTTTTATATCGCCGCCATATTGACAGAAACGTAATGGCGGCCACACAAATGTTCAAAGCTTAAGTTAAATTACGACTAACATAACCATCCGATCTCTACCAAACTTTGCAACAACATACCTTTTTGGAGGGAGCATCCTTTGACCAATCTAATAGGTTATTAGCCTAATAGTTTGCGGATGGCGGCCATCTTTATGTCAAAATTGATTCCCCCTATTAATTCGAACACGGAGGAACCTAATGGAACGAAATTTGGTACAGAGGTAGCACTAGCAAAGGGCACCTCAGTGTCATGTTTTATATCGCCGCCGTCTTGACTGAAACGTAATGGCGGCCACACGAATGTTGAAAGCTTAAATCAAATTACGATTAACCTAATCATCCGATCTCAACCAAATTTTTCAACTTCATACCTTTATGGAGGGAGCATCCTTTGACCAATCTAATAGGTCATTCGCCTAATAGTTTGCGGATGGCGGCCATCTTTGTGTCAGAATCGATTCCCCCAATTAATTCAAACACGGTGAAACAGAATGGAACGAAATTTGGTACAGAGATAGCACTAGCAAAGGGCATCTCAGTGTCATGATTAATATCGCCGCCATATTGACAGAAACGTAATAGCGGCCACACAAATGTTTAAAGCTTAAATCAAATTACGACTAACATAACCATTCGATCTCTACCAAACTTTGCAACAACATACCTTTATGGAGGGAGCATCCTTTGACCAATCTAATAGGTCATTAGCCTAATAGTTTGCGGATGGCGGCCATCTTTATGTCAAAATTGATTCCCCCTATTAATTCGAACACGGTGGAACCGAATGAACGAAATTTGGTACAGAGGTAGCACTAGCAAGAGGCACCTCAGTGTCATGTTTTATATCACCGCTATCTTGACGGAAACGTAATCGCGGCCACCCAAATGTTAAAAGCTAAAATGTAATTACGACCAACCTAATAATCTAGTCTCTACCAAATTTTGCAACACCATATCTTTATGTGGGAAACATATTCTGACCAAACTGCAAGAACATCAGCCCAATTGTTTGCAGATGGTGGCCAAGTATGTGTGCAAATCGATTCCCCCTATCAATTCAAACACGGCGAAACCGAATTGAACGAAATTTGGTACAGAGGTAGCACTAGCAGAGGGCACCTCATATTCATGTTTAATATCCCTATAGCACGTTGTATTTCAACAAGCTACTACAACCAACATTCAATCATACTCCTTGAAAAGGACAAAGAGTTATAACAATACCCATGCATTTAGGAGAAAGTAGGCTATATGTTCTTTACTGAACATCTTGTTTTCTAATGTTTCCGTTCCATACCAGCCGCCGAGGAATGCCGCCACTTCCCGTCTGGCGAACTAACTCAGTGGTATCGTGCACGGCAAACAATGGACAAATTATGATGAGAGAAAACTTGCGCTGGCTCTGATTCGTACCGCTACCAAATGACTCGTTTCAAGGAACACGCCGCGCCGTAATTTTGCGACACCCTGTATAACTATGCTGGGGCGTGGTGGCACAGTGGTGAAGCTCTTTGCCTCTCACCAAGGCATACCGGGCTCGATTCCCGATCAATGCATGTGAGATTTTCAAAGTGGTTCGGATTCCACGTTAAAGGGAGGTCCCGTTGCTAATAATCGCGAGATTGACAGTCACGTTAAACTACAAGCTTCCTTCAAATATGCAATTAAAGTGTATTCCAGGCGATGCTTTTGACACATTATAGTTACACAATAGCCTACATGAGCCGGTCCCGTGGTGTTGGGGTAGCGCTCCTGTCTCTCACTCAGAGGCCCCGGGTTCGATTCCCGGCTCCATCGGGGATTTTAGTAACTGACGTGAGGGCTGGAACGGGGTGCACTCAGCCTCGTGAGGACAATTGAGTTGCTGGCTGACAGTGAGGCAGCGTCCCGATCACGAAAACCAAGTTTAAAGGCCGAAGGGACCCGATGCACTGATACGCGTCACCCCAATATCTGCAGGCCAAATGGCTGGGTGGCGGTCGCTTGGTAGGCCTAGGCTCTTCACGGGCTGTAGTGCCAGGGGTTATTTTATTAATAGCCTACATGAACAAGGAAAAAGTTTTACAATATAATTAGAGGAAATGAGAGTACTGTGTAAGCAAACGAGCATTCGGATACTTTGAAGATATAATACAACTAGCAGTAGTGCCCGGCTTCGCCCGGTAGATTTAGTTGTTTTATGGATGATAATAAATACTACTTCAGAACTGGCACATGATGCTTAAACTAAAAGAAAAAAAAATTAAAAAGAAAACTCTTTGTGCTGGTGGTATTGGGGGTGATATGTAGTACAGTATAATGGACGTAACATTCAGGCCATTTTCTGGTAACGATAATGATAATAATGAATAGGGAAACGGCTATTTATTAACTACTGTACTGACACATGTAATTTACAAACGAATTGAAAAATATGATTAGAAAGAGGACTATGTGAAACAGAAAACACTGCCTAAGGACTATATCTCATTGGCTGTTAGATAAGTAGAGATCAATAGTGTCGTCTTTTGTCGCATAGCGCCTTAGAAAAATTCTCTATAAGACTACGAAAACGTTTTCTTAGATTTGTCACTTTCAATCATTGGGAAATGGCAAAATCGCCGGGGAAGAAAAGGACGAAGCTAATTGCAGGACATAGGATTGCAAGTAAGAGGCAAATACTACATTTAATTCCATACTGTCTTTTAAGGCAGAGACGCACTATAGTGAAAGAGCTTATGGCAAACTGCACGGATCTGAGAGGATCGTAGGTGATGACAGACGTTCGGGGGGTTCCCGGTCCTATTTACATTGGCCGGCGAATCACTCACTCATTCGTAACACCACAGTGGTGTGAGCAACGGCCCTGTATGAACATCAGCAAAGTCAGCAATACCAGATAAGACGGCGGGCTCTGGACAGTCTTCACATGTCACCTCGTGGTGAATCAGCAAGCTATTCTCACAACTGCCCCCCCCAGTCTCACAACTTGTGGGACGTGGGTTGGTGACCACGGGACCCCAGCTGAGTCCAACATTGCTTCTACTTACAGGTGCTGGCTCCTTTCAGTTCTCTTTCCTGTCGGCTTCCCTTGGTCAACTCTTGTTCTCTTCCGTCCCCGATGGTATTAGGGTGCCTAAGGCCTAGGGAGTCTTTCACTTTGCCGCCTTAATTCGCCCTTGTCTCATCTTTCCTGATACCCTCATTCTTCGAGGGGTCAGCTTTATTTTTCTATTCATAATATCTCCTGTCTTCTGTTCAAGGCTCTCAAGGAGGCAGGGTGTGTGTAGCTCCACCACTTCTGGTGCACACTGGATAGTGCTACACCCACAAGGGTTCATGGCTGGTGAGTCCGGGAGCTGGCAACCCCGAGGGATTCCTGAGCTGGGTCCAGTTTTACCCCTTTTTCCATTGCCTTTGGGGCGGACCCTCACATCTTTCCCCTTCCTATCTGCCTTTCGTGGCTCTCCTTCCTTCCAAGTCCCTCAATTCTCATTTATCCAGGATTGAGGGCATTTCCTTTCCTCCTGTCTTTTGTTTCCCTTATAACTTTCTTTTGTCATTATCTTCTTCTAGCCCGTAAGTTTAGTAGTTAGTTTTAATTGTAGTTGCAATTTCACGATCCGCCAAACCATTAGGGGCCGATAACCTCGATGTTAGGCCCCTTAAAACAACAATCATCATCATCTTCACAACTGTCATTTTGAAATTGTGTTATTGTGGTGTTTAAAACTTTTTGTTAAGTCTCTCACCCTTTTGTGTTACATAAATAATTTGTAGCTAGAAACCTTCCCTGGAATCCACGGCATTGTGCAATTGGGTTACTATGGTATTTAAAACTTCCTGTTAAGTCTCTCACCCTTTTGTGCTACAGAAATAATTTGTTGCTAGAAACCTTCCCTGGAATCCACGGCATAGTGCAATTGGGTTACTACGGTATTTAAAACTTTTTGTTAAGTCTCTCACTCTTTTGTGTTACATAAATAATTTGTTGCTAGAAACCTTCCCTGGAATCCACGGCATAGTGCAATTGGGTTACTATGGTATTTAAAACTATCTGTTAAGTCTCTCACCCTTTTGTGGTACATAAATAGTTTGTAGCTAGAAACCTTCCCTGCAATTCACACAACAACTCACCAAAGTTTCTTCGCAATCGGATTAATGGTGTATGAACGCATACACGTATACATTACCACTATTGAGCAAGACATTATGTGGTGAGATGAATACTACTACTGAACTGGTTCATCAATCTTACAAACTAATAGAAAAACATATTTTAAAAATCACAGGCGGGGAAGAGTATGGTGTTGCTTAACTTCTGATACGTTTGGTTCAAGAGCCTTAAAACGTGATTTTCTGGTCCCGCACAGTTTCACCGAAGTACTCGTTGGGTTCCAAGGGGTAAGTATACAAAATTTGGTGCAGATCGGTGAAACAGTGCACATTTGTGCCAAAGGGCCTAAATACAGGGAAGGGAGTGGTCTGTCCGAAATTTCAAGCAGACAGTGTTACTCGTCGGGTTCCAGAGGGTAAGTATGTAAAATATGGTTCAGATGGGTGAAACTGTGTAGATTTTTGCCAAAGGGCCTACATGCTGCGAATGGAGTAGTCTGTCCGAAATTTAAAGTGGACAGTGTAACACGCAGGGTTCCAAAGGGTAAGTATACAAATTTTGGTTTAGATCGGTGAAACGGTGTAGATTTGTGCCAAAGGGCCTAAATGCAAGGAATGGAGTGGTCTGTCCGCAATTTCAAGCAGACAGTGCTACTCGCAGGGCACCAAAGGGTAAGTATACAAATTTTGGTTCAGATCGGTGAAACGGTGTAGATTTGTGCCAATGGGCCTAAATGCAGGGGATGGAGTTGCCTCTCCGCAATTTCAAGCAGACAGTGTTACTCGCAGGGTTCCAAAGGGTAAGTATGTAAAATATGATTCAGATGGGTGAAACTGTGTAGATTTTTGCCAAAGGGCCTACATGCAGCGAATGGAGTGGTCTGTCCGAAATTTAAAGTGGACAGTGTAACACGCAGGGTTCCAAGGGGTTGCTTTTCCGTAATTTCAAGCAGACAGTGTTAGTCGCAGTGTTCCAAAGGGTAAATATACAAATTTTGGTTGAGATCGGTGAAACGGTGTTGATTTGTGCCAAAGGGCCTAAATGCAGGGAATGGAGTGGTCTGTCTGCAATTTCAAGCTGACAGTGTTACCCGCAGGGCACCAAAGGGTAAGTATACAAATTGTGGTTAAGATCGGTGAAACGGTGTAGATTTGTGCCAAATAGCCTAAATGCAGGGGATGGAGTTGCCTCTCCGCAATTTCAAGCAGACAGTGTTAGTCGCAGTGTTCCAAAGGGTATGTATACAAATTTTGGTTCAGATCAGTAAAACGGTGTAGATTTGTGCCAAAGGGCCTAAATGCAGGGAATGGAGTGGTCTGTCCGCAATTTCAAACAGACAGTGTTACTCGCAGGGTTCCAATGGGTAAGTATACAAATTTTGATTCAGATCGGTGAAACGGTGTAGATTTGTGCCAAAGGGCCTAAATGCAGGGAATGGAGTGGTCTGTCCGCAATTTCAAGCAGACAATGTTACTCGCAGGGTATCAAAGGGCAAGAATACGAATTTTGGTTCTGATCGGTGAAACGGTGTAGATTTGGACCTAAGGGCCTAAATGCAGGGAATGGGGTGGTCTGTCCGAAATTTTAGTGGAGAGTGTAACTTGCAGGGTTCCAAAGGGTAAGTATACAAATTTTGGTTTAGATCGGTGAAACGGTGTAGATTTGTGCAAAAGGGCCTAAACGCAGGGAATGGGGAGGTCTGTCCGAAATTTAAAGTTGACAGGGTTACCCGCAGGGTTCCAAAGGGTAAGTATACAAATTTTGGTTCAGATCGGTGAAACGGTGTAGATTTGTATACATAACAGACAAACAGACAAACAGACAGACAAACTTTGTGCTTTATATATATAGATTAGTACTGATAAACGTAAAATATATTTGGAAGAATGTGGTATCACAAAAGCAGAGATATCTCTCGAGAGTTGTGTTAAAAGTTCATTTGAACACGCACTTATTAATCCAGATCACTTCGGTGATCCACACTGGAAAGGCGAAGCGCAACAACACATTATAGGAGCAGCCTCAACTAGTCGTTGCAGGGCTCGAGCACCGACCAGATTTATGTTTTATTTTATAATATTACTGCATTATTTAGTTGTAGTTGTTGATCCATATCGGGACAGATTCCACACACACACACACACTTAGGGCTACATGGACACCATATCGCAAAGCCCTTAACACTAGAACAGAAGCCTACAGTGTGACACTCAATGACCCGGACAATTTTCGTTCCCCGATTACGTTATTTTGGTACACCTGATAGCGACCACCTCCTGTGACTTTCACTTGACCGTGACTGTCTTTCAGTCAATGTGTGCACTTCATATTAGCAGTGACAGCTTTTTATACCCAAAGCAGTGTCTCCAGGGCATTGAGAGCTCCATCTGCCCACGATCCAAGGACACCAAGATGACTGTGGTGTTCTCAGAATGCAAGAAGTTTGTGTGTTTGTGTTTGTTTGTCGTGAATATCGGTTGGTTGGTTCCTCAGTTAAGGGGCCGCAACAACGCGGTCATGTAGCCCCGTGTACTTTGGGTGTGTGTAGAATCCGTCTGATAACCGGTGTTAATTTTTATGGCTGTATTAGTGTGTGTTATCTGTAATTCAGGTAAGGACTGCAGATGATCAATTTCAAGTAGTTCCTACTTTTGCTACCAACTGCTACTGTCAACAACACCAAGCCGCAAACCTGGCTACTAGACGCCACCGCAACTGGCACCTGGCGACGAACGTTGGAACATAAATAACGTTAATGAACTATAACCTACAAGTTTAGCTTCACACAATTGTATTCAGTGGAAGATTCATTCTCACAGTTACTTTAATTTTATAGCCTTAACCCTCGAAGTACTATCGTCTCGCAGTGAGACTATTCGTAAAATCGATATAACAACTCGTAAAATTGATATATCAATCGATTTGTAGTGCTTGTGACCAACCTCTAAAATTGGAATTTCTTTCGATTTTTTTATCTGGCTAATCATCCATTATACTTCTACTGGATACTTGTATGTAAAAAACCTATCATTATCTTATTCTCTATTTTTTCCTGAATAGCCTACATTGATATATAATATGCCATATATAGTAACAAATTGGTATTTATTATATATATTTTTTAAATATATCTGCACGCTGCCTTAAAAATGCTTAGCACTTAAGAGTGAAACGTTCAGTACTTGAAGGGTTAATAGTTAAAGTATTCTGTGCTGCAGGGTTGTTTTTACTCCTTTGTACATGCAGTTATTAGTAGTACATAATTTTAATGCATCAGAGTTATGTTTCTCTCGTGGAGTACTCAGAGCCCCAGGAAATCATTACTGTTTCTGGATAATTAAGGGTACTGTTCCAGGGTTAAATAAGTTAACAGTAATAAACAAGAAACTGAGGTTACGTTTCTTTTTTTTTTTTGTGCCAAAGTACCATCAATATGTGTTGGCTCACTGTGGTAACTAATTTGTATTTTTTTTTAATCATATTGGTAATCCATGAAACAGAGCACCAACCTGCTGTAGACAGATAATTAGTATTCTAACTAGAAGAGTTTAAAGCGCACACTTGTTCCTAGTGCAATTCATACAACAAGTTGTTGACTTGCACATTTAGAAGAACTGTGTGTGTGCCATGTCACTGTATTTTAAGTGCATGTCCAAATGAATTTTTAACACGACTTTGGAGAGATCTCTCTGGCTTCACACAGAAACATGTTGGCGAGCGGAATAGACTGCAACTAACAGTTGGCGCTGTATGTTGTAAGTTACGATTACTAAACCTGTTGAAATAATTTCATAGGGGAGCAAATCATGTGAACGTGGTAGGGCATAATGGCATGGCTCCAGTAACATAACGTGGTGATGACTGCAGGCGACAGGAGTCCAATTTCACTACACCCTCTGCTCCATCACAACAAGCCGGGAAAACACGATCCAAAACCAGCAGAACATAATAGTAGGTAGATAGGAGACCACATACGTAACAAGTAGATGTATATCTATATATATAAAGCACAAAGTTTGTCTGTCTGTCTGTCTGTCTGTCTGTCTGTCTGTTATGTATACAAATCTACACCGTTTCACCGATCTGAACCAAAATTTGTATACTTACCCTTTGGAACCCTGCGGGTAACCCTGTCAACATTAAATTTCGGACAGACCACCCCATGCCCTGCATTTAGGCCCTTTTGCACAAATCTACACCGTTTCACCGATCTGAACCAAAAGTTGTATATTTAACCTTTGGAACCCTGCGAGTAACACTGTCCACTTGAAATTTCGGAAAGACCACCCCATTCCCTGCATTTAGGCCCTTTGGTCCAAATCCACACCGTTTCACCGATCTCAACCAAAATTTGTATATTTACCCTTTGGAACCCTGCGAGTAACACTGACCACTTAAAATTTCGGACAGACCACCCCATTCCCTGCATTTAGGCCCTTTGGTCCAAATCTACACCGTTTCACCGATCAGAACCAAAATTCCTATTCTTACCCTTTGGTGCCCTGCGAGTAACACTGTCTGCTTGAAATTGCGGACAGACCACTCCATTCCCTGCATTTAGGCCCTTTGGCCCAAATCTACACCGTTTCACCGATCTCAACCAAAATTTGTATATTTACCCTATGGAACACTGCAACTAACACTGCCTGCTTGAAATTTCGGACAGACCACGCCATTCCCTGCATTTAGGCCCTTTTTGCACAAATCTACACCGTTTCACAGATCTGAACCAAAATGTGTATACTTACCCTTTGGAACCCTGCGAGTAACACTGTCTGCTTGAAATTGCGGACAGACCACTCCATTCCACGCATTTAGGCCCTTTGGCACAAATCTACATCGTTTCACCGATTTCAACCAAAATTTGTATATTTACCCTATGGAACACTGCGACTAACACTTGAAATTGCGGAGAGGCTACTCCATCCCCTGCATTTAGGCCCTTTGGCACAAATCTACACCGTTTCACCGATCTGAACCAAACTTTGTATACTTACCCTTTGGAACCCTGCGAGTAACACTGTCCACTTAAAATTTCGGACAGACCACCCCATTCCCTGCATTTAGGCACTTTGGCACAAATCTACACCGTTTCACCGATCAGAACCAATATTCGGAAACATACCCTTTGGTACCCAGCGAGTAACACTGTCTGCTTGAAATTGCGGACAGACCACTCCATTCCCTGCATTTAGGCCCTTTGTCCAAAATCTACACCGTTTCACCGATCTCAACCAAAATTTGTATATTTACTCTTTGGAACACTGCGACTAACACTGTCTGCTTGAAATTGCGGCGAGGCCACTCCATCCCTTGCATTTAGGCTGTTTGGCACAAATCTACACCGTTTCACCGATCTGACCCCAATTTTATATACTTACCCGTAGAACCCGACAAGTAACACTGTTCACTTTAAATTTCGGACAGACCACACTATTCCCTGCTTTTTGGCCCTTTGGCAGAAAACTACACCGTTTCACCGATCTCAACCAGATTTTACATAATTACCCTTTGGAACTCGACGAGTAACACTGTCCACTCGAAATTTCGGACAGACCACTCCATTCCACGCATTTAGGCCCTTTGGCACAAATCTACATCGTTCACCGATCGAAAACAAAATGTGTATACTTACCCTTTGGAACCCGATGAGTAACACTGTCCACTTAAAAATTTGGAAAGGCCACTCCATTCCCTGCATTTTGGCCCTTGACACAAAACTACACCGTTTCACCGATCTCAACCAGATTTTACATAATTACCGTTTGGAACTCGACGAGTAACACTGTCCACTCGAAATTTCGGACAGACCACTCCATTTCCCGCATTAAGGCCCTTTGGTACAAATCTACATCGTTCACCGATCGAAAACAAAGTGTGTATACTTACCCTTTGGAACCCGATGCATAACACTGTCCACTTGAAATTTCTGACATACCACTCCATTCCCTGCATGTAGCTCAGGAATTCCTCGGGGTTGCCAGCTTCCTAACTCACCAGTCATGAGCCCTTGAGGGTGTACCAGAAGTGGTGGGTCTACACACACCCTGCCTCTTTGAGGGCCTTGAGCAGAAGACAGGAGATATTATGAAAAGGAAAAGAAGGCAGACCCCTCGAAGAATGAGGGTATCAGGAAAGATGAGACAAAGCCAATTAAGGCGGGAAATTGAAAGACTCCCTAGCCCTCGGATATCCTAATACAGTCTGGGTCGGAAGAGAACAAGAGTTGACCAAGGGAGGCCGACAGGAAAGAGAACTGAAATGAGCCCGGCACCAGGAAGTAGAAGCGATGCCAGACTCAGCTGGGGTTCCGTGGTCGCCAACCCACGTCCCACAAGTTGTGAGACCCTGGGGGGGTCAGTTGTGAGAATAGCTTGCTGATTCATCGCGAGGTGACTTGAGAGTTACTTTCCAGAGCCCGCCGTGTTATCTCCTGCTGTCTATGCTGATGCCAGCACAGGGCCGTTGCGAAACAGTGAGTGATTCCCGGTCAATCTGTATAGGACGGGGAACCCCGAACGTGTGTCACCATATTTCGTCATCATCTGCGATCATCTCAGGTTCGTGCAGCATGGACCTATATTCTTTGTCTTTGCCGAGCAGTACGCTCTTTCACTAGACGCATCCAGTACAGGCCTAAGCCAGAAAATAAGGTTGAGACTTTGGAAGACATCGAAGCTAGACACCTGAATTACCTATATCAGTTTTAAAATAACACCATGTTCGTTTAGTAGTCATTTTTTCATTACCTTATTATTATCATCATAAGTGCAAATGACCTAGATAATACGCGCATCATACCAATAATCACCGCCGCATAAAGTCTTTCTCGACTGTGATTTTTAAAATATTTATTTTTGGTTGGTTGGTTCTTAAGTTTAGGGGCTGCGACAACGCGGTCATGTAGCCCCGTGTACTTTGGGTGTGTGTAGAATCTGTCTGATAACCGGTGTTAATTGTGATGACTGTATTAGTGTGTGTTATCTGTTTTTAAATTTAAGTACAAACTGCAACTTAGAATTCTTCAAATAGTTCGTACTTTTGCCGCCAAGCGCCACCGTCAACGACTACTAGGCCAAGTTCAGAACTTAGCTACTAGACGCCACTGCAGTCGGCTCTTGGCAACGGACGTAGGCATCTATGAGCGTTGTTTACCTATCAAATTTAGCTTCACACAGGTGTAATTAGTGCAAGGTTCTTTAACATGCCATAAATCTGACATGGGACCGCCGCTTTACTTCCCTTCCGAAGAAAGGCATACTGACTGATTTTTAACGCTCTTAATATATCCGACGGCTTCGGCCGGGTTTGAACCCGCTATCTTGGGCATAGAAGCTCAGCATGCTACCAAATACGCCACCGAAGCCGCCATATAGTTATTTTTATAACAGTACATTGTGTACATTATACGTTGAAGTGTCAATTCAATACCGGTAGTAGTTTCCCTTATCATCCTCATCGTAAGAGCAAATGACCTACAGTAGATGTTACGCCCATTACACCATTAATCACCACACACAATAAGTCTTCCTCGCCTGTGAATTTTGAAATATGTATTTCTATTACGGTAGTTTGTAAGTTTGACGTGTCAATTCAACAGTAGTTTTTATTATCATCCTTATCAAAAGGGTAAATGACCTAGATATTACTCCCTCATTGTCTTTGGGGGCAAATGACTTAGATTTTAAGTCCATTATATTTCTAAGGAGACCTTAAAACATTATCATCATTCCACCGGGCGAAGCCGGGTACTACTGCTAGTAATATTAAAACTATACACGTTGGTTGATTGGTTCCTTAGTTTAGGGGCTGCGACAACGCGGTCATGTAGCCCCGTGTACTTAAGTGTGTGTAGAATTTGTCTGATAACCGGTGTTAAATGTGATGGCTGTATGAGTGTGTGTTATCTGTGATTCAGGTAGAAGGACTGCAGACGATTAATTTTTTCAAGTAGTTCCTATTTTTGCACCAAATGCTACCATCCACGACACCTAGCTGAGGACGTGGCTACTAAATGCCTTCGCAGTCAGCACCCGGTGGTGAACGTTGGAACTAATAGAGTTTTATCTAAGTAACCTAAAAATTTTAGCTTCCACAAGTGTAATTAGTGGAAGGTTCTTTTCCATGCCATAAATCTACGACATGGAACTAATAGAGCGTTATAAAAGTAACCTACAAATTTTAGCTTCCACAAGTGTAATTAGTGGAAGGTTCTTTTCCATGCCATAAATCTATGACATGGGACCGCCGGCTTTACTTCCCCTCCGAAGGGAGGCATACTGAGGGATTATTAACGCTCTTAAAAATCCAACAACACGTGTTGTTGTTTTATGGGGCGGAACTACGAGTTAATCTGCCCCTCTTAACACGGATTAAAGTATACACATTTGGAATGGAATTAAAAATTTAGATGTGGTCACCTAAACTTGAAAAGACCGAAAATTAATACAACAACAAATTAAATAAAGTTAATAATTATAATAAAAACAAAAATTACGGGGGGAAAATTACACACATTAGTTATTGTTGTTTTGCTGCGTTTTAGTAGAGTCGGACATATCCAGCCAGATATTTGCGTGTAACTCTTTAAAAGTCGTAATAATTGGAGTTTTCCACGTTGCTAAGACGAGTTCTACCGAACTTATCCTACTCACGCGCCTGCAATAATAATAATAATAATAATAATAATAAGTATAATGATGATAAGTGAACCAATTTAAATATTTAGGAGAAATTATTCAGCCCTCTGGTTTAAACCGCGAAGCAAATAAAGAAAGAATTTCCAAATTAGAGAAAGTTTACAGGATCACTTGGAACGGGTATAATAAAAAATCATTACTCGGAAAGCAAAACTTAAATATTATAATACAGTAATGAAACCTGAAGCGTTATATGCATTGGAGACTTTAATCATTGGTGAGGGATCTTTAACCAAAGACAAAGAGAAAGAAGAAAGGAAGATTTTACGAAAATGTTTTGACTCAGTTTGTATAGAGTGAATATGGAGGAAAAAATCATCCCAGGAATTATGTAGTCAATCTGAAAAAAATCGCTCACACTTTTCGGAAAAGACGATTGAAATTTTACGGATACATTAGTAGAATGGACAATAACAGACTAACTAAACTAATTCTCAACCTAGCACTTTCATTAAAAACAAGAACAGCTGGCTTCGTAAAAAATTAAAACAGATCTCCGGGAAATCAACATCTCAGAAGACATTGTACAGGACAGATGTAATTTCAGAACCAAAATCGACAATCACCAATTTTGACACAAACCCAACATCAGCACTATAACTTGCGAAGGAAGAAGCTTAGCGAGAGGATGAAGAGATTTGGGGAGGAAAAGAAGGCCAACACATCAGCTAATAAGGTTCAACCGTACTTCTGAGTAGGGCATAACGACGTAAAAAAAATGAACAGAAAGTGCTGCGTCTTACCTCGCATGGAATTTGTCTTGCTGCTCAGATATCCCAAAAAAGAATGTATGACGAAAATCGAGGCAAGTAAATACGCGGGAAACTGAAAACGCATGTGCAAATCTGGCAACGGTTGAACTTGCGCATTGATTGGAACCTAACGATATGCGGGATGACGATGAGAGCCTTTCTTACCGTGTGGGAGTGCTATGATTCACATTTTCTAAGAGTCATCCCTTGAAGTGGTAGGCGCGTCCTCCGCTTAGCGTCACTCGCTGGGCGCGTGATCCGCACAGGACGTGTTAAGAGGTGGAACAGCGAGGTCAACTGCTCCACAATACTCAATACAGCGAATCTCACTTCAATATTCCCTGCAGGGCAACTGTCGCGTCCTGAAGGTCGCTTTAATGCATTGTGAAGATTATCATATTCGTATTATCATATCTTGATCGAAAATTAATTTTAAATGTAATGTGTTCGGTATAAATGGTCAGTTGACTAAGACTGTAGTTGCTTCGCCCTTCCGGTGGGTGAATGTCGTATGTTGTTGTGATCAAGCAAGCATGTTAACACCATGTTGCAGACCCCAGCTGTTGTGGTTATTAGGAAATGGGTATCGGGGACGCTATAATCTCATCTTTATTCAGTCTCACGAGTCAAGTAGTAACAAAAAGACAAATGACAATCATAAATCATATCCATAGAGTTCACTGATACCGAGCGTAAGAGACGATTGAAATTTTATGGTCACATCTGCAGAATGGACTTAACCAGATATGCAAAGAAACTGCTTGATATAGTTAATCAAACCGGACTTAAATGAAATTGTGACGTTCACTAACTCTTAGTTATTCCTTTCCTTTTTTTCTGTTATGATTTTTCAGGCAAGGAGAAGATGAACCGTAAACAAAAGAAAGAAGGCTGTGAATGTTTTTGATCTGTTATAATATTGTACCATTTACCGTACCTTGTCTGTGATGAATAAAGCCAGTTTTGACGAATATTAGTAAGTCGGGTAGATTTCATGTTCGATTCAAATTAGTGGCGACCGTGACAGGATATTTTTGACGTGAACACACCTTTAAGTACGATTTAATATGGATAAACTCGTAAAAGCGAGAAAGCCGATACGGGCCATGTTCACGAAGACATACGATACACTGATGGCTGAAGCAGATTCTGACAAGGTAAGATTGCTATTTACGAAATTAGAACGCCTTGGCACGGAAATGAAAGACGCGGATGAGAAAATATCGGAATTCCTTCTCGATAACAACTACGAGTTGGAATACGCAACTGAATACGAGAAGGTACAAGAATACCGCGATAAACTTGACGAGGCCCGTTATAAGACTGATTATGTGAATGCTGCTCTTCTTGCGACTGAAGAAAATGGAGCTATGACCGTTATGAGTGATAGTGTTGGCAAGAAGAAATTGAAGTTACCGAAAATCGAACTACGGAAATTTTCTGGAGAGGTTAAGGACTGGTTAGGTTTTTGGAGTCAGTTTCAACGCATTCATAATGATCCAGATATAGAACAAGAAGATAAATTCCAGTATTTACTCCAGGCCACCATGGAGGACACTAGAGCTAGGGATGTAGTGAACAGTTTCCCTCCAACTGCGGACAATTATGAGAAAACAGTGCAGTGTCTTGAAAGTAGATTTGGTAGGGAAGAATTACTTGTTGAATTTTATGTGCGCGAACTACTAGGATTGGTGATTCAGAATGTCACTTCATCGTAGAGACTTGCTCCATTGCAGTTATATGACCGCTGAGAATCTCACCTCCGGTCTCTTGAGTCGTTAGGGATGACTAGTGACAGGTATGCCGCTTTTTTGTTCCCGTTAGTAGAGTCATCTCTTCCAGAAGAACTACTGCGAGTCTGGCTGAGAACTTCTGTCCAACGTCCCTTAAGCGATTCAGTAGAAAACGTATACTGTGAGAAACTTGAACAGTTGTCTCTATTCTTGAATAATGAAGTAGAGGGAGAACAGAGAATCACTCTCGCTCAAGGGGGATTCCAGGCTTCACAACGGACGGTGAACAAACCAAGGAAGAGACTGGAAGATGCAACGAACATTCCAACAGCCACTAACTTACTGTCCGGGGATTCAAGAAGTCTAAGCCTTAATTGCGTGTTCTGCAACAAACCTCATGACAGCAAGGAATGCTTTAAAGCACAAAAGATGACCTTAACTGAAAGGAAGAATGTTCTGATGAAAGCGGGATGTTGCTTTCAATGTCTGAAACGAGGTCACATGGCAAAATCCTGTAAATGCAGTGTCATGTGTCATGTCTGTGGGAAAAAGCATGTTGTGCTAATGCGCCCTGAGCTCCAGCAGAAGACTCGTGAAGAGAAACAAAAGGAAGAGACAGATAAGGCAGACCTCAGCACTACATTGAGTTACCAGACATGCAGCAAAGACGTACTTCTACAAACCCTGTTGGTTAGAATTACAGGAAATGAAGAGGAGTGCATCGTGAGAGCTCTAATCGATACTGGATCGCAACTATCATACTTGCTGAAGAAGACCGCAGATGGTTTAGGACTGAAACCCTCAGGTTCTGAGAAAATGGCACATGCTCTATTTGGAGGGACTGAGACAACAAAGAAAGTGCACTCCAGTTATCAACTAAGACTAGCAAGTGTAGATGGGAAATACACGTGTGAGGTACCCGTTCTAGATCAAGCCATCATTTGTGGTACAATCCCTCGAGTTCAGAAGGGGCCTTGGATGAAAGAACTTAGAGAAAATAAAATATTTATCTCTGACTGTAGTGATGACAGGCCAGAGATCGAACTGCTACTAGGTGCCGACACCTGTGGACCTCTGCTAACAGGAAGAGTGCGAAACCTGACTTGTGGACCTGTGGCTGTCGAAACTAGGCTTGGTTGGGTCATTAAGGGGAGACTATCAACGGATAGGTTTTCGAACTCTTCTAGTGCACTCGCGATCTCATTGTTGACCTTGAACTCTTCAGTGACTGATCTTTGGAAGTTGGACATACTAGGAATAAGGGATCCAGCTGAGAAACAATCTAAAGAAGAATTAGAAGCGACCACACTTGAACACTTCAAGGAGACGGTGCATATAAATGAGGAGGGGCGTTATGAAGTTCTTATGCCCTGGAATGATAGATTTGAAGACATTTCAGAGAATAGTGACATTGCTGAAAGGAGATGTACATCTACAACGATAAAACTGATTCGTAGTGGCAGATATGTGGACTACAATGATGTATTTAACGAATGGAAGGAGGAAGGCATGATCGAAGAGGTGCCTTCTCAAGAAATAGATAACAAAGGTCACTACTTACTGCATCGAGGTGTGTTCAAGGAAAACTCCACGACAGCTGTTAGGCCAGTGTTTGACGCCTCATGTAAGGGGAAAGGAAATCTGTCCTTGAATGACTGTCTAAAGTAGGGACCAAATCTGCTTGAACAGATTCCCCCAATTTTGAATAGGTTTCGCACAGGGAAGATTGGTGTAATTGCCGACATAAGGAAGGCTTTTCTCCAGCTATCAATTGCTCCCTGTGATAGGGATTATGTGAGGTCCCTTTGGTGGGAGGACTTTGAGAGGAGAGAACTCCAAGTTCTAAGTCATAAACGGGTAGTATTTGGCCTCAACTGCAGTCCTTTCCTGCTGGCAGCCGTACTTGATCTTCATCTAGAGAGGAGCCCACCTGAATTCCATAATACAGCAAGATTAGTTCAGAGCTCCTTTTATGTGGACAATTGTGTCACATCACTCGGGTCAGAAGAAGAAATGGATAAATTCATCACTGAATCCACAGAACTGTTGTCGACTGTGAAATTTGAATTTCGTGGATGGGAACATACCTCACTGAATGGAGAGAGTGGTTGTCAACAAGTTTCTTCTGTTCTCGGATTGATGTGGGACAAAGACAATGATGTTATCTTTTGTGATATATCTGAGAGTGGATCTGGTGACATCACTCGTAGAAGAATTTTGTCTGCGCCCAGAGGGTTTTTGACCCTATAGGGTTTACTTGTCATTTTACCTTACTGCCAAAACTTCTCATCCAGAGCAGCTGGAACCTGAAGATGGGCTGGGATGACCCATTACCGGATGATGTACAGCGGAAGTTCAAGAAGTGGGAATCAGAAGTTCCCCGACTTTCAGAGGTGAAGATACCAAGACATTTCGCTGACGGCGGGTCTGAAAAATTGTGGAATCTTCATACATTTTGTGATGCCAGTCGAAGTGCCTATGCAGCTGCTGTTTATTTAAGGAGCGGAACACCAGGATCTGTTTCGATACAACTTGTGATGGCCAAGGCAAGGGTTACGCCCTTGAAGGATATTTCGAAGCCAAGGCTGGAACTTCTGGCATGTTGCATTGGCAGTCGTCTGACTGCCTGTGTGAGAGAAAGTCTAAATTTGCAAGTTCCTGAATTCTATTGGGCTGACTCCTCTACTGCATTACAATGGATAATGAAGAACGAGCCCTGGGGCGTGTTCGTCAACAATCGAGTGAAGGAAATAAGATCACTGACTAGCGTAGAAGATTGGAGACACGTACCTGGGGAGTGTAACCCAGCTGACCTCCCTTCGCGAGGTTGCTCTGCAGAATCCCTCATAAATTCCAGATGGTGGGAGGGGGCAGCTTGGCTGAGAGCAGAAGAAAAGGACTGGCCTATGTCAGGTGTGGTTGCAGGCGAGGAAGAAGTTGATCGAGAAAAAAGGAAGGTGACGTCAACACTATCCAGTTTAATCGAAGAGGAAGACCCCTGTTACCTGAGACGCTTTTCGAGGTTTTCACAGATTGTGAGGCTTGTGGCTTGGATACTGCGCTTCTTCAGGAAAGCATCAAAACTTGAAGGTTGCGAGTCTGGTGAGCTTTCTGTTTTGGAAATCGAAGAGGCCGAAAGAAGGTTACTACGGCTGGCTCAACTGGGTGTGACGGAAGAGACTGACAAGAAAGGATTGAAATCATTCTGCACAGTTGTTGGTTCAGATGGTCTTCTGAGGTTGAAGACAAAGATTGTGCAGCGAGATGATTTTGAGAACTTCAGATATCCCATTCTGCTACCGTCAAATCATAAATTGGTGGAGATCCTAATTAGAGACTATCATCTTAAGTACTCTCATGCTGGTGTCCAAATGTTACTTGGAAAATTGAGGGAGGACTATTGGATTCCAAGAGGGAGGAGGACAGTGAGGAGAGTGGTTAACAAATGTGTCAGATGTCGAAGATTTGAAGCAAAGAGAGTTGAGACTGGTGCTGTACCTCTACCAGGAGATATATTGGGGGATGCATCGGTTTTTGAAGTGAGTGGGGTTGACTTAGCGGGACCTTTGCACCTCAGAGATGGTGAAAAGGCCTGGATCCTGCTGTTCACCTGTGCAGTTTATCGTGCTGTTCATTTGGAATTGGTGCAAAGTTTGTCGACAGAAGCCTTCCTCCAAGGAATGAGGAGATTCATCGCCAGGCGGGGTAGACCCCGAATATTGTACAGTGACAATGGGATGAATTTCACTGGGGCTAATAATTCCATTGCCTCACAGGACTGGGCCGAGATTGAAAGAACGTCTTCTATCAAGAGAATTCAGTGGAAGTTCATTCCACCCACTGCTGCATGGTGGGGTGGATGGTGGGAGAGGATGGTGCAGATGGTCAAGAAGCTGTTGAGGAGAACATTGGGGAAAGCTTGTCTCAAGTATGAGGAGCTTACAACCATTCTTTGAGATGTTGAAGCCGTGATCAACTCCAGACCCTTGACCTATCTCTCGGAGGATCCAGATGACTTGATGCCATTGACACCGGCCATGTTCCTGCAAGACATTCGTTCCACCGGAGTTCCTGATCTTGACCACGTGGTTGGAACAGACATCAGGAGGCGAGTCAAGTATCTCCACCGCTTGCGTGAAGATTTGCGGAAAAGATTTCGGGATGAATACCTGAACCTCCTGGTGCAGTCGCATGCTGACATGAAACCCCATAGAACATTGAAGATCAGTGATGTTGTGTTGGTGGGGTCAGATGACAGAAAGAGGTTGGAGTGGCCACTGGGAAAGGTCACAGAAATGTTCCCTGACAAGGACAACAATGTCAGGGAGGTTCTTGTCAAGGCAGCGGGGAGAAGTATGACCAGACCAATCCAGCGGATATACCCTCTGGAAATATCGTCGCCGCAGGATGAAGACGAACCAAGTGATGACGAGTGTGAAGGCCCCAGTGATCAACAAGTGATGAGAACAAGAAGGGGACGTGTGGGGAAACTGCCTGCTCGATACAGGTCGTAGCTTGTGTAGATTGAGATGGTGTAAACTTAATAATTGTAAATAAGTTATGTTTTGATTATGTGTTTGAAATCAAAAGGTGGGAGGTATGTGACGTACACTAACTCTTAGTTATTCCTTTCCTTTTTTCTATTATGATTTTTCAGGCAAGGAGAAGATGAACCGTAAACAAAAGAAAGAAGGCTGTGAATGTGTTAGATCTGTTATAATATTGTATCATTTACCGTACCTTGTCTGTGATGAATAAAGCCAGTTTGGACGAATATTAGTAAGTCGGGTAGATTTCATTTTCGATTCAACAGAAATAAACATTACAGAAGATATCATCAGGAATCGCAAGACTTTTGGAACTATAGTTACCTTTCGCAGACACCTCTTGGTGGTGCCTACCATCCTCTCCACCGAGCCGCCAGGTGATGTTGTGGTGAGCGAAGTACTGATGTGCATGAGGGGCTATGAGGGAAGTCCAGACATTGACATTGCGTGAAATGTCTGAGCATTATCAGTGTAAATTGTGTGGGGTATTCCTCGCCTACCCACAAACCTCTGAAGTGCCGAGAGGAATGTGTCCGCAGTCATGTTTGAGCACAATTCCAAGTGTAACGCGCGGGTCGTAGCGCAGGTAAAGAGTGATATATAACATTTCCTGCGCGTCGTCCCCATTTTCACATAAAAGGGTCCAGCGAAATCAATTCCTGTGACTTAACAGTGTTTCGTTGGTGTTACCCTTACTTTGGGTTGTGGAGCTTCGATTGCTTGCCGAAGTGATTTTGTGCCATTCTGCCAGGAAGGCATGTACGTAACACTGTCTTGACTGCCTGCCAGACTCGGAGCACCCAAAATTCCGTACGTAGTTCCGACAACTCAATTCGCACCCCCAGGTGGTGAAGTATGATATGCGTTTGCCTGATGAGCAATTTTACAAAGTGGTGTGTGCCATCCAAGAGCAACGGGTGTTGCAATTCTCTAGATAACTCAGCAAGTTCTAGACGAATGAGTCCTTTCTTCAGAAATTGTTTGAAGCGGGCTGCTCTTGATTCCTTTGGCAGACCTACACCGCCCTGTAGAGCCAAATATTCTGTAGGGAAACACTCCATTTGTACGTTTGAAGCTAATAGTTACGTGAAGTTTGAAGCTCTGGTGCTGTTAATTTCCCAGAGAACTGTTCTTTTCTTCGAACATGTTGCAAGAAACGAAGTATCCGCGCAGTGATGTGAAGTAACCTCCAGTAGGAACTGTATTTGGAAGGATCCAATAGAGGTGAAAGTTTCTCAACTTTAAGGATATTGAAGATGGTCTTCTTTTTTTCTGGCAGTTGCACGCGGGAAGATAGGTGGCTAGGACAATGTTCTGGCTGTTGTCGTAGCCAAGGAGGCCCATGCCACCATTCGACAAGTGACTGTATCTATTCCACCGAAACGCCTCTCGACAAATGATCTGCTGAGTTTTCTCCATCTGGACAGTACCTTCATTGAGATGGAGTAGTGTAAGATTGGATTTCAGTTACCCGGTTGGACACAAATGTCTTCCAGTGATTCAGGACACTCTGTACCCAACCCAGCGTCACTTTAGCATCTGCCCACAAAGTTGCTGATGAAGAGCTCAAGTCGGTTGCTTTGCAGAAATAATTTAAAAGTCGCGCTCCCACCAGAGCAGCTAGCAGTTCTAGTCTCGGAAGCGGACCCTTTTCACGGGAGCGAGTCGATTTTTGCTGCATGCCAAACGGACGGTAACACTATGCCCTTGAGTGGTGTTGACATAGCATACTGCGCCATAGGCCCTTTTACTTGCATCCTAGACGATGTGAACCTGACTATTGCTTCCTTCGGAAATGCCGATCCATAGAGGAATGTGTAGCTGCGATAACTGTTAAAGACTCGAAATCCAATTATGCCAACATACGCCTGTATCATGTGGCAAGAGTTCGTTCCGTCCAATCCCTCTGCACCAGGTTTCTAGGAACAGTATTTTCCCAATAATCGATACCGGTGTTAAAAGTTCCAAGGGTTTATAAAATCGGGAAGCAGCTTGTAACAATAGTCTCTTACTAGCGGGTTCCTGCATGAGATTATCGGTGATATCATGGTCGTCTATGCAGAAAGTGTCAGTTTCAGTGGACTATTTCACTCCTAATACTTGCGTATTGGTCTCTAGTCCCCGACCTTCGGACGTCCAGATGCACTTCAGTTGTTGAGAATTGGTCGCCCATGTGAAGGGATAGAGGGGTGTAAACAGACAACACACACTGGTCACTATTCTAAACTCGCCATCTTGTATTGCACACCACAGAATACAGAGTAACAAAATACAAAGAACAGAGAGGGATAGATATAACACACACACACTGCAGTCCAACATAATGTCAATGGCTATGGAGCTTGGGAGGTGGCACCATCTGTGGCCAGGTTGGAAGTCAATTCCCAACATCCTCCCCACCCTGGTCTACCTCTAGAGGTACGACCAGCTGAACGGGTCGGGCCAGTTGTTTCCCATCTGCTGTGGAAAGGATTACAGTCCTTACAATCCCGTCCCTTCCAGTACGCAGCTCGTGGATCCGGACCTTTCTCCAGAGATGTCTCGGCTGAAGGTCACTTTGAAGGAGCGCGACGTCGCCTACCCTCAGCGTGGAGTTCTTCTTGGGCTGCTGGACTTGATGGAAGCTCTGCAGCAACAGTAGGTACTCCTTACTCCAGCGCTTCCAGAAGTCGTCTGCCAGTTGTTGACGCAGTCGGAATTCTCGAACGGGAACTCCCGTTTGTGGTTCATGCCCAGATGGTACTGTAGTGAGTTTCTCTCCCACAAGGAAGTGTGCGGGAGTCAACACATCGCCGGTGTCTCCATTGCGAGTCAAGGGTCTAGAATTCAGTGCGGCTTCGATGCTGACCAGTACTGTTTGAAGTCCTTCTTCGTCGATGCTGGAGCGTCCATGTACCTTCCGTAGGCACCGCTTCGTCGATCCAACCATCCTCTCCCACCATCCTCCCCACCAAGCCGCGCGTGGGGCAATGAATTTCCAGGTCACACCGTGCTCGGAGAGGTAGCGGTGAGTCTTTGCCGCAGACAGTGAAGCCCAAATGCCACTCAGTTCCTTGTTAGCCGCGTGAAAGTTCTGGGCGTTGTCAGAATAAATAGTGTGTGGCAGACCACGCCTACCGACGAATCTCTGTAGTGCTTGCATGAATCTGTCGGCGCTCATATCACCACTCAACTCCAAATATAGGGCCCGTGTAGTGGCACACGTAAAGAGGGTGATGTAACACTTTTTGGTTGGTGTTCCTGCCCTGACGTACAGTGGGCCCGCGAAGTCGATACCTGTGACGGCGAATGGCTTGCTCGGGGTCACTCGTTCGGAGGGCAGTGGAGCTTCTATTGCCTGGCCGCCAACATTTTTTACCATCTTGCAGGGTAAACATTGGTGAAGGACGTGTTTGATGGCACGGCGAGCACCAAGGATCCAGTAGGTGCTTCGGAGATCAGAGAGAACAATCTGTACTCCGAGATGATGGAGCCATATGTACTTGTCTCTTATTAGCAGTTGTGTGAAATGATGTCGTCCTTCCATGATGATTGGATGCCGTTCACTCTCTGTAACCGCAGCATATTGTAGGCGTCCACCGAGGCGAAGTATGCCATTGTCGAGAAATGGATTGAAACGTTTGATCTTCGATTTCTCTGGCAGAGGGGTCTTCCGTTCGAGAGCTGCAATTTCGGTAGGGAAACATTCCATTTGCATTGCCTTTATCCAATAACGGAGGGCTCCATGTATGTCTTCTGCTGTCAGTTCCCCCGTTGGTTGGTCCTCATGTCTAAGTAGGCGTACGAAGCGAAGAACCCATGCGGTTACACGAAGAAGTTTGATATAGGAGCTGTATCTGGTAGCTTCAATTACTGGGTCTGGTGATTCAATTTGGAGCACATCCTGAGCGCGAGTTCTTGCTTCAGGGAGGGGCGTAGAGACGGGTGAGCTGTGTGGCCAATGGCATTGGTCGAGAGATAGCCATGAAGGTCCTTTCCACCAGGCTTGAAGAGTTTCGATCTTCTCTGCCGTCAATCCTCGTGACAAGTGATCTGCTGGATTGTCCTTGCCTGGACAATGTCTCCATTGTGACGGAGTGGTAGAGGATTGAATCTCGGTCACGCGGTTGCAGACGAACGTCTTCCAACGACTCGGATCATTCTGAATCCATCCTAGGGTTACTCTTGAGTCCGTCCACAGGGTCCCCTCTGCTTGTGTCGAAGGTTAGCGCTTTAGCGCAGTAATTCAAGAGTCGAACGCCGATCACCGCTGCTAGCAACTCTAAACGTGGTAGTGTCACCTTCTTGACTGGCGCAAGTCTACTTTTACTGCACAACATGTGGGCAGATGTGGTGCCATTGCAGAGAGATCGTATATACAAAACACCTCCATACGCTCGCTCTGAAGCGTCGCAGAACACATGGACATCTGTGAGGTCGCGTTCGGGCATTCCTGCCCACCTTGGGACGGTGATCTGCGAGAGTTGGGGTAGACTTGAGGTCCAGCTGTGCCAGCGACTGGCAAGGTCCTGCGGTAGGAGTTCATCCCATGTTAGTCCTCTATGCCATGTGTCCTGAAATAGGATTTTCCCCAGTATTGATACCGGCGTCATTAAGCCCAATGGGTCGTAGAAACTAGCAGTCGCTTGGAGCAGGTGTCGTTTCGTAGCGGGGCGGTCCTTCAGTCTCGTTGTGATTTCTGTAACATCTATAGTGAGCGAGTCTGTTACTGTGTTCCATGGAACGCCAAGAACGTGTGTTTCCGTGCTGATCTCTCTTCGTTCGGCCTTCCATATCTGAATCAGCTGTTGGGAACTCGTGGCCCATTTCGACATGGGTAGACGTATCTTCTTCATGAGAGAGGTGAGTTCATAGTAGAGTGTGATCGCTTCATTTTCTCCTCGGGCACCTGCGATAATGTTGTCCATGAATGTATTTTCATCTATGAATGAAGCCGCGGAAGGAAACTGAGATCTGTTTCTAGTGGCTAGTTCTCTCAGTGTAGCTGAAAGGAGAAATGGGCTGCAAGTCAGTCCGAATGGGAGTCTTGTGAAGCGAAAAATCGCTTGCTCGTTGGAAGCCACTTCAGCACTACTCTCATCTTCGACAACATGGTACCACAGGAATCTGGTCAAGTCTCTATCCTCTTCGTGAAGGGACAACTGAAGAAACGCTTGGCTGATGTCTCCTATCACACCGTACGGGAATGAACGGAACCGCAACAATACTGCAAACAGTTCGGGGAGTAGGCTGAGTCCCATTTCCAGGATCTCTTTGAGTGAGCGCGCGTTTTCTTCGTGTGACGATGCGACGAAGACTATACGCCATTTCATGGTTCCATGTTTCTCTCTCTTTACCAAGTGATGAGGAAGATAAAACTCATCCGTACGGGTTTCCTCTGGAGCTAGTTCCACGTGGCCTTTCCTTATGTAGGCCATCATGTGGTTCGTGTATGTTTGTCTCAGGGCTTCGTTCTTCCGGAATCGGGTTTCCAGTGATTGGAATCGTTTTTCTGCAACGTGATAGTTGTTGGCAAGTTCCATAGTTTCCTTGCGTGGCAATCGTACGACTCTTCTTTGGTCCTCAATACTGTAAGACGCGTGAAATTGAGTTAGAAGTGAGTTGTCTTTAGCACTCATTGCTCGGTCTTGTTCAACTGCAATCCCAACGGACTCCAGATCCCAAAAACGTCCAAGAGAGTCGTCACAGGGCATGAAGTGACATGCATCGATGAAGTTTACAACCGTGTTAATAGCTGATACACCTGAGCGGTTTCCGGTGAATATCCATCCAAATTTCGATGGAATTAACACAACAGACGAGGAGAGTCGTATGGGGGCAGAGTCACTGACGAGTGTCCAATACTGATCTCCTCCGATTAACAGCTCGATTGGAAGGTCAGCTGAATCATCTGTAGGGTCAGCCAATTGCAGTTTCCGCGTTTGTCCGGTCATCGTGATATCTCGTGGTACTGCTGGGTGGTGAGAAAAGGAGTGGGTGGTTTCAAATGCCGTCAATGTTACTTGGGTACTGTCCCAAAATTCTCTCGTCTTCAGGCGAACGAACCTACGTGAATGTGATGTGTTGGATGGTGTTTCAAACGTGTGGACCTTTAAGGATGCGTCTCCAATGACTTCCAGACCCAGTTCATCAACCAAATAACTTTTGACGAAACTGGATTGACTACCTCCGTCGAGAACGCACCTTGTCAGCTTACTCGAGCCCGTTGGTCCCGAGATCCACGTTCTAGCAGTCTGGAGATGGGTAAATCCCGGAGTAGTGACGTTTATTTTACCAACTGCGGTTGTTTCTGTGCAATTCGTGACAGGGGAATGATTTAAGTTGCTGCAAATCGTTCTATGGTGACCTTTTCCACACTGGGAACACGAAGCTCTCCCTTTCCTGCTACAGTCCTTTGTGTGATGACCTCGTTTAAGACAGAGGAAACAACGCGATGATTGTTTCAATTTCTGAGTTCGAGCGTCAGTCCCGGTTACCTTAGTACAATCCTGAGCCCAGTGTCCTCTTCCCTCACAAAAGACGCAGAATGGCTGTAGTCTTTCCTTCTCTCTCTTCTTCCCTTTCTTCGCGTGAGTGTCAATCTGGAACGCCGCTGTTGCTGGGACAGAAGCCGGGTGCTGATAGATAGAAGCCGGTTGCTGATAAGATTCCCCCCGAATCTTTTGACTGATGAGGGCACCTTCAACCTCTTCGTTCAAAAAACGCATGAGTTTGATGATGTCACCTTCACTAACGTTGTCTCTCCGCGTGTGGATGATCCAACGCCGGCAGATATCGTCTGGGAACGCTCTTAGTATCCTGGGGGCTAGCACGCGACCGTAGTTGGAAATATTTTCTCCCAGAGCCTGGAGTGCTTGAATCCGTCGGTTGCACTCAACGTAAGTGTGATTTAGGGACTCGGGAGTGGCGGAGTGTATCGGCGGTATGTTTTCCAGATAGTCTAAGTGCGCCTGGATAATTCTATTTTCATCTTCTGTACTTGGAAATGAGAATTTTCTTTGTGGCATTATAAGTGCCAGCTGTGATAGCAATACCGTCGACGAGATGCTTGGGTTCCCCTTCTAAGTAACCTCTCAGAAAGACGTGTTTGTTGACCTGCGATACTGTAGGATTCTGGTCAATGGAAGTAGTGAACTGCTCCCAAAAGCGCGACCATTCTTCAATATCTCCCGTGAAGGGGCTAAGTTTTATGGTGGGTAACTTAATTGGTTGTGACGTGGGTAAGGCAGTGGGAGTGGTGGGAGCTTCGTTTATAGACAAGGTAGAGGTGACAGAGTAAAGCTTCTTGTCCGCTCCAATAGTAGCTTTCTGTATGGCGCGCTTTGCATTGTCAATATATTCGTCACATACAGTAATGTCAGCATTGTATTCTGCGTCAGATAATAGATCATGAATACCATCGTCCAGTTGGGTTAAGCTGGTGAGTGTTTCCTGCAGTCTATCGCGGTGGAATGTGAAGTATTCTAACGCTGTGCCTTCTGTAAGGCTGTTAATGGCTGTAATGAAGCGTGTGGCATTTGCTCTCTCACGTGTTCTCTTCCTTTTCAGATTGTGCAGGCTTGCTGCAGTAGCGGTCTCTTGTTCCGTCGGCATAATGGGTGCAATAAATCTTAAGCTTGACTGACAGGCCTCCCTCCAGACGTGACGTAGTGAGCGGTGAGCTTACGGGCGGGTAGGGGTGATCCGTACCGCACCGGTACCTTCAAGGGCTGACAGAGGGCGTGCTAGGTCCGTGGAAGATCTTAAGACCTTGTTAACAGAGTGCGCTGGAGAATGACTGGTAGGGCGCGTGAGCTAATAGATGGCGCTGTTGAGTTGATTTAGGTATTTGCGCTCAGATCGCACGGAACTGAACTGAACTACACATGCGTGACCCGTTGCAAAGTCCAGCGGCTGAAAGATATTCTACTACTTTGGAAAACTGTAGATTAAAGGAACACTGGATTCCTTAATAAGTCATGCACAATTCATGCAGGCATTTCATAATATAATACAACATCCGTGCATACAGTTTCTGTTTAGCGAGGGCCAGTTATGTCTATCTCGCTAATAATAATAATAAACAAACACAGTAGACAGGATGCGTGCTTCTTGATTGACAATACGCAGTTCCTGTTCGTGTAATAGCAGTCTTATATTAGCTTCATCAATCCAAATGATAATAATGAAGAAATATCAGTTGTTTCAACATGCTATTTTCTTTCGTATTGAAGTTGACTTATCTGAGAGTGCAGTGTAGGCTAATGGTGGCATCTCAGCGTTTGGCGTGGGATGGTGCAGTGGAGTATCCTCTTTCCCTCGTCGTGGAGCTTCCTGTAGTGTAGAAAGCTCGTCTGTAGATACAAATCCGTTGAAGAAGTTAATCCTTAGTCTTCCCGAGTGTTTCGGCACCAAATGTGGAGGTTTAGAGGGGTGTAAACAGACAACACACACTGGTCACTATTCTTAACTCGCCATCTTGTATTGCACACCACAGAATACAGAGTAACAAAATACAAAGAACAGAGAGGGATAGATATAACACACACACACTGCAGTCCAACATAATGGGTGATATGAATAAAACGGAGTATATGCTCATGCTCAACAATTTTGTAGTATATACTGTACCCGATTGTCACCATGTGGACCATGTGTTCGTATCCCAACTAGCTCACGGTCTTTCGAGGTATGGGACGTTCCTGCCCACAATACGACCACATGCTCAGGATTTGAGTCTACCAGGTAACTACTCTACAGGAAATACACAACATTCCTATGAATAAAATATTTACTGGTCTAAAATCATGGCTGTACAACAAATACAAAACAAAGGACAAATTACAATTAATTCCCACAAATAAATAGGGTTATTCTGTGAGCTTTCTCCTTAAAAATAGCGCTACAATGCACTCAAACCTACTTCTAATATCCTGTCAATAATAGTTCAGATTACAAGGTTTTCATAGTGTTCGTCATGTGACACAATTTTATTTAATGGAAATATCTTAACACAAAAACCACATGTCACATAAACATGATATTACTAAGACATTATTCCGTCTCCTACGGCATTTACTTTAATTAGCATTACTTCAATGTTTCCTACATTTATTAGCAAATATTTTTTGTGTCGTGCGAATCATCTTCCTTCTTTCCATCCCTATGAACGCTCTAGGAAAATGAGTCATGCTTCTTAATCATAAAATGAACATAAACATGGATAGAATATTTATAGTTTCACCATATAACGATTATCTGGGTCTTGTCGGACTTATCATAGATACAACTGTGTCATGTTCTGGGAAAAACACATACCCGTTTTTCCTAAATTAGCATAAACTGGCAAAATGCACTTTAAAGAAGATGCCTACATTATTTTGGTTCAGCTTTCCCCCTCAGAGGATAACTTCGCCAAATATCATCTGATTTCTATGGTTCAACCACGTATGTGAGTTGCCATATACCATTTAATTCCATTTGCATCACTAAAATACTTATATTTTAATTGCATATTGAATACCGAGATCTCTCAGTGTCCTATTGTGACTGTAATTGACAAGGGATCGGTCGAGCAACCTCCCCTTCCCTCAGCAGGTCATAAAAATTCGTTCCAGACAGCTCTCCAAGATGGCTGCCACGGAAATGGTCTACATTCCCTGTCTCTCTCTACCGTCAAGGCCAAACTTGTTTACAATTATATAACAGTAAAGATCCGCTAGGCATAGTCCTAAGTAATTGAGTCATTTAATTAATTAACACCTAACTTTACAGTGTATTTGGGCTCAAATGGCTCCTATTAAACATTCATGGCAGGGGTGAAATTCCAATGATAGCATTGCCGTTCTAAGGTGATTACTTGTGGCTTTTAAGACGCGCATCATAATGAAACCCCATGGTTATCATCAGCAGCTGTCATTAACATATATTTTTGGGAACCACGTTCCTCGTCGACGAATATGATTCTACCTCTCGGGCAGACCATAAGTATAAATGCACACCGCGCCTCGCTGGGCGTCCATAGTGGCTATAATTCAATGCAAGCGTTGGCAATAGACAGAATCTATCCAAATCGCTGCGTAACAAATACAGTATGCACAAAGGCGATACTTCTCGAAGATTAAGCCAATTTTCACCTCACGCGCAAGCTATACTAGTCTTTCCCGTGCTTATCTTACGTAAATCACTGGATTCTACGTTAATCTGCACGCTATATGCGGCTAAACAATATTTCACATATATGACTCCATTATCAAGGTACCTGCGTTCTTCCTGTTATACTATTTAAGCCAAAGCTTTACATAGCTCCTAACACAAATGTATAAATATACTGGCTTACTTTAATTTCAAATATTCATTCAAAATTTCACTGACACTGAGAAAAGCTCCCGTATTTCACTATATTCCACACTACATTCTTTACTGTTTACCAAATGACAGTATCTTAAATTAGACATGACACTATTTGAACATTACTTAGGCCAACTTTGCCCTTACTTTATGGTTGCCGACCCCAGTTATTATTATTATTATTATTTTAACGTTTAGATCCATCACTATTTTTGACCTAAATGGTCCTAAGCAAATCACCTTCCAAGTCATACTTTATTCAAGACGAGTGGTGAGAACTCGTTCAGTAAGTGACTATTACATCTTTAATTTCAAAGTGATTAATCGTTACATGGTGAACTATGCCATTATAATTAACCCCGTAGTAAAGTAAAGGCCTTGGGAGGGAAGGTACTGGACCATAGTGAATTCATACTCAGAGGGCAATTGTCTGAGACCATCTTCGAACCCCGGAACCCAGAAATAATACTAAGGTGATCGGGTAAAATCATAATATATTCACAATAAACATGCATACAAATTAACAAAACACTTACTAATCAAGATGTGGATTCTGACATCAAATATTTGTTCCTTCCAGTTGACTGTAATACAAATTTTAGCAATCCAGCCAAGTTGTTACGATGAAGTAAATAAGCGTTGCTTTCAACCTATCATCTGTTGTCATTATGAGAATCCAAGCCAAATAATTAAGAGGATGACGAATTAAATATTCAATAGTTTCATAATGCACATGCATAATGCATCATACAGTATTTCATGCATTTCCACACAAATAAATAATTAATTAATTCTCGAGACAGTACATGTCACAAAGCTAGGCCTACGCTTGTTATAATATCCAAAGTAATACGTTGCCTAAAACTGAAGAATTAATGTCTTCAAAACACAAAATATACGGAGCTAATCCAATTTACGTGTTTTCACCTCAATGGCTATCAGAAAATCTCTTTTTTATTAACAACAGATGATCGCACATAGTTAAAAACAATACGACAGTAGCCATCATGAAAAACAGAAGAAAAACGATCACCGTACTAGGGCTATCGATATCAAAATAAATCCTACATTAATAAATTTTCCACAGACCATAAGGCATACTACTTGTAATTAAAATGCATTTTTACAATAAACAGAAAACAGAAAACAAATCATTAATTACGCAAAGAAAATATGAGTGTCAGTTAGCCTACCAGAGTGAATACCCGAGGATGACATTAAGTTTGAATGTATAACCTTGAAAGGCCCTGTCATGCAACGTAGGAAAATACAAAATAAATACATTTACCTTGCCAGACGATACAGTCACAAGTACTTACGATGACAAAATAGCCTACCTTAATTCCATAATATACGAAGCATATCCAGACGTTTATCTCCAGTAAGGTTACAATAGGTAACCAGTCAATAACTTGACGAAGAGGGATAATATCATTCAACATTTTCACATACAGTAGAACTTCAGTATACTTCTTATGTATTTATAAAACCACGTAGATCCATGATGACTGGCCTAACAAGCTCATTACGAGAATCATACATGTCTCGAAAATCCCAGCCTTCCAAAACCATTAAAGTCAACATCGAGATAGAGAAATACTTGTCGCTAGAACATAGCTCTTCCTATCGGACAGAGGGAGAAACTACAATCCCAGTCCAAGACAGCACCGACAAGATATGCTACCTATCGAGGCCAGCCACAACTAACTCCGCCGCTCGATTCAAAAGTTTATGCCAAAGTAAAAATAGTACGTTCGATCAGAGATTAGTGCCAAAGTAACGGCACAGACTCCCGGGCCCCAAACTTGTCGATGGTTCGCAGAACAGAGACGACGTAAATGGTACAAGTGTATCAACATGCATAATCAAGCAAATCTTTATGCATAAAAAAGTTTTTGCCAATTATCACAAACACAGTAGCTTCCGAATGTGAAATACTTAATTAAAAGTTCATTTCAGTTTTCATCAGCACCATAACCACCAAAATATGTCATGCCAAGAACATAAACAAATACTTAAGTGTAGAATACATCGAGTGGGTTTTCTTTGTACAATTTCCACAACATTATTACAAATGGCATCTTGAATAAACGATGGCAGGAACAGTTTCATCCGAAGGTTACATAGATTGGTCCAATATCCTGGCCAGAGACATCTTCTCGCACTGCATAACACTCCAAACGCAGAATAAGACCTCGAAGAAATTAGCTGAAATCAAATTTCGACTGCGACAGTAATGTGTAAAGGAAAGCTTAATATCTAACGTTGACACTCATTTACAAAGAACAAATTACAATAAAATATTATATGATGGCATCAGATTTTATAACAATAACCCAGTACTATCAAGAATCCACATCTTTACAGGTGAAAGGTATAACAATGACCCTCAATTAACACAGAAAATTGTATGCATGTTTTAGAAAATTACAATATCCCGAAAATATTACAATAATAACAGTATTTTCCAAAAATAAGTTTCAATAATAATGCTGAATGGCACGTGAGCTCTCATATTTACAAATAAAAAACCTTATTATCCCAAAAGACGAAGGCAATTGTCTCACATTGCATATCTGTTCAACCCATTTGTCCAAAATACAGAAAGAGAAAATGCCCAAAGGAAACACCCAAAGTAGGAAAACACAAGAAAATTCCAAGAAGAACAATAGAAAGACCCAATTATCAAGCAAAAAAACAGGACACACGTGCATACCAAAGCAGAATCACACCACAACCTTACACCATGACACATAACCTTAAAATCCCCAGAAAAAATTACAATTAAACCATCAAATAATTAATAAACAACAACCAGAATATGAATTAGCACTTGTCAACACATCCACACAAAACACAAATACAAAAATACCCTATCATATACAGACCCAGACCAAACCGAAACTAGTAAACGAGAGAAGCACGTATTTCATGAGGCCTATAGTGAGCCGCCGTATATTGACCAAATATCACAAATCAATCCATCATATCACATCACATTACTTAACCTAAAGTATTTATTTCTCAGTCAGACAGCAAAAAAAAATTGAGCCCACTCAATCAACTGAAGACTTAGGAGAATTGTTTATAAATACTTACCAACATATTCAACTCAAATCTAAGCAAATGAACCCCCATAACATTCATCTGGTAGACTTAAGTTGACAGATGCGTCAACAAAATGCTAATTTACATCCACGATCCCAAAGTAACATACAATGACCTTTTACCCCTTAAATTAATATACATCCACACTTATCTGGACAACCACAAAACAACAACAAGAAAACCAACCCAATTACAAAAACAAAACAAATCACACCACATTTATACTTCTGAATGTCCGACTTTGGAAATGCACAATTTAGACAATAACATAAACAATACAATTATTCACTCTTGACATAGCTTAGTATATCAAACTAAGTAAGCAATATAGCGAACAAGACTAAAACAAGAACAGACTAGACAGAAATCCCTCAATAAATGACCAACAGAAGACCCTAAATGAAAGAAGATCAACTGACCACTCGTGCAGACCACCAAGCTACAAACGTACCCAAACATTCATTGAAATCACACGACCTTACAAACTCCCAAAATTAATAAAACCATTTACTACCCACAAAATCCCCATAATTTTTCCAGAATATAAATTGACACACCGTTAGGACATCAACATACACAAAATAAATAATAACCCTTAAATAAAACACACTGAAATCAACATGTCATACTAGCCGCATTTTACCCTGGCATAGCATGATTTTCCATCACCAAAACACATTTCGGCAAGTAGTTACCTTCATAAATCAACAAGCAGATAAATGACTAAGTCATCACTCGGAGAACAGAAGAGGTTTGTAATTACTTACCTATGATATCCCAACATAGTATCATTTTATACGTACGGCGTATTTAATTAAATTCAATTATAAATTAAGCAAAAACAAACCCTAACCTTAATTCACCTTAAGAAACAACCAAGAGACCCACCCGATTACAAAACAAAACTAATAACAAACACCCACACTCATGCACTCAAA
This sequence comes from Meconema thalassinum, assembly GCA_946902985.2. Classification (NCBI taxonomy): domain Eukaryota; kingdom Metazoa; phylum Arthropoda; class Insecta; order Orthoptera; family Tettigoniidae; genus Meconema; species Meconema thalassinum. The sequence goes on from OX336394.1 coordinate 93,233,521, forward strand.
TACATTTACCCAAGTTTGTCACTTCAGACCTAACACAATTTAGACAATTACAAACAAGAAGAACCATTATAGATTTGCACAATCAAGCAGAATGTGCACCACACGTGTAGACAAACACAAGCATCAATAACATCCACAATACATACATGTCCTGATGACCAGAATTCATCTACACAATTTTGACAAAAACATACAAGAAGAACCTTATGGATTTGCACTATCTAGCAGAATGTGCACCATACGTGTAGACAAATACACACATCAAAAACACATGCACGTCCTAATGACCAGAATTCATCTACACAATTTTGACAATAACATACAAGAAGAACCTTATGGATTTGCACTATCTAGCAGAATGTGCACCACACGTGTAGACAAATACACACATCAAAAACACATGCACGTCCTAATGACCAGAATTCATCTACACAATTTTGACAATACATACACCACAACAAATATCAACTTAAATTATCAAAATCTGCATCGCACCATCGACTAATGTGGTCATACGAGCCACAAAAATCACATCTCTTGCCTTTGCTAACTCTACTCCCATTAAACCTCTGTTCAGCACGCCTCTGAAATACATGACCTTGAACATTAGTAGGCATGAACTCACGCCTTCCCTGTAAATTCTTATAAGGAACAAGACTACTATAATTATCCACAAGCTGCATCTCTCCACGTGGCTGAAAATTATTTATAGAAGGCATATAACCTGAACAACCTTGAAGATAATTACTAGGAAAGGGAGAATCATCTACCCGCAACAGATTAGCATTCTTAATCTTCTCCGCAGATAAAATAATTTCATTAAAATCAGTGAAATTCTTGGGCTTAGCATGCATGGACAAGAATGAACGATAAATGGGATTCATACCTTCGACTAACGAATTGACAACCTGCTCTTCAGTCAACTCAACTGCCAAAACCTTTGCATAAGTCCTAATATCAATGAAGTACTCATTTAACGTTTCACTCATACGCTGAACGCGAAATACATAATCTCTACTCAAATCTGCCAAGATACGTGGAGTGATAAAATATTTCAAAACCTCTCTATGGAAAACATCCAAAGAATGGCCAGCACTCATACTCTCAAACAGTTTTCCTCGCAACATTCCTTCAGTGCATGGAAAGATGATTTTCAAAATTTGAAAATCTGACAGACCAAATATGCCAGCACTATCTCTTAATTCCACTAATTTCTTCAAAAATTTCACAAATAAATTAATATCAGTGCCATAGCACACATGAAAATCTTTCAAAATTAGAGTTAATGGGTTAGGAAGGGAAGCAAAATTAACCTGACCATCAGTCATAAGTTTATTTAGAGAAACAACGTTAGTCGAGGCTCGATTATCAGAAAGATTAAGCCTATTTACTCTATCTATCACGTCACATTCACCAAATAAGCTATCAACAGTTTGTACTTCCTTATCAGTACAAGTACGGTGAGATCCTAACCTATTCCCAGCACTACCAACGTCATGGCAAGAAACTGAACTAGAAAAATCGTTATATCTCTTATCAGAACATGAATTACCAACAGCATTCAAATTACTAGGGCTCGACATGACCTCTGGTGTATTTCTTGACGAGCCTATTTGTTTATCTACCTCAGTAGTATTATTAGTTTGTAAAGCGCCTACCATATTTTCATTATTCTCCATCGATACTGATTCCAAATTACCAATATAATTACTATTATTCACAACGCCATCACAAGAATCACTAACATATGAACAAACGCTCTCAGAAATATCACTCGAGGACAACCGATTAAAACTATCTATCAGCTTGTCGCGAAGCTCAACTAACTTGGTTGAAAAAACAATATCACACTTGGACCAATATTCAATTAAGCTCACTAAACGATTAATCCAGTGTATCGAACGAAATTTTAATTTGTTCACACGATATGCCGAAGGTTTGGCAACTTGCTTTAACTCATCACAGGACACTAATAGGTTTGAAACAGATATCACAACATCAGACCTACCTTTTGTCCCATAAGAATGTTGATCAGTCAGACTAACAACAGAAGCTGATTTTAAGGATTTGAGAAGAATAATATCCAGTTCACGATGAAAATTAGGGTTGCCATTCCTTATTTGTATTTCATAAGCCAGTTCCTCTTTGGATAAATATTGTACAGCTTTTAAAATGCTCTCGTCCATTCAGTATATTATCACATGAAACAAAAATAACAAGAAAATTATACAAAGATAAAACAATAACAACAAACATTAAAATATCACACTTCAGGCCCAATCATACTTCCAAGCCCCAAGATTCAAAGACTAGCCCCAAACAACTACTGAATGTGGTACAAATCTAACCACGCTACTGCTACCACATTTAACCCCGTAGTAAAGTAAAGGCCTTGGGAGGGAAGGTACTGGACCATAGTGAATTCATACTCAGAGGGCAATTGTCTGAGACCATCTTCGAACCCCGGAACCCAGAAATAATACTAAGGTGATCGGGTAAAATCATAATATATTCACAATAAACATGCATACAAATTAACAAAACACTTACTAATCAAGATGTGGATTCTGACATCAAATATTTGTTCCTTCCAGTTGACTGTAATACAAATTTTAGCAATCCAGCCAAGTTGTTACGATGAAGTAAATAAGCGTTGCTTTCAACCTATCATCTGTTGTCATTATGAGAATCCAAGCCAAATAATTAAGAGGATGACGAATTAAATATTCAATAGTTTCATAATGCACATGCATAATGCATCATACAGTATTTCATGCATTTCCACACAAATAAATAATTAATTAATTCTCGAGACAGTACATGTCACAAAGCTAGGCCTACGCTTGTTATAATATCCAAAGTAATACGTTGCCTAAAACTGAAGAATTAATGTCTTCAAAACACAAAATATACGGAGCTAATCCAATTTACGTGTTTTCACCTCAATGGCTATCAGAAAATCTCTTTTTTATTAACAACAGATGATCGCACATAGTTAAAAACAATACGACAGTAGCCATCATGAAAAACAGAAGAAAAACGATCACCGTACTAGGGCTATCGATATCAAAATAAATCCTACATTAATAAATTTTCCACAGACCATAAGGCATACTACTTGTAATTAAAATGCATTTTTACAATAAACAGAAAACAGAAAACAAATCATTAATTACGCAAAGAAAATATGAGTGTCAGTTAGCCTACCAGAGTGAATACCCGAGGATGACATTAAGTTTGAATGTATAACCTTGAAAGGCCCTGTCATGCAACGTAGGAAAATACAAAATAAATACATTTACCTTGCCAGACGATACAGTCACAAGTACTTACGATGACAAAATAGCCTACCTTAATTCCATAATATACGAAGCATATCCAGACGTTTATCTCCAGTAAGGTTACAATAGGTAACCAGTCAATAACTTGACGAAGAGGGATAATATCATTCAACATTTTCACATACAGTAGAACTTCAGTATACTTCTTATGTATTTATAAAACCACGTAGATCCATGATGACTGGCCTAACAAGCTCATTACGAGAATCATACATGTCTCGAAAATCCCAGCCTTCCAAAACCATTAAAGTCAACATCGAGATAGAGAAATACTTGTCGCTAGAACATAGCTCTTCCTATCGGACAGAGGGAGAAACTACAATCCCAGTCCAAGACAGCACCGACAAGATATGCTACCTATCGAGGCCAGCCACAACTAACTCCGCCGCTCGATTCAAAAGTTTATGCCAAAGTAAAAATAGTACGTTCGATCAGAGATTAGTGCCAAAGTAACGGCACAATAATGCTATTATTTGCATGTGTACTCACGTTTCCTTCTGGCTGGAAAGTACCAGTATCTTCGCCTGAGCTCTACCATGATGATTGACTTAATCCATCATGATATCCAATACACAACACTGAGATTCACACTTTTTACACATGATACACATATTATCACAAGTGGCCTTTACCACTGATAAACACTGAATATTAATCATTAAACACATTAACACTTTAAATTATTATTTCACAATTTATACACACTTCCTCTATCATTTCACATGTTGATCCTTAATCTGGATTTCACCTACGCTTGACCTCAGAGATGCGATGAACTTATGATAACCGCTGGTCTCCGTGAAATCTAGTAGCGTTTTTATAGATGTTCGATCCTAGTTCCCTGCACTCCCGTTCACCTCACTGTCCTGGTTAGGTGGCAATAACTTCCACTCTCCCATCACTGGAGTGCTCCTGATGCTGATGTCATATAATTGACAATACCTTCCGGTATACGAACTGTTCCAAACATTATCAGTTCCTATTCGCTGTAGCGAATTTATATCTGTGTCAGATAATAAAGAAATATCTGCATTGAGTTACTTTGATGCACTTCATTATTACAGATGAAGCTTACAATTTGCTTCCATTGTCTTCAACGGCGGTACGCTGATATTTTAATAATTGGCGTGCTTACTGCAGAGCGCTTGTAGACAAAGGACTAACTTCCAACTCGAGCGACCGTCTGACGTCTTCAACTGCCTTCAACTGACCTGCAACTCACTTCCAACTGCTCTTGGCGTAGGCTGCTCTCCCTTATATTTGTTTCTTGCACAAAATAGTTCACGGGACACGTGAGAGCGACTCCCTTCTTGAAATACTCCGTCTTCAGCCGAAATAACATCTGCATCTTGTTTATTTAGGCGTGGAGGTTTTAAAAACACTCGCGTGCCGGCGATCGCTTCGGCCAATTAATTACAATTAATTGCCTTAGTTCAGCGCGTGGGACGCCACGGTGGGGATTTCCCGCTGGTTGGTTAAAGTATTCGTGCTCTCGAGCGTGAGTTAGGTTGTAATGCGGTCATTTTGAGAAATAGGCGTAATTTTAGGTGAAAAACCACTCCTAAATTACTCCTCCGTGAATACATTCATCTGTGTGTATGTTCCATTGCATTACAATGCTCCATTTATCTGTAATTAATTAATTTCTTGTGGGCTTGGTTCCGCCAAAGCTTTGCTCGTTGTCGACTGGTGAATTCCCGGGTCATTAATTTTGAGCTGTCTGACCGCCCTAGACGGAAATAGTTCTACTGGCGCCGAGCCTACCCCGCCTACTTGCTAAAGTAATTTGTCAGACTTCAAACTAGCCTTCTTTCGACTTCGTATGCACTGAAAACGTACATTCCCTTGCATTTTGCTTATAATTTTTCCTTTAAATTGCTATGATTTGCACCTAAATAATCGTGAAATCACGCTAGACTATTATGTGTCAGTAGACCTCTCATTGCTCTGTGGGTTCCATATAATGGCTCCCCCTTTAGAGACCACTGGTTCGACCTTAGGCATAACCATTTGCCTGGTCTTCTCTGCTGAGGCCTGAGTTCGATGCCAGACTGCCGTGACCAGTTGGGCACATCTTTCTCCTGCTAAGTTCGAAAAATTCATTTCATAAGTGAATTTTTCGGGCCTATCAGCTGGTATCAACTCCTTGCAGTGTTTACTTTAAGCGGTCATTGCTCTCGGCAATGGGCTTTCACGTTTTCCCACTCCACTCTTGTCTGCTGTCTCGTAGACTTTCGTTTTCCTGTCTCAATTGTTCATTCATCTCCCCTAACTCCACAGCGGCTCCCTTCAACTGGTCGTAAAACTCCTGCAACCGACAGCTGCACTCTCCCCTCGTGTCCGCTGGGCTGGCGAGCTGTTTGCTTTTCTTCGACCCTTCTCGAGTCTGCAAGCTTTTCTCCAGAACCTTTCCGTGCATACGTGATGATTCCCCGTTCACTTGGATGTGTGTAGCTTGCTCTTCTCTCGCATCATAGTCTTCTGGTGGACTATATAACTTCAGATTAGCTGCATTTACCACAACTTCTCTACCTGTTGCCTCATCTTTAATCCGATATGCGTTATTCTGCAGATCCCTTATAATCAGGTAGGGTCCGAGATAAGCATGCTGGAATTTCTTATATTTCCTGCTCTCTGGATCTGAACTGGCGGGTTTTTTCAATAAGACGTATTCTCCCACGAGTAGCGGTCTATGATAGCGTTTCCTCCTGTTTCTCCGCTGTCGTTTATCTGCTTGTTTCTTGAGATACTCGAACGTCCTCTGGATTCTCAACTCACGTCCAAGTTGTGCATCGACGGGTGTCTGGATAACATTATTCCATGGCCTCTCGGGTCTTCTGTCGAGATGTAGGCTCACTGGCACCTCTCCTGTAGCTTCGTGCACGGTATTGTTGATACAATATTCAATAATCTCAAGTACGTCAATCCATTTCCAATTCTCAGTAGAGCAGTATATCTTCATGTATTTTTGCACCTCCCTCATAACTCTCTCAGCGGAGTTCGACTCCGGGTGTCTAACCGTGGACAAAATCTGTCTTATGCCCAGATTTTCCAACTCCCTGCGAAATTCTACGCTGGTAAAACAACTTCCATGATCCGATAAGATGTTTTCTGGCTGTCCTAATATAGGAATGATTCTTTCCTTCAGCCTCTTAAGTACTTGTTTTGTACTGGTTTTCTGAATTGGACACAGGACTACCATTTTGGAAAACACGTCTAGTGCAACTAGGATTTGTTTATTTCCTCTTCTAGCTCTAGGCAGGGGCCCAAAGTTGTCCAGCGCCAGGAGCTGACACGGCTTCTCTGGTAAGAGTGGTATAGGTTTCTGCCTCATTAAGTACGAGTTAGGCTTTACTCGTTGGCACATATCACATGTCCTGATAGTATTTCTGACTGTTTCTCTAAGTTTAGGCCAAATAAACGCCTCTTTAAGCAGGGCAACAGTCTTATCTACACCTGAGTGTCCAAAAGCTCGGTGTGCTAGCCAAACTAGCCTTCTCTGCAATGCTGGTGGTACAACAATCCTAGGTTTTGTGTGGTCAGAGTCGCTCCATTTATGTAGCATCTGGTTAAACCATAGATATTCCGTTGAAAGTGCTTCAGCTTCCATATACATCGGGGTTCCTCTATCCAGCTTTTCTTCGAAGTAATTTATCATCAACCGTATCCAGGGATCTTCACGTTGAAAAACGGTGATGTTCCTCAGATCATCTAAGGTCTTCTGATCTCTATCTTCTATCTCAATAGCTAGAGTTTCTTCTTCCTCTGCTGTAGGGTATCTGCTTAGCAAATCAGGTATGATATTGTCCTTCCCCGGGCAATATTCTATTTCCACGTGAAATTGTTGTATGTACAGGGACCACCTTGTCAGTCTTTGACTCGACAAGTCAGTTTTCAGCAGGAACGTTAGGGCTTTATGGTCTGTTCTCAAAATAATTCTAAAACCATAAATCAGCTTGTGCCAATACTGTAATGCATACAGTATCGCAAGTAATTCGATCTCCGTGACCGTATAATTCTTTTCATTAGGCCTCAACCTTCTACTGATGAATGCGATATAAGTTCTCTCCTCTGGCCTGTCCTTATTTTCCTGATACAACATAGCTCCAATGCCTATGAAGGATGCGTCAGTCTGGATGATAAATTTCTGAGTGTACTCAGGATATCCCAATTTCACATAATCTAACAGCATCTGTTTAGATTTTACGAAGGCTTCCTCGCATTGCTCCGTCCATCGCCATCTTCCTCCCTTTTTAAGTAAGTCTTGGAGTGGTGCTACAGTCTCGGTGTACTTCGGACAATGGTTCGAAAAGAATCCAATAACGCCTAGATATTGCCTGACGTTCTTTACCTTCGTTGGTCTCGGGAAACGTTTTATGACTTCCAGTTTTCCCGGATTAGGCCTGACTCCTTGTGCATCGATTACATGACCTAGAAATTTAACTTCTCTCTGAGCAAAGTTAGACTTCTTTATATTGACCTTGAAGTTAGCCTGACTTAGGTCATATAACAACTTGCGTAGATCTCTGACATGTTCTTCAACTTTTTCAGAGGTCAGTAGTATATCATCTACGTAGCATATGGTTGTAGCTTTTACTTCTTCGGATAGGTTCCTATCTAGCGCTCGTATCAACGCTGAACCTGCTGTTTTTAATCCAAATGGAAGACGGACGTATGAGTACGTGTGCTGGTCAAATAAAAATCCGGTTAACAGACTTGTTTTCTCTTCCAGAGCAAGATGGTGAAAACTTGCCGTTAGATCAAGATTTGAGAATACAGTCTTTCCTTTGAACCTTCTGAGTACCTCCTTAATGGGTGGAACTGTATCAAATTCCGGTATGACCTTGGAATTCAAATTTCGTAGGTCCAGGCATATCCTCACACTTCCATCCTGTTTCGGTACAACTACCAGTGGGCTGACATAAGGTGTGGCTGTCTTTACAATGACGCCTGCTTCTAGCATTTCCTGTATCGCTTCTTTGACCTTTAAATAATGTTTCTCAGCTACAGGATACGGCTTCTGTTTGAATGGCGTCCAATCGCTGACTTGAAACGCATACTGGAAATTCTTGATCCGGCCAGGTCTCGAATCGAAGACTCCTTTATACTCGAATAGCAGTTCCCTTAGCATTTTCTTATATTCTGGACCAAATTTAGCTTCCTCAATCTTCTCTTCCAGGCATTCTTCAAATTTTGGTTCGAGATCCTTTTCAATGTCTGCGGCCAGTGTTGCCAACTCTTCCTCAATATCTTCTATTGTCGACACTGCCTCCCCAGTCATATCTCCGTATGTATGCCATACGTATTCTTCTTGTCTCGCTTCATTATGCCTTAATGAGAGTTCTAAGTCTTCCTTTCCCTCACTTGCGCGAAACATTACAATGTCTTGCGAGAGATCTATAATAACTTTATACTCTCTTATGAAATCCATCCCAACAATAAGGTTATATGGCAGCTTATTTACAAGTAGGAAGCTCTGTGAGAATGTAGAGTTCCCTATCTGCAAATCTAAAAATACTTGGTATCTGCATATCATAACTTTGTCTGGTATGACACCTTTTATTTTCACGCTTGAAATGGGTATTTTCAATACGTGGATTTTACTCTGGATTTCATTGTATAATGCCTGGGTTATCAAACTCACTGTTGACCCTGTATCAATGAGACTTCTTACTTTCGTTCCCGCAATGTTTACAATAATAATAGGTAGTTCCCTTTTTACATTTACCGTTCTTTCATCGAGGTCTTCGATAAGCTCCTCAGGTTTGGCAATCCAGTTAATAACATTTACTGTATTCCATCCTGAACCTATCTCTCTCTGGTCATTTAAAATTGGTGGTTTTTTTTTCAATTGCTCCATTCTTTGTGGAGTTCTTCTGCCTGTCTTCATGCTGTTGAAGTTCCAGACTTTTGGCACCATCATCATTTTGATATATGTCGGGTGACCTTCTATTTCGAATCGCTTCATCCCAGTGAACTCGCGATTGTCTTGGATCATCTCCGCGCTCTTCCATGTATCTTAAAGATGCATGATAGCGTTCTTCCGCCTCTTCATCGAACCCACGACTCTGCTCTTGGGATCTCCATCCTTGGTTATTCCCATTTCGGCCGTAATTTCTTCTGTTATCCAGCTGCTGGTCTCTGGTACCACGCTGATTCCAGTTTTTCCTTCCTCGGTTACCACGGTTCGAACCTCCTCGATACGCTGGCCTCCAATTTTGGTTTTCGCGTCCTTCGCGCTGCCAGTCGGATTTTTCTGTTTCGGTGCTTGTAGACTTGCATTTCGTCTGCACCTTCGTTGGCTCGATCGGCGTATTCGTCATATTAACTTGTTCCACATGTCGACTTTGTCTTGCGTGCTGCACTGTGGTTAAATCAAGTTGTCTCAGCACCTCCTCCATATCGATTGCAGTTTTGGCGTTTGCTGAGATTAGCAGGCGCTGCACTTCATACGGCAGCTGCTTAGCTATTTCTATGCATAAATCTGACTCTCTAAGCCCTTCATCGAGCTCGCGAAAACGGCATAATTGGTTCACAAAAAACTCTCCGTATTTAGTCGGGTTACTAGTACTGTAACGCCTGGAATACAAGTCCAGTCTGAGGTTTTGTTGTACGCTCGCGTTCCAATACCTGCTTAAAAATGCTTGGCGAAATTCCTCAACAGTGTCGAACGTGTACCTAAAACTTCTAAACCATAGAGCACACTCCCCTTCGGTTAGTTTTTCAATCGCTCTCAACCTGCGCTCTGGCGGTACTTTCGCATCATTCAAGTACTCGGAAACTTCTTTAAGCCAGTACTTGGGTGTCATATTAGAATTACTCCCAGAGTATTTCTTTGGTTTTTCATCACTAGCCCTTATAACTGTGACTATTTGGTTCTGTACAGCATTTTCCTGCGGTGTTGACATAGCCATTGGCATACCAGGTGTGGCATACGGGCTGTCACTTGGCATTGCTGCATTCTTTGGAGTGGGCTGTATTTCTATCTCTGCCCATTTATTCCTCCTATTCTCGTCTATACTTCCTTCGCTAGACCTAGGATTCCGCAACATGGATTCTTCCTGCGCTATCATTCTAGTTTCTAATTGGCTGTGCCTGTTTTCAGTCCTTTCCAAACGAGCTAATACCTCTCGTTCTATTTTCTCTAGGCGATCTCGGTTTCTTTCTGCCATAGAAAATACCTTTTCTTTATTATCCTTAAGGTTTTCCTTCAGGTGGATAATTTCCCCTGCTAGACTTTCTCTTACTTCGGCAAGAGTCTTATCACTGGCTTCAGTCTTTAAGCCTTCTCGAAGCTCTAACTCTTCGCGTAAGCCTGTAACTTCCCGTTGAATGTGACCTTGTATATGAGAGATTTCAGTCCTTATTTTCGTGATTTCTCCTTGGTCTTCGTCCTGTATTTTATGGATAACTGCTAAGTCGTTCTGAGTTTGTTCCAACTCTTTCTGCACTTTTCCAACTTGTATCTTCATATTAGACATTATTTCCTTATTATCTCGATCAGACGTCTTTATTTCCTGCATTTCCTTGCATTGGTCAAGGATATTCCGGTCCTGCTTTCTTAAGGCGTCGTCTACAGCCTTGGCATAACCTGCCATTCGCGTATTCCATTTTACTTCATTATCCTCGAACCTATGATCCACGGTCTGAGTAAACGTGTTAAATTGTTCTAACTGACGTTTTGTGTTAGCTTCATTCTGACTTTGAATGTCTTTAAGCTCCCGGGACATACTGTTTAAATTATCGTTAATTTCACGCTGTGACTCTCTGCACATTTGCAAATTGCTTTCTAATTTTAATTCAATAGACTCAACGCGTTTATCGTTATCATTTTGCATTTCTGAGATCACGCTAACAATATTCTTAGTTACCTGTCTCTGGACAGACTCTTTAACGTCGTCCATTTTCTTATTAACCTCTCCTAGGTTTAATTCTAACTGCGTGTTTACATTAGCCAACATCTGGCTTACCTCAGTTTGACTAGCCTCTAGTCTAGTATTTACTTCGGCTTGATTAGCCTCTAGTCTAGTATTTACTTCGGCTTGATTAGCCTCTAGTCTAGTATTTACTTCGGCTTGATTAGCCTCTAGTCTAGTATTGACTGCATCCAACCTATCCGCTATTTCATCTTTAAATGCTTTGGATTCTTCCTTACTTTTAGCATTAGTAACATCGAAATGTTCCTTTAACTCGGCGATACACCTGAGTACCTCTTCCGTTCCGGCCATCCTGTACTACTTAATTTGAGATTCAGGTAGGCCCTAGCTGAAGACACTGGCGCGTTCTATTGGAAAGAAAAGATTCCGATCCCGCGACAACAACAACAACATATTATAAAATGTCAAAACTAACTATGGAATGGGTATAGACCCTCGTACCCGTCTGACAACATTTGTCTGACGTCTGAACATCATCTAGAAAGACTCACAATCGCTCAAACCAAGTTTGAGGAAAAAAAAATATTTCTATGGTTTTCCCCATGAAAACCATGCTATTATTATGGGGTTTTTCTGAATCCCATAAGCCATCCACGTACGGGCGCCATGTTAATTTAGATATGCTATTGTGGTGGTATGGCTATTGTAAGACATCGGCCATATTCTAATTTATTATTAAAACTGTCCAAGGAGTGGTTTTTACTGCCGAATGCCCCACATTGGGCCATGCCATGTTAATTTAGGGTCACGTGCTTATTTATGCCATGCTCATGATGCTTAAGTGGAGGTTACCTGTATTTTAAACTGGCCCCACATCTCAGCGTCATGTTATTTTATATGTGTTATCTATGGCTATGGTTTTATGAAAGTTACAATTATATATAAGCATGTCTTATGGAGGATTAACAATTATTTTTAATGTGGTGGCTTATTAACAAATGGGATGCGGTCTTCTTATTCTGTCCTAATTTCTATGCTATATTTGCTTCTACCATTAATACCTTGACCGACTTAAGTAATTACCTGTGACTCAATCCAAGTACAGAGACAACTCCCCCATGTACCCGATTGTCACCATGTGGACCATGTGTTCGTATCCCAACTAGCTCACGGTCTTTCGAGGTATGGGACGTTCCTGCCCACAATACGACCACATGCTCAGGATTTGAGTCTACCAGGTAACTACTCTACAGGAAATACACAACATTCCTATGAATAAAATATTTACTGGTCTAAAATCATGGCTGTACAACAAATACAAAACAAAGGACAAATTACAATTAATTCCCACAAATAAATAGGGTTATTCTGTGAGCTTTCTCCTTAAAAATAGCGCTACAATGCACTCAAACCTACTTCTAATATCCTGTCAATAATAGTTCAGATTACAAGGTTTTCATAGTGTTCGTCATGTGACACAATTTTATTTAATGGAAATATCTTAACACAAAAACCACATGTCACATAAACATGATATTACTAAGACATTATTCCGTCTCCTACGGCATTTACTTTAATTAGCATTACTTCAATGTTTCCTACATTTATTAGCAAATATTTTTTGTGTCGTGCGAATCATCTTCCTTCTTTCCATCCCTATGAACGCTCTAGGAAAATGAGTCATGCTTCTTAATCATAAAATGAACATAAACATGGATAGAATATTTATAGTTTCACCATATAACGATTATCTGGGTCTTGTCGGACTTATCATAGATACAACTGTGTCATGTTCTGGGAAAAACACATACCCGTTTTTCCTAAATTAGCATAAACTGGCAAAATGCACTTTAAAGAAGATGCCTACATTATTTTGGTTCAGCTTTCCCCCTCAGAGGATAACTTCGCCAAATATCATCTGATTTCTATGGTTCAACCACGTATGTGAGTTGCCATATACCATTTAATTCCATTTGCATCACTAAAATACTTATATTTTAATTGCATATTGAATACCGAGATCTCTCAGTGTCCTATTGTGACTGTAATTGACAAGGGATCGGTCGAGCAACCTCCCCTTCCCTCAGCAGGTCATAAAAATTCGTTCCAGACAGCTCTCCAAGATGGCTGCCACGGAAATGGTCTACATTCCCTGTCTCTCTCTACCGTCAAGGCCAAACTTGTTTACAATTATATAACAGTAAAGATCCGCTAGGCATAGTCCTAAGTAATTGAGTCATTTAATTAATTAACACCTAACTTTACAGTGTATTTGGGCTCAAATGGCTCCTATTAAACATTCATGGCAGGGGTGAAATTCCAATGATAGCATTGCCGTTCTAAGGTGATTACTTGTGGCTTTTAAGACGCGCATCATAATGAAACCCCATGGTTATCATCAGCAGCTGTCATTAACATATATTTTTGGGAACCACGTTCCTCGTCGACGAATATGATTCTACCTCTCGGGCAGACCATAAGTATAAATGCACACCGCGCCTCGCTGGGCGTCCATAGTGGCTATAATTCAATGCAAGCGTTGGCAATAGACAGAATCTATCCAAATCGCTGCGTAACAAATACAGTATGCACAAAGGCGATACTTCTCGAAGATTAAGCCAATTTTCACCTCACGCGCAAGCTATACTAGTCTTTCCCGTGCTTATCTTACGTAAATCACTGGATTCTACGTTAATCTGCACGCTATATGCGGCTAAACAATATTTCACATATATGACTCCATTATCAAGGTACCTGCGTTCTTCCTGTTATACTATTTAAGCCAAAGCTTTACATAGCTCCTAACACAAATGTATAAATATACTGGCTTACTTTAATTTCAAATATTCATTCAAAATTTCACTGACACTGAGAAAAGCTCCCGTATTTCACTATATTCCACACTACATTCTTTACTGTTTACCAAATGACAGTATCTTAAATTAGACATGACACTATTTGAACATTACTTAGGCCAACTTTGCCCTTACTTTATGGTTGCCGACCCCAGTTATTATTATTATTATTATTTTAACGTTTAGATCCATCACTATTTTTGACCTAAATGGTCCTAAGCAAATCACCTTCCAAGTCATACTTTATTCAAGACGAGTGGTGAGAACTCGTTCAGTAAGTGACTATTACATCTTTAATTTCAAAGTGATTAATCGTTACATGGTGAACTATGCCATTATAATGCTATTATTTGCATGTGTACTCACGTTTCCTTCTGGCTGGAAAGTACCAGTATCTTCGCCTGAGCTCTACCATGATGATTGACTTAATCCATCATGATATCCAATACACAACACTGAGATTCACACTTTTTACACATGATACACATATTATCACAAGTGGCCTTTACCACTGATAAACACTGAATATTAATCATTAAACACATTAACACTTTAAATTATTATTTCACAATTTATACACACTTCCTCTATCATTTCACATGTTGATCCTTAATCTGGATTTCACCTACGCTTGACCTCAGAGATGCGATGAACTTATGATAACCGCTGGTCTCCGTGAAATCTAGTAGCGTTTTTATAGATGTTCGATCCTAGTTCCCTGCACTCCCGTTCACCTCACTGTCCTGGTTAGGTGGCAATAACTTCCACTCTCCCATCACTGGAGTGCTCCTGATGCTGATGTCATATAATTGACAATACCTTCCGGTATACGAACTGTTCCAAACATTATCAGTTCCTATTCGCTGTAGCGAATTTATATCTGTGTCAGATAATAAAGAAATATCTGCATTGAGTTACTTTGATGCACTTCATTATTACAGATGAAGCTTACAATTTGCTTCCATTGTCTTCAACGGCGGTACGCTGATATTTTAATAATTGGCGTGCTTACTGCAGAGCGCTTGTAGACAAAGGACTAACTTCCAACTCGAGCGACCGTCTGACGTCTTCAACTGCCTTCAACTGACCTGCAACTCACTTCCAACTGCTCTTGGCGTAGGCTGCTCTCCCTTATATTTGTTTCTTGCACAAAATAGTTCACGGGACACGTGAGAGCGACTCCCTTCTTGAAATACTCCGTCTTCAGCCGAAATAACATCTGCATCTTGTTTATTTAGGCGTGGAGGTTTTAAAAACACTCGCGTGCCGGCGATCGCTTCGGCCAATTAATTACAATTAATTGCCTTAGTTCAGCGCGTGGGACGCCACGGTGGGGATTTCCCGCTGGTTGGTTAAAGTATTCGTGCTCTCGAGCGTGAGTTAGGTTGTAATGTGGTCATTTTGAGAAATAGGCGTAATTTTAGGTGAAAAACCACTCCTAAATTACTCCTCCGTGAATACATTCATCTGTGTGTATGTTCCATTGCATTACAATGCTCCATTTATCTGTAATTAATTAATTTCTTGTGGGCTTGGTTCCGCCAAAGCTTTGCTCGTTGTCGACTGGTGAATTCCCGGGTCATTAATTTTGAGCTGTCTGACCGCCCTAGACGGAAATAGTTCTACTGGCGCCGAGCCTACCCCGCCTACTTGCTAAAGTAATTTGTCAGACTTCAAACTAGCCTTCTTTCGACTTCGTATGCACTGAAAACGTACATTCCCTTGCATTTTGCTTATAATTTTTCCTTTAAATTGCTATGATTTGCACCTAAATAATCGTGAAATCACGCTAGACTATTATGTGTCAGTAGACCTCTCATTGCTCTGTGGGTTCCATATAATGGCTCCCCCTTTAGAGACCACTGGTTCGACCTTAGGCATAACCATTTGCCTGGTCTTCTCTGCTGAGGCCTGAGTTCGATGCCAGACTGCCGTGACCAGTTGGGCACAATACTCAGAATGGTATGAATAAAAAGTTGAAGTTTAGACTCACTGAGAAGTACATACTCAAGGGTGGGAGTAAATACTCAGTTAGTGAGTATATACTCCAATGTGGTATGAATAAAAGAAGTCTATGCTACAAATCTGAAGTATATACTCAACATTTCTGAAGTCTGGCCATTACCATGCTCAGCTGTCTAATCTCAAGATGGTTGAGGTTATGTTTGTAGATGTAAATAACTTGCGGGCTAGGAAAGTGAATAAATTACGAAGAACGGTTTCAGAGAGGGACTGTAGATCATTATAGCGGTTTAAGATAGATAACATTCTATGGCTTTCTGATCACCTTTTGGGAAACAAGAGGAAAAGCTGTAAAAACTATTTATTTTCATCAGTATTTGACTTTTTGTGATGCATTTACCAAAGTTTCCAGCGTAGAAAATCTTCCTAGCTTTTAAACATTCGCTTTTTTCCTTCCGCGAGTTAGGTGTTTGAGACTTGCCAAATACTGAAGGATAGTCACAGACAATTCTTACAAATGCCAAATCGGAAACATTTGATATATGATCATATGAGTCGTCCAGTTGCAAAACTCTTTTTATCCACTTGTGAATAAGAATGATTTTCATGAGAAACGTTTCTCTGGACTTTGCCTCGCGTATCTTTTGTGTTTGTTGTTTTCTAATTTTTTGTTTTTTGTTTTTGTGTTTGCATTGGCTTATGCTTTTGAATTTTACTTTTTGCTTTTCTCTCTTGGTTTAGCGTTTGTTTTCTGCTTTTGCTTTTGTTTTTTAATTTTGCTTTTTACTTTGTATTTCCTGTTTTTTGTTTTCTGCTTTTGCTTTTGTTTTTGAATTTTGCTTTTTGTTTTGTGTTTCTTGTTTTCTGCTTTTGCTTTTGTTTTTGAATTTTGCTTTTTGTTTTGTGTTTCTTGTTTTTTGTTTCTGCTTTTGCTTTTGTTTCTGAATTTTGCTTTTTGCTTTGTGTTTCTTGTTTTTTGTTTTCTGCTTTTGCTTCTGTTTTTTATTTTTGCTTCGTGTTTTTTGTTTTTGTGTTTGTTTCCTGGAAAATCAAAATGAAACAAAACAAATTAAAGTAAAACAAAACAAAATCAAAATAAGACAAATTAAACAATAAAAAATATAAACAAAAATAAAACAAAACAAACCAAAACAAAAAACAAAAATATAGCAATTTAAAACAAAATAAAACAAAATCAAAAAAATGAAAAAAATAAAGTAAAATAAAATAAAATAATTAAATAAATAATTTTACGACATGATCCTTATTCACAAGTGGATTAAACGAGTTTTGCAACTGGACGGCTCATATTCATCCCCACTAACAGACATTTCAATTAACCAGGAACTTTCAATTAATAAACAAGACAAGTCTACAGCAGACGACAGTTTGGCAGTAATAAATGGCATGTAAAACAGTTGACTGACCAAACGTGCGTCGACGAAACGAGAGCAACATCGTGGCACAAGTGGAGTATATACTCCAAAAGGAGGGGAAATTGTAGTAGATACTCAAGATCTTTTATTCATAACAAACAGAGTATATACTCAAAACTGATGCTCATGCTCGAAGTATATACTTCGGAGTTTATACTCAGTTTTATTCATATCACCCAATGTCAATGGCTATGGAGCTTGGGAGGTGGCACCATCTGTGGCCAGGTTGGAAGTCAATTCCCAACAGCCCATTTCGCCATGGAAAAGTGAATTGTCTTTAGCAGTCCTGTGAGTTCATAATAAAGTTTGATCACTCGGTTCTCAGTTTCACCGCCGGTTACAAAGTCATCCATGTACGTACTAAAATCTATAAGGGCGGTAGAATTTGAGAAGGCAGAGTCATGAGTATTGGTTAGTTCCCTTAATGTCGCTGAAAGTAAAAATGGACTGCAAGTTAGACCGAAGGGAACGTGAGCAAAATGGTATATTACGACTTCATCTGTTGTTTCGTACACACCTTTGCCTTTGTCAGTCACATCGTACCAGAAGAATCTGGTCAAGTCTCGATCTTTGGAATAGAGTACAAGTTGTAAGAATGGCTGAGAGACATCACCAATGATGGCTACCGGGTAGCTTCTGAATCTGAGGAGAACAAAAAGTAACTCAGGCAGTAAATTTGGCCCCATTTCGAGGGCCTCGTTAAGGGACGGACCACCCCGTTGGTGAGAAGACGCATCAAACACAATCCTCCATTTCATTTTCCCAGATTTACACTTCTTAACTAAATGGTGAGGCAAGTAGAACGTATCACCAGTTGTCTCAGAAGGAGCATGTTGAACATGGCGTCTTCTAATATAGTCCATCATCTGTGAGTAATAAACCTCCTTCATAGGACCACTCGTCTCTAGTCTCTTTTGCAATGCGTTGAATCGTTTTACCACATTAGGATGGTTATTGGGCAAGATGACACCTGATTGCCTAGGAAGAGAGACTACACTCCGATGGTCTTCTATTCGGTATGATTCATGAAATTCCTTATGTATCGCCGAGTTTTTGGAACTGAAATATCTGTCCTGACTTTCCCTGATTCCCATTGTTTCCAGATCACAGAACTGTCTGAGAGTCTCATCTAAAGGCGAGTGTATCTATTCAGAATGAATATGGTTTACCAGTGTCGAATTCAAAGTTATGCCTGATCGATTTCCAGTCAATACCCATCCAAACATGGTTGGTATAAGTTCCTCGTAGCTGGAAATGCGCACTGGTGATGTGTCCCTCACGATTTTCCAATAACTATCTCATCCAATAAGTATTTCGATGGGCAAAGGTTTGATTTGTTTCATTCTTTGGATCAGCCAACTGTAGTTTATGGGTGTTTGTCAACATATTAACATCATCAGGAACGACCGGATGAGTTGAAAAGGCATGGATACTCTCAAATGTAGCAATATTTGGAGCCGAGTTTTTCCAGATGCTCTTCATGGAAAACTTAACAAGGTTGCGTACACTCCGATTGTTTGGAGACGATTCAGAGGCGCCAATAGTTCAGTCTTGGCGGCCAATAACCTCGAGTTTCAGTTCGTTAACTAGAGACTCAAGGATAAAACTGGACTGACTTCCAGCATCCAGTATACAACGCGTCTGTTTAGTTCGCCCATTAGGACCCGTAACCCGAACTCGCGCGATCGGCAGGTGTGTAAAGACTGATGGAAGAGGATACATATTGTTAAAGGACGTAATGGTTGATAGATTAGCCGCTGTATTAGTAGATAAATTTCTACTGCAAACAGATCTGTGATGTGAAGCCTTGCATGAAGTACAGAATGCCTTGCCCTTTCGGTTGCAGTTCTTCACGGAATGTCCACGGTTTAGGCAAAGAAAGCAGCGGGTCGTCTTCCTGAGTTTCGTAAGTCTATCGTTAACGTGAGAAACTGTCTTGCATTCTTGCGCCCAGTGTCCGCGGGATTCGCAAAAGACACAAAATGGTTCCGGCGCAACCTTCGTATTGGATTGTTTCTTATATGAATCGACGTGCAGTGCTGCTGTTGTGGGAACATTAGTCGGAGCAGACGTAGATCCACGAATCTTGTTCGTCACCATAGCTCAATCTACTTCTTCTCCCAAGAATTCCATGAGCTTGAGAATATCGCCTTCTGAGATAGTATTTTCCCTCTTTGTCTGAATTATCCAACGACGACAAATATGAGCGGGAAACGTTCTGTATTTTTGGAGCGAGAATTCTCCCGTAGCTGTTTACATCTTCTCCCAGTGCACGAAGAGCTTGTATGTGTCGGTGATAATCGATGAACGTGTCGTAGAGTGCCTCAGGAGTAGCTATCTGAATAGGTCTGATACCCACTAGGTGGTCTAAGTGCGCCTGTATTATTCTGTTTTTGTCGCCATAGCGAGCTTGTAGAATACGTTTTGTTTCCTCGTATGTATCTGCTATTACGGCGAATCCTTCGACTAACCGCTTCGGCTCGGCATCCAAGTAACTGCGCAAAAAATTTGTTTATTTATGGTAGGAAGGAAAGGGTCTTTATCGACGGATGACTCGAGTTGCTCCCAAAAACTTGGCCATGTTTCTGTCACCAGCGAAGGAATCTAGATTGATTGGCGGGAGTCGAACTGAGTGTGAAGCTGAATTGGAATAGTAGGTGTAGTTGGCAGTGATTCAGAAGGTCGATCCACAATGCGCAGTCGGCAGTTGGTATCTGGTAGTTGGCAGTCGGCAGTTGCAGTCAGAAATTGGTAGTTGACAACCTAGCTATTCACAATGCGCAGTCTTAACGACTGCTGGGAGTAAATAATACTGTGACATTATTTTATTCCTTGTGCACAGAGGCGTTGTCGATAACCTCAAAACTTGCAATATGGATGATTTAGAGATGTACGGATTATCTTGTTACACCGTGTATTTAAGATTAAAAAGGTACATGTTGCGAAGGTACTTCATTTATGTCATCTTTGTACGCGACACAGAACAACAACGTGACGTCAGTTCCTGATCTGCTCTGATTGGCTTTTACATTGCTGCAGTTGGGTAGTTGGTAGTCGAAGATGAAATTCTCGACTGCCGACTACCGGCTACCGACGGCCTACTGCCAGCTACCAATTGCAACTGCATGTTGTGTATGGTGCTTACAGTATACACGGGGACGCCCGAGATTGCCGACTTCCAACTACTAACTACTGACAGCCGACTGCGCATTGAGGATGGGCCTTGGGGATACCGTACTGAAATTAGCGGCTGAATTTGACTATTTAAGTTACTTGTAATTGTTCTCAATGCCCTTGTGATAGCGCGATTTTGCTGAGTCCATTATATTCTTCACACCTCTGAAGGCTCTGAACATCAGTATCGTATTCAGTGTCCGATAGTAACTCATGTAGGCGAATCATCAAGTGTGGTTAAGTTGTTGAGAGTTTCCTGTAGTCTAGCTCGGTAGTGCTCCCAGTCTTCGAATGAAGTATTATCAGTGAAATTGTTAATTTCCGTAACAAAGCGTGTTGTATTGTCCTTCTCTCTGGTTCGTTTTCTTCTTAGACTGCCGGTATGTAAAATGCCATCAGTTTGATCGTTATTGCTCATGTTGTACGTGTGTTCACCGAAATGTGTAAGGCAAAGAGCTGTTAATATGTTATCTGAAGTATCGAATGAGGTTCGATCAGCTGCTACTAAGACCGCTAGTGTCGACGCTTAGTTTATCAAGTTGCCGATTGAGTGCTAATTACTACGGTTTGCTTTATATTGTCTCTGGCCTGCGCTCCGAATGTATAATATCTGTGTTTCACCAGGGGACACTACGATATGCACGAGCGAAAAATAATGATATTACACGCATACATTACCAAACAAGAAGTTATTACGGTCATTCAAACAGTTATTCATTTTACAAATGCGTAGCTTTGTTACTTATCTGTTGCCAGTGGCGATGTAGGAAACCTTCCGTCCAGTCTAGTCTAATTGCTAGTCTTCCCTCACAGTCTTCCGTAATGCAATTGCAGAATAAAAAAATCTTAGAGGCATTTCGGCACCAAATGTTGTGATTATTAAGAAAAGGGTTTCGGTAACGATTTAATCTCATCTTTATTCAGTCTCACAAAGTCATAACAAGTCAAGTAATAATAACAGAACAAATGACAATCATAGATCATATCCATAGATCGCAATGTCTCAATTCTCCACACCAGCGTCCTTGTAATCAGTTATGCAGTCCACTGAAGTAATAAGAATATTACGTGTATTATTAATAGAGCTATAAGGAAATGTCTCCACCAGTAATTCACAGCAAATGTGTGCGTGATTCAGCTTAAGTGAGGAATAAAATAGAATGGCTTCAAATCTCTACACAAAGTGTCAATATTCATTCGATTGTTGAACATGCTACAAATATTGTTGACAAATTATACACATATGGCATGATTCTGGCGGGATTTTTTAGAGTTTATATCTTTATGGGGGATTTTTGTCCGATGATTCTATTTGTTTTTATTAACATAAAAAAAAACAAAAAAAAACTTTTATAATATCAAAATTCTTACCATAAGAGTATTTAGAAAATGTTCAAAATTTCTCACATGTTTTACCATGCATCATCGTTTCTCTTATAAAGTATATCCCAAGTTTATAAGAAATTTCCTACTTTTCTATATTTGAGGTGTGGATTACATCTGCACCTACAAAATGTAACTTTCCTCAATCATTAACATAAACTGTAAATTACAGACTTTTGTTGCATTTTTATTCAGAGTAGCTGAAAATAGTTTTTTTTTCTTCAAGAAGAAATCTCTACTAAGTATAAAACAAAGTCCCCGATTCTTGGAAGTTACGCGTAAACTCGAGAACCACTAAATGGATTTTGATGCAATTTTCACCATTCTGTAAAGGATATCTCGAGGATGATTTCTTTAGAAAATAATTTATTTATGATCAAAGGAAGCCGAGCAGTAACGATTTCAGTGGTAAAGTCGAAAAAAACCACCTGGCGTCCGAGCGCTTTGTAAGCTTACGCTGGGCTAACCGTTAAAAATATCTAAATACTATGAGTGTAAGAATTCTTCAGCATGAGAAGTTCTACAAAAGTCCGTGAGAGCAATATATCTATCTTCAACACATCGCACACGATAAGTGTTTTTGCGTTTTAATTTCTTCCAACCATGTCCATTCATCTACTGAGGCGACAGTTTACGTGCTAGCCAAGGGCGAGTCTATCATCCCTTTACAGCCTAACTAGCGGGCGAACCTATTGCCCCAGATACAGCCAGCAGCAAACCGTCGAGTCATGTTGAGTTAGGACTTCTGAGAAGGGTGGTTGTGTTTGGAAGTGCAACTCGGGTTTTCTTCATTTCGCCTGTGAAACACAGTCAAGTTAAGATTGGACGGAAGGGGGATTTGAGTTTCATTCACCTCGCCATTCCCTGGAAGTGCAACTCTCATTTCGCCTGTGAACTTTTCGTTCCGCAAAATTCTCAGTCATTTAAGATTGGACGGAAGGGGGATTATATTATATTAAATTATACTGATAATCTCCACTTAGTATAAAACCAAGTCCCCGATTCTTGGATGTCACGGGTAATCTCGAGAATCACTGCATGGATTTTGATGCGGTTTTCACCATTCTGTAAAAGATACCTCGAGGAAGGTCTCTGTAGAAAATAATTTATTTCTGTTCAAAGGAAGTCAAGCAGTAACGATTTCAGAGAAAAAGTCGAAAAATATCCTGGCGTTCGTGCGCTTTTTAAGCTTACGCTGGGCAAACCGTTGAAAATATCAATATACAATGAGTGTAAGGATTGTTCAGCATGAAAAGTTCTAAAAAACGTACGCCAGAGCACATCTCTATATTCAACATATCGTCATTATAGTGTTTTTAGATTGCACGGAAGGGGGATTTGTGTTTCATGCACCTCGCCATTCTTAAATTACGTCTGACAAGAATTTGTTGCACATGCATCTCCATGATAATATAGTTAATAGTCCAGTCAGTGATTTTAACCCATCATGCCGAGGCGTAAAAAGGATATAGATCGTAGTTCATTGACATCGTAAAGAAGCGCGTATCACGTAATGCATTCACAACTGTTCCCGGGCGAAGCCGGGCTGGGTTGCTAGTACAAATATAAAACCCTATGACCTGAATGAGGTATAACAACAACAAATTAACTTACTATCAAACCCACCTACGACCATACAATATTTTATCATACTTATCAGGGTGACTGAATTACCGACAGCGGTAGCTACGCTCGCTAAAGCGCAGCACTAAGCCATGGTGCCAAGCTACCTGCGGACTCGGTAGATGTGGGTTCGAGCCCCACCGTCGGCTTTCCTTGAAATGGTTTTCCGTGGTTTCCCCACTTGCAAATCTAGGCAAATGCTGGGACGGTACCTTCTGACAGTCCACGGCCGCTTCCTTCCACATCCTTGCCTAGTTTCAATCATCTTCATTAATTTCATCTCTCAGTAACTCCTCTCAATAGGATGACGTCAGGAAGGGCATCCGGTCTTAAAAGACCATCCGCCACATATAATATTATCGCATCTCATCCCCGACCCTGTTGGAAACGGGACTAATAAAGGATTGGTTGGTTCTTCAGTTTAGGGGCTGCGACAACGCGGTCATGTAGCCCCGTGTACTTTGGGTGTGTGTAGAATCTGTCTGATAACCGGTGTTAATTGTGATGACTGTATTAGCGTATGTAATCTATATATTTAAAACACTAAGCTGTTTTTTGTACACACGAGATTGTGAAAACGACTTAACCGATTGGCTTCGTAAGACATTCTAACGAAAGCTCTTGGCATGCAGATTTGCAGAGTGTCTCTAAAATAAACAAATATATTACGGTATATTTTTAAATTAATATAGAAAATAGCAGAATTCTAGGCCCTCACGCATGCGCACAATCCGCCTGGGGGTCATGACAAAATGGCGGTGAGAAGTCCATTAAAATGTAAGTTATTTAATAAGCTTGCATGTAATTGAAAACATACATTAACCAAGTTCTGACAGTAAAATATAATAACAGTATGAACGTATACGAATGTGCAACATTGATTTATTTGGATAATGAAATGGATTATTTTCTTCAGACAGCGGCTTTTAATGATAAAGAACGGCTGCGTCTGCTGGTGACGAAGAGTGCGCGTGTAGCTATGTGGTTAAGGCGACAGACTGTGGTTCCAAGGTTCACCGGTTCGATCCCAGCCCTCGCCGATATATATATTTTTTTTTACCACTGAAATATTGTTTAATCAAGGAGTATTAGTAAGGTTTTATGTCTGTTAAAGATACATATTTCTACATTCCCTCTCGGTATATTTTTGAATTAATATAGAAAATAGCAGAATTCTTGGCCCTCACGCATGCGCACAATCCGCCTGAGGTCATGACAAAATGGCGGTGAGAATTCCATTAAAATGTAAGTTATTTAATAAGCTTCCATGTAATTGAAAACATACATTAACCAAGTTCTGACAATAAAGTATAATAACAGTATGAACGTATACGAATGTGCAACATTGATTTATTTGGATAATGAAATTGATTATTTCCTTCAAACAGCGGCTTTTGAATATAATGAATGGCTGCGTCTGCTACTATACTTGAGTGCGTGAGTAGCCATGTGGTTAAGGCGACTGACTGTGGTTTCTTGAAGCGCCGGTTCGATCCTAGCCCTCGCCAGTTTTTTTTTTTTTTTTTACCACTGAAATATTGTTTAATCAAGGAGTAACAGTAAGGTTTTATGTCTGTTAAAGATACTTATTTCTACATTCCCTCTAAATACGTTTTATTTTCGTTTTACCATTGCATTGCAGCATGTAATCAAAAGAGCAAACTGTTGTCCGCAGTACGCCGTTTAAATATCTGCAATCAGTTCCTATAACTGACAACAGATGGCAGTAATTCGCCCATATAGTTCCATTAACTGACAGCAGATGGCAACACCATTGCATCGATATATTTAAAACACAAGACATGGCATGTTTTCACGTGATGGAAAATTATAAAGGAGGGGAATATTTAAGAAGGGAAATGTTGAGGAACATTAACTGACAGTTGAATGTGTAGGCTAGGTTGTTTATGTACCTTAATATTGCAATTTCTTCCCAATGCTTCGGTGGTCAAGTTATTAGCGTCCTAGACTAAAAGTTATAATTATGCATCGTCGATATTAAAGAAAAAAGTAGTTTTCCAGGCACACGCGCGTCTCCACAATTGCTTTCGCCATGAGAGACACTTGGCAAATATAATTCGTTTGAAGGACTCCGACATCTTGGTCACTCAGCCCCGTGTACTTGGGTGTGCATGTGTGAAACTTTCTTCTGATAACCTGTGTTATTGTGATGGCTGCATTACTGTGTGTATTTGTAATTAAGGTGGTAAATGGCAAGGAGACGGCCAAGGCCTAAAGTTAGGAACCATCCCGGTATTTGCCTTAAGTGGAAGTGGGAAACCACGGAAAACCACATCCAAGATTGTCGAGGTGGGAATTAAACCTTCCTCTTCTTAGTTATACCTCAAGAGACTGAATGTACCCCGATTTTGCCCTGAGACCAGAATTAAATTTCTTGGCAGAGCAGGAAATGTAACCCGGGTCTCCGGGGCGATAGACAAGAATAGGTGGGTCTCCATGTGTTAATACGATTTTTGACATGCACGGGACATAGAATTCAAAAACTGCCTCCATTAGGGAGACTATCGAAGTGAGTATTGAGTATAGGCCTATGGTCATTCCAGTAGTTGGTGAAGTGATTCTATGTTCCCCTGCAAAATGTACTGCCATAACCTATAACAGGTGATGGAAATTGCTTATTTAGAGCAGTTTCGTACTGTTTATAACAAAATGAAGAACGTCATTCTGAGCTGCGTTTTCAAGCTATCGCAAAAAATTTCGCTGGCAGGAACAATTATAAGGAATTTATTTTAAGCGATCAGTCTCATCGCATTCTCCTCACCAACCAACTTGAGTTAGAAAGTCTCTGGACGGTCATGTTGAATTTCATTGTATAAGACAATTGTTTAATGATTATTTGTTTAGAGTACGGAGTCTAACTACGTAGTTGATTTCGGCAATGGAAGTATTATTTGCCATTTAATATTTAGCGGCTCCGTTATTGCAGGACACTATAGTGTTATCGAATAATACGAAGCCACATTTAAAATCCAATATAAATAGGCCATTTCAGAAACAATTCCAGATATTATGCAATACAGTTTACTGTAAGGTCCTTGACGATCAAATGTAAACATTTTTCTACATTGTATTTCTCTTGCGTAAAATCTATGCGTGGTTATTTTGGTCTTTACTGTTGTGAGGGTAAAATTGATCTACTGGAATATAAAATATTTGCCAAGCTGCAACAATGTAATGATATTAATTTAAAAGTCATTGAACTTATATCCAGCAGTTCAAACACATACATCAGCGTTAACAGATTGGATACTGAAGATGAAAGCCAGCTACTTCATTTCCCTATTATTGAATTTTTCAATTCCTTGGAATTAAGAGATTCGCCTCCACATACTTCGAACGTTTAAGCCGTAGATATGCTTCTTAGAAATCTGAACGTTTCCCATGGACTCATATATGGTAATATATTAATTGTAAGAAATCGCTTGGATTCGGATATAATAGGTGCAGTAATAATAGGCAGAGAGCTCAAATCCTACGACTTGATTTAACACCTTACGATAAAACACTTACAGGTAGCCTACAGTACATTTTCTTTTAATAGGCAACAATTTCCTATTCGCTCGGCCTACTTTATCAAAATCAATCAAGCTCAAGGAGAAACTCTTGAACGTATTGGGCTATTTACCTCATCACGTTTTCAGTCATGACCAGCAGGATAGTGAAGGTGCAAAAAAGGTCCTGTTTGGGATGGTAAAGATAAGAGGCGGAAGGATCCTACGGATTATGTTAGAATTGTGAACAAAAGGGGACAAGAGATAGAAAATAGGGAAGAACTGAAGAAAATGTGGAAATAATATTTTGAAGAACTCCTGAACCCAAATGGAAACCACGGCGAGGAGGAAGAAATCGGGGAAGAGGTACAGTAGATGAACTGCAAATAGAAAAGGACTTAACATGGAAAGAAGTGGAAGATGCAGTGAGGAAGATGAAAGGAGGGAAGGCACCGGGTGTGGATGAGTTGAGTGTGGAGATGGTGAGAGCAGCAGGAGAGGTGGGGATACAATGGTTGTACCGAGTGATGAAGACAGCATGGAAGGAAAGGAAGACCCCAGAGGACTGGAAAAAGGGAATAATTGTCCCGATCTTCAAGAAAGGTAGTAGAACAGAATGCAGAAACTATCGGGGAATAACACTGATGAGTCATTGTGCAAAGTTGTTTGAGAAAGTTTTGGAAAGGAGAATTAGGACAAGGATAGAAGGAGGGATGAGGGAAGAACAACATGGCTTCAGATCAGGAAGGTCCACAGTGGATTTGATTTTTGCTGTAAGGCAGTTACAAGAACAGCACTATGAGTATGGAACAGATCTACTGATGACCTTTCTGGACATTGAGAAAGCATATGACAGTGTATGCAGAAACAAAGTATGGAAGTCCCTGGAGGATAGAGGAATATAAAAATGGACTATAAGGAAGATAAAGGAGATGTACAAGGGAAGCGTGAGCTGTGTGAAAGTGGGAGGAGAGAGATCGGACTGGTTGGAACAGAGAAACGGCCTGAAACAAGGAAGTGCACTGTCACCGTTACTTTTCATTGTGGTGATGGATGACATAATGACCCGAGTGGCACAAGTAATTGGGGAAGGAAAGATGAAAGCAATGGTGCTTGCAGATGATTTGATGATTTGGGGAAACAAGGAGGAGGAGGTACAGGAACAGTTGGACGTGTGGGAAGGAATAATACAAGGTTATGGGATGAAATTTAGCATAAATAAGAGTGAGATGGTGATCACACAAGGAAGAAGGAAAGAACCACAACGGAAATAACAATTGGTGGGGAACAGCCGAAGGAATTGGAGAGTTTCAAGTATCTGGGAAGCCTGATACAAGAGAATGGAAGAAACGATAGAGAAATAAATGAGCGGGGGAGACAGGCAGAAGCATTCCGGAGGAGTGTGAGAAGCATGTTATGGAGCAAGAATGTCCCTCAGAACAGCAAAAAGATCATATATCGGACGTACAATGTCCCTATCCTGACGTATGCCTCGGAGACCTGGGTTATGAAAGGAAGGGAGAAGAGCAAAATACAGGCCAGTGAGATGAGGTTCTTGAGAAGCAGTATTGGAGCTACAAAGATGGACAGAATAAGAAATGAGAGGACCGGAGAATTAATGAAGGATGAACCATTACAGACTGGTATAGAGAAATCTAGACTTAGATGGTATGGACATGTAAAACGAATGGAGGAGAAGAGGATACCCAGCAGGATACACGAGACGAAGTGGGAAGGAAAGAGACCAAGAGGGAGACCGAGAGACAGGTGGCTGAAGGGGGAGGAAGAAATCGTGAAGAAGAGAGGAGAAGACTGGACAAGGGTGGAGGCTGAGAGATGGTGGGAAGACAGAAGACGTTGGAGAGACTTGTGTTCCAAACAGACCCGGCCAGTGGCTGGAAACTGTGCAAGATGATGATGACCTAATCACGTTTTCAGTCATGACCAGCAGTATATTGCAATGCTGAGAGTGCTATCTTTTGACGCCCTTAAAGTTGCAATAGTGCTAAAAAGTAATCGTACAAAGAATGTAACTTATATAAGAAGCTTCTTCAGTAATTTTGTTTTCCATTGTCCGTCATGTTTTGACGGGTTTCATCTAGTCTGTTTTTAATTCAATTAATGACTTCATACATTCAATTTGCAAGTAGCTCCTACTTTTGCTACCAGAAGCCACCGTCAACGACAAATAGTTCTGAACTTGGTTACTAGATTTCACCGCAGTCGGCTCCTGGCGACGAACGTTGGAACCTAAGAGCGTTAGTCAAATCTAACCTATAATTTAGATTCACACAAGTGTAATTATTGGAAGGTTCTTTTACATGCCATAAATCTATGGCATGGGACCGCCGGCTTTACTTCCCCTCCGATGAAAGGGTAGACTAAGGTGAGAATCGAAGCCACCTATTCTCAATTCGGTCTCCAAATTCTGCGTGTACCAAGGTCCAACCTTCGGACCAGAATTAAATTTGTTGACAAATCCAGAACTCAACCAAGGTTGCTAACCACTATGCCATGAGATTATTTATTTATTTATTTATTTATTTATTTATTTAGCGTATGACTTTTAGTGTCCGGAGTGTCCGAGAACACGTTCGCCTCTCCAGAGGCTGTAGCTGCCTCAACGGACACCCATAGGGTGAGCTGCAAGTTCAGTTCAATTTCAAGTAGTTCCAACTAATGCCACCAAATGTCAATTATATCTCGTGGTGAGCATTGGAACTTTGATAGAGCGTTACAACGAAATCTAACCTAGAAATTTAGCTTCACACAAGTTTAGTCTGTGGAAGGATCTCTTATATGCCATAAATCTATGATATGGGACCGCCATCTTTACTTCCCCTCAGAAGGAAGGCATACTGAAGGATTTTAACGCTCTTAAAAAATCCGACAACTTCGGCCGGGTTTGAACCCGCTATCTTGGGAACAGCAGTTCAGTCTGCTACCAACTACGCCACCGAGGCCGCCATGAGATGAACCCTCATTAATCCTGGAAGTGCTCCACAACAAGGGGACCTTGTACAGTAGATAGAGTTTCATGTATTATGTCCTTTGTTCAGAGCTGGAATACACAGTAAGTAATGTTCCACGGTTATCTCGTGGTTTACGCAGCGAGCGAGTTACGTGGTTCGAAGCGATATGGCCCCCAAGATATGACTTATCTGCGATCGTGTTGCCAGGCTTGTAGGGCAGAATCTCCTGGCAGGGATTCAAAACAGACTCCCTCACCTCCAGCTCCATACATGGGCTAATGTTCCTCACACACAGCGTAACGTTAGATAACTCACTGTGGCGTGTTCTAACCCACAGTTAAATAAACTCTCGTCTTTATCCTACTATCATGGAGTATTCTATGGTTGGTTGGTTGGTTCTTAAGTTTAGGGGCTGCAACAACGCGGTCATGTAGCCCCGTGTACTTTGTGTGTGTGTAGAATCTGTCTGATAAACGGTGTTAATTGTGATGACTGTATTAGTGTGTGTATCAGTTTCATAATTTAAGTACAAATTGCAACTTAGCATTTTTCAAATAGTTCCTACTTTTGCCGCCAAGCGCCACCGTCAATGACTACTAGGCCAAGTTCAGTACTTAGCTACTAGACGCCACCGCAGTCGGCTCTTGACAGCGAACGTAGAAACCTAAGAGCGTTGTTTACATCCCTAACCTATCCAATTTAGCTTCACACAGGTGTAATTAGTGGAAGGTTCTTTAATATGCCATAAATCTATGACATGGGACCGCCGGCTTTACTTCCCCTCCGAAGGAAGGCATACTGAAGGATTTTTAACGCTCTTAAAAAATCCGACGGCTTCGGCCGGGTTTGAACCGGCTATCTTGGGCATAGAAGCTCAGCATGCTACCGACTACGCCGCTCGTCTGTGATGTTAAACCCTCTCTAGTAGTCCCCACCCGGAGATCCGAACGGGGGACTAGTTTACCTCCGGATTGGAATTTTACAAGAGAGGAGGCCATCATCACATGTAAATATACATAGAGAGGTGAATATCTTCGGGATTAGCATTACGGCTGTTGTTTCCCGTTGCTTTCAGCCGTGCATCAGAACACAGTGAAGCCATTAGTTGGCTAATGTTATCAATATCTTAGCCGTCGTATAAAATTCTATGATCGTCGTAAGCCTATCCCAAATAATCTCTATCTCGTAAGTCAGGATAGGAATAATGTTGGCATCAAATAAAGCTATGGCAGTCTTTGGAGATGGTCTGTTGAGAAGTTTAATGTCGTATATTGCTTTTTCTGCCACAGTTGCTCGTAATTTTATGTGTACCCTATAGGAACGTACCGTACCTTCCCTAAGAGCATGCATTTACTCCTTTCGTAAGGCCCTAAACGAGGTACAGTGGGTGTAGCCCACGATGCATGCGCGTCCCGGGTTCAATTCCTGGCTCTGTGAAACATTTAATTCTGGTCTGAGGGTTGGAACGGAGTACACACAGCCTCATGAGGCAAACGTGAGAAGAGTCAGGTTCGATCCCTACCTCAGCTATCCCACTTCTACTTCATGTGAATAACGGGATGGTTCCTAACTAGGGCCACGGCCGCCTCCTTCCCAATTCTCATTTGAATTACAAATACACACACGTATACAGCCATCACAGTAACACAGCTTATCAGACAAATTCCACACAGACCCAAGTACACGGGGCTACATGGTCGCGTTGTTGCAAAGCCCCTGGGCCTAAATGAATCAACAACAATAAAATGAGGGGAGATCTCAATAAAGGGTATTTCCAACCTATTAAAGAACGTGTTGCGTTCAAGTTTAAATTTATATTCTTTGTTTTTCACTCAAATTACGTATACATCAGAACTAAATCTTCACTCACTTCACAACACAGTCTTTGTTTAGACCAGTGGGTCTGAACCCGTGGAAGTCTGCGGACCACTAAGCCTGAAATTCAATTATGTACGGACCCCCATCCCCCTCCCCCTCCCCCCCTCCCTCCCTCCGCTGATACACCTTAACAGTTGTAACCCTTCCTCAGCGCCTTCGTCATAAGAATATTCAAAGATGATTATCATTTATTGTTACTATTAATTAGTGTACAGCACAACTAAATTACAAATTATTTAATAGAACAAAATAACTTTTTATAATACTGTATATAGCCTACATAATATGAAAAGTCTCAATTACAAATTTAAGATCAAGCAACAATTTTGTTTTAAAACAGCATTGCAAAATAATAATAACCCTAATCATTTTAATTTTGCCCTGTGACTTTCTGGTTGTTTACTGTTGGTGAAAGTTTATTTGCCACGGTTAAACATAAGTTATAAAAATTTATTTTGTATCATATTCTAATAACACTTATTTTACAGATATTTCAATTCAAAACTTTTTGGTTATCGCCGCTGATACATTCGGACGATTCTTGTTCAACGCACATCATTTTCGAAATCTCCATTTATTGGCAACTTCTTTATGCGTGCTGGTGGACCATTTTCTCCCGCGGACCACTCCCGAGGCTCTCGCGGACCACCTTGGGTCCACGGACCACCGGTTAAGAACCACTGGTTTAGACTACGTACGTACATACTTTTCGACACGATGCTGCCAAGATATCATGGTCACTGTGAACGCCATGTGGCCGTTGTAGTTGGAATAACGCTGGCTGGTGCATGCATGGATGATTTGCCTGCTTTCATTTGTCTCACCATTATGGGAACTGGGACGTGTGAATCGATAGAAAAATGTAGCTTCCGATGTTTGTTGATGACATCGTCATCTTAGCCGACACACCAGAGGATTTGAATGAGTTTTAAAATGGCGTGGGTTCTGCTTTGAGGAAAGAATAAATTCATGATGAAAATTAATAAATTTAAAACAAAAATATTGGAATGCAGTCATTAGAAATCAGTAACCCCTATGGATTTTGAATTGGCGGATTAAAAGCTAAAGGAAGCAGGTGACGTCTGTTACTCAGGAAACAAAATAATCAGTGATGGACGAAGCAAAGAGGACATAAAATAGGTTAGCATAGGCAAGGAAAGCATTTCTACAGAAAAGGAATCTGTTGACATCGAATATAGATTTAGGTATTAGGAAGTCAGTTTTGAAATCCTTTGTCTGGAGCGTGGTACTCTATGGAAGTGAAACTTGGACTATTGGTGCAGCAGAAAAGAGGAGAATTGAAGCGTTTGAAATGTGGTGTTACGGGAGAATGATGAAGATCAGATGGGTAGATAGGGCTACGAATAAAGAGGTATTAAGATGAGAAATAGCAAACTTAGTTATAGAAGAAAGGGTCGAGGATAAGAACTGTAGGGGTTGACCAAGGTCGAAAGTCGAAAGACTGAACACTCAAAAGAAAAACAAGGCCCAATTTGTTTGAGATATGGTTAATTTCATATATAAACAAATATAAGAATATAATCCGTTGACCTTACCCTTTATGAAGTCACTTCATGACGGAGACAGAGGGCAATAAATAATCGAGAAGCTTGGGTATGATATATTGGGCGTCACTTCAAGTGGACAGTAGGACGCGTGACGAAGATGGGTTATATAGGGTAAGGACTTTAAGTCATACGGGTGACTTCACTTTTGGAAAACCATTTCTTGTCTTCTTTCTCTCCTCGTTCCAACGGACGCGTTTCCTCCCAGTCATCATCTTATTCTTATTCTTCTGCTTGTCTCTTGTCAACACGGGGAACCTGCGGTGCTGACTGCTGCTGCTGCTGTTTCTGATGTATGTCTTACTTGATTCAACTGCCTTTTTCTGGGTCACTTGCTTTTCTTTATACGCTCACGACTTCGTATTTGTCTTCAGCCTTCTTTCTCCTTTTTTCCTCTCTTTTAGTTTCCGCCTATACAAGAAACGAGCCCAGTTATGTCGACCTCGCTCCTACTCCAGAACGGCTATTTTGTTTTAAATTACTAAACGAAGACTTTCCATTCACAGAAAAATTCGACCAGAAATTATTAAAGGTAAGTTACAGAAATTTATTCGAAACTAGATAACCAGTTTGGATTGTTAACGTACAGTCTACGTAAAATGCCCTTCATTCGGTCAGTAAGAAATGAAAGAAATGAAAATTCAATTATCTACCAGAATGTAACAGAAATCTCATTAATTACTTGATTTTATAAACGTTTATACAGTTTTGTCTCTTTATAAATATTATGTTACTTCAGTTCATATACGTTACAACTAGCTTCTCTGTCGCCAAATACAATGTTTATGTACTGCACAATCACGAGCCACGGCTCATTGCCTATTTTTAGCCTATTTTCAATTTTGAAAAAAAAAAAAAAAGTAGGCTTATGAGATCACCTTTTGTCCGCGTGTGTGTGCGCGCGTGTGTGTGTGTGTGTGTGTGTGTGTGAGGTGTGTGTGTGTGTCCCGCTAATAAAATCTAAACGGTTGGAGCGATGTCAGTGAAACTCGGTAAGTTCATAGCACTATTCCCGGCGACCTCGACCGTGCCCTTCAAATTTTGTTACGTCTCTCCAATCCAACATGGCGGCTGTGCGAAATATTTTACTAGCATTAAATATCTCCGAAACTATTACCGATATCGCCCTGAAATTGAGTACGGTGATAAAGAGCACTACTAGAAGTTCACCTATGAGACTTTCAAAAACCTGGTGCCTACAAAACCAACATGGCGGCCAAGTGAAGTTGAGACTTTTAAATAGACTTTTCTCGCGATTTAACTATCCAAATGTAATGAAACTTGGTACAGCAAATGTTTATACACATTGCAATGCACTGGAGTCTAAATTAGTTCAATTGTTTACATACCCTCAAAATGGCGGCTGTGCGAAATATTTCACTGACATACTATATCTCCGAAACTATTACAGATATCACCCTACAATTTTGTACGGTGATGAAAGGTACTGATACAAGTTTACCTAAGTATATTTCATAAACCTGTCAAGTACAAAACAAACATGGCAACCAAGCGAAATTGAAATATTTGAATAGACTTTTCTCGTGAGTTAATTCTCTGAGCGCAGTGAAATGTGGTACAGTAAATGATTTTGCATATTGTAATGCACTGCCATCTAATTTAATTCAATTGTTTACATAACCTCAAGATGGTGGCTGTGCGAAATTTTAAAATTAAGTTTTTATTTCTTGTGTCATAATCATGCGATCGAAGTGAAAGTTTGAATAATGAACCTAGCCAATAATTGTCCTTGAATGGCACATAACTCTATGGCCTATACATATAACAATCCTAAATGGCGAGATTCCGAAATATTTAGACGGTTCTCAATATCTATGAATCTTTTACAGCAACCAAACTGATTTTTTTTATGTTCGTAGAGACTATGAACATATGTTCACCTATAGGACTTTCATTAACCTGGTGAGCACAAATCCAACATGGCGGCGACGCGAAGTATAAATATTTAAATGTACGTTTCTCGCGAATTAACTATCCGAGTGCCGTGAAACGTTGCACGTTAAATGCTTATACAAATGTTGATCCTCTGGCATCTAATTTATTTCGATTGTTTGCATAATCACAAGATGGCTGCTGTGCGTAATTTTAAAACCTCGTTTTTACTTCTTGTTTTCTAATCATGCGATTGAAATTTGAATACCACACGTACACAACAATCTTAATTTCGACGGTTCTCAATATCTACGAATCTGTTACAGCAATTACACTGAAATTTTGTATGTTGTTAGAGGCAATTAACATAAGTAGGATATATGAAAATAGGCTGTATAGTTCTTCACGGAACTACTTGTTTTTTATAAAATAATTTAAATAATAGAACATTATGCAACGAGCCTACAATGGCAATAGTCAAGACACAAGTATGTTTATGTTCGACCCTGACTATTATATGTCAGAAAACTGTATCATAATGATGGTCATTATAACACCATTTTTCATTATGAAACAGTTTCTCCCACCAATCAGAGCTCAAGAAACAGTTGTTTGACCAATCAGGTGAGGATAGCAACGCATCTGCGCTGAGTTCCAAGGCCTTCTAATTTAAATTTCACTGCCTGGCCTAGTGTAATAGTGGGACAATCGAGGAGGCCATGGTCAAATACAAGGCATTCTGTGCGTCCCATGCGCTCTGTTCAGTACATAGAACTGGCGAAATCTCGACAGATATTTATGAATATTTATGTTCGAACATAAAATAGTTGTAGTAATTTTCGTCGAACATAAACAGTCGTATGCAACTCGCGTACGCTCGTTTTATAAACATAAGCTTACTCGTGTCTTAATTACTATTATAGGCGAGTTGCATACGGCTGTTTATGTTCGACGATAATTCTAACTTTATTTTATGTTCGAACATAAATATTCATAAGTATCTGTCGAGATTCCGTCAGTTGAGTTTTGTGAACAAAGCGCAGACGCTGCATTACCAATAAGGATCAAAGAACTTGACAATGGCATGTTTCCAAAGCTTTGAAACATTGTAGGGAATTGCTGAACTACCACCAACTATAGATTTGTTTAGCAATAAAATTTTACAATTATAAAAAAAGTTCCTCCCCCCCCCCCTCCCCTCCCTCCCTTCTGGGATGTGGAGGCAATATCAATGGGGAATTGAAATTTATAAAATCATAGGTACTCTGTGGGATCATTTTGTTATTTAGTTCAAATACCGGCAACGTTTGTAAATAACACACACAAACTTTAAATTAAATGTATCGTATTATCAACAAGTTATTCTTCAAGTTCGATGCGTATAGAATGTCAACGGTATTTATTTATTTATTTATTTATTTATTTATTTATTTATTTATTTATTTGTTTATTTACAGTTTAGTTCCTTTTACTCTAAATATAAAATTGAATAGAACTTGCCTTACTGTAGATATAAACTAAAGAAGACTCCATCGAAAAGTCGAAACATGTGCTTTAATTCAATATATGTTTTATGAATTGAGGCAGTGAGTGAGAGAGGGGGCTATGCCGAGATTTTGTCAACATTGAGTTATTGGTACCATTGTGTAGGACATACATTCATCTTTCAGTGTGCATAATATCAAAGACATCCGCAGGCTCCTTCCCTTGTTTTGTGAAGAATGTAGTTTCTGTAAATCACGTTTATATTGCGAGAGAACAACCCGCAAAACTCCAAATATCTCAGTTCCATCCAACTCGGGCATAGCCTCCCTCTCTCACTCACTGCCTCAATTGTATTGATAGGTGTATTATTTTTAAGAGGAATAAATTAAAACTTGGCTGGTTGGTTTCTTAAATTTGGAGCTGTGACATGTAGCCCCGTGTACTTTGGGTGTGTGTAGAATTTTTCTTATAACCGGTGTTAATTGTGATGGCTGTATTAGTGTGTGTTATCTGTGATTCACGTAGAAGGACTCCAGACGATCAATTTTTCAAGTAGTTCCTACTTTTGATACCAAATGCTACCATCCACGACACCTAGCTGCGGACTTGGCTACTAGATGCCATCGCAGCCTGCTCCTGGCGACGAATGTTGGAACTAATAGAGCGTTATCAAACTAACCAACAAATTTTATCTTCCACAAGTGTAGTTAGTGGAAGGTTATTTTCATGTCATCATTAATCTATGATATGGGCCCGCCGGCTTTACTTCCCCTCCGAAGGAAGCCATACTCAGGGATTTTTAACGCTCTTAAACAATCCGTCAACTTCGGCCTGGTTTGATCCCGCGTTCTTGGGCATAGAAGCTCAGCATGCTACCAACTACGCTACCGAAGCCGACATTAATTAACAC
This sequence comes from Meconema thalassinum, assembly GCA_946902985.2. Lineage (NCBI taxonomy): Eukaryota > Metazoa > Arthropoda > Insecta > Orthoptera > Tettigoniidae > Meconema > Meconema thalassinum. The sequence continues at coordinate 93,271,387 of OX336394.1, forward strand.
TACTAATATGTTCAGTCGCCTCCGTAGCGTAGCGGTCAGCATGGTTAGCTGCCGCCCCGGAGGTCCTGGGTTCGATTCCCGGCTCTGCCACGAAATTTGAAAAGTGGTATGAGGACTGGAACGGGGTCTACTCAGCCTCGGGTGGTCCAAATGAGTAGAGGGGGTTCGATTCTCACCTCAGCCATCCTCGAAGTGGTTTTCCGTGGTTTCCCACTTCGTCTTCGGGCAAATGCCGGGATGGTGCCTACTGTAAGGCCACGGCCGCCTCCTTCCCTCTTCCTTGCCTATCCATCCCAATCTTCCATCCCTTCCCATCTCTCATGAGGCCCCTGTTCGCTTTGCAGGTGAGGCCGCCTGGGCGAAGTGCTGATCACATCTCCCCAGTTGTATCCATCCCGGCTCCAGGACACTGCCCATAGAGGTGGTAGTGGTGAGTTCCCTCGCTGAGTCCATGGGAACCACCAACCTAGAGGGTAAATTGACTAAATAAAAAACAAAAAATACTAATTTGTTTTATTTTTAGAGTTATAAAATGTATTTTTCTGCACACGCGATACTAGTAATAACCTCAAAAAAGCTTCCTATGTCATTGTGTTATTTTTGCTGTAATCGGGAGACTTAAAGTGAAAATTCCTATATTTGGTCGTTCCACACTTCCCGGTTCGTTAAGACGGTTAACACAACCAGAAATACGTGACACAGTGCCGTTTAATTATGGCCCTTCGACCATGGCAATAAAAACCCTGTATTTGATGTACGCCCCAAACAACATCCGTACAGGTTACGACATTAGATATGAAATTCAACACATACCCTACTCCTTCAATCGCCAGTCATCTTCTCACCTTACCATTCGCAATACGAAAACATACTTGAACAGCCCTCAATGAGAAAGGGAGATACGACTCTCTTTTCTAGGCATTATTAAACGAGATTCTTGTCTGGAATGCTGAAACCAGCAATCCACGGCCCGGTATTAGACTCACAAGCCCACAAAAGCCCGCGAGATATCCGCTTTTGGTGTGAAAACGAACCAGCCACTACGGACATTCCAGGCCTGCATGCCATTGAATGTAAAGGAGTGAGGGTGCGGCGAAGGGGAGTATTGAGCTCTCCTGCTATCTGCTCATATTAGAGACGAAGACATCAACCAGACAAGTGACAAATTACATGCATACCTTAGCATTTCTGAAGAAACCATATATTACACTTTCCTTCGTCATGTGACAAAATCTATATTTTTTAAAGAAGAAATTTGGTAGAAATTTAAAGAAAAGTAAAAAATTATATGTATTGCCTGCTTGTTGTTTTAATCGAAAATCAGTTTTTCAACATCCTTTGTGATATTTTATAGCAATTGAGACTTCCCAAGCATAGTTTTATCTGCTTGTTTATGAGATGCCTCCAATATGTTCTGAATGAAATATGTAATATCAAATTTAGAGGTACCCGTGAGTAACTAATAAAGGAATTAGTGATTTTCTAGGAACAAATTACACACCGGATTCTAATGTTGCCAACCTTAGTTAATGGCTTGTACTCTACTTCATATTTTTCATAGAGGACTAATTAAATTGCGATGGAATTTCGTACAACCAATAAAGACTACACATGTATATCGCCAAGAGGATTTAAATTCCAGACCTGACAGCAGAGGCAGTAGCAACCTACACTGAATCATTTTATACGGAATGTTCCCGACCGTAATTGATAGACGTTCCGACTTTCTTACAACATGCTCAGCTTCAGTCATCTTTACTAATTATATCTCTCTCTCACTAACAGCGGCTTCGGTGGCGTAGTCGGTAGCATGCTGAGGTTATATGCCCTTGATCGCGGGTTCAAACCCGGCTGAAGTCGTCGGATTTTTAAAGAGCGTTAAAACTCCCTCAGTATACCTTACTTTGGAGGGGAAGGAGTACGTAAAGCCGGCGGGCCCATGTGATAGATATATGGTGTGTAAAAGAACCTATCTCTAATTATAATAATAATAATAATAATATCGTATGGCCTTCGGGTGCCGGGTGCAAGCTTTGTAATTTGACACCCAGAGGGTAGCTTGCATGTCGAATTTCGTTGTTCCTTGAATTACTATGAAAGCCAAGGAGGTTAGATAATATCTAATATCTAATCTCCTTGAACACTATAGCGCTTTCTAGTAAAGAAATGAGGAACTTTGTTTTGGCGGAAATTTCCGAGATTAATTTTGCCATTATGAACACGGCCTACTGAATTCAAATGGGTTCTTTGACATGCCAACATCGTATGCCATGAGTGTCGTATTTTTGCCGCCTTTCAAAAATCACTTAACACGGCCAAGAGCGAACCTGCAATTTTGGGGTTAGTAGACCGACACGCTATCCACTCACCCACTGTGGCAAGCATTCCTCTAATTACAAATGTATGAAGCTACATGTGTAGGTTAGATTTGATTAACGTTCTATTATTTCCAACGTTCGCCGACAGGTGCCGGTTGCGGTGGTGTCTAGCTAGGTGTCGTTGACGGTAGCATTTGGTAGCAAAAGTAAGAACTACTTGAACTTGTTCGTCTGCAGTCCTTACCTGAATTACAGATAACACACACTAATACAACCATCACAATTAACACCGGTTATCAGACAGATTCTACACTCACCCAAAGTACACGGAGCTACATCACCACGTTGTTGCAGGCCCTTAACTGGGGAACCAGCCACCAATCATCTCTCACTAACGCCATTAACGAAGTTAGTAGCATGAAGAACATCCAGTCTTAAAATACATCCGTCGCCTAGAAATTCATCTTAGCCCATTCCCAACCGCATGGAAACGGAACTAATGAATACATACCACACCTACATACATCTCTATTGGTCCATACATTGAAGTCATATCAGAAGATTATAATTATACTCTGTAACCTGCTTTGATACTTTTATTGAGATATAAATGTATAGTTGTGTTTTAGGAGAACACTGTGATTTTACTCCAGCATAAGAATATTCATGCTCCGATAATTTCAGCTTCCCTTAAGATGAAAAAGTTTCTTTTACGCAAGGTAGGCGAACATTGCGATTCTACCCACGTCGCATCGATTATATAGTCGTCCAAATAAAACTTCCCGGTCCATAAGGAATTAATCGACCGTGGTATTCGAGAGTGGAAATTAACATATCCAGGAATATAACTAAAATGTAGGTTTCACGTTCGTATTCAAACGCGTCGCCGATGAACTTCCCCGGTGGGTCAGTTGTAGAGTAATAGTTGGCGAGATCATCTGCCCCTTAGTGGTAGATTGTCCGCCTGCTAGTCCTAAGACCACGGGTTCGATTCCCAGCCAAGGAAATGCAAAGATATGTCGATATTTTCCAGAATTCACCAAATGGTATCCATTGCAATTGGTAGCTTTCTAAAGAAATCTACCAAAAAGGTTGTTTTGTGGAACTGTACATTTCCCTTCTCTAGAGCATCCAGCGTTGAGAAAAGACTGTGGAGCCTTATGCCGACAGTGTTGCTAAATCTAGGCAGAGGTAGCGCTGACGTCATACGTTATCTTCACCCTCTTCGAGTACTGCGCTTTCATAAGTTAGCAACACAACACAACCCCAGCAGCTACCTGAAATGGAACACGCCCAGGAAGGAGCAGTTTTGCAGGTGTTAACGGATTGGACCAGTATTAAGGATACGCGAAGAGAACTAATAACGACATTCATTTCATTTTTAGCTGCCTCGGTGGCATAGTTGGTAGCATGCTGAGCTTCTATGCCCAATATCACGGGTTCAAACCCGGCCGAAGTCGTCAGTTTTTTAAAGAGTGTTAAAAATCCCTCTGTATGCCTTCCTTCGGAGGGGAAGTAAAGCCGGTGGTCCCATGTCATAGATTTATGGCATTTTAAAGAACTTTCGACTAATTACACCTGTGTGAAGCTAAATTAGGTTAAAATGTAAACAACGCTCAGGTTCCTACGTTCGTCACCAGGAGCCGACTGCGGTGGCGTCTAGTAGCCAAGTTCTGAACTAGTAGTTGTTGACGGTGGCGTTTGGCGTCAACAGTAGGAACCACTTGAAAAATTCAAAGTATGCAGTCCTTACTTGATTTAAGAAACAGAAACACACACTAATACTGCCATCACAATTAACACCGGTTATCAGACAGATTCTACACACACACAAAGTACACGGGGCTACATGACCGCGTTGTCGCAGCCCCTAAACTGAGGAACCAACCAACCAACCTTCATTTTCGTGGTAATATGACGCATTACTGATTGACAGATGTCAAGAGCAAAACCCTTCCTTCCTTCTCGGATGTACGCTGACGACGTTAACAATTTTTACGTCAGCAATACTGTTGATCATGACCTATTTTGTTATTAGTTAGGCTATAATTTGGTTTCTTTCAATTTTATTCTTGTTGTTTTGTGTAGATTGTAATATTGTAGTGAGTTAGCCATGTGGTTATGGGCGCGCAGCTGTGAGCTTGCATACGGGAGATAGTGGGTTCGATCCCCACTGTCGGTAGCCCTGATTCGATCGAACAGAAAATAAAACATACACACAACAGAAACACCAATGGCGGATATCGCTTCATAACTTACAGTATGTTGCAGGTGGTACTGAGCACGTGCTCCAGTCCTGGCGAGCATGCAGCACAGAACGAGGCTCTTCTTTCCAGCGTGCTAACCTCGAAAATTTTTAAATTACTAAGACGTAATATAAACGATACTGGTATGCTATAACAAAGGTAATCATTGTGGTGTTTGAAGCCATATTTTCAGTGTTGCCTTAGTAAACAAGAGTTTAGTGCTTTTCAGTCGGTCAACACGAATGCACCCAAAAGAGATGGGCTATGCCCCAATCCCGAAATAAATTACATGAGATTAATAAAACACTAGGATGAACAGTTTCGATCGTCTAGCGATCATCATCAGATCCATTACACTTAGGCTACAAAATCTATGTTTGAAATACAGGTGAAAATATTTACAATATGTACAATTATTTAGTTGCAGTATTGGTACTGCAACTGTCAGTGTATGCTAAATGCAGTATATATGTTAGGTGAAATGCTAAATGGTGATAGGTATCCGTAGATTGTACTTTAGAGAGATTATATGGTTGTTAACTATGGTTAAACTATAAAATTTTAGGCTAACTACTTATCTGATAGTCTTCCGTACAACAGCTACTCGCAGTTTTCGTGCTCACAGGAACTCACTGTGCGGTAGACTGCGGTGGTTATCTTAACGACTGGTTTTTCCCTGCTTTCTCCCCCCTGCTCCTACGTGCTGTGGGGAGTGATAGCGATGTGTTTATGTGAGGTGTTGCCAACCTAGATAAGGTGTATGTTATTGAATGAGGTGGGTCTACAATTATTAAAGACCGTGGATTAGCCCTCGCCACGCGTGGAGCATAACCCATTCGAACTAAGCGTTGACGGTCTTATGAGGACGTCCTGGCACCTTTAATACTGCCGCGAATATGGGCCTTGGTTTATTGCAGAAGAAAAGTACATCGTACACCTGATCCAGATAACATTTACCTTACACCTTATCTAGGTTGGTAACACCTCACATAAACACATCGCTATCACTCCCCACCGCACGTAGGAGCAGGGGGGAGAAAGCAGGGAAAAACCAGTCGTTAAGATAACCACCGCAGTCTACCGCACAGTGAGTTCCTGTGAGCACGAAAACTGCGAGTAGCTGTTGTACGGAAGACTATCAGATAAGTAGTTAGCCTAAAATTTTATAGTTTAACCATAGTTAACAACCATATAATCTCTCTAAAGTACAATCTACGGATACCTATCACCATTTAGCATTTCACCTAACATATATACTGCATTTAGCATACACTGATAGTTGCAGTACCAATACTGCAACTAAATAATTGTACATATTGTAAATATTTTCACCTGTATTTCAAACATAGATTTTGTAGCCTAAGTGTAATGGATCTGATGATGATCGCTTGACGATCGAAACTGGTCATCCTAGTGTTTTATTAATCTCATGTAATTTATTTCGGGATTGGGGCATAGCCCATCTCTTTTGGGTGCATTCGTGTTGACCGACTGAAAAGCACTAAACTCTTGTTTACTAAGGCAACACTGAAAATATGGCTTCAAACACCACAATGTTCACGGCTAGTCAGGCAAATCGTGAAGCCAAGAAATTCAAATCACTCAGGCTTAAACTCATGAATTTAGACAAGTCAATTTGGTTCAACAAAAAATGTATAGAACTAAACCTCACCCCTAAATACGTACCAATTAAAACCGTACCGAACACACCAGCCTCGATCATTTCAACCAAACAAGCCAAAGCGCTTTGGATAAAAAACGAATTAAGATTTGCATACATAAGAAAGCAAAAAATTAACCAACAATTGTACGACATTCAATTGCAACTAAGTAATTTCTGGCACGCAGCCCAATGGGACAGCTTCACCGAGCACCTACATGACACCATCAGAATCAGAGCAACGAGGAAGCATGAAACGCTAGAAAATAAATTAAGAAAACTAGGAGAAACACAGAACCATCAATCTAACGAACAACACACGAATAACAATGAATTCAATTTCCACAGCAGAGTAAACAACAGAACGAACGTAACCTTTTCTCAAGGTGAAATGAATATGTTAGACAAAGGTTTGAAATACAACTGCACAGACGCACACACGAACCACAATATAAAACAGTTAATCACAGATATTGAGATAGCCAGTCACAAGCTCCCAGCAGAAGACAGGGAATTAACCAAAAATCTCGCCACCAACGAAGCCAAAAAAATCCTCAAACGAGAGGGCGATAGCAATAACATTCAAAACAACAAACAACTCAAAGAAATAAAGTCGTTGAAACAAAAAATAAAAGAACATGACTTAATCATCACAAAAGCAGATAAGGGAAACACTACAGTAATTTTGAACAAAACAGAATACATTGAAAAAACAGTCGAATTCCTAAACAACAACGAAATCAAGGAATTAACAAAAGACCCCACCAACAAATTCCAAAAACAAATAAAAAGTGCGCTAAAAGAAACAGAATACATACTGACCAAAGCCGAAAAATCAAAACTAATAAACATGAACCCGAAAATACCGTCATTGAGGGGACAACCAAAAATACACAAAAAGGAATGCCCAATGAGACCAATAGTCAATTGTAGGAATGCCCCTAATTACAAAATCAGCAAAGAGTTACTAAAAATCTTAATATGCCGTCTTTCCAACGACAAAAACAACTCTGTAAAGAACACAACAGAACTAGTAACAGCATTGAACACCCTACAAATGAAACCTAGCTTCAGGCTAGTATCCTTCGAAGTAACTAACATGTACACCAATATTCCGATTATTGAAGCAATCAACACTATCGAAAACAACTTAAAATCCAACAATTCGGTAAAAGAAATTGAAGAGATTGTGAGATTACTGAGGGTCGTTCTCACCCAAAACGTGTTTCAATTCGACAATAAAATATACACACAGAGAGAAGGCCTAGCAATGGGATCGCCACTAAGCGGGTTAGTCGCTGATATCTTCATCAATGCACTAGAAAATGCGTTCTTAGAAAAGACTTCAACAAAGGGAATAGTAATATGGAAAAGATACGTAGATGATGTAATTTGCATCTACGATACTGAACTAACAAGCGAAGAAACAATTCTCCAATCCATTAATAGCCATCACCACTCTATCAAATTCACTAAGGAATCCGAAATAGACCGGAAAATAAATTATCTAGATATAACTATTGAACGTAAAGACAACGACCTTTCATATTCCATATTCCGGAAAGCAACACAAACCTCGCATGCCATCGACAATCAGTCTAATCACCCCTGTACGCACAAACTAGCGGGTTTCAATTCAATGGTGCATAGGGCTTTTAACATACCCATGTCAAAAGACAACTATAATAAAGAAATAAGAACTATTATGCAAATAGCAAAGGAAAACAACTTCTCGCCAAGAAAAATAAATAAAATTATTGCCAAACATAAAAATAAAGATAAAACGATTCCCAAACCGGACAGTAATGAGAAAAAATTTGCGCGTTTCTACTATGTGAATGCGAATACATATAAAATCACTAACCTATTCAAAAAGCAAGGCATAAAGATAGCTTTCACGACAAAAAACACAACCGCTAGGCACCTCCTAAATAGTAATCTTAATAAACGTGACCCGTATTCAAGGTCAGGGGTATATTCTATAACGTGCCAAGACACCGATTGTCAAGCTAATTACATCGGGCAGAGTGGAAGGCGAGTAGACACACGTTATAATGAACATAGGAATGCGATAAGATACGGAACACATTCAGCCGTGTGCGAACATATGTGTGACGCAGGGCACAGCTTTACCAACATAGAGTCGGACCTTAAAATAATCCATCACGAATCGAAAGGCAGAGCTCTTGACATAAAGGAAGCAATCGAGATACACCTAGCCAAACGAAACAATCCCAACAATCTAAATGAACACACGTTCATGGAGAGCTCACCCCTCTTCACGCTACTAAAAAACACACCCTGTCGGAAACAAAACACAATTTAGCGACACAGCCAAGCTAGATAAAAAGGGGGGAAATTAGGGGGTTATTAATAGGTAAATGTTATCTGGATCAGGTGTACGATGTACTTTTCTTCTGCAATAAACCAAGGCCCATATTCGCGGCAGTATTAAAGGTGCCGGGACGTCCTCATAAGACCGTCAACGCTTAGTTCGAATGGGTTATGCTCCACGCGTGGCGAGGGCTAATCCACGGTCTTTAATAATTGTAGACCCACCTCATTCAATAACATACACCTTATCTAGGTTGGCAACACCTCACATAAACACATCGCTATCACTCCCCACAGCACGTAGGAGCAGGGGGGAGGAAGCAGGAAAAAACCAGTCGTTAAGATAACCACTGCAGTCTACCGCACAGTGAGTTCCTGTGAGCACGAAAACTGCGAGTAGCTGTTGTACGGAAGACAATCAGATAAGTAGTTAGCCTAAAATTTTATAGTTTAACCATAGTTTACAACCATATAATCTCTCTAAAGTTCAATCTACTGATAGCTATCACCATTTAGCATTTCACCTAACATATATACTGCATTTAGCATACACTGACAGTTACAGTACCAATACTGCAACTAAATAATTGTACATATTGTAAATATTTTCACCTGTATTTCAAACATAGATTTTGTAGCCTAAGTGTAATGGATCTGATGATGATCGCTTGACGATCGAAACTGGTCATCCTAGTGTTTTATTAATCTCATGTAATTTATTTCGGGATTGGGGCATAGCCCATCTCTTTTGGGTGCATTCGTGTTGACCGACTGAAAAGCACTAAACTCTTGTTTACTAAGGCAACACTGAAAATATGGCTTGAAACACCACAATGATCACGGCTAGTCAGGCAAATCGTGAAGCCAAGAAATTCAAATCACTCAGGCTTATACTCATGAATTTAGACAAGTCAATTTGGTTCAACAAAAAATGTATAGAACTAAACCTCACCCCTAAATACGTACCAATTAAAACCGTACCGAACACACCAGCCTCGATCATTTCAACCAAACAAGCCAAAGCGCTTTGGATAAAAAACGAATTAAGATTTGCATACATAAGAAAGCAAAAAATTAACCAACAATTGTACGACATGCAATTGCAACTAAGTAATTTCTGCCACGCAGCCCAATGGGACAGCTTCACCGAGCACCTACATGACACCATCAAAATCAGAGCAACGAGGAAGCATGAAACGCTAGAAAATAAATTAAGAAAACTAGGAGAAACACAGAACCATCAATCTAACGAACAACACACGAATAACAATGAATTCAATTTCCACAGCAGAGTAAACAACAGAACGAACGTAACCTTTTCTCAAGGTGAAATGAATAAGTTAGACAAAGGTTTGAAATACAACTGCACAGACGCACACACGAACCACAATATAAAACAGTTAATCACAGATATTGAGATAGCCAGTCACAAGCTCCCAGCAGAAGACAGGGAATTAACCAAAAATCTCGCCACCAACGAAGCCAAAAAAATCCTCAAACGAGAGGGCGATAGCAATAACATTCAAAACAACAAACAACTCAAAGAAATAAAGTCGTTGAAACAAAAAATAAAAGAACATGACTTAATCATCACAAAAGCAGATAAGGGAAACACTACAGTAATTTTGAACAAAACAGAATACATTGAAAAAACAGTCGAATTCCTAAACAACAACGAAATCAAGGAATTAACAAAAGACCCCACCAACAAATTCCAAAAACAAATAAAAAGTGCGCTAAAAGAAACAGAATACATACTGACCAAAGCCGAAAAATCAAAACTAATAAACATGAACCCGAAAATACCGTCATTGAGGGGACAACCAAAAATACACAAAAAGGAATGCCCAATGAGACCAATAGTCAATTGTAGGAATGCCCCTAATTACAAAATCAGCAAAGAGTTACTAAAAATCTTAATATGCCGTCTTTCCAACGACAAAAACAACTCTGTAAAGAACACAACAGAACTAGTAACAGCATTGAACACCCTACAAATGAAACCTAGCTTCAGGCTAGTATCCTTCGAAGTAACTAACATGTACACCAATATTCCGATTATTGAAGCAATCAACACTATCGAAAACAACTTAAAATCCAACAATTCGGTAAAAGAAATTGAAGAGATTGTGAGATTACTGAGGGTCGTTCTCACCCAAAACGTGTTTCAATTCGACAATAAAATATACACACAGAGAGAAGGCCTAGCAATGGGATCGCCACTAAGTGGGTTAATCGCTGACATCTTCATCAATGCACTAGAAAATGCGTTCTTAGAAAAGACTTCAACAAAGGGAATAGTAATATGGAAAAGATACGTAGATGATGTAATTTGCATCTACGATACTGAACTAACAAGCGAAGAAACAATTCTCCAATCCATTAATAGCCATCACCACTCTATCAAATTCACTAAGGAATCCGAAATAGACCGGAAAATAAATTATCTCGATATAACTATTGAACGTAAAGACAACGACCTTTCATATTCCATATTCCGGAAAGCAACACAAACCTCGCATGCCATCGACAATCAGTCTAATCACCCCTGTACGCACAAACTAGCGGGTTTCAATTCAATGGTGCATAGGGCTTTTAACATACCCATGTCAAAAGACAACTATAATAAAGAAATAAGAACTATTATGCAAATAGCAAAGGAAAACAACTTCTCGCCAAGAAAAATAAATCAAATTATTGCCAAACATAAAAATAAAGATAAAACGATTCCCAAACCGGACAGTAATGAGAAAAAATTTGCGCGTTTCTACTATGTGAATGCGAATATATATAAAATCACTAACCTATTCAAAAAGCAAGGCATAAAGATAGCTTTCACGACGAAAAACACAACCGCTAGGCACCTCCTAAATAGTAATCTTAATAAACGTGACCCGTATTCAAGGTCAGGGGTATATTCTATAACGTGCCAAGACACCGATTGTCAAGCTAATTACATCGGGCAGAGTGGAAGGCGAGTAGACACACGTTATAATGAACATAGGAATGCGATAAGATACGGAACACATTCAGCCGTGTGCGAACATATGTGTGACGCAGGGCACAGCTTTACCAACATAAAGTCGGACCTTAAAATAATCCATCACGAATCGAAAGGCAGAGCTCTTGACATAAAGGAAGCAATCGAGATACACCTAGCCAAACGAAACAATCCCAGCAATCTAAATGAACACACGTTCATGGAGAGCTCACCCCTCTTCACGCTACTAAAAAACACACCCTGTCGGAAACAAAACACAATTTAGCGACACAGCCAAGCTAGATAAAAAAAGGGGGGGGGGAAATTAGGGGGTTATTAATAGGTAAATGTTATCTGGATCAGGTGTACGATGTACTTTTCTTCTGCAATAAACCAAGGCCCATATTCGCGGCAGTATTAAAGGTGCCGGGACGTCCTCATAAGACCGTCAACGCTTAGTTCGAATGGGTTATGCTCCACGCGTGGCGAGGGCTAATCCACGGTCTTTAATAATTGTAGACCCACCTCATTCAATAACATACACCTTATCTAGGTTGGCAACACCTCACATAAACACATCGCTATCACTCCCCACAGCACGTAGGAGCAGGGGGGAGAAAGCAGGGAAAAACCAGTCGTTAAGATAACCACCGCAGTCTACCGCACAGTGAGTTCCTGTGAGCACGAAAACTGCGAGTAGCTGTTGTACGGAAGACAATCAGATAAGTAGTTAGCCTAAAATTTTTTAGTTTAACCATAGTTTACAACCATATAATCTCTCTAAAGTTCAATCTACTGATAGCTATCACCATTTAGCATTTCACCTAACATATATACTGCATTTAGCATACACTGACAGTTACAGTACCAATACTGCAACTAAATAATTGTACATATTGTAAATATTTTCACCTGTATTTCAAACATAGATTTTGTAGCCTAAGTGTAATGGATCTGATGATGATCGCTTGACGATCGAAAATGGTCATCCTAGTGTTTTATTAATCTCATGTAATTTATTTCGGGATTGGGGCATAGCCCATCTCTTTTGGGTGCATTCGTGTTGACCGACTGAAAAGCACTAAACTCTTGTTTACTAAGGCAACACTGAAAATATGGCTTGAAACACCACAATGATCACGGCTAGTCAGGCAAATCGTGAAGCCAAGAAATTCAAATCACTCAGGCTTATACTCATGAATTTAGACAAGTCAATTTGGTTCAACAAAAAATGTATAGAACTAAACCTCACCCCTAAATACGTACCAATTAAAACCGTACCGAACACACCAGCCTCGATCATTTCAACCAAACAAGCCAAAGCGCTTTGGATAAAAAACGAATTAAGATTTGCATACATAAGAAAGCAAAAAATTAACCAACAATTGTACGACATGCAATTGCAACTAAGTAATTTCTGCCACGCAGCCCAATGGGACAGCTTCACCGAGCACCTACATGACACCATCAAAATCAGAGCAACGAGGAAGCATGAAACGCTAGAAAATAAATTAAGAAAACTAGGAGAAACACAGAACCATCAATCTAACGAACAACACACGAATAACAATGAATTCAATTTCCACAGCAGAGTAAACAACAGAACGAACGTAACCTTTTCTCAAGGTGAAATGAATAAGTTAGACAAAGGTTTGAAATACAACTGCACAGACGCACATACGAACCACAATATAAAACAGTTAATCACAGATATTGAGATAGCCAGTCACAAGCTCCCAGCAGAAGACAGGGAATTAACCAAAAATCTCGCCACCAACGAAGCCAAAAAAATCCTCAAACGAGAGGGCGATAGCAATAACATTCAAAACAACAAACAACTCAAAGAAATAAAGTCGTTGAAACAAAAAATAAAAGAACATGACTTAATCATCACAAAAGCAGATAAGGGAAACACTACAGTAATTTTGAACAAAACAGAATACATTGAAAAAACAGTCGAATTCCTAAACAACAACGAAATCAAGGAATTAACAAAAGACCCCACCAACAAATTCCAAAAACAAATAAAAAGTGCGCTAAAAGAAACAGAATACATACTGACCAAAGCCGAAAAATCAAAACTAATAAACATGAACCCGAAAATACCGTCATTGAGGGGACAACCAAAAATACACAAAAAGGAATGCCCAATGAGACCAATAGTCAATTGTAGGAATGCCCCTAATTACAAAATCAGCAAAGAGTTACTAAAAATCTTAATATGCCGTCTTTCCAACGACAAAAACAACTCTGTAAAGAACACAACAGAACTAGTAACAGCATTGAACACCCTACAAATGAAACCTAGCATCAGGCTAGTATACTTCGAAGTAACTAACATGTACACCAATATTCCGATTATTGAAGCAATCAACACTATCGAAAACAACTTAAAATCCAACAATTCGGTAAAAGAAATTGAAGAGGTTGTGAGATTACTGAGGGTCGTTCTCACCCAAAACTTGTTTCAATTCGACAATAAAATATACACACAGAGAGAAGGCCTAGCAATGGGATCGCCACTAAGTGGGTTAATCGCTGACATCTTCATCAATGCACTAGAAAATGCGTTCTTAGAAAAGACTTCAACAAAGGGAATAGTAATATGGAAAAGATACGTAGATGATGTAATTTGCATCTACGATACTGAACTAACAAGCGAAGAAACAATTCTCCAATCCATTAATAGCCATCACCACTCTATCAAATTCACTAAGGAATCCGAAATAGACCGGAAAATAAATTATCTCGATATAACTATTGAACGTAAAGACACCCTACAAATGAAACCTAGCATCAGGCTAGTATACTTCGAAGTAACTAACATGTACACCAATATTCCGATTATTGAAGCAATCAACACTATCGAAAACAACTTAAAATCCAACAATTCGGTAAAAGAAATTGAAGAGGTTGTGAGATTACTGAGGGTCGTTCTCACCCAAAACTTGTTTCAATTCGACAATAAAATATACACACAGAGAGAAGGCCTAGCAATGGGATCGCCACTAAGTGGGTAACTATATTCCATATTCCGGAAAGCAACACAAACCTCGCATGCCATCGACAATCAGTCTAATCACCCCTGTACGCACAAACTAGCGGGTTTCAATTCAATGGTACATAGGGCTTTTAACATACCCATGTCAAAAGACAACTATAATAAAGAAATAAGAACTATTATGCAAATAGCAAAGGAAAACAACTTCTCGCCAAGAAAAATAAATCAAATTATTGCCAAACATAAAAAAAAAAGATAAAACGATTCCCAAACCGGACAGTAATGAGAAAATATTTGCGCGTTTCTACTATGTGAATGCGAATACATATAAAATCACTAACCTATTCAAAAAGCAAGGCATAAAGATAGCTTTCACGACGAAAAACACAACCGCTAGGCACCTCCTAAATAGTAATCTTAATAAACGTGACCCGTATTCAAGGTCAGGGGTATATTCTATAACGTGCCAAGACACCGATTGTCAAGCTAATTACATCGGGCAGAGTGGAAGGCGAGTAGACACACGTTATAATGAACATAGGAATGCGATAAGATACGGAACACATTCAGCCGTGTGCGAACATATGTGTGACGCAGGGCACAGCTTTACCAACATAGAGTCGGACCTTAAAATAATCCATCACGAATCGAAAGGCAGAGCTCTTGACATAAAGGAAGCAATCGAGATACACCTAGCCAAACGAAACAATCCCAACAATCTAAATGAACACACGTTCATGGAGAGCTCACCCCTCTTCACGCTACTAAAAACACACCCTGTCGGAAACAAAACACAATTTAGCGACACAGCCAAGCTAGATAAAACAGGGGGGAAATTAGGGGGTTATTAATAGGTAAATGTTATCTGGATCAGGTGTACGATGTACTTTTCTTCTGCAATAAACGAAGGCCCATATTCGCGGCAGTATTAAAGGTGCCGGGACGTCCTCATAAGACCGTCAACGCTTAGTTCGAATGGGTTATGCTCCACGCGTGGCGAGGGCTAATCCACGGTCTTTAATAATTGTAGACCCACCTCATTCAATAACATACACCTTATCTAGGTTGGCAACACCTCACATAAACACATCGCTATCACTCCCCACAGCACGTAGGAGCAGGGGGGAGAAAGCAGGGAAAAACCAGTCGTTAAGATAACCACCGCAGTCTACCGCACAGTGAGTTCCTGTGAGCACGAAAACTGCGAGTAGCTGTTGTACGGAAGACAATCAGATAAGTAGTTAGCCTAAAATTTTATAGTTTAACCATAGTTTACAACCATATAATCTCTCTAAAGTACAATCTACTGATAGCTATCACCATTTAGCATTTCACCTAACATATATACTGCATTTAGCATACACTGACAGTTATAGTACCAATACTGCAACTAAATAATTGTACATATTGTAAATATTTTCACCTGTATTTCAAACATAGATTTTGTAGCCTAAGTGTAATGGATCTGATGATGATCGCTTGACGATCGAAACTGGTCATCCTAGTGTTTTATTAATCTCATGTAATTTATTTCGGGATTGGGGCATAGCCCATCTCTTTTGGGTGCATTCGTGTTGACCGACTGAAAAGCACTAAACTCTTGTTTACTAAGGCAACACTGAAAATATGGCTTCAAACACCACAATGTTCACGGCTAGTCAGGCAAATCGTGAAGCCAAGAAATTCAAATCACTCAGGCTTAAACTCATGAATTTAGACAAGTCAATTTGGTTCAACAAAAAATGTATAGAACTAAACCTCACCCCTAAATACGTACCAAATAAAACCGTACCGAACACACCAGCCTCGATCATTTCAACCAAACAAGCCAAAGCGCTTTGGATAAAAAACGAATTAAGATTTGCATACATAAGAAAGCAAAAAATTAACCAACAATTGTACGACATGCAATTGCAACTAAGTAATTTCTGGCTCGCAGCCCAATGGGACAGCTTCACCGAGCACCTACATGACACCATCAAAATCAGAGCAACGAGGAAGCATGAAACGCTAGAAAATAAATTAAGAAAACTAGGAGAAACACAGAACCATCAATCTAACGAACAACACACGAATAACAATGAATTCAATTTCCACAGCAGAGTAAACAACAGAACGAACGTAACCTTTTCTCAAGGTGAAATGAATATGTTAGACAAAGGTTTGAAATACAACTGCACAGACGCACACACGAACCACAATATAAAACAGTTAATCACATATATTGAGATAGCCAGTCACAAGCTCCCAGCAGAAGACAGGGAATTAACCAAAAATCTCGCCACCAACGAAGCCAAAAAAATCCTCAAACGAGAGGGCGATAGCAATAACATTCAAAACAACAAACAACTCAAAGAAATAAAGTCGTCGAAACAAAAAATAAAAGAACATGTCTTAATCATCACAAATGCAGATAAGGGAAACACTACAGTAATTTTGAACAAAACAGAATACATTGAAAAAACAGTCGAAATCCTAAACAACAACGAAATCAAGGAATTAACAAAAGACCCCACCAACAAATTCCAAAAACAAATAAAAAGTGCGCTAAAAGTAACAGAATACATACTGACCAAAGCCGAAAAATCAAAACTAATAAACATGAACCCGAAAATACCGTCATTGAGGGGACAACCAAAAATACAAAAAAAGGAATGCCCAATGAGACCAATAGTCAATTGTAGGAATGCCCCTAATTACAAAATCAGCGAAGAGTTACTAAAAATCTTAAAATGCCGTCTTTCCAACGACAAAAACAACTCTGTAAAGAACACAACAGAACTAGTAACAGCATTGAACACCCTGCAAATGAAACCTAGCTTCAGGCTAGTATCCTTCGACGTAACTAACATGTACACCAATATTCCGATTATTGAAGCAATCAACATTATCGAAAACAACTTAAAATCCAACAATTCGGTAAAAGAAATTGAAGAGATTGTGAGATTACTGAGGGTCGTTCTCACCCAAAACGTGTTTCAGTTCGACAATAAAATATACACACAGAGAGAAGGCCTAGCAATGGGATAGCCACTAAGTGGGTTAATCGCTGACATCGTCATCAATGCACTAGAAAATGCGTTCTTAGAAAAGACTTCAACAAAGGGAATAGTAATATGGAAAAGATACGTAGATGATGTAATTTGCATCTACGATACTGAACTAACAAGCGAAGAAACAATTCTCCAATCCATTAATAGCCTTCACCACTCTATCAAATTCACTAAGGAATCCGAAATAGACCGGAAAATAAATTATCTCGATATAACTATTGAACGTAAAGACAACGACCTTTCATATTCCATATTCCGGAAAGCAACACAAACCTCGCATGCCATCGACAATCAGTCTAATCACCCCTGTACGCACAAACTAGCGGGTTTCAATTCAATGGTGCCTAGGGCTTTAAACATACCCATGTCAAAAGACAACTATAATAAAGAAATAAGAACTATTATGCAAATAGCAAAGGAAAACAACTTCTCGCCAAGCAAAATAAATCAAATTATAGCCAAACATAGAAATAAAGATAAAACGATTCCCAAACAGGACAGTAATGAGAAAAAATTTGCGCGATTCAACTATGTGAATGCGAATACATATAAAATCACTAACCTATTCAAAAAGCAAGGCATAAAGATAGCTTTCACGACAAAAAACACAACCGCTAGGCACCTCCTAAATAGTAATCTAAATAAACGAGACCCGTATTCAAGGTCAGGGGTATATTCTATAACGTGCCAAGACACCGATTGTCAAGCTAATTTCATCGGGTGAAGTGGAAGGCGAGTAGACACACGTTATAATGAACATAGGAATGCGATAAGATACGGAACACATTCAGCCGTGTGCGAACATATGTGTGACGCAGGGCACAGCTTTACCAGCATAGAGTCGGACCTTAAAATAATCCATCACGAATCGAAAGGCAGAGCTCTTGACATAAAGGAAGCAATCGAGATACACCTAGCCAAACGAAACAATCCCAACAATCTAAATGAACACACGTTCATGGAGAGCTCACCCCTCTTCACGCTACTAAAAAACACACCCTGTCGGAAACAAATCACAATTTAGCGACACAGCCAAGCTAGATAAAAAAGGGGGGAAATTAGGGGGTTATTAATAGGTAAATGTTATCTGGATCAGGTGTACGATGTACTTTTCTTCTGCAATAAACCAGGGCCCATATTCGCGGCAGTATTAAAGGTGCCGGGACGTCCTCATAAGACCGTCAACGCTTAGTTCGAATGGGTTATGCTCCACGCGTGGCGAGGGCTAATCCACGGTCTTTAATAATTGTAGACCCACCTCATTCAATAACATACACCTTATCTAGGTTGGCAACACCTCACATAAACACATCGCTATCACTCCCCACAGCACGTAGGAGCAGGGGGGGGAGAAAGCAGGGAAAAACCAGTCGTTAAGATAACCACCGCAGTCTACCGCACAGTGAGTTCCTGTGAGCACGAAAACTGCGAGTAGCTGTTGTACGGAAGACAATCAGATAAGTAGTTAGCCTAAAATTGTATAGTTTAACCATAGTTTAAAACCATATAATCTCTCTAAATACAATCTACGGATAGCTATCACCATTTAGCATTTCACCTAACATATATACTGCATTTAGCATACACTGACAGTTGCAGTACCAATACTGCAACTAAATAATTGTACATATTGTAAATATTTTCACCTGTATTTCAAACATAGATTTTGTAGCCTAAGTGTAATGGATCTGATGATGATCGCTTGACGATCGAAACTGGTCATCCTAGTGTTTTATTAATCTCATGTAATTTATTTCGGGATTGGGGCATAGCCCATCTCTTTTGGGTGCATTCGTGTTGACCGACTGAAAAGCACTAAACTCTTGTTTACTAAGGCAACACTGAAAATATGGCTTGAAACACCACAATGTTCACGGCTAGTCAGGCAAATCGTGAAGCCAAGAAATTCAAATCACTCAGGCTTAAACTCATGAATTTAGACAAGTCAATTTGGTTCAACAAAAAATGTATAGAACTAAACCTCACCCCTAAATACGTACCAATTAAAACCGTACCGAACACACCAGCCTCGATCATTTCAACCAAACAAGCCAAAGCGCTTTGGATAAAAAACGAATTAAGATTTGCATACATAAGAAAGCAAAAAATTAACCAACAATTGTACGACATTCAATTGCAACTAAGTAATTTCTGGCACGCAGCCCAATGGGATAGCTTCACCGAGCACCTACATGACACCATCAAAATCAGAGCAACGAGGAAGCATGAAACGCTAGAAAATAAATTAAGAAAACTAGGAGAAACACAGAACCATCAATCTAACGAACAACACACGAATAACAATGAATTCAATTTCCACAGCAGAGTAAACAACAGAACGAACGTAACCTTTTCTCAAGGTGAAATGAATATGTTAGACAAAGGTTTGAAATAAAACTGCACAGACGCACACACGAACCACAATATAAAACAGTTAATCACAGATATTGAGATAGCCAGTCACAAGCTCCCAGCAGAAGACAGGGAATTAACCAAAAATCTCGCCACCAACGAAGCCAAAAAAATCCTCAAACGAGAGGGCGATAGCAATAACATTCAAAACAACAAACAACTCAAAGAAATAAAGTCGTTGAAACAAAAAATAAAAGAACATGACTTAATCATCACAAAAGCAGATAAGGGAAACACTACAGTAATTTTGAACAAAACAGAATACATTGAAAAAACAGTCGAAATCCTAAACAACAACGAAATCAAGGAATTAACAAAAGACCCCACCAACAAATTCCAAAAACAAATAAAAAGTGCGCTAAAAGAAACAGAATACATACTGACCAAAGCCGAAAAATCAAAACTAATAAACATGAACCCGAAAATACCGTCATTGAGGGGACAACCAAAAATACACAAAAAGGAATGCCCAATTAGACCAATAGTCAATTGTAGGAATGCCCCTAATTACAAAATCAGCAAAGAGTTACTAAAAATCTTAAAATGCCGTCTTTCCAACGACAAAAACAACTCTGTAAAGAACACAACAGAACTAGTAACAGCATTGAACACCCTACAAATGAAACCTAGCTTCAGGCTAGTATCCTTCGACGTAACTAACATGTACACCAATATTCCGATTATTGAAGCAATCAACACTATCGAAAACAACTTAAAATCCAACAATTCGGTAAAAGAAATTGAAGAGATTGTGAGATTACTGAGGGTCGTTCTCACCCAAAACGTGTTTCAGTTCGACAATAAAATATACACACAGAGAGAAGGCCTAGCAATGGGATAGCCACTAAGTGGGTTAATCGCTGACATCTTCATCAATGCACTAGAAAATGCGTTCTTAGAAAAGACTTCAACAAAGGGAATAGTAATATGGAAAAGATACGTAGATGATGTAATTTGCATCTACGATACTGAACTAACAAGCGAAGAAACAATTCTCCAATCCATTAATAGGCTTCACCACTCTATCAAATTCACTAAGTAATCCGAAATAGACCGGAAAATAAATTATCTCGATATAACTATTGAACGTAAAGACAACGACCTTTCATATTCCATATTCCGGAAAGCATCACAATCCTCGCATGCCATCGACAATCAGTCTAATCACCCCAGTACGCACAAACTAGCGGGTTTCAATTCAATGGTGCATAGGGCTTTTAACATACCCATGTCAAAAGACAACTATAATAAAGAAATAAGAACTATTATGCAAATAGCAAAGGAATACAACTTCTCGCCAAGCAAAATAAATCAAATTATAGCCAAACATAAAAATAAAGATAAAACGATTCCCAAACAAGACAGTAATGAGAAAAAATTTGCACGTTTCAACTATGTGAATGCGAATACAAATAAAATCACTAACCTATTCAAAAAGCAAGGCATAAAGATAGCTTTCACGACGAAAAACACAACCGCTAGGCACCTCCTAAATAGTAATCTAAATAAACGTGACCCGTATTCAAGGTCAGGGGTATATTCTATAACGGGCCAAGACACCGATTGTCAAGCTAATTACATCGGGCAGAGTGGAAGGCGAGTAGACACACGTTATAATGAACATAGGAATGCGATAAGATACGGAACACATTCAGCCGTGTGCGAACATGTGTGACGCAGGGCACAGCTTTACCAGCATACAGTCGGACCTTAAAATAATCCATCACGAATCGAAAGGCAGAGCTCTTGACATAAAGGAAGCAATCGAGATACACCTAGCCAAACGAAACAATCCCAACAATCTAAATGAACACACGTTCATGGAGAGCTCACCCCTCTTCACGCTACTAAAAAACACACCCTGTCGGAAACAAAACACAATTTAGCGACACAGCCAAGCTAGATAAAAAGGGGGGAAATTAGGGGGTTATTAATAGGTAAATGTTATCTGGATCAGGTGTACGATGTACTTTTCTTCTGCAATAAACCAAGGCCCATATTCGCGGCAGTATTAAAGGTGCCGGGACGCCCTCATAAGACCGTCAACGCTTAGTTCTAATGGGTTATGCTCCACGCGTGGCGAGGGCTAATCCGCGGTCTTTAATAATTGTAGACCCACCTCATTCAATAACATACACCTTATCTAGGTTGGCAACACCTCACATAAACACATCGCTATCACTCCCCACAGCACGTAGGAGCAGGGGGGAGAAAGCAGGGAAAAACCAGTCGTTAAGATAACCACCGCAGTCTACCGCACAGTGAGTTCCTGTGAGCACGAAAACTGCGAGTAGCTGTTGTACGGAAGACAATCAGATAAGTAGTTAGCCTAAAATTTTATAGTTTAACCATAGTTAACAACCATATAATCTCTCTAAAGTACAATCTACGGATAGCTATCACCATTTAGCATTTCACCTAACATATATACTGCATTTAGCATACACTGACAGTTGCAGTACCAATACTGCAACTAAATAATTGTACATATTGTAAATATTTTCACCTGTATTTCAAACATAGATTTTGTAGCCTAAGTGTAATGGATCTGATGATGATCGCTTGACGATCGAAACTGGTCATCCTAGTGTTTTATTAATCTCATGTAATTTATTTCGGGATTGGGGCATAGCCCATCTCTTTTGGGTGCATTCGTGTTGACCGACTGAAAAGCACTAAACTCTTGTTCATAGGTAATCAATTGGCAGATAATTGTAGGAAGCTATTATGACGAAATGTATATATGTTCAGAGTTCCTTCATGACAAAAGGTGAGGTAAGAAAGAAGTGTAGGGGGGGGGGGGGGGGGTGTCCGTTAAAAGTAAAATCCCGTAAGACCCATAGTCTTTTCTCAACGCTGGATGCTCATAGCTTGAAAATTAACAAGCAGCTACCAAGGAAGTAACCATCTCTGTCATTATCACTGCGTATAGCGCTATTTAAACCCCACCATGTATCTGATAAAACTTTTGGCTCGTAAATATAAGAG
Source organism: Meconema thalassinum (assembly GCA_946902985.2). Classification (NCBI taxonomy): domain Eukaryota; kingdom Metazoa; phylum Arthropoda; class Insecta; order Orthoptera; family Tettigoniidae; genus Meconema; species Meconema thalassinum. The sequence goes on from OX336394.1 coordinate 93,294,379, forward strand.
TGAGTAACAAAAATATTGTGTTCTATGTAATTATGGATGATAGAGTTGTTGGCTTATCTGTAGGTGCTCACATTATCGCACAGGCTGAGCGCGTGTTACGGAACATAAAGCCATGTGGTGCTATTAGCGGGTCTTCTTTTATCTGCCTCTTCCCCTCGGCTTGGCTAATAATTCCCCAGCTCAGGCCGTTTAGCGACGTGCCCACTGACCACTGAGGGCAACAGAAAACTTCTCAACTCTCGCTAGTCCAAGTGATAGCTGCTACCTTGCCCACTAGTGGAGGAAACATTTTACTCTGTCTATATCACTGGCGATTCCTCCATGTAGGACGTGAGGATCATCCTATAGTCAGCTTTGTAAAATAGTATTTGGGGCGACCTGGCGCGCCCTCTCGATAAGCTCTGTCTCACTGTCACTGTCAGTATTTGTAACTAGTTCTTCATTTCACCTCTAGGTGGGTGAAGTGTGACCTTCACCGCTCGGAGTAGAAAACTGAGGAAGGAAGCATTGCATCCTCAAACCACGTATTTATGGGTGATACCGAGCTCCGCTAATGAGTTCTCTCCACGTGGGTCAATTAGGAAAATCCTAACAGGGGAAGTTGCCTGAGGCGTGTTTCACTGCCCCCCACACCAAACTGGACGTCAAGTTAAATATACGAGGCACGTCCAGAAAGTAAGTTCCGTTTGGTAATAAAATTAAATTGTGAACAGATACAGAAAAAATATTTATTGCACAACATTCTACACCTCATAAACTACTTTTCCACATAACTGCCGAACTTTTTCAGGCATTTGTCATAGCGTGACACAAGTTTTTGGATACCTTCTTCATAGAAGTTTGCCGCCGACCCGTAAACGAGAGTGAAGACTCCCCCGAAGATATCCTACTGTTTGGCCACCACTGTTAGGCAAATTGCGTATGTGGTCAGGAGAACTCATAAACATACGCAGTTCTCCTGGTAAGCACGCAATTTGCCTAACAGTAGTGGCCAAATGGCAGGATATCTTACAGGGGAGGTTTCTCTCTCGTTTACGGGTCGGCGGCAAACTTCTATGAAGAAGGTATCCAAAAACTTGTGCCACGCTATGACAAATGCCTGCAAAAGTTCGGCAGTTATGTGGAAAAGTAGTAGAGGTGTAGAATGTTGTGCAATAATTTTTTTTCTGTACCTGTACACAATTTAATTTTATTACCAAACGGAACTTACTTTCTGGACGTGCCTCGTATTTTGGAATGTGTCAACCTGCGCTGATCTTCACGGTGTTCGCCGAATCTACTCTTGCTATCTCAAAGAAGTATCCGATACTACTCATTAGCAACGTTTGGTATTATTCCAGATTCCTGGTTTTCTTTAGCCTTGCACTTGATAAAGATAAGTTTGGGTTATTTTCCTTGTGTTTCACAGTTACTATTCAGATCTGCACATTTTAATTTTTATGTTGTGGCTTCGGAAACATGCTAGTTATAGCTTGCACTATGAGCTTTAATACGATATTTGGGAACCAAAATGCTTATATGTATTCTGCTACTAAATAAGGCGCATTCGTAAATTAATTCCTTGTTGGAGCACCTCCACTTTCGGCCCCGTTGTGACAACTCAAACTTTGACTCTCAATCCTGCACTTCTATGTCTGTACATGAATAACATGGTAGCTGCACTGATTATGGCATCTATGGAAACTCCAGAGGGGCAGGTGTAGCTGTCAGTCAACTCATGGCTTAACCAACATTTCAGGAGAGGTTGCCTACCCCCCACTCTCTTCCCAATCCCATTAGCGTGAGCTGTCGGGACTGTTTGGGTTTAACCTAATTAGCGGAGTTCGACCATCTCGGTATTTATAGCTTTAGAAATGTATGGGAGCTCTTGAGGGAGAAGGGGCAGGTTTGGTCTGTTTAATGGTGCTCAGAGAACGTCGACTGAGATCCTCAAGTCTCGCTATTGGTTGAATTGAAACCAACACTACGGGCTTATTGGTTACGATTTCACGCGATCAAAATGGATAGTCTGTTTTCAGCGTGTGCACATCTTTGGAGTGGTATTGTATTGTATCGTATTGTGTAATGTGTTCGTAATAGTGCTGTGCGACTGAATAATTAATATTAGTCTGAGTCAAATATCTCAATTTAGCCCAGGTATAATAATTATCTAAGTTAAGCCTATCATATTACATCCTACACATTACAAAAGTCAGCAGTCGCCACTGGTCTACTGTAAATTCCTTAGGACGTTCGCAATGTTCGCAGTCCGTTCAAGTCACGCAGAATTATAATGTGCATATAGTTACAATATCGACTGTTAACAAGTAGTTCCGTAATGAACTAACAAGCCTCCTTTTCTTAAAATTTAAGATTCATGCCAATGATTAATCTATGTAGACCTATCCCTCCCTATATTATTCTGCTAAGGTCCCATTCCAGTTTTGTACCGAAAATAAGGTCCCATTAACACCAACCTACACATATGGGGTACCTACAGGTTCAGCATAACCCAATGCGTAAGCGAAACGCACTCACTTACTCTTTAAATGCCTCACAATCAACTAAATACCTTAAAACATGTATAGTTACAATGAAATAATGAAAGAATGCAACACGGTAACGATCTCACATGTCCATCTATTTCTGTAAGACGCAATGCAATTCCAATTCTTACATTACAGTGAAAGATTCCAGACGGTTATAAGGTTATCACTGAACCAAATTAAGCTGTAAAATTCATCAATACATACAGTATAATGGGCTTAAGGGGGTCAAGGGGCACTCTAGAATTTTTTCACGCAATTTTCACGTGTGAGTGTGGTACGAAAGGTCTTTTTCACTCGACTATAAAGGATCTCCGAAAACCACATTTAAAGGCCCTTAAATTAACAGTGTCGGTGATATTCCCAGAAAATTAACTTCGCTCTGATATACCTATGAAGGAATGACAAACCCCTAACCACAGCACCAGTAGCTGAATTGATAAAGTCTGATTATTCATAGCAAGGATAAATCAGTCATAGCATTCATGATTGAGATTTTGCTAAGTGTACTCTTTACAACTAGAATATTCACGGGCGAAGCCGCGACGGGTAATGCTAGTCTATAATAATGACGAAATCAAGTTGGTAATACTAATATTTATAAGTTCTCTAGTTTGAAATACACCTGAAATAGCGCAGCCTAATAGAGCACTACAGTTGGCAGCCCTGGTGACTGAATATATTCTTAGTTCCATCTCTTAAGGTATAGAATGCACATACAAAATTTTATATTTCATTTCTGAAAAAAATAGGCTTATGAGATCACCTTTTGTGTGTGAATGTGTGTGAATGACCCCCTAATAAAATTTAAAAGGCTGGAGCAATTTTAATAAAACTCGGTAAGCTCCCCGAACGTGCTCTTAGAGTTTTATTACGTCGTACCAATCCAACATGGTGGCTGTGCGAAATATTTCAACGACATTCTATATATCCGAAACTATTACAGATATCACCCTGAAATTGTGTGTGGTGATAAAAGGCACTACTAGAAGGTCACCTATGTAACTTTTAAAAATCTGTTAGGTACAAGACAAACATGGCGGCCAAGCAAATTTGAAACATTTAAATAGACTTAACCATCCGAGCACAGCTGTACAGCAAATTTTTATACACATTTTAATGCACTGACATCTAATTTAGTTCAATTTTTTAACATAACCTCAAAATGGCTGCTATGCGAAATCTTAAAATCTCGTTATTAGTATTTCTTGTGTCATAATCATGTGATTGAAATTTAAGTAATAAACTTATGCAATAATTTTCATATAATAGCACATAAGTCTATGCCCTGTATATAGAAATCAAACATTGTGACATTCCGAATTATTTAGACGGTTCTCAATATCTGCGAATCTATTACAGCAATCAAATTGAAATTTTGTATGTTGATAGTGGCAATTAACATAAATAGGATATTTGAAAATACACTATTTAGTTCTTCACGGAACTACTTGTTCATTGTTTTAAAGGGCATTAAAATCCTAGCCCTAGTATTAATATTAACCACCCTAGACAATGGGCTTGCTTACATTTCAATAGACTGAAAACGAGCATATTCCTCGAGGTTTTTCTCCTCTCCTACTCCAGCCATTCCGAGTGTTATTTATCCAGCTCTATACAGTACCGCATCATGATTGTAACCTGGAATGTTTATTTTCTGTTGCAGGCTGTCGACTCCCTTTGAGGCTATGAGTGTGTTACTAATGCTCTTGGCCACCATGTTCGCTGTGATAGGACACTGTAATGGTGATCACAAGACCCTCGTAGCCTGTGGACTCTTCATATTGGGCGGTGAGTACGCTCTTTCTGTAAACTTGTGCCCTCCTTACACCAAAAGAAAAACTAAAGAAAACCCGTGGCGCTGCAGCTCATAAAGTGCCTAGGCCTACCAAGCGACCGCTGCCCAGTCATTTGGCCTGCAGATTATGGGTTGACGTGTAGGCAGCGCTTCGGGTCTCCTCGGCCTCCGTAACCTGGGTGCTGCCTCACTGTTAGACAGCTACTCATTTGTCCTCTCGAGGCTGAGTACAGCCCGTTCCAGCCCTCACCTCAGTCTCTAAAATCCCCGATGGAGTCGGGAATAGAACCCGGGGCTTCCGGGTGTGTGATAGGCACGCTACCCAAACACCACGGGGCCGGTCCCTTCTTCCAACACAGCATAAAAATAATTTAGAGCCCTGTGCGGATAAATAAAACGTATTCCACATCCACCTCTCATCCGCACGACTTTTATCCGCATTCTCACGTTTGTTATTCGCATCTACACTAATATTTGTAATGAGATAAAGTATTAAAGCAACAGAGCCTCCGTGGCTTAGGCGGCAACACGTCGGCCTCTCACCGCTGGGTCCGTGGTTCGAATCCCGGTCACTCCATGTGAGATTGGTGCTGCACAAAGTGGAGGCAGATAGGTTTTTCTCCTGGTACTCCGGTTTTCCCTGTCACAATTTCATTCCAGCAACACTCTCCACTATCATTTCATTTCATCTGTCATTCATTTAATCATTGTTCCAGGGGAGTGCGACAGGCTTCGGCAGCCAGCACAGTTGATATTCTCTCCGATAGATGGGGGGCTTCATTCTTCCTATTCCCTGGCCCGGTTGTTCGACTGGAAACAGGCTGTGGATTTTCATTTTCATTAAAGCAACACATTTAGACATTTACAGTCAGAAATGCAACCCTCTTCAATTCGGAGCGTTAATTGTGCGTAATGACATAATATGAATGTGATTAGCGTGAATCATCATATTACATCATTTGTCATGAAGAAACCATAACGGAAAAATATGTGTCATAAACGTCCAGGTCTTAGTGATGATATTCAACAGGTTCGGATTGTATTCTAAAAACTATCCGCAAATTTATTTCAAACATTATCCGCAGCGTATCCGCTATCCGCACAGTCATGCAAACTATATCCGCACGGCGAAAGGTTTTGCGGATCCGCATCCACGCAGGGCTTAAGAAATAATCACATCAGCACATTTGTTAAGAGGTATTAACGTAGGGATGTGTAACAGAACAAACAAAGGGACATAAAACCCATAACTTAAATTACTTCTTTTCATGTGGACATTAAATCCTCCGACCCCCACCACCACCTAAAAAGAAACAAAGTCGTTCATTTGATTTAATTTTACTCCATTCCTGAACAATGTTGCGCTACTATTTATCTCCTTAATAAACGTCTCTCACGTTACAGCATTCTCAGGAAGAGGATTTCATAAACTGGTTTATTTATAAAAACCTTCCAGACTTTCTACTTGGTGTAACGCTATTCCTCTTGACAGACATTGAGCTTAATTATGACTGCACTTCGCTTCACCTTTCTTCCATTACATGAGGAAGAGTGGCAGCCATGCTCTCCAACTTGGCAGCAAGACGAGTTGGTTACCCTCAGGCCACACCACTAATCGAGTTCCATATTTCACAGCACATTCCTCCTTTTAGTGCTGCTTTCATGTAGAGAATTCATTTAGTCTTCACCCTCTGTTTGCATTCCTCTTGTACTGTGTGTTCTCGCCACTTGGCTCTCGAAACAGAATGTCTGTTAAAGCGTAATTTAACCTTTGGTGAGGCGCAAGGCTCTAGCCACGGCTGGGGTTGGTATTGACCAAGTCCTCACTCCACCCAAATGTTCGATGGTACTCAACTTCAAAGTAGCACTCACTTGCCTTTTCTCCTATTTGAAATCACTAGTTTAACATTATAAATATTTCGTCCCAAGTTCTCTCTCGTTCTCCTCAGCCTGATGGTTGGTGGGTAGCATGACTGTCTTCATCCAAAGACCTTCTATCTTGAGCCAACTGCTTGATTACTTGATATGGACGTCGCCCTTTAATGCCATCGAGGAACCCTGCTATTGGTCGTCGTCTTCTAGCCTTCCCTTCCAGTTTCCCTTCAAACAGTGTGGAACACCATGATGAATGTCGGACTAAGTGACCAATCCAACTATATCTTCCTTTCGTGATCAGTTTCCCTAGACTGATTGTTTCGTCAGCTCTCTTGAGGACTTCTTCATTTGCTAGCCTGTCAGTCCAGGGTATTCGTAACATTCGGCACCAGAACCACTTTTCAAATGCATTTATTCTTTTTTTATCAGCCTTTAATAGAGTCCAGGTTTCAGAGCCATAGCAATGCTCCAAATGAAGCTCTTAATGAAATGATTTCTCACTGGTAGGGATATAGCCTTGGAGGTCAATAGGCTTCTTTTTTATTAAAAGCTTCTTTAGCCTTGGCTATTCGAGAACGGACGTCCTTGTCACATCTGCCATTCGATGCGATGATGCTTCCCAAATAACTAAACTGATTTACTTGAGCCAATCTTTCTCCTTCCAACCAAACATTAACATCCTGGAATAAAGAGATATTCAAATGAACCTTGTAAGCCCTAGTCGGAGAGCTGTATGCACACGGCCTCATCTCTACACTTCTCTCTAGTTCAGTTCCGTAGCAAGTAGGCAGTGTATACATTGGAGGGGAAATAGAGAGGGAGGGAACAAGTCCAGCTTAATTACTGTCGTTCTGAACAGGCAACCCACACAACAAATGGTCTGGTATCACCTCACACCACCGTATACCCTGCGATTTTGTCTGGCATCACACTGCAGAACAGAGCTTGCGAGCTATTTCCTTACAAACGTAACACCTCACTACACGTTCTGGGCTGTTTCAAGCTCTTACCAGTCAATCTATATGTTTATAAGTTAAAGTGTACACATCTAAAAATTCGTAAATAGCATGATCTTTATGCATTCTCTGGTCCTGCAAAATTTCGTCAAAATCGTTCTTTTTTCTGCCTACCTGCTGCCTACGAATACAAATTGTGCCACAACCTATAACCTCTTCAGACCCACGGTGCAATTATTTTTTAATATTTTATGAGCAGAGGTTGGTATTATGTTAATTCGGACGTGTATTTCTACCCCCCGAACATTCCCATTTGTAAGGGGACGGAGATGACATGTAGGCCTATTTTTATGGTGTGTTGGTTTTACGGCCGTATTCCCTTTCCAACGTCTTGCTCATCAGAGGTGTCAATTAGAGGTCAAATGAATGCTGCCGAATAAAAACGCAGCAAGAAGTTGGAATGAAGTAGCCATGCCCTATTATAAAGTTCCTTTACGATTTTGCCTGGAATTGGTAATAATGATAAGCCATGAAAACCATTTCAAGGGCATGTGATGGAGAGATTCGAACGAACTCGTCTTTCCCTATACACTTAAGACTTAGCGCATTACCCTAATAGATAGTTGTGATCTGCAATTTTAATATTTTGTCTTCAAGTATGTATTCATTGCGCCATTATTTGATAAGAAATACAAGGAAAGAAAACCTCAGCCACAAATTTTGTCCTGGGTCTGAAGAAGATAAAAGTATTGTTATACACCCAATCATAACGCATCCTAGAATGACAATTTATCCTAAATCTACATAAAACAGAAAGGACATACCTAGCCCTACAAGGAAGATTACTACATGTGATGCAACTCCTAAATGAAACATTTAACGCCGACGAGCAGAAGGTGTCGTGCCATTTCGTCCAGGTGCCATTTTGTCCAAATTCCACGAACAGAGGCAGGTGGGTTGACTCTCTACCGGCCCACTAGTGCTATTTCGTCCAAACACTTATGATTGACAATCTGATAGGTATACAATAACCGTTTCATTTCATTGCGTTTCTTGTTAGAAATAAGTATTTTTTTGATGTTTGTAATAATGGACGTTACTCGCTCCGCTCGTTTGCCACCAGTCAACTATATTTTACATTGAAATGCTTATATTGTAAACAACATAGTGAGAATAGAAACAAATATTTTCACAAATCAGGTGATAATTGCGATGATGATGATGATGATGATGATAATTGTTGTTTTAAGGGGCCTAACATATAGGTTATCGGCCCCTAACGGTCTGGCTTATAGCAAAAATGACAATGAAGTGTAAACCAGAACGAAAATTAAGTGAGAAGGAAAATACTTACAAAAAAGGAACTCAGAATGAAACTACTCACAAAAGGAATAGATTGAAAATACGTACAAAATGCAATTGAGGTTCGAAATACTTACAAAATGCAATTGAAATTGAAAATACACAATGCAATTTAGATTGAAAAAGGCCGGTTCAGATTCAAAATACTCAGAATGTGCAATTGAAATTCAAAATACTCACAAAATGCAATTGAAATTAAAAATGCTTACAAAATGCACGGTAGATTCAAACTACTCATTTGGATGGACAATACTTACAAAATGCAATTCATAGAGATTATTCGAACGAATGAAGTCTCTGTTCATAAACAAAGGTGGGGGGGAATGGAATTTCAGAGCAGGGGTGGGTGGGAAATCCCACAGCCAGCTGTGGATATCCCACAACCTGTGGTTGTGCACGTAAGCGCAGGGGTCATTGACCCTGACTACCTGCACTCCCTCAACCCTTGTCAACTTTTCGTCTGGACGAGATGGCACTCATTAAATTGTGTAAAAATTTGTAAAACCGAGCTGGACGAAATGGCACGTTTTTCAAGGAAATTTGTTGCTGGACGAAATGGCACTGAACCGAGCAGAAAACCCCCGCGCCGAGCTCCCTGTATAAACAAACATTGTGCAAGCTATGTTGTAATAAATAAGAAGAAACAGGAACTAACGGAATGGTAAACTGCTGACCATTCTAACACAACGGAAACCTACAAATAATCAAGAGGGAGAAGAAAGGAGACAGTCTTGAGAGGATCAGCTCCTTTCCAACCTAGCTGGCTGCGTGGTTCAGAAGTAACGTTCTCGCCTGTTGTTCCCAAGGTTGCAGGATCGAATCCTGGCGCAGTCAGCTGGCATTTAAGGGTGCGCAAATGTGAGGGAGCCGTATCAGTAGATTTACTGGCACGACCACCATCGGGGCAATATTCCGGCACGCTGGCGTCTCTGAAAGCCCCTGTAGTAAAATGGAACGTAAAACCAATGACGTTATTATTGTTATCCTTCCCAACCCCGTATTGCCGACTCTCACATCCTCTCGCTCATTGGCCTCCATAAGCGGCCATCATGAATTTCCATCCTCGTTCCCCAACGAACACACCCACTCGTAGATACAACCTTGTTTGAGGAAGTGGCTCTTCCCTGAGCACTCCCCTACACAACTACCCCTTTGCCAAGCCGGTGAACCACCGGAAAGAGTGACGACCTAAACACTATTAATTAAGCATTGCCGGTGACTACCTTGCTCCTAGAAGTTTTGGGAAATATAGGATAAATCATTTTTGATTAATCCATGTTACAATTTTCAATTACTGTTCATTGTTTGTAAAACAACGCCGAAATATTGCAGTCTCTCCAATAGGTACTTCTCATAATATACAAAGTTTTTCACCGCACATCTTCCTGGAATGTTTAATTCTGATAAGTGAATTTCATATGGTTCGTTGTAGCTAACTATGACGTACACGTTGTTAACGCAAGCTAGTGAGGGAAGAGGTTGTAGTAGAACGATTGATCAAAGCGAGTTCTGCGCAAATGTCTATCTAGCTTCTACGTCTCCCACGTGTTTATGAACACTTAGCCTACATTTCTCTGCCTGTCAAGATGCCCTAGAATTTGGGATTGAAATACTTAAATACCATGCTTCCTCACCTTCTTTTCCAGGTGGAGGGGGTGCTCTTGGCCCTTCCCCGGCTACGACAGCCCAAGGAACATACATATCTGAACGAATGAAAACATGGCAATGATGCTGGCAGAGAGAGGATGACGCGTAAGATAACCAAATAGTTCGGCAGAAGGCATACCAATTTTTGTTGTGTGCAGACCAGTAAGCAAAGCATTTCCATCGATTACAACAATGAAGTAGTTAGTTATTGTTGCTTAAACGGGTGGCAATGAGGTAGGATTGATTTATTCGTCTTGAGTCAATAAAACTAAAATTAAACTATGGTGAACTCAAATTGTACTAGTCTTGGTTAAGTATTTTATCCCTTGTCTGCTCTATTTTAAAGAATGTTCTTATAAGCATTAAAATTGAATTATAATAAAAACCATTGAGCATCACTCGAAGAATAATTGTAAGCTGTAGGAAAGAAACGTTAACAACAAACACAAATATAAATTATTCGTTGAAAAGTGCATTAATAACTTACTTGAATTATGACAGTTACTTACACATGCCTGCGATGAACAAAATACAAGGGAAGTAATTTCTGAACTTAATGTATTTTTGGTGCAGATTTCAAAAACAGTAAATAAAAAGTTATATCACGTCACGTTTTCTTGAGAAATTCAATTGTACTAGGATTTTTATGAACATTTACTGGTGATTGAACATAATAAAAGCACGACAAGAAGACATTTCAAAGGAAAAACACTACGTACTTAAATAGACTGTTTTGGGTTTTGATTTTTGCTGAGTTTAAAATTTGTTTCGAACGTACATTTGTTCCTCTTGGCCAATCTTCTATTTTATGTTAGATTCTTCTTAGAACTGCACCATAATTTGATGGAAACAGTTTAAACTCAATGGAATTTTGCTTTTTTTGCTTTCGATTTTAGGAAAGATATCAATATTGACTTTACAAGAAATTATTTATTTATCGTATGGTTTTAGTGCCAGGAGTGTCCGAGGACATGTTCGGCTCGCCAGAGAGTGTAGCTGCTTCAAGTGGACTCCCATAGGGTGAGCTACAAGTTCCGTTCAATTTCAAGTAGTTCCAACTTTCGGTACCAGATGTCACTGAAGACCTGGTGGTGAACGTTGGAAATATGATAGAGCGTTCCAACGAAATCTAACCTAGAAATTTAGCTTCAGACTAGTTTAGTCTGTGGAAGGATCTTTTACATGCCGTAAATCTATGACATGGGACCGCCGGCTTTACTCCCCCTCCCAAGGAAGGCATACTGACTTGATGGAAAAAATGGAGGTCATATTCCAAATAAGGACACCAAGTAACATAAAAATTAGCGAAATCTTCTGTTGTATTTTTCAAAAACTTAAATTTCTCAGGCCTGTATATTCGACCTAACAAATGTAAAAAGTGATAAAGTGAATTTAATAACTTTGTGGCAAGAATGAAGACGTTTAATCCTTTTAATTTAGAACATAATTTTTCTACAAAATGAGCAAAAGCATAGATTGAGGGACTAGTGAGAATGAGACCCTACCCCATAACACTGTTTCAGGTTAGAAGGACCTTTGCAAATATGTAATTCCTTTTTCGAAATTTTATGTAGCCTACTCCTTTGTACATTTCCCTTTAGGGACATCAATGAAAATCCTTATTATTTCTAGCCTGTGTCAACAGATAAAAGAAAAACTACTGTATTCATCGAATAATGTCAACAGTTTTATGCTCAACTTACATACTGAAAGTAATCAAGCATTTAACTATAATATATTGTTTATGGTAGGCTACTTGCCAGGCTACCATACTCTTACTTTCAACTGTGATCCTTTAATTCACACGATGTGATATAGTACTATATTGCGGATATTCTCCAGTTTCATTCACGACGTAACTCTCTAGTTTGTTTTAAACCGCTTCGGTATTCATCCATGTTCTGATTATCCTTGTCATTAGCGACGGAATCGAATACCAACACACATTCGAAAATATCCCTGCTCTTCATTAATGTGTACACTTGTCCCATCATTTGCAGGCCCGTCATTGTCCATGTGGGGTGTTTAAAGCAACTAATCCTCGCTGTACCACGTACACCGAGGTATTAACGACAATACGTAATGCTCTAACGTACTTAGTTATTTCCCTTCTCGGCTGATTATTCAAAGAGTATAATAGGATAGGCTGCAAAGTATTTATCTAATCGATTTACAAGCTGTAAGGGAATACCGTGGCATTAGCACAGTGGGTGGGCGAAGAATTGTATTTGTGTAACATATTTCATTTTTCTTTTGCAGTTAAAAAGAATCAAAGTTCTAGACCTTAATGTTGAAAACATGATTTGGGAAATAAGATTTCAGGATAACAAAAACGAAAATAAGTAATAAACTTTACATCACAGTAGTGAACTATATGCGACAAGGGATGTGGTCTAAGTGCTGGTGTGCATGACTCGTCTGTCAAAACAGAAGTAGATATTTCTATTTTGTTATGACCATGTATGGGTCAACACTACCACTCGTAGTTATAGATTTAGTGAGCTACATACGATAAAGGATGTGGTCTAACGCTTGGTGCCCATGTATTGTTTGAACGAAACTATACGAGTATCGCCTGTCTTAGTCTTCTGGTGGCAAGGTTTGGGTTTCTTTGAGGTTAGTTAGTTAGTTATTGTTGTTTTAAGGGGCGGAACTACTAGGTCATCTGAGTAGTGGAGTAAGGGGGGTTCTAAATAGTGTCATGGCCGCCGCGTGAGTCCAAGCCAATATCTCGCGAACCCATGGTCGGATGTTGACAAATGAGGTGTCGTTGAACTCGAGCTGACGTCCTTTATCCTATCGACCATGTATTATATTTTTCAAAAATTCTTTGAATTTTTTTGTTTTGCAAAGTTGGTGATAGTTTGAAAACCAAACATGGTAGAACGTTGTGCCATAGCTCAAACGAACGGTCTTTATGACCTTTATTTTCTATAATAAAACTTTTTTACTTTTTATGTTTTTTTGAAAACACTCGAATTTGAAAATCCTATATTTTGGAAACTAGGAACTCTACAAAAAAAATGTTTGACGTAAATCAATGGTCCCTACCCCCTCTACCCCCCAAAATAAATTTCAAGTCTCTAGGATGAAAACCTGTAGTAGTGGGATGGGGACAGAGCTGTCCACTAACTTATTGAACCCTCCTCGTATTTGCCCCGAACCTGATATCTCGCTAACCAATCATGGGATTTCAACATACAAGGTGTCCTAACACTCGTAGTGATGCCCCATACTTTCCTATAGGTTCTTTATTTAATTAAACGACCAAAACTAAAAGGTCATGTGCTTTTAATATCTCGCGAACCAATCATGCTAGAGGCGTGTTCGACAGGTCCAAGGACTCGGGGTGACGTCCTCTCTGCTATGGACCACTCGTTATCATTTTTAATATAATTGGAAACTCGATTTTGGGGTAAACACGTGTTTTTTGTGATTTTGCCGATATCTCACGAACCAATAACGCTAGAGGCATGTACGACGGGTCCAAGGACTCGGGGTGACGTCCTCTTTGCTATGGACCACTCGTTGTAATAAAAAAAAAAATGGAAACTCGATTTTGTGGTAAACACGTGTTTTTTGTGATTTTTGCCGATATCTCACGAACCAATAACGCTAGAGACGTGTACGAGGTGTCCTAGGACTCGGGCTAACGCCCCCTTTCAAATGGGGTAGATATTTTTTTTTTCCAAAAAATAATTCACAAAGGGCCTAACGCCATACATGTTGAAAAAAACTTTTTCTTTTTCTTTACCTGTTTATAAAGTTTATCAAGCGTGGTGGTTGAGAGAGACGATACGGCTGGGTGTGTGTGTTTCAACGAACCTGTCGCTGACCATGGTGGCTGTGTTCAATAGATTAATCGATATTTCGACGGGTCAGTTTATGACAGAGCGAGGGTGCGTTTTTTTCACACATTTTACCTTTGACATGTAAACGGTGATGAGAACTTGGTTCTATGTTGGTCGAAGCGAGTACAGAAAACAAACTTGCCGAGGAGCAGGAGGTGAAGGTCATTTGAGCTTATAGGAAGGCATTGATCTGACTTGACAACAGGTGCAATGGAAAAATGACCATGACGCTTGAAGGTGAAATAATCTGACCATCGTGGTGGCAGGGAAGAGCGAAAGGCATGTGAACATGTGTGAAACCACATGTAGGCTAAACCAGTGACATCCTGTCTTGCTTCGTACGTGACTAAATGCAAGTTCATGTGAAATTTGATCTGCCACAGGTGTTCGCTTGGGACGTTAGCTGTCCACGTGCGGGATAACTGTTAACAAGTTACATCCTGTTTTGCTTCGTACGTAACAAAATGCAAGTTCATGTGAAATTTGATCCGGCACAGGTGTTCACCTTGGACGTTAGCTGTCCACGTGCCTGATAACAGAATGTTCAAAGCGTGGGAAAAAAAAGATTATACATGCAACGTAGCATATATAAAGACATGTCGTTATCATTTCCACGCTCACTTAGGTGACTACCTTTGAACACACTGCGTTGCATGAAACCCCTGGTCTTGTTTATCAGTTTTGGTGTTGGTGGAAAATACTTAACCTTGTTGTGGGGTAGGTATATATTTATTTATTTATATATTTATTGATTTTTATATAAATACATGCAATTATTTATTGATTAGGTAATTAATGATTTTATTTATTTATTTGTTTGCAGATAACGTGTATAGCCTACCTGTCGTGTGTCTGTGGGAAATATATTAAAGAAAGAGAAAGACAGACAGATAGAAGAGGAAACCATTTCCACACTAGCCCACGAGACGGGAATATAGCAAAGCATTACACGTCAAGGTGAGATTTGTTTTATATATATATAACCTGTTTGATTTTGTTTTGTTTATGAAATGCATAAACTATATGGAATGGATATACTTATGGTGGTTTATTTTATTTCTTTTTAGAGTGTTGGAAAACGCTTGACCTCATTTGATAACCAGGAACATGCGTGTTTGGAGCCATTGTCAAGCAGTCTACAGCTGAAAAGTCAGGTGAGAGTGTTCTTTCAAAATAATGTCTTTTACTGCTGCGGATACGTTAACATGGGAACCCCTTGAGTCTTGTTTCAAATCACGTGTGTGCTCTGGTCGTGTGGTCAATGTTAGAAAAAGTTTGATTCCCAAAGAATTTTTAGAATCTTGTTTTGAAATTTTTAAAATTGAAATTTGTACAGCGTAAAGGTTGCATACGGCTTTAAAGGTGAATACAGAACTGGTGTGCGATTTCATATATAAAAAGAAGGACGTAGAGCATAAAGAGACATTTTATATTTGCAGTAAAATGCAAGAGCTATTCATAGCCCATAATTTTGAACAGTGGTATGAAACCCACGTGGTGAATGCCTTGCTATCAAAATTTGATAAACTGCAACAAGGACCGAGTGGTCTAGCCTTAGACAAAATTCATCATTTACAAATCAACATTTGTCAATTCAACCCGTTGAATGCTGGGTCTAGCTATATTAAAACACCACCAACAATAGCTACGAAAAAGGCTGTGGTCAATATAAAGAATCAAGACAATGATTGCTTTCTGTGGTCTGTGGCTGCGTATTTGCAGCAGGTACAACAAAATGGTTGTTGGCCGGGAAAGTACAAGGCCAAGTTTGATGAATTGAAACATACGTTAAATTTAACTCGAGTATCGTTCCCTATGGACTTAACCGAGATCCATAGGTTTGAACAAGACAACCAGGACTTTTCGTTCATGGTGTATGGTCTTGATGGTGATGAGATTGTGGGTCCTCTTTATGCCACAAAAGAACCGAAACGACACCACATTCATCTTTTATATTTATCTGTAGGAGAGGTGAATCACTATTGCCTGATTAAAAGCTTGAGTAGATTGCTAAGCAGTCAAATGTCTACGAAAAAGTGTGCAAAACATATTTGTGATCGTTGTCTGCAATATTTTATCACTCTTACGCTTTTGGAACGTCATAGGGTAGATTGTGTGTCTCAGGAAGCGGTGAGATTGATATTGCCACAAGGAGACAAGGCTGTGTTAAAGTTTAAGGACATTCACAAGCGTGACACTGTCCCCTATGTGGTATATGCAGATTTCGAAGCTCTCACCACACCCATGGCGGGATGTGAACCAGATCCCACCATCAGCTCAACCACACCCATTCAAAAACATGAACCCTTTGCCATAGGATTTAATGTGGTGTGTGCCTATGACCCCACACAATCCGTTTACAAATACCGAGAGGGGGCAGATTGTGCCAAATGGTTCTTGGATGAACTTGTCAAGTTGGCTTATGATGTACAGGAATTATTGGACCACCCAGTACCCATGAGCCTATCTCCAGAACAGCGGCAGCAGTATGAGCATTCCACAACATGCCATATTTGTGAAAAGCCTATTTTAAGTGGAGAGGAAAAAGTCAGAGACCACTCGCACTTTACGGGGGAGTTTCGTGGAGCTGCGCATAGTAAATGCAATTTAAACTTTCCAGCTCCTCGTTTCATCAGTGTCTTTTTCCACAATCTGGCGAATTATGACATTCAGTTTTTGATTCGTGAATTGGGACATGTCAACAAGGGCTCGTTTACCATTATTCCCCAAAACCATGAGCGTTTTACGGCCCTGACATGGTGGTTGGGCGACTTTAGCATTCGATTTTTGGATTCCTTTAAGTTTATGGCATCCTCGCTAGACAGCCTTGTGAATGGCTTGAATGAGGAGGAATTAAAAATACTAGAATGCATTTTAATGATCTTGAGCAATTTCAATTGTGTATTCGGGAAGGTATATTCCCGTATGATTTTTGCAACAGCTGGGACGTGATAAAGCAAAGAAAACTCCCACCGCAAGAGAAATTTTACTCGAAACTAACACGCAGTACCGTTTCCGATGAAGACTATGCACATGCATGCCAAGTTTGGCGAGTGTTTGGCATGAAGACGCTAAGTGAATATGCTTTGCATTACCTAAAACTGGATGTATTGCTACTCACTGATGTGTTTGAAAAATTTCGTGAGATGTGTCAACACATTTACGGTCTTGACCCAGCTCATTATTATACGAGTCCTGGGCTCTCGTTTGATGCCCCTTTAAAATACACTCAAGTGGAATTGGATTTACTCACTGACGTAGACATGGTTCTATTTTTTGAAAAGGGCATTCGTGGCGGTTTTGTGTCACTTAACCAGCGCCATGCCGAAGCGAACAATGTCTACATGCCTGATTATTCACCAGACAAACCAGAATCGTACTTAATGTAATATGACGTGAATAATTTGTACGGTTACGCCATGAGTCAGCCTTTGCCTTATGGAAAGTTTGCTTGGCTGACAGACAAACAAGTGTCAGAATTTGATGTGATCAAGGCTAGCCAAGAAACAGGCCGTGGATATGTGCTAGAAGTGGATATTGAATATCCCTCATCCTTGTATGATGAACATGCCGATTTCCCATTCTGCCTTGAGCAAATGGTTCCCCCTGACAGTAAAGTGAAAATTGAAAAACTCATGGGCACACTTTACAACAAAAATCGGTATGTGCTACATATCCAAATGTTAGTGCAATGCCTCGCCCAAGGCTTGGTGTTGAAGAAAATCCACAGGGGTATTTCTTTTGCTCAAAACGCATGGCTTGAACCATACATGCGACTCAACACAGAGCACCGACAAATGGCAACACAGCAGTTTGAAATTAATTTTTTTAAATTAATGAACAACTGCATCTATGGCAAGTCTATGGAGAATGTCCGCAAATACCGTGACATTAAATTGGTCAATGTCTGGGAGGGGCGGTGGGGTGCCCGGCGGTACATTGCCAAGCCAAATTTCAAATCGATCAAAATTATCGATGTGGATTTGGCTACTATTGAAATGAGTAAGACCAGCGTGACCATGGATAAACCCATTTACTTGGGTCAAGTCATTTTAGACTTTTCTAAATCGGTCATGTATCGATTTCACTATGAGTTTGCCAAACGCCATTTTGAGGACGTCTCTCTTTTGTATATGGACACGGACTCATTCATTTACCACATTCGCCACTGCAACCCCTATGACGTCATGAGGCAACATAGTGACTGGTTCGACCCCTCTTGCTATAGTGCTGACAACGCGTTTCAGCTGCCCATAAAAAACAAAAAGGAAATGGGCGTTTTAAAAGATGAATGCGGTGATTCCATTATGACGGAATTCGTAGGTTTGGCCTCAAAAATGTATGCTTATCGCACACTCAACTGTAAGGAAGCCAAAAGAGCAAAAGGTGTAGGTAGGGCAGTGGTAAAATCGCTACGTGTAGACGATTACTTAGCGGTTTTACGCACTGGCAAAGCTATGTCTCATACTCAGTGCAGAATACAATCCAGCAACCATCATTTGTATCTTGTGGAACAGAGAAAACGCACCCTAGCCTCCATGGATAACAAACGTGTGTGGGCTGATGACCTGCTCACTAGCCTACCATGGGGTTATGATCTCAAGGAGGAGGAGGTGTGATTTCACTGTTTAATCGGTTATGGGACATAGCTTTATGTAACTTGTAGATTTAGTATTTTGTAAATATTGGTTTCTGCCATTGTAAATAGTAGATTTTGTAAATAGTGGCAATCCACATGGACCTTTTGCTCTTTAAAACAGTTCTATGCAACCTTATTTAAAAAAAAAATTGATTGGTAAATAGTGTGATTATTTTAACGCTGTGCAAAGTTGAGTTTTTTTTTGTAAATATGAAATAAGTAAGATTTTTATTAGCTTTAATAACTAGTGTTTAATTATTTTTCGTAATGTAAATGATCAACTAAAAAGATCTTTTGGGATGAGTGTGCATGTCGAGAATGTGCTTTTGGGAATAAATAAAGTGGTTGAGTTTGTTCCCAAAGGCAGGTGTGAATGTATGAGTGGCGAGAGAAAGCTGGTGTGTATGGTTGACCAGAGCAAACACGGTGAGGTAGGGTGGGTGGGGAGGGGGTAAATGGTCACTTTTATACTTATTTTGTTTTGTCATTAGTTGTTGTTTTTTTCATTGAAATGTGGCAGTTAAAAGACATTATTTTTGTAAAAACAGTCTTACCTGCAGTAGTCGTAGACCTCGACGTTTCTCCAAACACGCATTAACACATTGCAGTATCGCCATGGTCAAGCACTTGCATCAACATCATTGTCAAATCTAAACTTTCGACATACACCAAATGGAAAAATGTGAAAACAGCAAAAATGGAAAATCCATGTTTCCATATCACAAAAACGCAAAACTTAAAACGGACATTTTAAAAAACTGGAAATGGCCATGTGTGAAATATGAAAATTCAAAAACTTCAAACGGATATTGTTAAATAGTGTCATCAGCCAAATGGAAAAATCCATATCATCAAAAACGTTAAACTTGAAACGAACGTTTTCAAAAACTGTAAATTGCAAATTGGCAAAATGGCAATGTGTGAAATGTGTAAAATGAGAAATCAGCCATCAACATCGTGATTTTTAAAAATAATAAAAACACAAATCATCGTGCTCTGGTAAACCTTTGTTTTTATTTCATAGTTATAGTGAATTGACAAAAGAACAAGTAGTTCCGTGAAGAACTATACAGCCTATTTTCACATATCCTACTTATGTTAATTGCCACTATCAACATACACAATTTCAGTTTGATTGCTGTAATAGATTCGTAGATATTGAGAACCGACTAAATATTTCGGATGGTCGCCATGTTGGATTTTATATAGGTAGGTCCTAGAGTTATGTACTGTTACATGCAGATTATTGTGAACGTGTAGTATTCAAACTTCAATCGCATAGTTAGAACACAAGAAAAAAAAAACAAGGAGAGTAAAAAAATTTTCACAGCTGCCATCTTGAGGTTATGGAAACAATTGCAATAAATTAGATGCCAGTGGATTAACATTCGTATAAGGATTTACTGTACCATGTTTCACTGCACGCGGATGGTTAAATTGCGAGAAACGTCCATGTGAATATTTATAATTCGCGTCACCGCCATGTTGGATTTGTGATCACCAGGTTATTTAAAGTCCTATAGGTGAACTTAAGTTCATAGCCCCTATGAACATTAAAAGATCCAGTTTGATTGCTAAAATAGATTCGTAGATATTCAGTATCGTCTAAATATTTCGGATGGTCGCCATGTTGGATGGTTAAATGTATAGGCCATAGAGTCATGTACCATTAAAGGAAAATTATTGCGTAGGTTCATTATTCAAACTTTCACTTCGATCGCATGACTACATCACAATAAATAAAATCTTAATTTTAAAATTCGCACTGCCGCCATCTTGAGGTTATGTAAACAATTGAACTAAATTAGATACCAGTGGATTACAATGTGTATAAATATATCCTGTGCCAGGTTTCAGTGCGCTTGGAACATTAAATCGCGAGAAAGGTCTATTTAAAATTTTCAAATTCGCTTGGCCGCCATGTTCGTTTTGTAGTTAACCGGTTTTTGAAAGACTTATAGATGGACTTCCAGTAGAGCCCTTTATCTCCGTACAAAATTTCAGGGGTTTACCGCTAATAGTTTCAGAGATATAGAATGCCGGTGAAATATTTCGCACATCCGCCATCTTGTGATTATGTAAACAATTGAACAAAGTTAGATGTCGGTGCATTACAATGTATATAAACATATACTGTACCAAGTTTCATTGCGTTTGGTTGGTCAAATCGCGAGAAACGTCTATTTAAAAGTCGCAAATTCGCTTGGCCGCCATGTTGGTTTTGTTGTTACCAGGTTTTCAAAAGTCACATAAGTGAACTTATAGTAGTTCCCTCTATCACCATAGAAAATGTCAGGGTAATATCGGTAATAGTTTCGGAGATATTGAATGCTGGTGAAATAATTCGCACAGCCGCCATGTTGGATTGGTGAGTCGTAACAAAATTTGAAGGGCACGGTCGAGGTCGCCGGGAATAGTGCTATGAACTTTCCGAGTTTCATTGAAATCGCTCCAGCCGTTTAGATTTTATTAGGGGGGGACACACACACGAATCACACACACACACACACACACACACACACGCACACACACACGGACAAAAGGTGATCTCATAAGCCTATTTTTTCAAAATTGAAAATAGGCTAAAATAGAATACAAACAAATCCCAATTCCTCACTCCTCAATGTTTATGTCCATGCATCATCATATTTCCTTTCATAGCACTCATGACAATTAGGGCTGCCATCCTTTCACCCACTGAGGCATCACTGGATGTGAAACGTTGTTTAGCTTTCTTCAATAACAATTTATCTGCCACATGTCTTAAACCAGGATGACTATGGCGATAAGAAAGGTCATGTTCCTTGCATGCTTGATCCAAAAGATTAATGGGTACATCACCACGTTGTAAACGTTTTTCGAGACGAGTTCCAGGGCCGCAAAAACGATAACCTGGAAGATGGATTTCGAAAGGTAAGTATTGAATCACTTTGTCAATGACACCATTGCCAGTACAGGTCTGGCATATCCTTTTCCATCGATGGTAAAAAGGTTTGGTCTTCCTCCTCCTCTGTGGACGATGTTTGTGTTTGTTGTTGTTGTTGTTGCTTTTTCTCGCCATGACACTCGTGGAATGATTCAACAAAGTCTTTACACGGACTTTTATGACCGTGATACAGTTTCACTAGCTGGCAAGTCGCACACTGACGCATAGACGGTATTTTTGCCATGGCCACTTGCTTATGGTGATCGTAATCCGTACAGGGTTGCAATTCACTCAACACAGGGTCTTGAGTCCATGATTTTGGTACATGTTGCCAGATTTCTTAGACCGCGTTGGCGGCCACATAATAAATGAACGACTTGGGCAAGGCCAAGAGTTCCTCTTTGGTAAAACTGTCTAGTTTCTTTTTGCACACAAAGAACTTGCCGATGGCTTTGTCCGTAGCATTGCCTTTCTCCATGGTATCACGTGCTGTAGATGTTTACACGTCGCTTGTAGAAATCTCACTGGCGTCATTCACAGGTAAATCTTGAGTTATAATTTTGTTCAACAACTCCCAACAGGCATGGGTGGTTAACCAATGAAAGAGATGCCACGCATGCGATAGGGCTGTATGGGTAATGTTGCCACAGGAACAAGTATCCATGAGCGTTTGCAGGGAGGGGCAGCCCAACTCCATGAGGTCGATACATTGGCAGTAAGACGCCAAAAATGGTTGCAACCATTGACGTTTTTCATTACCTTTCACAAATACCACATTGGCCGAGGACAAGTGTGCTTTCATGACCACGTCCAAATATTTATAGGAAATGGTTCCCTGATTCCAGTCTAGTTGCCTATGATTTTCAATCCACTGGGTTTGTTTACGGTCTTTTTCACACAACAAATCAAAAGCATGGGGTGGTTTAAATAGCAAATGCGTAGCTTGCGATACCCAAAACGTGGTACAATCGATCATGGCCACTTGTTTAAATATAAATTTGTTGTCACTAATTTTAAACCCTTGGCAATCCACAATGAGTGTGCGCAACATGTTGACGCTTGCCTGGACCAAGTTCAACTGACGACTGACTGACGATCAGGTGTGATCATGTCATGGACTTACCTGCCATGCTAATTTCAAATTGAGGTTAGGGTAGGACAGGGGGACATGCAAAAATTAGAATTTAAGAATTACATCATTTTATTATCATAACACGTCTTACAGGCTTTTCTCATTTTTGGATAAGGACGATAGCAACTGATACAACAATATAGTCTCTTGTGTTTGTAACGTCCATAACACCGATGATGTCCCAATGTCTCTAAACTAGGCGTTTTTTGACGGTGAGCTGCTCACTGAAGCACCATGGACACCATACGGTCCACACGTATCGTAACTTGTTTTTTTTTTCATCACCCAGAGACACAAGTGAGGGATAGCTTGAATGACAGGGTATATTTCCCACTTCCATTCTACACAGGTAGGGGCAGGTGGGTGACCAGCGCTGATGTTCCTGCATGGGTTCATCGCCCTCCTGCCATTGGTCTATGATGATGGGACAAAAGGCACATTTCACTTCATCTCTTGTTTTTAAATAGTAGAATCCAGCGGCCGCCAAGGCTTGAGGGTTTATGAAAGGCACTGGCCATGTGGCAAAAGTCTTGAAATGTTGTTCCTCAGAGTTTAAATTCATGGATGTAACGTCTCTTGAGGCTTTAAAGCAAGACATGACTGAGCGGCTTGACGTGGGTTGAGCTGTTATTTATACACTCGTCACTTGGTTGGACAGTGGATAATAGTTGACTTGTTTGTGTTGAATAATCAAACAGTAGGCCGTGGTATTGGCTGGTACATTGACATGCGTTTCAAAATCTAGTCGAATGTCGATATTGCATGGCTTGACAGACTCTTCCAGGTAAGAACAGTCAAAAACAATCAGTGGTGCTCTTGCCTTAAACGCTTGGGGTAGTAGCATGGGGCCGTTCTCTTTTTAATAATACGACCATCGAAATTTAGAAAACAAGTCGTACAGGGGGCCAAACTTATTTTTTGAAAAATCCAAATCCAGTCCTTCATAGGGAAACACAGCTCCGTTGAGAAAAAGACGTGCATTTCTCAATTGCAGGTGATCAAATTGCGTGGCATCTTTGGTTTGTTGATACTTGCGATTCGTTTGAAAACCCACGATCAGGTAGAGAGGTCTCTCTGTATAGCGAGCTGTTTTTACAGACCAACTGTGTGTGTTGGTGGTGGGCAATAGCGGATACTCATGGAGTGCCCAGCTTCTAAATTCCATGGGTACAGGCCGGACGTTTGTTTTAGACGATTGTCCTTGATCTTGAAGCCTGCGGGTGAGCCTACACACACTCACTCTCTCACCATATCGCTCCACACTTGTCACCACCGATCTGATGTAATGGAATTCCAGACTTGAGCACGTGGCGACATAGCCTTGGAGACAGTACAGTCCCCGTCGAAGTATTGTGTGACGGGGAAGTACACGTTACGTAGTTACGAACAAAACTTCATTATATTTGCCAATGACTGTACTTCAGCAGTAGTGTCAGACAGCGTTGTCAATCATCGGACCACTTGGGGCAGCTGATAACAACACAGGTACTGTAGT
Organism: Meconema thalassinum; assembly: GCA_946902985.2. Classification (NCBI taxonomy): domain Eukaryota; kingdom Metazoa; phylum Arthropoda; class Insecta; order Orthoptera; family Tettigoniidae; genus Meconema; species Meconema thalassinum. Next base: position 93,318,585 of record OX336394.1, read on the forward strand.
AACTCGCATCCAGGCTTCCATTAAGATTTTTCACTCGTCTAAAACAAACGTCCGGCCTGTAGAGGCATATCTCTCTTTACCATTTTGAGTATGTCCAGTTTTTTGCTATCTTCAAGGGTCACATGGGGGACTTTCCATAGCAAGCGTTTTAGTTGAATTTTTGAATCTATGGGGGCATTGTCGGCTCCCTTGAGTGCATTATTATCACTCCTGTCTCTCACTAGGTAAAGCACTTGCCTTGCGTTGACCACAATGCGTTGGTGATCTTCGGAAAAGCCTAAAATCAGTTTAAGAGGTAAATATCCAGTAATGGTCCCATCAGTGTGTACCATCCAGTCATTGGTCGAGTCAGGACACCAACCTGCCATGCAAAGTGTTTTACCTTCTTCCTCACTATAAGAGGGGTATAGTTTCATGACACTGGAAATGCCCACATTTCGAGCGCTATCCACCACGATATCGTTAATGACATACCGCACTTCAGAAAATAGGAAGGCCAAACCATGGTTGGCCAACTTGGATGTGGTGGGTGTAGAGCCATCGGCTTTTGTGAGCCGACCTTCAATCTGAATGACACTTTCATGTGGTAGGGTGTAAATATCTTGGTTGTTGATAACAAATTGAATTTCATCATTGTTATTGAGTCCAGGTGTTTGAGCTTGATAGGAATGGAGATCAATTCTTACCACTCCTGGTTGCTCCTCGATGCGGTTCGCTATCTCTAGGATAGAATTCATTATGAGGGTTGACGTGGTAACCCAAATGCTGTAAAATCTGCTTGCCTTGAGATGTTAACGTGTATTCACGTGGCAAACAACTAAAACCATTCCTAGACGGTGTTGTTGCTTTATACACAAACTTCATAGTGGCCTTAGCACCAACTTGTAAGTCACTGGTGTGGTAGAATCTAGATCAATGAGTTGTTGATCTCTATTGTTCAGTCTTAATGTTATATTACTAATACTATCGACAGCTACATAATGAAAAAGCACCACTGGAGGGTTTTCACGAATAATATACCCATTGGGCGATGTCACAATAAAGTCATAAAGCGAATGCGATGGTTCTAGATTGGTGTACACTTGGCTAATAATATTACACGTCACCGACACATGATGGTCCTCAATGAATTTCACTTCATGGTCCGATTCATGTTTTTTTTGGGCTCCAACACACGTGGTTTAAATCCTAGTAATGGACCAATGGAATCGGGGTGTGTTTTAAAGTCAATGTTGAAGGTAGAGAAAATACTGCAGCGATGAGTGTTGGTATTTCCTACAAGTTCAAACTTGTGCCTTCCGTCGAGAAATGACTTTAAACCATATTGATTGATCAACACCACATAAATGTGTTCATAAATGTCATCGACCGTGTATCCGCCAGAGTTCAAGGTGAGCACAGAATCATCATAGTAAAACTTGTTGTTCACATTTTCACGTATGTTGTATATTCGATTGTACGTTTCAAGAGAAACAAGTCCTAAACCATAGGGTTTTTCACTCAATTCGATAGGAGGGTAAAAGTCTAGGCTGACTTCAGGTCCACGTCCATGCACTGTAAACGTTTTACTTTCTGCCGACATACTGGTGGCGTTTTTGCTTATGCTGCGTCTTATATAAAAAAATTAAACACAAGCGTCCACACTGTTGGCTGTTAAACGTTTGCTCACGTTTCACATTATAATATATCTTGATCCTGTTTCCAAAATAGGTCACTAGTTCCATGGGCGGGGGCAAATTCCCAAAACTGTCAAAGTACCATACAGTGGATCCCTCTTTGACATAAGCTACATAATGCGTTCCTGGTCCTCGGTGATCATCCAAATTGACAACAGCACATTCCTGTTTCCAGGGTCGTGGGGGTAATTGGTTTCGCATAAACACACCTCGAAAATGAGAAAGCTTTAGTTGTTTAGCATAGCTTTCCACTTGTTGATGCGTCAGGGCATGTCTCGCTATGGGTGAGGTTAATTTTTTTTTTTAATATTTCGAAATGGTGAAATCCCAAATCCTTGTTGATAAAAGGCTGGCTTTAAATTGGCATTTCTAGCCACCATGGCAATCGCTTCCATCGTTTCATTGTGTCGCTGACTTTCTTTGAGTTGTTGCTTGCCCTGCTGCGCGGCTTGAATGGTTTTCACCACTGCACTGGCACCACCCAAAAGTGAACCTAGAGCAGCCAGAACGGCAAATAATGCAGGTAAAAATCCCGCTCGTTTGGGGACGGGAATCACTCGCCCTTGGTTTGAAACCTGTCGCCGACGTTTTGGAATAACATGTCTCTGTGCTGCTCGAAAGGTTTTCCTTATGGTCAATACATTATTTTTTCTTTTTTTCTTTCGCAAGGGCTTGTCCACGAATGTCTTAAGCCCAGGCTTTGCCAAGGACAAAGTCCTTTTTTTAGTCTTTCTCACTGCATACCTTTGTTTCACCATGATGATAATGAGCCACAACCTTTCACAAGAAAGTTTAAATCACAACTAACGTCAGATGGTTATTTCATGGCTATATATTCCAATTCCACATAAAGTGGGAAATGGTTTATGGTTTTTCCCGCTTGCATTTCATGCCATGTCAACATGAGATGAAAGGATAATTCGTTCCCTGCATTGACCATTTCATGGTTATGGACCAACATCCTATGACCATTTATCTTTATTTGAAAATGGTTCTCATCAGGTATGGCATATTTGATGTGAATGGTTCCGTCATAGTGTAATCGATAGTGGCTTAATCCTGAAGCAAGCAAATAGGTCAAGTGCTGATCATGGACTAGCGGTATATGGTTTCTGTCATTCACATGTTTTTCATTTGTCACATACACTAAAAATACAGATGCGATAAATTTATAAAGCCTTTTCATTTCATAGGTCATGTAACGCTTGGTACAAACATCGTCTTCGTCTTGCGGGTCTTCCACGTGAAAAATCCGATGGTGATTAGCGCTATAGCCATTCACCATAAGCTGGGGCACTTTGTCATAAAACTCATACACTTTGTTATCCACATACTTTTTCGTAGTAACATCTGTAGACACTTGAGGATATTTTACATGGGTTAACCGCTTGCCCTTAAAGTCATAATCTCCCTGTTTTGTGCGTGGCACTACTGACCTATCCACATAGTGTTTATTAGCAGGATCTGTGTCTTGTTTAGGATCATGTATGGGGACAGACCTAGCTTTGACCATCAACGCACGTCCAAAGACATCCATCGTCAACCTGTAGTACCAGTCTACTGTTTCTATGACAAGGTTCGGTGTCCTGTATATAGACAGCCTGCTACCCTGTCTAAGCCTTAGTTGAAATGAAGATTATTAAGCAGCAAGAGTCATTCCCCGTGGGGGACATGGTTTCCCATCTCTGTCCCACATCACGTGAACAACGCCATGGTTCACTGTTTCCATCTTCCATTCGCTGCATCATTGTGGGGCCTTCCGGCTGTGGAAAGACAAATCTTTTGCTAACGCTCATCACAGCACCCAATGGTCCGCGTTTTCAAAATATTTATATTTTTGCAAAATCTCTCTACCAACCCCTCTACGTGTTTCTGCATCAAGTCATGTCTGGATTACAAAAATAGAATATGGGTTATTTTACATTTTCCATGCAAGAAAATGTGATTTCACCGGATGAGGTAAAGCCCGATTCACTCATGATTTTCGATGATGTACCCACTGAACGTCAAGGTATCATTCAAAGCTATTTCAGCATGGGTCGTCACAAACATATCGATTGCTTCTATCTTGGGCAAACGTATTCAAAAATGTCCAAACAGTTGATTCGTGACAATGCTAATGTCATTGTTTTATTTCGTCAGGACGAGAGGAACAGTCGTCACATTTATAATGAACATGTGAATCCTGATATGACCTTTCAAATGTTTACTGAATTGTGTGCCAAGTGCTGGAACACTCAACGTCATGCCTGTTTAGTGATTGACAATCAAAGTGAACTCAACCAAGGACGATATCGCTTAGGGTTTGATCATTTTATTGCTATTTAAGGCCCTGTCTCATTCCCCGGCAAGTCATTTGTCAAGACACCATGGCGTTAGCAGAGAGTCAATTGAAAATGCATATTATTAGAGCAAAACATACTATTCGCCAAAAGTTTCGTCAATTGAAGCAATCACGTGCAAATCATGCTTTGTTTATTCAACAACATTTAGCACCTTCGCTAAAAGCCATGTTGAAACCCTCTTTCAAGCCTTCTGAAACGCTACCCACCGTTTCACAAGCCACACAGACGCTGCACGAGGACCCTGAGGAAGAGGAAGAGGAACAGGAAGATGTGACTAGTGTTAGCGAGGTTGAGGATGACGAGGAACAAGTGTTTACGCCTCAAAAAAAAGGCCGCACCCCTTGCGCTGAGTTTTTGAGGAAAAAGAAATCCTTGGCCATGGTCGAAACACCTTGCCCTTCAAGAGCGTCTCCGTTTTCACAACTCTTGGCCACCCCTCAACATAAAGCTCAACTGAAAACCATTTTAATAAAATATTATGGATCAACATAGGAACCCTATTTCACTGATCTATTTATTGGAAACACTGATGCCATGTATGGTGTTCGCTATGAGGATGATAGTTTTAAAATTGGCGATTCATCCATTAAATTTGCTCGTACTAAAGCTGTCATTAAAAACATCAACTATAAATTAACTCCAGGACTGTTAAAGCTGATCTTTTCTCGGACACCCTCTTCCCATGATTATACGTCAGAGGATCTTGACAAATATAAATCCATTTTATTGGATACCCATGCCCACAAAAGACAGTATGATCCCACGCAACAAGTGAATGCCAATATATCTCAAAAATATAAAACCATAATTGCAAAAATGTTTCCCACCAGTCAAAGTACTCGTCGTAAAGCATCCGCTTCGGGAGTGACATTTAAACCATTAAAACCCCTTGTGGATGTTACCTACTGGCACAATCCCAATAAGCTCGTCCAGCGGCTACAGTTGTTGCATGCCTCACGTCAAGCTGGCCATACCGGTCACGATTGGGAAATTCAAGAAATTGAGGAAGAACTTCGAAATGCCAAAATTATTGTTTAAGCCCTCACCCATTAAAATGGGTATTGCTCACGAGTTGCATCGCCCAGCTAGGCGTCACTATCCGCGACTCAAGGTGATTTCACGAGGTGTGGATGAACTTTGGCAGGCTGACTTGGTTGAAATGATACCCTATGCTAGCGTTAACGACGGTGTACGCTATATGTTGACCGTCATTGATGTCTATTCCAAAATGGCCTTTGTTGAACCTGTGCGTCGCAAGTCTGGCCCACTAGTTACCAAGGCCTTTCAACATATTATTCAACACTCCAAACGTCAACCTCAGCTGCTACAAACTGACCAGGGGAAAGAATTTTTCAACAAGGATTTCTCCAGTTTTCTCAAATCTAAGGATATTCACCATTACACTACGTACAGCAACCTCAAAGCCAGTGTGGTCGAGCGGTTCAACCGAACATTGAAAACCCATATGTGGAAAGCGTTTACCGCTCAGGGCACGTATCGCTGGTTGGACATGTTACCAGAGCTAGTATCACGTTACAATGACACCAAACATAGAACGATTGGGACCAAGCCACGCCTCGTGACCAAAAATATTCAGCGATTGGATAAACTGTTTAACCCCATAAAAACAGCCGATCCTAAACGTCACCGACTGAACATTGGGGATTTTGTTCGTGTGAGCAAATTTAAGTCTGCCTTTAATAAGGGCTACACGCCACAGTGGGGGACTGAACTATTTCGAATTCGTCGAGTCAACTTGGACACTCCAGTCACCTATTTACTCGAGGACCTCAACCATCAACCCATAAAAGGTAGATTTTATCTCCATGAACTTCAGAAAACAGCATTTCCTAAGCATTATCTTGTGGAAAAAGTGTTGAAACAAAAAGGAAATAAACTCTATGTCAAATGGTTAGGGTTTAACTCTACGTTTAATTCTTGGATCAATAAATTACATGTTGTGTGAACCTGTGCAATTTTTAATTTATTCACACATGTTGTACACCACCTATAGCTCTATGTGTACAGTCCTCAGCTCCACATATTTTTTTCTCTTTCCACCTGTGTTCTCTCATACATTACCCCTCCCCCTCTCCCTCCCTTTACCTCCCACCACTGCTGTTTGCAGATCTTGCCTATCTATTGGTTGTGACATCATTCCCACAAGTTGCATCATACTTTTTACTGATTCAGCGAATCCCACGCTTTGAACATTCTGTTATCAGGCACGTGGACAGCTAACGTCCAAGGTGAACACCTGTGGCAGATCAAATTTCACGTCAACTTGCATTTTATCACGTACGAAGCAAAACAGGATGTAACTTGTTAACAGTTATCGCGCACGTGGACAGCTAACGTCTCAAGCGAACACCTGTAGCAGATCAAATTTCACATGGACTTGCATTTTGTCACGTACGAAGCAAGACAGGATGTCACTGGTTTAGCGTGCATTTGGTTTCACACATGTTCACATGCCTTTCGCTCTTCCCTGCCACCACGATGGTCAGATTATTTCACCTTCAAGTGTCCTCTGCGTCTTTGACATTTTCCATTGCACCTGTTGTCAAGTCAGATCAACGCCTTCCAATAAGCTCAAATGACCTTCACCTCCTGCTCGTTTGCAAGTGTGTTTTCTGTACTCGCTTCGACCAACATAGAACCAAGTTCTCATCACCGTTTACACGTTAAAGGTAAAATGTGTGAAAAGACACACCCTTGCTCTGTCATAAACCGACCCGTCGAAATAGCGATTAATCTATTGAACACTGCCACCGTGGTCAGCGACAGGTTCGTTGAAACACACACACCCAGCCGTATCGTCTCTCTCTCAACCACCACGCTTCATAAACATTATAAACAGATAAAGAAAAAGAAAACTTTTTTTCAACATGTATGGCGTTAGGCCCTTTGTGAATTTTTTTTGGAAAAACTATCTACCACACTCGAAAGGGGGCTTTAGCCCGAGTCCTAGGACACCTCGTACATGTCTCTAGCGTTATTGGTTCGTGAGATATCGGCAAAAATCACAAAAAACACGTGTTTACCCCAAAATCGAGTTTCCAAAATTTAAAAAAATTACAACGAGTGGTCCATAGCAAAGAGGACGTCTTCCCGAATCCTTGGACCCGTCGTACATGCCTCTAGCGTTATTGGTTCGTGAGATATCGGCAAAATCACAAATAACACGCAGTTTACCCCAAAATCGAGTTTCCAAAATTTTTTAAAAATTATAACCAGTGATCCATAGCAAATAGGACGTCAGCCCGAGTCCTTGGACCCCTCGTTCATGCCTCTAGCATGATTGGTTCGCGAGATATTAAAAGCGGATGACCTTTAAGTTTTGGTCTTTTAATTAAATAAAGAGCCTATACGAAAGTAGGGGGCATCACTACGAGTGATAGGACACCCTGTATGTTGAAATCCCATGATTGGTTAGCGAGATATCAGGTTCGGGGCAAATACGAGGAGGGTTCAATAAGTTAGTGGACAGCTCTGTCCCCATCCCACTACTACAGGTTTTCATCCTAGAGACTTGAAATTTATTTTGGGGGGTAGAGGGGGTAGGGACCATTGATTTACGTCAAACATTTTTTTTGTAGAGTACCTAGTTTCCAAAATATAGGATTTTCAATATTCGAGTGTTTTCAAAAAAACAATAAAAAGTAAAAAAGTTTTATTATAGAAAATAAAGGTCATGAAGACCATTCGTTTGAGCTATGGCACAACGTTCTACCATGTTTGGTTTTCAAACTATCACCAACTTTGCAAAACAAAAAATATCAACGAATTTTTGAAAAATATAATACATGGTCGATAGGAAAGAGGACGTCAGCTCGAGTTCAACGACACCTCATTTGTCAACATCCGACCATGGGTTCGCGAGATATTGGCTTGGACTCACGCGGCAGCCATGACACTATTTAGAACCCCCCTTACTCCACTACTCATCTGCCCCATTTCTTTGAGGAAATGTCATTTGTAGTTGTTGATCGTTCAATGTCTTCATCTTGTTGCCGACTCGTTCCAGTTTCGTCGCTTAATCTTACTACTTTCTGCGTTTTAATTGTAATATTCCACTCCTGAATATTTTGTGTATTAACCTTTTATAGGGCAAAAGATTGGGGGTATAAAATATTTGTGTTTTTATTGCACATTTTTAATTGGGGGTGATAGATGAGTAGGAATAAGCAACAATTTTATGGGCGTGGATTCTATTTTATGAAATATGGGGTGGGAAATTATTATCCCACTGCCCACACCCGACAGTATGTTTTCTTAAATGAGCAATGGGGTAATAATCTCCCATCTGCAAATTATGATGATACTGTGTTTATCACTCAATAATGAGGTTTATTTAACGGGATATCTAATATAAACTAGCTGACCCGGCAGACGTTGTCCTGCCAATCAAAGAAGTAGAGATTTCTATTTTGTTATGACCATGTATGGGTCAACACTAGCGCTCGTAGTTATAGTTGTTTCTTGAAGTGCTTTTGGATACACAATATTTTCTTCAATTTCTGTTAACTGCCTCTAAACTATCGTGAAATGAATTAACTAATCTAGAAACATTCGTGAGAGCGTGCACAACAACTCTTCAAAGTTTCATTGCAATCGGGTAAATGGCATATAACGCATACGGGATTTTGTTTAAATGATTCGTGCGCAGTCGCTCATTTGTAGAATCTACTCGTGCTTTACCAACTGTAAAATGGATTTACTAAGTTAGAAATCTTCACGTAAGTGTACACAACATCTCAACAAAGTTTCATCGCAATCGATGAATAGTATATGAACGCATACGGGATTTTGTTGGAACGCTTCGCTCGTCGTCACTCATTTGTTACATCTACTCGTGCGCTACCAATATTGTAAAATGGATTTACCAAGTTGAACACCTTCCCTGGCGTGTACACAACAACTCATCATTGTTTCATCGGAATCGGATGAGTAATATATGAACGCGTACGGAATTTTCTTTAAACGATTCGCATGCCATCACTCATTTGTTGAATCTACTCATGCGCTACTTATTAAAAACTGGATTTACTAAGCCAGAAACCTTTCCTGGAGTGTACACAACAATTCACCAAAGTTTCATCGCAATCGGATAAATGGTATACGAACACCTACAGGACTTTGTTGAAACGATTCTCGCGCCATCGCACATTTGTTGAATTTACTCGTGCGCTACCTATTGTAAAATGAATTTACTAAACCAGAAACCTTTACTGAAGTGTACACAACAATTCACCAAAGTTTCATCGCAATCGGATAAATGGTATGTGGACGCTTACGGTACTTTTTTGAAATGATTCGCGTGCCGTCACTCTTTTGTTGAATCTACTCGTGTGTTACTTATTATAAAATAGATGTATTAAGCCATAAACCTTCCATAGGGTGTACTCAACATCTCACCCAAGTTTCATCGTAATCGGATGAATGGTATTTGAACGCATACGTGACCTTATTGAAACGCTTCGCGCGTCGTCGCTCATTTGTTGAATGTACTCGTGCGCAACCTCCTGTGAAATGGATTTACTAAGTTAGAAACCCTCATGTAAGTGTACACAATATCTCACCATAGTTTCATTGCAATCGGATGAATGGTATATGAACGCATATGGGACTTAGTTTAAACGTTCGCGCGTCGTCGCTCATTTGTTGAATCTACTCGTGCGCTACCTATGGTAAAATGGATTTACTAATCCAGAAGCCTCCCCCTGGAGGGTACTCAACATCTCACCCAAGTTTCATCGCGATCAGACGAATGGTATTTGAACGCATACGGGACCTTGTTGAAGCGCTTCGCACGTCGTCGCTCATTTGTTGAATCTACTCGTGCGCAACATTCTGTGAAATGGATTTACTAAGTTAGAAACCTTCAGTTAAGTGTACACAACAACTCATCAAAATTTCATCTCAATCGATGAATGGTATATAAACTTATACGGGATTTTGTTGAAACGCTTCGCGCGTCGTCGCTCATTTGTTGAATCTACTCGTGCGCTACCTATTGTAAAATTAATTTACTAAGCCAGAATCCTTCCCTGGAGTGTTCACAACATCTCACCCAAGTTTCATCGCTATCAGACGAATGGTATTTGAACGCAAACGGGACCTTCTTGAAACGCTTCGTGCGTCGTCGCCCATTTGTTGAATCTAGTCGTGCGCTATCTACTGTAAAATAATTTACTAAGCCAAACACCTTCCCTGGAGTACACTCAACATCTCACCCAAGTTTCATCGCAATGGGATGAACGGTATACGAACGCATTCGTGACTTTGAAACGCTCCAACGTGCAGAGACAAACAGTAGAATTCGACATCACTGCCACCTTTGGTATAAAACACAACTTTTCGCCTCGGGCGGAGTGTATGTTATGGCGGTAGTTGCACAGGTTGCGACCAGGTGGCTCTAACGTGCAGAGACAAACCGTCCAAAGACATCAGCTTTCACCAAGGCCAAGGCTAGTGGTTTCCATGACGACTATTTTTGACTGTATATTGTGGTTCTAATATTGTGTGTAAATTGTGGTTCTAAAATTGTGTTCATTACACCTACCGGTTCAGATTGTGAATCTAAACCATACATGGACCCACCCTAATGTACATACCAAATTTCAACAAAATTGGTCCAGTCGTTTAGGAGGAGTTCAGTGACATAGACACGTGCCGAAGAATTATATAGGGTATATAAAGACTATCTGACCCGGCAGACGTTGTCCTGCCAATCAAGGAAAGTGTTGTAACTTTGTTTCTTGAAGTGCTTTTGGATACACAATATTTTTTTCAATTTCTGTTAACTGCCTCTAAACTATCGTGAGAGCAATTAACTAATCTAAAAACATTCGTCAGAGCCCTCACAACAACTCTCCAAAGTTTCATCGCAATCGGATAAATGGCATATAACGCATACGGGATTTTGTTTAAATGATTCGTGCGCAGTCACTCATTTGTTGAATCTACTCGTGCTCTACCAACTGTTTTATTTTAGCGTAGGGCTTTTAGTGCCGGAAGTGTCCGAGGACATGTTCGGCTCGCCAGTTTTGTAGCTGCTTCGAGACGGACACCGAATGGGTGAGCTACAAGTACCGTTGGGGAGGAAAGTTGGAATGTAAGGACGAGGAGTTGGAAGTTAGCGGCTGTGGCCTATAGTTAGGGACCAACCCCGGCATTTGCCTGGAAGGAAGATGGGAAACCACAGAAGACCATCTTCAAGGTTGCCGGCGGAGGGATTCGAACCTCCTCGCCTCCCGGATGTGAGCGACTGCCAGCAGTCTTGCCGTAACGACCACGGCTAACTCACCCGGTTCTACCAACTGTGAAATGGATTTACTAAGTTAGAAAGCTTCATTTAAGTGTACACAATAACTCATCAAAGTGTCATCGCAATCGATGAATAGTATATGGACGCATACGGGATTTTGTTGGAACGCTTCGCACGTCGTCACTCATTTGTTACATCTACTCGTGCGCTACCAATATTGTAAAATGGATTTACCAAGTTGAACACCTTCCCTGGCGTGTACACAACAACTCATCAATGTTTCATCGGAATCGGATGAATGACATATGAACGCATACGGGATTTTCTTTAAACGATTCGCATGCCATCACTCATTTGTTGAATCTACTCATGCGCTACTTATTAAAAACTGGATTTACTAAGCCAGAAACCTTTCCTGGAGTGTACACAACAATTCACCAAAGTTTCATCGCAATCGGATAAATGGTATATGGACACCTACAGGACTTTGTTGAAACGCTTCTCGCGCCATCGCACATTTGTTGAATCTGCTCGTGCGCTACCTATTTTAAAATGAATTTACTAAGCCAGAAACCTTAACGGAAGTGTGCACAACAATTCGCCAAAGTTTCATCGCAATCTGATAAATGGTATATGGACGCATACGGTACTTTGTTGAAATGATTCGCGTGCCGTCACTCTTTTGTTGAATCTACTCGTGCGCTACCTATTGTAAAATGGATTTATTAAGCCAGAAACCTTCCGTATGGTGTACTCAACATCTCACCCACGTTTCATCGTAGTCGGACGAATGGTATTTGAACGCATACGGGACTTTATTGAAACGCTTCGCGCGTCGTCGCTCATTTGTTGAATGTACTCGTGCGCAACCTCTTGTGAAATGGATTTACTAAGTTAGAAACCCTCACGTAAGTGTACACAATATCTCACCATAATGTCATGTCATTGCAATCGGATGAATGGTATATGAACGCATACGGGACTTAGTTTAAACGTTCGCGCGTCGTCGCTCATTTGTTGAATCTACTCGTGCGCTACCTATGGCAAAATGGATTTACTAATCCAGATACCTCCCCCTGGAGTGTACACAACATCTCACCCAAGTTTCATCGCGATCGGACGAATGGTTTTTGAACGCATACTGGACCTTTTTGAAACGCTTCGCACGTCGTCGCTCATTTGTTTAATCTACTCGTGCGCAACATTCTGTGAAATGGATTTACTAAGTTAGAAACCTTTAGGTAAGTGTACACAACAACTCATCAAAGTTTCATCTCAATCGATGAATGGTATATAAACTTATACGGGATTTTGTTGAAACGCTTCGCGCGGCGTTGCTCATTTGTTGAACCTACTCGTGCGCTACCTATTTTAAAATGAATTTACTAAGCCAGAATCCTTCCCTGGAGTGCACACAACATCTCAGCCAAGTTTCATCGCTATCGGACGAATGGTATTTGAACGCATACGGGACCTTCTTGAAACGCTTCGTGCGTCGTCGCTCATTTGTTGAATCTAGTCGTGCGCTATCTATTGTATAATAATTTACTAAGCCAAACACCTTCCCTGGAGTACACTCAACATCTCTCCCAAGTTTCATCGCAATGGGATGAACGGTATATGAACGCATACGTGACTTTGAAACGCTCCAACGTGCAGAGACAAACAGTAGAATTCGACATCACTGCCACCTTTGGTATAAAACACATCTTTCCGCTACGGGAGGAGAGTATGTTATGGCGGTAGTTGCACAGGTTGCGACCAGGTGGCTCTAACGTGCAGAGACAAACCGTCCAAAGGCATCAGCTTTCACCACGGCCAAGGCTAGTGGTTTCCATGACGACTGTTTTTGACTGTATATTGTGGTTCTAAAATTGTGTGTAAATTGTGGTTCTAAAATTGTGTTCATTCCACCTACCGGGTCAGATTGTGAATCTAAACCATACATGGACCCACCCTAATGTACATACCAAATTTCATCAAAATCGGTCCAGTCGTTTAGGAGGAGTTCAGTGACATACACACGTGTCGAAGAATCTCTATATATAAGAATGAACGTTTGTCTGTTTTTTCTGAATTTCTACGGAAATTTGCGTTATTTACGCGTTTTAGACTGTTTTATGACGGATGCGCGCGAAAATAATTTTTTTGTCTGTCTGTCTGTCTGTTTGTTTTTCTGTCTGTGGACAATTTTTGTGTCCTTATAACTCGAGAACGGCTGAGTGGATCAACGTAAAATTTGGTACAGATATCCTTCAGAGGCACGACACCATTCATTGATGTAACTCTTCTCTGTACCTCTCATAAAAGGGGGCCTACCCCCTTAAAATACTTGCTGAAATAGGCGTAGAAGGGCGAGACAAAGCTCATTTTCAGCCCCTCAATGTGACAAACGAAACTAGGGCCCCCGAAAACCACATTTTAAGGCCCTAAAACCAACAGTTTTTGAGATAATCCCAGAAAATTAATTTCATTTAATACAATAATGAAAGGAAGCTAGCCGGTAACCATGGCAACAGAAATTCACAGGTCCATCTATTGCTGTAATATAAGACGCAATACAATTCCATTTATTACATTACTGAGATAGTTTGCAAACGGCTAGAAGGTTATAACGGAACCAAACTAAGCTGTAAAATCCATCAATACATATAATGCGCTTCAGGGGGTCAGTGGGTACTCTAGAATGTTTTCACGCGATTTACACGTGCTGGTGTGCTACGGAAGGTCAATTACATCCCTATCCCTATATTGTTATATTATTATTATTATTATTATTATTATTATTATTTTTATTACTCTACGGATAGGAAGACCCCAGAGGACTGGAAAAAGGGAATAATTGTCCCGATCTTCAAGAAAGGTAGTAAAACAGAATGCAGAAACTATCGGGGAATAAAACTGATGAGTCATTGTGCAAAGATATTTCCCTCCGATGAGGGAAGAACAACATGGCTTCAGAGCAGGAAGGTCCACAGTGGATTTGATTTTTGCTGTAAGGCAGTTACTAGAACAGCACTGTGAGTATGGAACAGATCTACTGATGGCCTTCCTGGGCATTGAGAAAGCATATGACAGTGTATGCAGAAACAAAGTATGGAAGTCCCTGGAGGATAGAGGAGTAGAAAAATGGACTATAAGGAGGATAAAGGAGATGTACAAGGGAAGCGTGAGCTGTGTGAAAGTGGGAGGAGAGAGATCGGACTGGGTGGAACAGAGAAACGGCCTGAAACAAGGAAGTGCACTGGCACCGTTACTTTTCATTGTGGTGATGGATGACATAATGACCCGAGTGGCACAAGTAATTGGGGAAGGAAAGATGAAAGCAATGGTTTTAGCGGATGATTTGATGATTTGGGGAAACAAGGAGGAGGAGGTACAGGAACAGTTGGACGTGTGGGAATAATACAAGGATATGGGATGAAATTTAGCATAAATAAGAGTGAGATGGTGATCACAACAAGGAAGAAGGAAAGAACCACAACGGGAATAACAATTGGTGGGGAACAGCTGAAGAAAGTGGAAAGTTTCAAGTATCTGGGAAGCCTGACACAAGATAATGGAAGAAACTATAGAGAAAAAATGAGCGGGGGAGACAGGCAGAAGCATTCCGGAGGAATGTGAGAAGCATGTTATGGAGCAAGGATGTCCCTCAGAACAGAAAAAAGATCATATATCGGACGTACTATGCCCCTATCATGACGTATGCCTCAGTGACCTGGGCTATGGAAGGAAGGGAGAAGAGCAAAATACAGGCCAGTGAGATGAGGTTCTTGAGAAGCAGTATTGGAGCTACAAAGATGGACAGAATAAGAAATGAGAGGACCAGAGAATTAATAAAGGAGGAACCATTACGGGATGGTATAGAGAAATCTAGACTTAGATGGCATGGACATGTAAAACGAATGGAGGATAAGAGGATACCCAGGAGGATACACGAGTCGAAGTGGGAAGGAAAGAGACCGAGAGGAAGACCGAGAGACACGTTGCTGAAAGGGATGGAAGAAAGCGAGAAGAAGAGAGGAGAAGACTGGACAGGGGTGGAAGCTGAGAGATGGTGGGAAGACAGAAGACGTTGGAGTGGCCTGTGTCCCAAACCGACCCGGCCAACGGCTGGAAACTGTGCACGAGGATGACGATGATGATACTACGGCCTACAAAGACGAGACAAAGCTCATTTTCAGCCCCTTGGTGTCAGAAAAAAACCTCGGGGCCCCTAAACAGTCGTAAAGGGTCCCCGAAAACTACATTTTAATGCTCTAAAACCAAGGGTTTCTCAGATATTCCTAGAAAACTAATTTCATTTAATAAACTAATGTAGGAATGCAAGCCAGTAACCATGACAACAGTGTCTCAAAAAGGTACATCCAACTTTCCATCTATTTCTGCAAGAAGTAATGCCACTCCATTTATTAAATTTCTGTGAAAGTTTGCAAATGGCTATAAGGTTATCACGGAACCAACAAAAACTGTAAAATTCATCAATGCGCTTAAGGGACTCAAGAGGTAACCTCGATATTTTCACAAGACTTAAACGTGCGATGTGTCGTACAGAAGGTCTATCTATATATTTAAAACACTAAGCTGTTTTTTGTACACACGAGATTGTGAAAACGACTTAACCGATTGGCTTCGTAAGACATTCTAACGAAAGCTCTTGGCATGCAGATTTGCAGAGTTTCTTTAAAAGGAAAATATATGTTACGGTATATTTTTAAATGATTAAGGAAATATGTAATATTTGTCACTCCCGCGCATGCGCACAATGGCCTTTCTCAACAAGGAAAATGGCGATTCCGGTCGCGTCTAACTGAGATCTTTGTTCATGAGAATTTAAAAGGATCTCCAATAATGTTAGTTATGTTATTACAATGTGCATTGAAATAGAATTATATTAAATAAACCACGAATTGAAAGACATAAACTGCAGGTTGAGTGTGTATACTGGTTAGATAGCTTAATACTGGAGTGAAACATAGTTGTCTGGATGGCTAAGGGGATAAGGTTACTGGCCTGAAATTTGTATTATGCATGATCGAGAGGGTTCGATTCCCACCTCGGATATGTTTTTTTATTTTCATTTTCTTCCTTCCTACGATTGGTATTGCATTGTAGAAAGCTCTTGGCATGCAGATTTGCAGAGTTTCTTTAAAAGGAAAATATTGAGACTCTCGCGCATGCGCACAATGGCCTTTCTCAACAAGGAAAATGGCGATTCCGGTCGCGTCTAACTGAGATCTTTGTTTATGAGAATTAAAAAGGGTCTCCAATAATGTTAGTTATGTTTTTACAATATGCATTGAAATAGAATTATATTAAATAAACCACGAATTGAAGGACATAAAGTGCAGGTTGAGTGTGTATACTGGTTAGATAACTTAATACTGCAGTGTCACATAGTTGTCTGGTTGGCCAAGGGGATAAGGTTACTGGCCAGAAATTTGTATTATGCATGATCGAGAGGGTTCGATCCCACTTCGGATATGTTTTTTTATTTTCGTTTTCTTCCTTCCTACGATTGGTATTGCATTGTAGAAACATATTTCACTTTTATCATTCCCGTCAAGTAACGAATTCTCTGTTCCCATCGAGAGGGTTCGATTCCCACCTCGGTTATGTTTTTTTTATTTTCGTTTTCTTCCTTCCTACGATTGGTATTACATTGTAGAAACATATTTCACTTTTATCATTCCCGTAAAGTAACGAATTCTCTGTTGCCATCCTTTGCATGGTCGAGAGGGTTCGATTCCCACCTCGGATACGTTTATTTATTTTCATTTTCTTCCTTCCTACGATTGGTATTACATTGTAGAGATATATTTCACTTTTTCATTCCCGTAAAGTAACGAATTCTCTGTTGCCATCCTTTGCATGGTCGAGAGGGTTCGATTCCCACCTCGGATATGTTTTTTTTTTGTTTTCTTCCTTCCTACGATTGGTATTAGAGTGTAGAAACATATTTCACTTTTATCATTCCTGTAAAGTAACGAATTCTCTGTTGCCATATATATTTAAAACACTAATGTATTTTTTGTACACACGAGATTTTGAAAACGACTTAACCGATTGGCTTCGTATGGCATTCTAACGAAAGCTCTTGGCATGCAGATTTGCAGTGTGTCTTTAAAAGGAAAATATATGTTACGGTATATTTTTATATGTTTAAAGAAAAAGGTAATATATGTGGCAATTGCGCGTTGCCACAATTGCGTTTCTTCATGAGAGAAATGGCGGATAAAAGATCCACCGTATCGTAGTGTGATCTTTGTTTATGAGAATTGAAAAGGGAAATATCGCTTATGTTGTATCCCGATATATACTGGAATAGAATCATGAAATAAGGGAAATATTGATGAACTGTAACTGGCAGTTGAGTGCGTTTGTTGTTTACGTCACTTAATATTGCACTCTAATTTCGTTGTCTGGGTGGCTCAGCGGCTAACATTGTGGACAACGAAATTGATTATGCATCGTCGAAGGAGTTTGATTCCCACCTCAGACATGTAATTCTATTTCCCAATTATTCTATCTTGCAATTGGTATTACATTGTCTAAACATATGTTACGTTTATTATTCCCGTAAGGTAAGAAATTCTCCATGATTTACGTTGCCAGATACTTTTAAATTGAAAATGAAAATCGGCACAATCGCTTCGCCTTGAGAGAAAATTGTCGAACATAATTCATTTGATGGACTCAGACATCGTGGTCACTCAGCCCTGTCTACTTTGGTGTGTGAGTGTAAACCTTTCTCTGATAACCTGTGTTAATGTGATGGCTGTATTGATGTGTGCATTTGTAATTAGTATGGGGAATAGGGAGTTGAGAATCATGAAATAAGGGAAATATTGATGAACTGTAACTGGCAGTTAAGTGCGTTTGTTGTTTACGTCTCTTAATATTGCACTCTAATTTCGTTGTCTGGGTGGCTCAGCGGCTAACATTGTGGACAACGAAATTGATTATGCATCGTCGAAGGAGTTTGATTCCCACCTCAGACATGTAATTCTATTTCCCAATTATTCTATCTTGCAATTGGTATTACATTGTCTAAACATATGTTAGGCTACGTTTATTATTCCCGTAAGGTAAGGAATTCTCCATGATTTACGTTCCCAGATACTTTTAAATTATTAAATAAATATCGGCACAATCGCTTCGCCTTGAGAGAAAATTGTCGAACATAATTCATTTGATGGACTCAGACATCGTGGTCACTCTGCCCCGTCTACTTTGGTGTGTGAGTGTAAACCTTTCTCTGATAACCTGTGTTAATGTGATGGCTGTATTGATGTGTGCATTTGTAATTAGTATGGGGAATGGAGAGTTGACGACTGAGGCTTTAAGTTAGGAACTATCCCGGTATTTGCCTGGAGTGGAAGTGGGAAACCACGGAAAACCACATCCAAGGTTGTTGAGATGGGAATCAAATTTTGCTCTTCTTAGGTTTGCCTCAAGAGTGCGCCCCGTTCCAGCCCTCAGACCAGAATTAAATTTCTTGGCAGAGCAGGGATCGAACCTGGAATCTGGGGCGATAGCTCGGAATGTAGCCTTAAGACTGGGCTTCCCTGTGTTAATACGATCTTTGAAAAACACTGAACATATAATTCTAAAACTCCCTCCATTACGGTGGCTGGCGAAGTGAGTCCATGCTCATTCCAGTAGTGGCGAAGTGATTCTATGCTCCCTTGCATAATTTACTGTCATGGAAATGCAAAGTATTGTACCTTCAACAGGTGATGGAAATTGATTATTTAGAGCAGTTTCATTCTGTTTATTTCAAAATGAAGTTCGTCATCCTGAGTTGCGTTTGCAAGCAAATTGCAAAAATTGCAAGGATTTTATTATTGGCGATCAGTCTCATCGCATTCTCATCAGCAACCAACTTGAGAATGGAAGTCTCTGAACTTAGTTGTATAAGTGAATATTGTTGTTTATTGATTATTTTTTTAGAGTACATAACAATGAGTCTAACCACGCAGTTGATTTTGGCAATGGAAGTAAGTTATTATTTGCTATTTAATATTTGGCAGCTGCGTTGATGCAGGCCACTATAGTGTTATTTAATAAGCTATGACGTTAATTTGGGGAGAAATGCTGCTATAAATAAACCCATTTTACGAAATAGAACATTAGCCGCAAACAAGTGGGAAATCGGAGAAAAATACGAAGCCAATTTTAAACTCCAATATGAATACGGCATTTCAGATACAATTCCAGATACTATACCGTTACAGTGTAGGGTCCTTGACGAACAAATTTAAACATTGTTCTGCACTGTATTTCTCTTGAGAGAAATCTTCACTTGGTTACTTTGAGCTTTGCTGTTGTAATGTAAAATTAATCTGACTAAATATAAAACATTTGACATGCTGCAACAATTATTTTTCACTGGAGATGATATCTCAAGGAATTTCAGAGAGACTAATCGGCAGTACAATGCTATGTCCTTCGTTTCATTTGGTGCCAATGTTACTGTGCCACACCCATACGGTCCACATTGTTTTAAGATGTATGGAGGTGCACATCATCGCATTTCTTCGTTATATTCCAAAATTATATGTGACGGTTTGCGGCCAGTTTTATTAGACTCCTCAGAGTTCTTGAATTCCTTGGAACTAAATGACTTGCCTCCATATATTCCAAACGCTTGAACCGTTATGCTGCTTAGAAATCTGAACGTTTCCCAAGGGCTCTTAAATGCAACCATATTGCTTGGATTTGGAAATAATAAATGCAGTTAAAATTAGGCAGAGAGGTTGAATCCTTCTACTTGATTTAACAGCATCCGATAAAACACTATCATTTTGTTTTAAGAGGCAATATTTTCCAATTTATTTGGCATACTCTGTCACAATCAATGAAGCTCAAGGGAAAACTCTGGAACGTATAGGTCTCAATTTGCCTCATCAATTTTTCAGTCATGGCCAGCAGTATTTTGCAATGTTGAGAGTGCAATCTTTTGACGCCCTTATAGTTTCAATAGAGCCAAAAAATCATCGTACAAAGAATATACAGTAGGCCTACATAAGAAAATTCTTCAGTAAATATTTTTCTATTGACCGTCATTTTTGACGGGTTTCAACTAGTTATATCTTAAAACAGCAACATTATTTTCAAAAATTCCTGAATTGAAATAGTTTATTTTTTATTTTATTTTTTTGCTTTTAGGAATTTGGGCCATTGGAGGCTAAAAATCCTGAATTTTCATGCACCACAAGCCTTTATATTTTATTAAAGGGGTTTTCCTCTGGATGCGCACTTGACACAACAGTGAGGGTCAGTTTTTATGTGACGTGAATTGCATTTCGTCTACGAGGTTTTCAATTTTATTTTCACGTCAGGAAGTACACGTTAGGTAAATTAGTTTCAGAGCATATTTCAACTAATCATTCATCTTTGTCGACAAACAGGTTCCAAGCCCCTAACCATTGCAACAGTAGCTCAATTGATTACGTCTGGTTATTAATACCGACGACCGTTCGAAGAATGGTTACTTCTGCTAGTTATATATATAAAGATGAATGTACGTTTGTTCGTCTTTTATGCGTTCATAGACCATTCATCCGATTGCGATAACATTTTGGCGAGTTGTTGTAAACACTTCCGGGGTGGTTATGGGCATAGTTAAACCAATTTAAAATAGAGAGCGCGTGAATAGTTTAAACAAATGTGTGTTGGCAATGCGTTCATATAGCCTATAATTCATCTGATTGCGACCAATTTTTGGTGGGTTGTTTAGCACACTTCCGGGATGGTTATAGGCATAGTTAATCCAATTTACATTAGTTAGCGCGCGAGTAGTTAAAACAAATGAATGTTGGCTATGCGTTCATATACAATTCATCCGATTGCGATCAAATTTTGGTGAGTTGTTGTGCACACTTCCGGGAAAGTTATAGGCATAGTAAATCCAATTTACAATAGATGGCGTGCGAGTACCTTCAACAAAATGGCGTGCGGTTCGTTTCAACAAATACCACATGCGTTAATATACCATTCATCCCATTGCGATTGAACTTGGGTGAGATGTTGTGTACACTCCAGGGAAGGTTTCTGGCTTCGTAAATCCATTTTACAATAGGTAGCGCAACGAGTAGATTCAACAAATGAGTGACGACGCGTGAAACGTTTCAACAAAGTCCCGTGTGCGTTCATATACCATTCGTCCGAGAGCAATGAAACTTGGGTGAGATGTTGTGTATACATCAGGGAAGGTTTCTGGCTTCGTAAATCCATTTTACAATAGGTAGCGCAACGAGCAGATTCAACAAATGAGCGACGACGCGTGAAACGTTTCAACAAAGTCCCGTATGCGATCATATACCATTCGTCCGATAGTGATAAAACTTGGGTGAGATGTTGTGTATACTTCAAGGAAGGTCCCTGACTTAGTAAATCCATTTTACATTAGGTGGCGAACGAGTAGATTCAACAAATGAGCGACGACGTGCGAAGCGATTCAACCAAGTACCGTATGCGTTCATATACAATTCGTCCGAGAGCAATGAAACTTGGGTGAGATGTTGTGTATACATCAGGGAAGGTTTCTGGCTTAGATCATCCACTTTTCAATAGGTAGCGCACGAGTAGATTCAACAAATGTACAACAACACGCGAAGCGTTTCAACAAAGTCCCATATGCGTCCATATACCAATCGTGCAAAAGCGATGAAACTTGGGTGAGTTTCTGTGTACACTCCAGGGAAGGTTTTTGACTTACTACATGCATTTTACAATATGTAGCGCACGAGTTTATTCAACAAATGAGCGACGGCACGTGGATCGTTTCAACCAAGTACCGTATGAGTTCATATACCATTCATCCGATTGCGATGAAATTTGGTGAATTGTTATGTGCACTCCAGGAAAGTTTTCTGGCTTAGTAAATCCATTTTACAATAGGTAGCGCACGAGTAGATTCAACAAATGAGCGACAACGCGCGAAGCGTTTCAACAAAGTCCCGTGTGCATTCATATACTATTCATTCGATTGCAATGAAACTTTGGTGAATTGTTGTGTACTTCCCAGGGAAGGTGTCTGGCTTAGTACATGGATTTTACGACTGGTAGCGCACGAGTAGATTCAATAAATGAACGACGGCACGCGTATCATTTCAAAAGAGTCCCATATGCTTTCATGTACCATTCATGCGATTGCGATGAGACTTTGGTGAATCGTTGAGTACACTAGAGGAAAAGGTTAAGGCTTAGTAAATCTATTTTACAATAGGTAGCGTACGAGTAGATTCAACAAATGAGTGATGGCATGCGTATCGTTAAAACAAAATCCCGTATGCGATCATATGCCATTCATCTGATTGCGATAAAACTTTAATGAGTTGTTGTGTGCACGCCTGGGAAGGTTTTCGACTTAATAAAACCATTTTACAATAGGTAGTGCACGAGTAGATGCAACAAATGTGTGACGACGCGCGATGCGTTTCAACAAAATCCCGTATGCGTTCATATACCATTCAACGATTGCGATGAAATTTTGTTGAGTTGTTGTGTACACTTACGTGAAGGTTTCTATCTTAGTAAATCCATTTCACAGTAGGTAGCGCAAGAGTAAATGTTAAAAATGAATGAGCGCGCACGAATCGTTTAAACAAAATTCCGTATGCGTTCATATCCCATTCATCCGATTGCGATGAAACTTTGGTGATTTGTTGAGCACGCTCCCACGAATGTTTCTAATTTATTTAATCCATTTACGATAGTTGAGAGGCTGTTAACGGAAATTGAAAAAAGATTGTTTCCAATAGGACTTCAAGAAACAAAATTACAACGCCAACACTTTCTTTGATTGGCATTGCAACGCACGCCGGGTTCAGCTTGTAATATATAAAAACACCCATCACGCTCTATAATTAAAAAGATAAAACGTAACTACCACGCAACACAAGGTCAGTGACCTATATCATATTTGCCGAAAACTACACAAAAAATATAAAAGTGATTTTGGAATGTTAATTCGAATATAATTCTATAATTTCAAAATAGTATTTACTAAAAACCTAGAAAATTAATTTTAAAAATCTTCTTTTCTATGTCAAACACCCTGATCAGGATAATTATTTCCATTCTAGCTGAAATATATTTACTCAAGTGACCATAACCAATATTAACATTGTATTCCAGTTATATACCAACGTTTACAAATCTCTTAACTTCAATAAAAGCACCTTCTTCTGTAAAACAATGAATTTCTATCACTCAACACAACTGAACTGTCGAGCACGTGCACTGTGGAGACCACTGGGATATATGCTTCCCACCTTTGGTTTCTGATGACAGTATACATCAAATTAATGGGTCTTCAATATTTCTCTGCATCTAGCTTGTGGATGCATGTGGAACTGCTTGAAATGAAAGGGGTGGGAAGATTCTCTCCCTAACACCGTTCTATAAATTCATGGTGGGAAGATAGTATCCCAAGGACCCCTAACGGGACCATAATCCTCTTTCTTGTTGGCGCCATAGTGACTCACACTAAACTGACAAGTCATGGACACCAAGCGTTAGCCCATATCCTTTGTCGTATGTAGTTCACTAAATCGATCACCATACGAGCGCTATTGGTGACCCATACATGGTCATATCAAAATCGAAATATCTTATTTTGTTTTGACTGACAAGTCACACACACCAACAGTTTGACCACATCCTTTGTGGCCTGAATCTATCACTACAAGCTGTAGTGTCGACCCATACATTCTCAAATCAAGATCGAAATACCAACTTCTCTTTAAAAAAAATCAAAAATCTGCTTGCCACAAATCGAAGACAAGGAATCAGAGAATAGATTAAAACAATCAAACTTTATTTCCATTTGAATCTGTAGACCAAGTTCCATTTTAAAGACAAGCGTTTTTAGCATTTTTTTGCAAAAATCATTCAAGCCGAAAGTAATTTTCAAAGTTTTGAAATCTGATAGAGCAATTCAAGAAACGCATTTTGACACTTTTCCGGGTCTTGTAGCTTTTCAACTTTCGGCTCAATATTGTCAAAATAGCTTAACTTTACGTTTTTGCTAAACTGGACCCTGAGTGATCTTTGTGCCATTTAGAAAATGCTTTTAATATTAGAATCCCTTTGAGCATTCCATGCACAACGTTCTGTTTCCTGACCTTTCCGATTCCAAAAAACTCTTCATTTTATGACTTCTAGCTTTGAGAACAATTACTTCCTCTGTTTGTTCGTTTGCAGCTACAGAGATGTGACAATTATTAGGCTCAAAAAACAATTTATGTTCGACCCTGTTTATTATATGTCAGAAAACTGTATCATAATGATGGTCATTATAACACTATTTTTAGCCTATTTGCAATTTTGAACAAATAGGCTTATGTGATCACCTTTTGTCCGGGTGTGTGTGCGCGCGTGTGTGTGTGTGTGAGTGTGTGTGAGGAGTGTGTGTGTGTGCCGCCCCCCCCCCCCGCTAATAAAATCTAAACGACTGGAGCGATTGCAATGAAACTCGGTAAGTTCATAGCACTATTCCGGGTGACCCCGACCGCGTACCCTTCAAATTTTGTTACGTCTCACCAATTCAATATGGCGGCGGCATTCTATATCTCTGAAACTAATAGCGGTATTACCCTGAAAATGTGTACGGAGATAAAGGGCACTACTGGAAGTTCATCTATAAGAATTTCAAAAACCGGTTAACTACAAAACGAACATGGCGGCCAAGCGAATTTGAAAATTTAAATAGACCTTTCTCACGATTTAATGTTCCAAACGCAATGAAACTTGGTACAGGAAATGTTTATACACATTGTAATGCACTAGTATCTAATTTAGGTCAAATGTTTACATAACCTCAAGATGGCGGCTATGCGAATTTTAACATTAAGTTTTTATTTCTTGTGTCGTAATCATGCGATCGAAGTGAAAGTTTGAATAATGAACCTACGCAATAATTTTCCTTTAATGGTACATGATTCTATGACCTATACATTTAACAATCCAACATGGCGACCATCCGAAATATTTAGACGGCTCTGAATATCTACGTATGTATTATAGCAATCAAACTGAATATTTTTATGTTCATAGGGGCTATGAACATAAGTTCACCTATAGGACTTTCAATAACCTGGTGATCACAAATCCAACATGGCGGCGACGCGAATTATAAATATTCACATGGACGTTTCTCTAAATTTAACCATCCGAGTTCAGTGAAATTTTGTACAGCAAATCCTTATACGACTGTTAATCCACTGGCATCTATTTTTTTAATTGTTTCCATAACGACAAGATGGCAGCTGTGCGAAATTTTAAAATCTCGTTTTTACTTCTTGTGTCCTAATCATGCGATTGAAGTTTGCATACTACACGTACACAATAATCTTCATGTAACAGTACATAACTCTAAGACCTACATACTTAAAAATCCAACATGGCGACCATCTGCAATATTTGGTCGGTTCTCAATATCTACGAATTTATTACAGCAATCAAACTGAAATTCTGTATGTCGATAGAGGAAATTAACATAAGTATATATGAAAATAGGCTGTGGGATGAACCCTCTAAGTCAGTTGGCAGGGTCCACGAATCTTTGATTACTAGAGTGTTTCACCAGTAATATAGATTTTTCATCTCTCTCCTCTAAATTCTATCGAAAACTGGAATGAAGTAGTCCAAACGAAGCATGAGACAATCTTCAATAAAACTATTGTTTACCTATTTGATAACATTTCAGTGACTTGCAAACCATTGTACTGCATTAAGTCATGAAAAGTCTAAATGAAATTTTGGAAAACTGTCATTGAGTCTAATTTGCACACATATTTATTTCTTGCCGGATGTGAGGTGAAGTTAAGCCGATAATTTTCTATAATTTTTGGACTAGTGTTGTTGTCTTCAGTTGACTAAATACAATTTTTCTCCTTGTCGTTTACTGTAACGTCAACTTCCTTGGCGTCTGCGGAGACATTCCAGATTGGTGTTGCGTATTTTGAGACCGAAATACTCAGTGATATTCTTAAGGCGAGTCATACACCACACATAGCCATAAAATGATGTGAAAAATATGCGGACTTTCTAGTTTCTTCTGCAGTAATGTCAAATATTGTTTGAAAAAAATGAAAGAAGACTTATGAGATCAGTGTGTGTGTGTATGAGTCTTCAGTATTTTCACTGGTTTGATGCAGTCCTCCATGCCACTCTGTCCTGAGCTAATCGTATCATCTCTATCACACCCTACATCTGAGGCAATCTGTTTAGCATAATCTAACCATGGTCTACCCCTACAATTCTTGTCCTCGACCCTTCCTTCCGTAACTATTATTCCTGGGTGTCTTTGTAATTGTCCTACCAACCTATCTCTTAATTAGCAGTCTCCACAAGCATCTATTCTCTCTCAATCGTCTTAATACCTCTTGATTTGCAACCTTATTTACCTATCTGATATTCATCATTCTCCTGTAACACCATTTTTCAAAACGCTTCAATTCTCCTCTTTTCTGCTGCTCCAACAGTCCAAGTTTCACTTCCATAGAGTGCCACGCTCCAGATAAAGGCTTTCAAAATTGACTTTATGATATCCAAATCTATATTTGATTACAGATTCCTTTTCTGTAGAAGTGTTTTTTTTGCCTGTGCTAACTACTTTTTATATCCTCTTTGCTCCGTCCATCACTGATTATTTTGCTTTCTAAGTAACAGAAGTTTCCTACTTCCTTTAGCTTTTTACCTGCCAATTCGTCGTCGATATGGGTTTCTGATTTATTTCGGCTGCATTCCAATATTTTTGTTTTTCGTTTATTAATTTTCATAATGAATTCTTTCCTCAAGACGGAGTCCATACCATTTAAAACTTATTCAAATCCTCTGGTGTGTCGGCTAAGATGACGATGTCATCAGTAAATCTCAGAGTTCAAAATTATTTTTCCTACATTGAGGAGATCTACACGTGCGAAATATTCGTATGTCTGTCCTCACCTTTATCAATTCAAGCATGACGAAACCGATTTTAACCAAATTTTCTACTAGCAAAGTACACCTCAATATCATGTTTTATATCAGCACCAACTTAACCAAAAAAAAGGCCATCCAAATGTACAAAGCTTAAATCAAATTCCGACTAAACTAACCATCCGGTCTCTACCACACTTTTGGCTGGCTGAGTGGCTCAGCGGTAATGTTCTTGCCTGCTGTGTCCAAGGTTGTAGGATCGATTCCTGGCGCAATCAGCTGGCATTTGAGGGTACGCAAATGCGACGTAGACGTGTCTGTAGATTGACTGGTTTTCCGTGACTTCACACCTATACTCCAGGCTAATGCTGCGATGGTTCCTACCTTAAAGCCACGGCTTCCCAATCCTCATCTGAATTACAATTACACACACTAGTACAGCCATCACACTAACACAGTTTATCAGACAAAATTCACACACTAGTACACGGGGATACATGTCCACCATGTCACAAAGTGCCTAAATCAATTAACAACAACATTTGTAATTGATTTATTCACTAATAATGGTGTACGGCCTCATTGCATTGTGTCTAGCATTCTTGGTTGTCACCGTGGAAACCTGGGTTCGATTTGAGGTTCTGCCAAGAACTTTAATTCTGGTCTGAGGACTTATGTTTCTTATTTTTATAATTCTTTAAATTTTTAAATTCATAAAATGAATTAAATTAAATAAAACAGGGGGAGGAGACAAAATAACTTTTTATAAAACCAATAAATCCTACTCTTCAAGTAAATATTATTATTAATAATCCAGTTTACTGTCCCTA
Source organism: Meconema thalassinum (assembly GCA_946902985.2). Classification (NCBI taxonomy): domain Eukaryota; kingdom Metazoa; phylum Arthropoda; class Insecta; order Orthoptera; family Tettigoniidae; genus Meconema; species Meconema thalassinum. Next base: position 93,346,636 of record OX336394.1, read on the forward strand.
CATTTTTAATAAGTGTATATGTTAAGACTACGTCTGCTTCTTACCCAAATCCTATCTTAATTAGGCTAAAAATACCCTAGTACAGACATCAGAGTAATACAGGTTATTAAACAAATTCTTCACACACTCAAGTACACGGGGATGTGGCAAAGTCCGTAAAAAAGAATCAATCTCTAATGGTCGAACGAGGTTTTGATGAAATCTTGACGATCGAAAGTACTAGAAAAGAAACTTACTTCCGTTATCGACTGAGGGCACTATTTCCTTCCTTGTGTGACCGGGAAATGTGGGAAGACAGACAGAGAGTGACATCAGGGATTAATATCGAGTCACTGCTCTACATTTATTAAAATGGTCTTTCATCTTGTGCGGTTTCCTTTCTTCCATTTCACCACTTCTCAGCCTCCTGACGCTTCATTCCCAGGGCAAAGAATTTGCAAGTGAAGCAATCAAACCACTCTGTGACACTTGGTATCCTAATTTACTGCCAACTTATCTCCATTTAATTGCTACCTTTGTCTCTGCAGTTTGAAGAAGGCGAGTTCTACGTCAGTCTTAAAGTCTTGTTTGAAGATTTTAACCAAGTTTGAAGTAGAGTTTGTGTAGAAAAGAGAGTTCACTTTAACTCGGTATAGAAAGCTTTGAAGCCATGCCAGTGTTGGCCAAATTAGCAATTAATTGACAGCTTAAACTCAGTACCAAGAACTAATTAACCTCTATATGACATAAACTCGTCCGTGTTTATCTATGACTCAGGATTGATCTGTATTTATTTAGTTCTTATTGTAGCATATTATTATTTTATTATTATTATTATTATTAGATTATTATTATTGTTACTTCTTCTTTAATCGATGTTTGCCATCTTTGGACCGAGTAAAATAACCCATTGCATTCACTGTCTCGTATTTCCTTTATCCTTTCTTGCCTTCCAGTGGTTCTTCATTACATCACTTTGTCTCCTTCTTCTCTCTTCTGTCCAGATGTTAACCCGCTTCTTATTTTCCTTCTCCTGGAAACCCTTGAAATTTTTGATCATATTTCTGAAAAGTGGTTTGTCCTGAATAATATATATTTTAACCTCCACCTCTTCCATATCTCTTTTTATACTTTGCACCCATTGTTTACCATTCTTGCATTTGTATACATGACTGAAAATTTGTTTTGTGAGTTTGGTGTTATTCATCCGCATTAAGTGTCCAAAGAAATTAACCCTCCTTTTCCTGATCGTATTGTATATTTTTTCAATTTCTTTATTTTTGTAGGGGTCGTATTTTTTTTCTGTAGGCCTATCTGAACTCTCCACTTTCTGTTTTTAATGGTCCCAATATTTTTCTAAGTATCCTACTTTCCTTTTTCACTATCTCATCTATTTCGTCTTTTTAATGATAAAATACATTACTATTATCCTTTTTTTAGAGCCTCCGTGGCTTAGGCGGCAGCACGCCGGCCTCTCACCGCTGGGTCCGTGGTTCAAATCCCGGTCACTCCATGTGAGATCTGTGCTGGACAAAACGGAGGCAGACAGCTTTTTCTCCGGGTACTCCGGTTTTCCCTGTCAAAATTTCATTCCAGCAACACTTTCCACTATCATTTCATTTCATCTGTCATTCATTTAATTATTGCCCCAGAGGAGTGCGTCAGGCCTCGGCAGCCGGCACAGTTCATATCCTCGCCGCTAGATGGGGGCTTCATTCATTCCATTCTTGACCCGGTCGGAGACTGGAAGCAGGCTGTGGATTTTCATTTACTACACACATCAAAAAAAGTTTTGCATCACCTCGGTTCCCAGATCTCCGGCATATAGACGTTGACTGTGTATATTGTATCCAAGATACAGTCCCTTTGACTGTTCATAGATGTCACTAAAACTGCTCAAAGATGTAAACAACCATGCATGAGCAGGGCCTATTAGACGGAGGGGGTACGACAGCCGATCAGTTCCAGTCATTCCACCAGGACGAAGGTACGCTGCTCATGTTGTCTGTAGTTCTACCATGCCTAGAAGGTCCATACCGCAGTTCGATCGCGTCCGCATTGTTACTTTGTGTCAAGAAGGGCTCTCAACAAGGGAAGTTTCCAGGCGTCTCAGAGTGAACCAAAGCGATGTTGTTCGGACATGGAGGAGGTACAGAGATACAGGAACTGTCGATGACAGGCCTCGCTCAGGCCGCCCAAGGGCTACTACTGTAGTGGATGACCGCTACTTACGGATTGCCGCTCGGAGGAACCCTGACAGCAATGCCACCATGTTGAATAATGCGTTTCGTTCAGCCACAGGACGTCGTGTTTCAACTCAAACTGTGCGCAATAGGCTGCATGATGCGCAACTTCACTCCCGACGTCCATGGCGAGGTCCAGCTTTGCAACCCCGACACCATGCAGCGCGGTACAGATGGGCCCAACAACATGCTGAATGGACCCCACGGAATTGGCATCACGTTCTCTTCACCGATGAGTGTCGCATATGCCTTCAACCAGACAATCGTCGGAGACGTGTTTGGAGGCACCCTGGTCAGGCTGAACGTCTTAGACACACTGTCCAGCGAGTGCAGCAAGGTGGTGGTTCCCTGATGTTTTGGGGTGGCATTATGTGGGGCCGACGTACGCCACTGGTGGTCATGGAAGGCTCCGAAACGGCTTTACGATACCTGAATGACATCCTCCGACCCATAGTGCAACCATATCGGCAGAATATTGGAGAGGCATTTGTCTTCATGGACGACAATTCTCGACCTCATCGTGCACATCTTGTGAATGCGTTCCTTCAAGATAACGACATCGCTCGACTACAGTGGCCAGCATGTTCGCCAGACATGAACCCTATCGAACATGCCTGGGATATGTTGAAAAGGGCTGTTTATGGACGTCTTGACCCACCAACCACTCTGAGAGATTTACGCCGAATTGTCGTTGAGGAGTGGGACAATTTGGACCAACAGTGTCTTGATGAACTTGTGGATAGTATGCCACGACGAATACAGGCATGCATCAATGCAAGAGGAGGTGCTACTGGGTATTAGAGGTAGTGGTGTGTACTGCAATCTGGACCACAAATGCTGAAAGTCTAGCTGTATGATGGTACAACATGCAATGTGTGGGTCTCATGAGCAATAAAACGAGCTGAAATGTTGTTTGTGTTGATCTCTATTCCCTTTGTATTTAAAGGTTCCGGAACTCTTGGAACCGAGGTGATGCAAAACTTTTTTTGATGTGTGTATTATCTTTTATTGTTTGACAACATTATCACGGCAAATACCGGCTACATTTTATGTTACAGCCTGGTTCGGCCTTAGCAAGGAACCATCTGTACTGAGATAATGTCGTATACATTTTTCAGAGACTTCACATTATTGTATTCGGCCAGGGTATTGTCACCGAGGAACTTCCTAACAATATGGCAGGTGTTTAACAGAACTGCCTTCTGTAGTTCAATATATATCTGCGGGTGCAGATTCAATATTGATAGACTACTGTGGAGAGTTTTGGGTAAAACACCAGTACACGATACATTATTGGGATTGTAGTCACCGACTCAAGTTTCCACATCTGCTTTATCTCAATTGCCAGCTCTATGTACTTAGATATTTTAGTAGCAGCTGTTGTGTTGGGACATGCGATATCTATCAGTAATGCCTCGCTGTGTTCCTTATTGATGACAATGATATCTGGCCGGTTGTTACTGACTGCAACATCTGTCACAACTCCTTTGTCATAGTAGAACTTGTGTGTGGCATTTTCGAGTACTGCAGATGGTGTGTATTTCCAATATGGGACGGAGCTATGAAGAAGTTTGTACTTAAAGGCCAGTTTCTGGTGGATAATTTTGGCAACTTGATCGTGTCGATGTTTGTAGTCAGTGTTGGGAAGGTGGGAACACCCTGATATTATGTGTTGAATGGCCTCACTACATTTGCCACAGCGGTGACACTACTCACTTTCTGTTGCTGGATCTTTTATGATAAATTTCCTATAGCTTCGAGGAGCAACAACTTGGTCTTATTATTATTATTATTATTATTATTACCACTTTATGCCCGTCTAAGTAGCGCGATTGAACCTATCTAGCTGTTCTTGCTTTCTTATTCTCCCAAAATCTCTTCATCTACTCACTATGGCTTTTTCTGCGCTCTTCCATCCGGATGCAATATTTGGTTGGTCTGAAAATTGATGATTGTCAATTAGGTGTCTGAATTTGTAGATCTGTCCAGTACCAAATCATTTGAGATGTCTATTTTCTGAAGGTCGTTTTCAACTTCAAGCAGCCAGTTGTTCTTAGCTTTGAGAGAGTAAAATTTAAAATTCTTTTAGTCAACTTGTGATCACTGATTTTGAAAATAATTATCATCCTCATTTCCCGTTTCCAGCTTCCTGGATCGGGTTGTGAATTAAAGACCTCCACCGTTGCCTGTCTCTCCACCACCCTTCTCCTTTTTAAGTGCATCTTCAGGTTTCCTTCCCCTCTTCTCTACGCACTCCCAGACTGTATCCGTCCAGCTCTTTCAGTTCGGGGTCTTCCTCGTGGTCTCTTCCCTGTTATCTTTTCAGAAAAGCTTTCTTTGGGGCTCTCTCCTCTTCCATCCTCATCGTGTGACCATACCACTTTAACTTTGTTGTTTCTATCATGTCCTGCAGATTCAAGATTCCTGTCCGTTTTCCATTCTGAAAATATGCCCATAAAATTTCAAACGTCTTTTCCTGAATGAGTCCGAGATTTTCTCCAAATGCTGATAAAAGCTCCTGGGGTTTCCTTTTCATCAAAATTCCATGAGTTCAATCTGGGCCAAAAATTTCCTCAAGATATATCTTTCTCGTTTTTGTGCATCTCTAATTAGTGATCTGCCCCCAGTGATCAGTGTTTCAGAGGCGTACAGTAGGTATATTATTATTATTATTTTACATTCATTCATTCATTCATTCATTCATTTCATGTCAGCTATCTATGGACGGCGTCATTCCAACTGTCTCATTCTTTGGGCTTTGACGTTTGCCCAGAATGCCAGCATTCGTTGTCGGTGGATTTCCTTCCTTTCCTGGATTCAAATCTTTTCCATTTTCAGACTTGTTTTTTCTTGGAAACCCTGGCATACTTAAAGTTTATTCTTCAGTAGGATGCGCTCCTGGATGACATTTGATGTAATCCCCAATTCTTTTTAAATCTATATCCAGTTCAATGAACCAGACCCTTTTGGTTTTCCTCTCCTGAAAGAAAGTATTGATGCGATTGGTCTGTCTCCCTGGGCTCATTCGCATCACATGTTCATGAAAGTAAATCCTTCTTTTCCAGATAGTATCGGTTATCTTCCACAGTAATAATAATAATATCAATAATATCGTATGACCTCGGGTGACAGGTGCAAGCTTTGTTATTTGACACCCAGAGGGTCGCTTGCTTTTCGAATTTCGTTGTTTCTTGAATCACTATGAATGTCAAGGAGGTTAGATATCAACTGTAAGCTCCTTGATCACTACAGCGCTTTCTACTAGTGAAATGAGGAACTTTGTGTTGGCGGAAACTCCCGAGATTAATTTTGCCATTATGAACACGGCGTAATAAATTCAAATGGGCTCTTTGACGTGCCAACATCATATGACATGCGTGTCGTAATTTTTGCCGACTTTCAAAAATCACTTACCAAGGCCAGGTGCGAAGCTGTAACCTAGGGGTTAGTAGATCGACACGTTAACCACTCACCCACCGTGGCAAGGTATCTTCTACAGTTCTCCGAACGGATGTCACTGCAGTAATAATTTAGCATTGCGTTGAAGGATATTGACCGTTTATAGTAGATGCCTGTAGTTAAATGGTAGGCCATTTCCATTTCGTGCATGCGCTATGCAAATATTTATTTCTCTGATACATTGCGTGTTATCATTTCTCCCAAGTATTAAACTTTTCCACCCGCTTGTTTTTTCCACTACAATTTGTTTGGGCACTGATTCAATATTGGTTATGAGCTCCGTCTTCTCAAATGAGATCTGGGGTCCTGCCTTCCCTGCTAGTGCGCTAAGCTGATTTATCTGTTCCGTGGATGTCTCTAATGAATTCGAAATGGTTGCAGATCATTGGCAAAAGTTAGACAATCGATTGTTGTTATTATTATTATTATTATTATTACATCACTTTTCAGAATTGGAGCAAGAGAAGGGAAAGCAAATCGATAGATGCACACACAATCAAGGGTAAAGGAGGCAATATGATAATCAGTAAGCAACAACACTAATGAAAATGAAAATCCACAGCCTGCTTCCAGTCTCCGACCGGGTCAGGAATGGAATGAATGAAGCCCCCATCTAGCGGCGAGGATATGAACTGTGCCGGCTGCCGAGGCCTGACGCACTCCTCTGGGACAATGATTAAATGAATGACAGATGAAATGAAATGACAGTGGAGAGTGTTGCTGGAATGAAATTTTGACACGGAAAACCGGAGTACCCGGAGAAAAACCTGTCTGCCTCCGTTTTGTCCAGCACAGATCTCACATGGAGTGACCGGGATTTGAACCACGGACCCAGCGGTGAGAGGCCGGCGTTCTGCCGCCTAAGCCACGGAGGCTCCAAGTAACAACACTAATAATGATGTTAATGTTGATAGTAATAATTATAATAACGATGATAATATAATTAATAATAATAATCTTAAATATTAAAATAATTGGGAACAAATTTCAAATTTTACTGAAACTGAAATATCTTGACAAGTAATTGTGCAACGACGATGTTTGTTGCCTTGAGAAATTATGCACGTTACACATTATACATTGAGCCCAACTTTCTTGCTTTGGTCATAAAATGTGTGTTACAATAATTGCAAAAGTATCATTGCACGAAGGTCATTTGCTAAAACCGAAATATCTCGACAAGTAGATCTAAGTGTGTTACGACGACGTTTGTTGTCTTAACACATTGTGCACATTATGCATTAATCATTGAGCTCCAACTTAGTCGATTCTGCATATTAAGGCATTCACGGCCCGGATAAATAATTCATGCTTTTGGGCTAATGCCGTGTGTATTTAGATTTGAACCATACGTTTTCTTGCCTCCTTTTTCAATGGGAATAAACAATGTGGCCAAAGAAAGTACATCAATGAGATTACCCAAAAAATAAAAAATAAATACATAAATTCCTCTGCTCGTCACCAGAGAGCAGCTGCCAGAAATTACTGTATAGATGGAAACTCCTCCAGTGACGAACAAAGGAGTTCAAATCCAGGCTCTGTAGCCATAGAGGGAATTTATCTATATTTTTTGTATTCTTTTTTTGAATCTCATTGATATAATTTCTTTGGCCACATTGTTTATTTCCATTGAAAAAGGAGTCAAGGTTTCTCCGAAACGTATGGTTCAAATCTAAATACACACGGCATTATCCCAAAAGCATGAATTATTTAGTAGATTCTGTTGGAGTATGAGATCTTCGGAAATGTAGGCCATCCACAGGTAAGTGCAAGCAAAATGCCGAACTCGGCTGGGGTTTAATTATCGTCAAACATGTTTTCACAAGCTGTGAGCCCCCATAGTGCCACTGCCTTTATCGAGTTACTTTCAAAACAACGATTGAAACGTGTAATACTTGTCAGTATTGTGTTCTACCAAAACTGGTTTCAGATTTCATTACGAAAGAGATCTAAATCATATCACCATCAGGTGCAGTAAATGTGAAATGGCCAGCCCGCAAGACCTACCCTTGATTATAATGCTACATATTATATGGTTATACTCACTCGTACATGAAAATGGTCCCCCGGAGATGTGCGCAACACGGCCGCTGTGCAGGACAGAAACCAGTGTCTGCCCAATACGAGGGATTTTTGCCGTGCTCCTGTCTACTGTTAATGTGGGCTTTAGAAAATCTTCTGTCCAATTGATGATGATGATGATAATTGTTGTTTTAAGGGGCCTAACATCTAGGTTATCGGCCCCTGATGGTTTGGGTGATCGTGAAGATGAAAATGAAAAGCGAACTTAAAACTAAAACTAACTACTAACCTACATACTAGAAGAAGAAATGGAAAACTAAAGGAGAATAAGGCAATAAAAGGACAGAACGAAAAGAAATGCCCTCAACCCTCGGAGAAGGCGGATTGAGGGACTTGGAAGGAAGGAGAGCCATGAAAGGCATATAGGAAAGTGAAAGAGGAGAGGGTCCGCCCCAAAGGTAAGGGACAAAAGGGGAAAACGGACCCAGCTCAGGAATCCCTCGGGGTCGCCAACTCCCGAACTCACCAGCCGTGAGCCCCTGAGGGTGTAGCATTATCTAGGGTGCACCAGAAGTGGTGGGGCTACATACACCCTGCCTCCTTAAGGGCCTAGAGCACAAGGCAGGAGGTAAAAGGAAGAGAAAAAGAAGGCTGACCCCTCGCAGAAGGAGGGTATCAGAAAAGATGAGACAAGGGCCAATTAAGGCGGGAAAGGAAGAGACTCCCTAGGCCTCGGATACCCTAACACCGTCGGGGTCAGAAGAGAACAAGAGTTGACCAAGTGAGGTCGACAGGAAAGAAGACAGAGAGGAGCCCGGCACAAGTAAGTGGAAGCAATGCCGGACTCAGCTGGGGCCCCGTGGTCGCCAACCCACGCCCACAAGATGTGAGCCCCTGGGGGATGTCCAATTGAGGGAGTGACACTTAAAAGGAAACCATTTTCATGTTCGAGTGAGTATAACCATATACAGTATGTAGTATATAATCCAGAGTAGCACGACTGCAAGTGAGAGTTGCATGTTGGGAGATCAAAAGTCAAGAGATTCCAGCTTTGACAGTGGTAGCGGCCATCTTGAAAAAGAAAAGTGTCTTTAGAACCACACGATCGCTGCTCATCCATTCGGTCTGCAGACTACGCGGTGACGCGTGGTCAGCATGACGTGTCCCCTCGGTCTTTAATCTCGGCTTTCTTGACCGCCCCTCTGATCGGAGAGTTACTTTAGCCAGATTTGAACCCGCGACCTAGGGCATAGAAGCTCAGGATGCTACCAACTACGCCACCGAAACCGCTCGACATGGAGTGAACGTGAACAGTCAATTTCGTACAGCTGATACCTGAAGGATAGCTTTTGAACTCATCTCATAATTTAGCATTGTAATGCCTTTCAGTCAGTCAATACGTTAATGCGCTCAAAATAATTGAGCGGGGATTAACACATAATCTACTTACACCTACTAACCTGGAAAACGTTACGTATTAATTATGCACTTTTTATACACTTCTCGAAAAGGACAATGGGTTAATTAGATGACATGTTTCGTTCGTTTAGCGAACATCATCAGATCCGTTTCACTTAAAGTCCATTTTTAGCCTATTTTCATTTTATGAAAAAAATAGGCTTATGAGATCACCTTTTGTCCGTGTGTCTGTGTGTGCGTGTGTGTGTGATGGTGTGTGTGTGTGTGTGCGTGTGTCCCCCCTAATAATTTCTAAACGGCTGGAGCGATTTCAAGGAAACTCGGTAAGATCATAGCACCATTCTGGCCGACCCCGACCGTGCCCATCAAATTTTATTGTGTCTCATAAATCCAACATGGTTGCTGTGCAAAATATTTCACCAGCATTCAGTATCTCCGAAACTATTACCGATATCACCCTGAAATTGTGTACGGTGATAAAGGACACTACTAGAAGTTCACCTATGAGACTTTCAAAAACCTGGTAATTACAAAACCAACATGGCGGTCAAGCGAATTTGAGACGTTTATGTAGACTTTTCTCGCGATTTAACCATCCGAACGAAATAAAACTTGGTACAGCAAATGTTTATACACATTGTAATGCATTGACGTCTAATTTAGTTCAATTGTTTACATAACCTGAAAATGGCGGCTGTGCGAAATATTTCACTGGCATTCTATATCTCCAAAACTTTTAAAGATATAACCCTGAAATTTTGTACGGTGATAAAGGTCACTAGTACAAGTTAATCTATGTAATTTTCATAAACCTGTAAGTACAAAACGACCATGGCGGCCAAGCGAAATTGAAACATTTTAATAGCCTTTTCTCGACTCTCTGAGCGCAGTGAAATGTGGTACAGTAAATGACTATACACATTGTAATGCACTGGCATCTAATTTTGTTCAATTGTTTACATAACCTCAAAATGGCGGCTGTGCGAAATTTTATAATTAAGTTTTTATTTCTTGTGTCGTAATCATGCGATCGAAGTGAAAGTTTGAATAATGAAGCTACACAATAATTTTCCTTTAATGATACATAACTCTATGGCCTATACATATATCAACAAGAAGTTCCGTGACGAACTAAAGAGCCTACTTTTCTTAAAATTTAAGATTCATGCCAATGATTAATCGATATGGATCTATCTAGAATAATGACGAAATTAAGTTGGTAATATCGAAATTTCTAATTAGTTCGAAATACTGTATACCTGGCGTAATGTAGCCTAATAGAGCACTACAGTTGGCAGCCCTGGTGACTGAATATATTCTTAGTTCCATCTCTTAAGGTACAGAATACAAAATTTGGTTGGAGTCCAATGAATAGCATGGACGTTACATGCAGTTAAACATTGGATCTAACAGCGCGCGTAAAATCATGTTGGCAACAGTGTCATGCATGTATTGGTCAGAAATAATCTGAAATAATATGATCTATTGTTGTGCCAATTTTGAATGAAATCCATTAGTTAGTATAGAAGTTACATGCATTTTAAAATTGGACCTATCAGCAGGCTTAGAATCATGTTGGCAGCATTGACGTATACTAGTTACTCCAAATTAATCTAGAATGCCAGGTACTATACGTGTGCAATGTTTAGAGTTATTGGCTTTGCATTCTTTCTGATATATTGATATTAGGGTAACAAAAATAGAGACAGCATTTATTAACAGTTGGCAGCCCTGGTTGCTCTTAAGAATACGCATAGTCATAGCTGTTGTGGTACACATAGCACATACGAAATTTGGTTGAAATCCAAATGATAGTATGGAAGTTACATGTATTTAAAGTTGGACTTCTCAGCAGGCTTAGAATCATGTTGGTAGCACTGACGTATATAAGTTACTCCAAATTAATGTAGAATGTCATGCACTATACGTGTGCATAGTTTAAAGCTGTCGGCTTGCATACTTTCTCATATATATTGGTATTTGGATAAAAGAAATTAAGAGCATTTTTTAACAGTTGGCAGCACTGGTGGTTCATAAGAATATGTTCAGTCATATCTGGTTATGTCCACATACAACATACGAAATTTGGTTGAATTCCAATTGATAGTGTAGAAGGTATATGCATTTAAATATTGGACCTATCAGTAGGCTTATAATCATTTTGGCAACACTGCCATGTATGGCCTTCTGGAAATTAAACTGCAATATTATTGTCTATATGTGTGCCGATTTTGAAATAGCTCCTATTCATACCTTCCATGATATCCAACATGGAGCTCAATTTTGAATTGCGATTTTTCAGCAGTTGGTAGCACTGCCATCATTTTCAGATATGGCCGTGAGATATTCAGGTATAGATCTTTACTCCTACCAAATTTTATTTCGATTGCTCCAGCCGTTTAGGAGTTGATAGGGGGGACACACACACAGCCAGCCAGACAGACAGACAGACAGAAGGACAGACAGACAGACAGACACACATTTTCCCGGATCGATCTCATAAGACTACTTTTTCCTCATTTTTGCAAAATGTGAAAAGTAGGCTAATAAAAAATGGCATCATCATCAGCTTCTAAAGGCTAAAAGCCTTGTCGTTGCAGCCATTTCTTACGGTCTTCAGCAGTTCTCTTCATATTGACATACGATTCACATTCCATTTCCTTGACAATGTTCTTGAGATACGATTGTCTTGGTCGTCCCCTTGGTTTCTTCCCCAAAATTTTTCCTTCAAAAATGACCTGGAGGAGAGTGTCATGTCTGAGTACGTGTCCCATGAATTTTGATTTCCTTTTCTTGATGGTGTTCAACAGGCATCAATTCTCCTGAATTTGGTTCAGAACCAGCTCATTTCTCTTTCTTTCCACCCAGCTTGTTCGGGTCATTCGTCTCCAAAACCACATTTCAGCTGCCTCAAGTTTTGATTCTTCTCTTTTCACCAGTGTCCATGTTTCACAACCATAGGTCAACACACTCCAAAGAAAGGTCTTGAGAAATGACTTCCTTATCTTCAAGTTGAGGTGCTCATTGAGCAGCAAATTCTTCTTATTTTGAAAGGCTTTCTTCGCCAACACTATTCTTTTCTTAATTTCTGAGATGCATCTGTTGTCATAATTAATCACACTTCCCAAATTGCAAAATTCCGTTACTTGTTCAATGGCACTATCATTTAACATTATATTAGCTAAAATTGGTTGTTTCTCTTTATCAACCACCATTAATTTTGTCTTCCGAGAATTAACTCTTAGCCCGAATTTTCCTAAGGATTTCTGAAAAATGTTTAACATTCTATTCATTTCACATGCAGAGTTTGCTAATAGTGCAATGTCATCTGCAAAGCGAATGCTATGAACCTGTACTCCATTAAATTTTAATCCTTTTGTTTTCTCTTTTAATGCATTTACTGCAGCTTCTATATAGATATTAAAGAGATATGGTGATAGAGGACAACCCTGCCTTACACCTCTTCTTATTTTTGCTTCTCTTTTATTGCCATTAACTGTTATTTCTGTAGTTTGATTTTCATATAAGTTCAGAATAAGGCGCCTGTCTTTCCAGTCAATCCCGACTTTGGCCAATGTAAGAAATAAGGTTTTCCAATTAACATTATCAAATGCCTTTTCTATATCAATGAATACTATATAGGTTTTTCGATTAACTTCCAGTCTTCTTTCTAAAATCTGACGTAATGCTAGGATAGCCTCCCTAGTCCCTTTCCTTGTTCTAAATCCATACTGATCACTATCCAGATGTTGTTCAATTTTCTTGCTTAGTCTCTCTTTGATGATTATCAATAAAATCTTTGATGCATGTGAAAGAATGGCTAAAGTTCTATAATTAGAACATTCACAAGCATTTCCTTTCTTGGGTAGTGTGATTGTTCGACTTTTAATAAAATCAGGAGGTACAATTCCGTCCTCATAGCATTTAGTAATGATTTGAAAAAGGCATTCCTTAATGCTTACATCACAACATTTTAAGAGCTCTGCAGGAATGTTATCTTCACCAGTTGCTTTATTTCCTTTCAGTTTAGTGAGTGCTGCATAAAACTCTGCTTTAGTTATAGTTGGACCTTTATCATCTTCTTCAATTAGTTCTTCATCTTCTATATAACTACTATTGTCAGTAATATCTGGTCCATCATACAAATCTTCAAGGTATTCCTTCCATCGCTCACATACCTTATCATTTTCAAACAATAGCTTCCCTTTGGAAACCTTAACTACGTTGCTTGTAATGCGTTGCTGATAGCTCAAAGATTTCACTTTAAAATAAGCTTTGTCAGGTTTCCCATTCTTCAGGTCATCCTCAATATCCATGCATACCTGCTTCATCCAATTTTCTTTCTCCTTGCGACATTTCGTTGTTATTTGATTCTTTAGAGACTTATATGCTTGAGTGTCTATATTTCTAAATTTGTTCCTTTCTTCAATAAGCTCCAGGATTTCCTGGATCATCCATTTCTTCTTCGGTTCTAATTTTCTTTTGCCTAGTACTTCTGTTGCGGCAGTTTCTAAGCCATTTCTTATATCATCCCATCCTAAAGTCTCATCCTTAACCAATTTGCTAACATCTTCAAATTTTTGTACTACATTAGGATCCTGAAGCTTATTCACCATCTCTTTCGTCTAAATGTCTAAATGGCGAGCATCCGAAATATTTAGACTGTTCTCAATATCTACGAATCTTTAACAGCAATCGAACTGAATTTTTTTATTTTCATAGAAGCTATGAACATAAGTTCACCTATAGGACTTCCAGTAACCTGGTGATCACAAATCCAACATGGCGGCAACGCGAATTATAAATATTAAAATGGACGTTTCTCGCGATTTAACCATCCGAGTGCAGTGAAACTTTGCACGTTAAATTATTATACAAATGTTAATCCACAGCCATTTAATTTATTTTAATTGTTTATATAACCACAAGATGGCAGCTGTGCGAAATGTTAAAATCTCGTTTTTACTTCTTGTGTTCTAATCATGCGATTGAAAATTTCAATAACACACGTACACAATAATCTTCATGCAATAGTACATAAATCAAAATCGAACTTGGCGACCATCTGAAATATTTAGACGGTTCTCAATATCTACGAATCTATTACAAGCTTCAAACTGAAATTTTGTATGTAGATAGAGGCAATTAACATAAGTAGGATATATGAAAATAGGCTGTATAGTTTTTCACGAAACTACTTGTTAATTTGATGGATACATATACATTTTTAATTACAACGTATAGGACAATTACTGTAATTAGTTTCAAAATCTTCTTTTATTACAATTCAATTTGTTCTTGGTTGTGTTCCGTTAGTGTTACAGCACTCATGTAAATATTGCGTATACGTTGTTAATACTACTAATGGTATATTGGCTTTCCCGGCCAGTGAATTAAAACGCAGCAATTCCTCTAGGTTTATGCCGTGTCACTTGTGGGGTTTTGCCTAGGACACCAAGCTGGCTCATCAGCGGGTTATTTAGGTCCCCACCTGGACCCCCGGGGACATCAAGAGCTTCCTGATGAGCCAACTTCGTGTCGTAGGCGAAACCCCACACAAGACACGGCACAAACCTAGAGGAATTGCTGCGTTTGAATACTACTAATGTTGTTTAGATAAGCAAATATCTTGGTGCAGTTACATAAATACTTAAGTGACTTAAAGAAAACAAAAGTCAAAACATTGCTATAATCATCTCAACATAGTATAAAACTAAGATCCCGTTTCTTGGATGTAACGGATAATCTCAAGAGCCACTGGATGGATTTTGAAGCGGTTTTCACCATTCTGTAAAGGTTTTTTTTAGGAAGGTTTCAATAGATAAACATCCATTTTTGACGAAAGGAAGCCAAGCAGTAACGATTTCAGTGAATCGAGTCAAAGACAAACCTGCCGTCCGTGCGCCTTTGAAGCTTATGCTGAGTAAACTGTTAAAAATAAATATGTACTGAACCCTTCAGAATAGCAGTGTTTTATGCAAGAATCTTAGATCAAGGGGTCGCGTTCAGTTCATAGTGTGGTGTTTACGTCCGCCAAACAACGTGCTTTTCTGAGGCAAGGGTTATAGGATAAAAACTATAACTAAGAAAGAAAGGAGACAAAACGTAAGATAATAACAAGATTTAATAACTAATTTGTGCATAAAAGAATAAAACAAACAAAAATAACCAAAATCCTCCCTGAATTTTTCCCTGACAGGAATATTTATCACTTTGAGGAGTCAGATGGATCTCCCCTTTTCTAATAAAATGTGGATCCTAATTCCACTACCTTGCATGTGAATTTATGTTCGCGTGATGACTATCTACGAGAAATGAGTACTTGGATGATCATTCGTTCACAACGGGTTAACAGCCACGGTGCTCACGAACAATCATCTCGTAAATCAACGTTTATGGATATGGGCATAACATTAATAAAAATCCTTAAATCTAACTCTGACACACATATTACAACTCTACTATTTACAGGCATCTCTCTGAGACCCTTATTAGTGTGGTGACACACTTAACCAAATGAGCTGCCACAATGGCCAGATGCTCAACAACAAGGAAAAAAACAGCGCCGCACGTGATTCACGGGTCACTGACATGGAAAATAAACATAGAATAAACCAACAACAACAAACAACCTGAGTGGTTAAGATTACTTTATATTAACAAAATTGCATGTTAAGGAAACGCTTCGAAGGTTATCGTGTTTCGTAGGCAACTCCCATTTATTTAAACAATTTTACCATTGATCAGTTTCTCACATTTATATTTATTTTCAAGTAATTGGGAGCCAGACTTGCACTCCACTAATGATGAGCTTGCGAAACTCAGCCAGCCCTTGTGACAACAACTCACCCTTTCCACAATACCAGTCATGTCCCCCTTCCAGTGTATAAATATAGCCGACCAGCTGGACTGTTATCTCAAGGAATCAACAGCAGCTAATATCACCTCCAACTCAACATATGGTCAGACAATAATCACATATCCATAATTGTCCTCGCAAGGATCCAATATGAATCTGGTACCAAGCTGACAGAAATCAGTCTCTGCTGAAGTTCCCGCTTGTAATACCACAAAAATATACTCACAATACACACATCTGGGACTGACATAACGCCTTTCACACGGGTCTGCTGAATTAGAGCTCGCAAACATTTAACACAATATTTAACTTACGATAGAGCAAAATACTCTTCGTCACAAATTACATTGCTCCAAAGGCAATAATCACACTGAATCTGATCAATAATAAATCTCAACAAAATTTAATTACCCTCCAATCTACTATATAATTATATTAATTCAGTCCTACTTCTGAAACACGACATATCTCCGAGAGACGTTTTTAACCGCACTTCGTAACCTAGGCGAACACGGCCGTTCACATAGATACGTTAGTTAACACAACACAAAGAAAAGAACCTTCCATCAACTACAATTGTGCGAGCTGCTTCCAAACAAAAATGTGTCAGATCAAAACTAAATATACTACATTAATCACACAAGCAAAGTATTTACAAAAAATATGTCCCATAAACCATAAGTTAATTTAATAAATAATAAAATATTATTTCGTACTCATCTCTTTTTGTAGTCACCCGTCAAAGAACATCAGACGCCATTCCCCAACTGGATGGTTCTTTATCTCATAGCAGCCATCTGGACGGACTGTTGAGAATTCCACATTTCCTCTGCATTCATCGATGTCATCCTTGCGCTGATACAAAAAATTAGGTTATTATACACTTTATGTCTGACTGCTAAATTCGCTTGTTCAGGTACTAAATTCCCTGTCACTGTTCGTTGGCGAATTATCGACGCTACTGTCCCTATAACTATAGTACAATGACTATCTATCACTGAAGTTAACACTTTACAATGAATATCTTATGTCTTCGACACACGAAAATACAAGTCTATATCTTCAGACGAACAGAATAATAATCAGTCTACGCCCGTAGACGCACAGAATAATAGTAGTGTGTCCTCAACACACGGAATGAAAGTCAATGTCTTGGCTCTTCGACACACTTATAAATGAACTGGCCCTTGGGTCTAGATGGAGGGGGATTTTATGTAAAAATTTCTCGAAATAATTGTGATACAGGAATGAAATAAATATCACTGAACTCGTAATATTGCACAGGTCAAGAATATGCCCATTAATCCTAGAATCGATCGTAGAGATTTTGTCTAGGCGATTTCCCGCGTGAATACTAGCCGCCGCGTACCCCAGCCGGAGTTGGCGCGCAAGAAGGCATTCTCTTCTCATTGGTTTTCCATTTTCTGTAATTTGGCGGTTTCTAGTAGATCTTGGCGTCTTGGGAGTGTCTATTCTCTTCAACAGCCATTCACGTTACTGCATCATATTTCTTCTAGGCGCGAATATCACAATGAACATACCAGAACCATGTCTCATCGCGCGTCGCTTCTAAAATTGAGGTAGCCACACCTGTCCTTATGATACATCGCTATGCTATTTCTTTTCATAGCTCAAGTACTTAGCCTTTTGTTAAACCGCTGCAGGTATGTCCCTACTGTCTCCAACAACTGCTTGAAATTTCCTCATCGCTGTCTGGCTACTTTCATGATGCTGGTTGAAATATTTATCAATTGAAGAAATAAAAAGTAGAATCATTTAACCAACATAGGGTAAAGGGTTCACAACTCTCCCACTCACAAAATTTCGAACTTAGGAATAAAGTCGACAATTTTACAATACTTCCGTAGGCCAATTTGTTTTATTTCCAGAATCACCCCTTTTTCTTACTTGGTCTAGCCGCTCCTGTCTTCAATGGCATTTACTCGTTTTCATATCCTGCTTGTCTCTTCCCCTTCCAATCTTGCGTGACGCTCTGATGCCTGCGGCAACACCTTACTTGCCTCGTTAATGTTTGTCAACAACAACTCTACTTCCTCCTTCATCACGTGCCGTACTCAACTGCTCCCCGTTTACTTTGTTGATAGTAGGACGTCCGTATATTCAAACAGCGTCATTATTTCGGCGCTACCATGGTTCACTTCGACGATATTTCTTTAGGTTGGCAGCGTTGTAAACTGACATTGTTCCTGTGCTCAATTCTTTCACTCTGTAAGCATTATTTCCAAGGTTTCTTACGATAGAATAGGGTCCTATGAATTTTTCGCAGAACTTACTAAAGATTTTCTTTTCTGGGTCCGATATAGCAGGTCGTTTTACCAAAACGAGCTGGTTGACTTCAAGATCACCGTGGAACCTCTTATTTCTTACTCGCCGTAATCTGCGGTCTGCTTGTTTCCTCATGTATTCTCTCGTTCTTTCAATTCTCAAGTTTGGTGCTATCATGGGATCTTGTGGACAGTTAATGATGCTTTTCCACGTTCTTACTGGATACTCGTTCTTGTGTAGGACCATAGGGATTTGTCCTGTCGACTCGTGCCTGGTAGAATTCATGCATGTCTCTACATCCTTAATTTTATCGACCCATTTGTGGTGTTCGTTCGGAATGAAGATCCTCAAATATGCAGTTACACATTTAATTACTCTCTCGCTTGGATTAGCTTGGGCATGTCGGATACTGCTTAACACATGTTTTATACCCATGTCTTCCATTCCTTTCTTGAATTCGGCGCTTGTGCAATAACTGCCGTGATCTGATAATATAAACTCTGGTTTTCCAAGGGTTGGAATAACTCTATTACGAATGCGACTGAGTACCTGCTTCGATGTTGTTTTCTGAATAGGGCATAGTACTACAAACTTAGAAAATACATCAATGCACACTAGCAAATGACGGCAACCTCTCCTTCCCTTCGGAATTGGACCAAGACAGTCGATCGCCAGTAGCTCACATGGTTTCTGAGGTAGCAATGGTCTAGGATATTGCCTCAGTAAATAATTATTTGGCTTTGTTCTTTGACATGGGTCACAGGTTGTAATGACGTCACATATAGTTGTTCTCATACGTGGCCATGTAAATGTCGCTCCTATTGTTGCTTCGCACTTGTCTAAGCCCACGTGACCGTAACTTTCGTGCGTATGCCATGTCAATCCTCGTTGTAACGATGCAGGTACTAATATGCGTAACTTGGTGTGGTCATTATCTACCCATTTGTGTAGCAAATTGTTGACATAAACATATCTTCCTTCTTTGGCTTTCGCTTCTCGAAATGCAGGTGTTCCTGTAGGTAGTTGCTTTTTGAAGTATTTAATTAATAGCATCATCCATGGTTCCGCTTCCTGTTCTCGCTGTATCTCACGTAACTCCTCCAAGAATTCCCGGTCCTTCGGTGTTAACTCCAAGTGTTGTACCATCGCTGCTTCTTCATTATCAGGCTCTGGGTTCCTGCTGAGTGCATCCGGTATCACGTTCATCTTCCCTGGACAATGTTCAATTTCAATGCTGAACTGCTGAATGTATATAGACCAACGTGTCACACGTTCGCTTGCCATTGACGTCTTAAACAAGGATGTTAGTGCCTTGTGGTCAGTTCTGACAACAATCGGGTAACCATAGATTATTCGTTTCCATTGTTGGAGCGCATGAAGGATGGCCAACAATTCTAGCTCGGTTACAGTATAATTTCGCTCGTGCTTACGCAATTTTCGGCTGACAAATGCCAAATATGTTTTGTGCTGCAGGTTAGCTGGATCCTCTTGGTAGAGCATAGCACCTATCCCAATTAGTGAAGCATCCGCTTGGATTATAAATTTGAGCTTGAAATCTGGATATCCTAATTTAATGCAGTTTTCCAATAGCTGTTTTGTTGCTTGGAATGCCTTCTCACATTCCGCGTTCCATGACCATTTGTTATTTTTCTTTAACATTTCTTGCATTGGAGCTACAGTCTCCGTATAACCTGGACAGTTTTCTTTAAAGAATCCCGTTACGCCTAAGAAAGCCCGAATGTGCTTGACTCTCGTTGGTGTAGGGAAATTCTTTATCGCTTCAATCTTAGCTGGGTTTGGTTTCACTCCCTCCTTGTCAATGACGTGACCCAAATATAAGATCTCGCTCTTGAAGAAATGCGATTTCTTCAGGTTTACTTTGAAATTCGATGCGTTCAAGTTGCCCAATACTTTATCTAAGTTTTCCATGTGAGTTTCAATGTTGTCGGATGCCAACAGAATGTCGTCAATGTATCGCACCGTCATCTCCTTTACTTCCTCGGTTAGGTTCCGGTCCAGTGCTCGGATTAAAGCACAGCCCGCTGTTTTGACTCCAAAAGGCATTCTGACGAAACAATATGTCTGGTTATCGAATAAGAAGCCAGTTAGAAGCTGTGACTTCTCATCCAATTCAAGATGGTGGAACGAGCTCGTCAGATCGACCGATGAATAAATGCTCTCGTTTTTAAAGCCTTTTAATACGTCTCTGATAATTGGCGCTCTGTCATACTCAGGAAAAATGAGTCTCATGTTGAGGTTTCTGGCATCTAAACAAAGTCTAATAGATCCATTTGGTTTTGTGACTGCCAAAATCGCATTTAGATAAGGTGTAGGTGTCTTCCTTATCACTCCAGCTTCTAACATCTCATCTATAATGATTTTAACTTGACCACGATACTTTTCAGGAATTGGGTACAATCTGCTTTTGAAAGGTGACCAGTGCTCGACTTGCATAGAGTACTTGAAATTTAATATTTTCCCAGGTACTGTATCAAATACTGATTTGTGCTTCCTTAAAATCTCTTCCAACTGTTTTCTGTGTTCACCCCCAAGTTGAATGTCATTGAGCCGCTCCTGTAGTAACTCTTCAAATTGTGCATCGCTGTTATCTCCTTCTGTTAATAAAGACCATATCTCCTGGGATTCTATCTCCTCATCTAGTTCCACAACAGCCCCTTCTATGATGTTATCTTCCGCCTTTCGTACCTCCTCTTCCGTCTCTTCTGATATTGCTTCCAATGCCCAAGGATTTACATTTCTTCCGGTAGTGATTTCATCCATATGCAATCCCACGTTTTTCAGCTGGTCATATTCTCTAAAACTGACTGTATTCTTGTGCAAATCTATCACTGCTTGATAGTCACAAATGAAATTTGCACCAAGAATTATATTGAAATTCATCTTTGCCATGATAATGAATGTTTGCCCAAAAGTATGTTCCAATATGTTCAGCTCTAAGTATGCCTGACGTTTACAAGTGATGGTGCGTTCAGGAATAACACCCCTCACTTTGAGCTGTGGTACCGGAATTACAGGAATATTCTGAGTCCGTCCCAACTCTCGAACCAAGGCCTCCGATACTAGACTGATCTGTGACCCTGTATCCAATAAACATCTTATATTAATTCCACCAATCCTTGCCTAAATAATGGGTAATTGCCTAATTTCATCGTTCCGTGGTTTCACCGTCTCCTCCAGGCAGTCTTCTGGTAAAGCAATCCATTCTTGTATGTTCGCTACTATCCATCCATCTTCAACTTCCGACTGTTGTGTTTTGAGGCTGTCTCCTTGATCCAAAATTAACGTTTTTTTTAGCTCCATTTCGACTCCCATCATCCTTCTGTCGCTCATGTCCCTGATATTCCTCTTGTCTCAGTAGACTTCCAGCTTCCTCAGTATGTGTATCTGGGTTCTTTCTGTTCCCAATGGCCTTTTCCCATCTTCCTAGTTCTCCACCTTGACTAGCGTGTAACTCCTCTAAGTAATTTTGTGATTGAGCGTGCCTATCATCCCAGTCATCTCGATAGTTACGTTGATCTCCTTGATTCTGATCTCTCCTTCCTTTCCATCGTTGATTGGCATTGTAATCACCGTATCTTCCATAAGGCCTGTCATTCCTTCGATTATCACGCCATTGTTGATATCCTCTCTGTTGGTATCTATTGTTGCCCTGGTATCTATTGTTGTAATGATTTTCGTTACGCTGATATGGTCTGTTTTCCCCTTCTTCCTGGTTTCGCCTAGGTGTGGAGGTGCTTGTATTAGTACCCTGCGTTTTAGTATTTCCTTGTTTTGTTTTTACGACCTCTGTAGTGTTGACTAATTCCACCTGTCTTCCTCCTCTAAAATGACTATGAGATGTGGTCTCATCTATTTGCCGTAATATCTGCTCTGCATGTAGGGCCGTACTGACGTTTGCTGCGACTAGTACTTGCTGTACATTAACTGGCATTTGCCTTGCTACTGTCATCACCAAATCTGCTTCGTTTAACGGGTAATCTAGGTCGCGAAATTTCAGCATTTGCATGTTAAAGAAATCTGAGTATTTCGTCTGCTGGGTAGTTTGATATTTTCTAGAGTAAAGTTCCATTCTTAAACTCTGTTGTATGGCGGGAGACCAGTATTTGCGCAGAAACGCTAAATTAAAGTCTAACATGGTTCCAAATGTGTATTTGAAACTTAAAAACCAGGTGAGAACATTCCCTGATAAAAATCTCTCCATCATTCTCAATCTACGTGCTTCAGATACCCCAGTGTCATTAAAGTGGTCTTCAATCTCTTTGATAAAGGCCTTAGGCGTTACCCCTGAATTTTCGGTGTATTTCTGCGGCTTGTAGTCATTTGAGCGAATTACTTGAATAAGTTGAGTGGGCTGATGACCGTCCTGTGGTGTCGAGCTCCTATCTACGTTCTTACGAAATCCTTCCGTATTTGTTGTTAATGGGCTCTCTGCTTGAGTCTGACTTCCTGCTACGCTGGGTTGGGGACTATGTGAGTCATCCTGCTTGTCTTTCAATGCTCCCGTTTTAAATATAGACGATTGTTCTAATGAGCGAAGTTCGGCTTTTATGATCCTATCTGTCTGCTCTTTAAGTCTATTTTTTACTTCCTGCTCCAAAGCTTGAATACGCGTGTGGTTTTCGCCTACTGTTTTAAGAATGGTGGATCTTTCCTCTCTAGAATCAATATTCATTTTCTTCCAATCTTTCCTGATCTGTTCTTTAATCGTGCTTATTTTTCCTTCAATCTGGCTCTTATTTTCATCCTGATTATTTTCTATCTGGTTTAGCCTTTCGTCTAATGTACTCTTAAATTGTTCTTGTTCCGTTTCTAGGCTTTTCCACTGTTCCGCTGATTTTATCTCGAGCCGGTCCATATCTTTAATTATGCCTGATATGTTCTCATCTACTGCTGATATTTGTTGTTGAATGACCCTGCCACTTTTTTCCATCTCCTTGAATCGTCCTTCCAACCTATCTTGAGCTATTTTGACCTCGCTTGTATTCATTGTGCATGCTATTTCAATCTGTTCTAATTTAGCTAACACCGTTTCATCGAGAATGCTAAGTTTTTTTTATCAAAAATACTCTCCATTTTTGCAATCTGCTCTAATTGTTTCTCATTATTTTTGCTTACATCAAGGGCCAGTAATATCATCTGTTGGTTTGTGTGCTCTTTCATCTCTGCGGTTAACGAAGCTAATTGGTTCGCGTTTTTATTATTTTGCGCCTCTAACTGTGAATTTATAGTGTCATTAATTTCACTCTTTAATAACCTAGCTTGTTCCGCCTGATATTCATTTTGCTCAATTCTACTGTTATTTAACTGTGTCCGCAATGATTCACTTTGTTCTAACAGTTTAGTATTTAGCGATTCACTTTGTTCTGACAGTTTAGTATTTAGCGATTCACTTTGTTCTGACATTTTCGTATTTAGCGATTCACTTTGCTCTAACAGTTTAGTATTTAGCGATTCACTTTGTTCTGACATTTTCGTATTTAGCGATTCACTTTGTTCTGACAGTTTAATTTTAAGCGATTCACTTTGCTCTGACAATTTCTTTATGGACTCACTTTGTTCTGACAGACTAGTGTTTATTTGTTCAGATAATTTTGTATTCAACGCTTCACTTTGCTCTAACATACTAGTGTTTATAGATTGACTCTGTTCTGCTAGTTTAGTATCCAACAATTCCTGAGTTCTCCTTGCTGCACTTTCAATGATCTCCTGGATCTGCGCCACCGTTGCCATGTTTTATAATATATATGAGACATATGGGAAATGGCATACGCCAATGCCCTTTGACACGCACATAAATCCAATGCACATTTAATTTCTTTATCCTACTCAGTTCATTTATTTTTACCTTTAATCCCATTAGTTGATTGCATCTCTGAGTAGTTCTAGTTTTACTCAATTTAATTTTAAACCCAAGCACATATTTAGTCATTAAACAGTTATCCTGATATGATATTAACACTGACTAATTAACAAAGTATTAAT
The DNA here is from genome assembly GCA_946902985.2 of Meconema thalassinum. NCBI lineage: Eukaryota > Metazoa > Arthropoda > Insecta > Orthoptera > Tettigoniidae > Meconema > Meconema thalassinum. Next base: position 93,370,906 of record OX336394.1, read on the forward strand.
TGTCATTTTAGGCTACAGCCTCCTAATATTTCCATGAGTTTGACTTTCTACACAAATCTAGTTTTAACTTTATCATTGGGCGCCCGGTATCACATCTTAATTGTACTTTAATTTAAAAGACAACAACGTGAACCGTATTTTACATTGCAAACTCCTGATTTTAATTTATTTTTCACACATTTGGCGGTATCCACTTCGCCTCAACTACTTTTAATAAAATATCACTTCCCGGTGATTAAATACTGTCATATCTGCCTGCACTTGCGGCATGCCAGTTTTACTCAAATGCGCCACTATTGACATGTGTAATCTCCCCGTTACACCACAGTGAATAGCCCCACCGTTGGCCGCCAGTTTTCACCTATGAACCCTTCAGAATAGCAGTGTTTTATGCAAGAATCTTAGATCAAGGGGTCGCGTTCAGTTCATAGTGTGGTGTTTACGTCCGCCAAACAACGTGCTTTTCTGAGGCAAGGGTTATAGGATAAAAACTATAACTAAGAAAGAAAGGAGACAAAACGTAAGATAATAACAAGATTTAATAACTAATTTGTGCATAAAAGAATAAAACAAACAAAAATAACCAAAATCCTCCCTGAATTTTTCCCTGACAGGAATATTTATCACTTTGAGGAGTCAGATGGATCTCCCCTTTTCTAATAAAATGTGGATCCTAATTCCACTACCTTGCATGTGAATTTATGTTCGCGTGATGACTATCTACGAGAAATGAGTACTTGGATGATCATTCGTTCACAACGGGTTAACAGCCACGGTGCTCACGAACAATCATCTCGTAAATCAACGTTTATGGATATGGGCATAACATTAATAAAATTCCTTAAATCTAACTCTGACACACATATTACAACTCTACTATTTACAGGCATCTCTCTGAGACCCTTATTAGTGTGGTGACACACTTAACCAAATGAGCTGCCACAATGGCCAGATGCTCAACAACAAGGAAAAAAACAGCGCCGCACGTGATTCACGGGTCACTGACATGGAAAATAAACATAGAATAAACCAACAACAACAAACAACCTGAGTGGTTAAGATTACTTTATATTAACAAAATTGCATGTTAAGGAAACGCTTCGAAGGTTATCGTGTTTCGTAGGCAACTCCCATTTATTTAAACAATTTTACCATTGATCAGTTTCTCACATTTATATTTATTTTCAAGTAATTGGGAGCCAGACTTGCACTCCACTAATGATGAGCTTGCGAAACTCAGCCAGCCCTTGTGACAACAACTCACCCTTTCCACAATACCAGTCATGTCCCCCTTCCAGTGTATAAATATAGCCGACCAGCTGGACTGTTATCTCAAGGAATCAACAGCAGCTAATATCACCTCCAACTCAACATATGGTCAGACAATAATCACATATCCATAATTGTCCTCGCAAGGATCCAATATGAATCTGGTACCAAGCTGACAGAAATCAGTCTCTGCTGAAGTTCCCGCTTGAAATACCACAAAAATATACTCACAATACACACATCTGGGACTGACATAACGCCTTTCACACGGGTCTGCTGAATTAGAGCTCGCAAACATTTAACACAATATTTAACTTACGATAGAGCAAAATACTCTTCGTCACAAATTACATTGCTCCAAAGGCAATAATCACACTGAATCTGATCAATAATAAATCTCAACAAAATTTAATTACCCTCCAATCTACTATATAATTATATTAATTCAGTCCTACTTCTGAAACACGACATATCTCCGAGAGACGTTTTTAACCGCACTTCGTAACCTAGGCGAACACGGCCGTTCACATAGATACGTTAGTTAACACAACACAAAGAAAAGAACCTTCCATCAACTACAATTGTGCGAGCTGCTTCCAAACAAAAATGTGTCAGATCAAAACTAAATATACTACATTAATCACACAAGCAAAGTATTTACAAAAAATATGTCCCATAAACCATAAGTTAATTTAATAAATAATAAAATATTATTTCGTACTCATCTCTTTTTGTAGTCACCCGTCAAAGAACATCAGACGCCATTCCCCAACTGGATGGTTCTTTATCTCATAGCAGCCATCTGGACGGACTGTTGAGAATTCCACATTTCCTCTGCATTCATCGATGTCATCCTTGCGCTGATACAAATAATTAGGTTATTATACACTTTATGTCTGACTGCTAAATTCGCTTGTTCAGGTACTAAATTCCCTGTCACTGTTCGTTGGCGAATTATCGACGCTACTGTCCCTATAACTATAGTACAATGACTATCTATCACTGAAGTTAACACTTTACAATGAATATCTTATGTCTTCGACACACAAAAATACAAGTCTATCTCTTCAGACGAACAGAATAATAATCAGTCTACGCCCGTAGACGCACAGAATAATAGTAGTGTGTCCTCAACACACGGAATGAAAGTCAATGTCTTGGCTCTTCGACACACTTATAAATGAACTGGCCCTTGGGTCTAGATGGAGGGGGATTTTATGTAAAAATTTCTCGAAATAATTGTGATACAGGAATGAAATAAATATCACTGAACTCGTAATATTGCACAGGTCAAGAATATGCCCATTAATCCTAGAATCGATCGTAGAGATTTTGTCTAGGCGATTTCCCGCGTGAATACTAGCCGCCGCGTACCCCAGCCGGAGTTGGCGCGCAAGTAGGCATTCTCTTCTCATTGGTTCTCCATTTTCTGTAATTTGGCGGTTTCTAGTAGATCTTGGCGTCTTGGGAGTGTCTATTCTCTTCAACAGCCATTCACGTTACTGCATCATATTTCTTCTAGGCGCGAATATCACAATGAACATACCAGAACCATGTCTCATCGCGCGTCGCTTCTAAAATTGAGGTAGCCACACCTGTCCTTATGATACATCGCTATGCTATTTCTTTTCATAGCTCAAGTACTTAGCCTTTTGTTAAACCGCTGCAGGTATGTCCCTACTGTCTCCAACAACTGCTTGAAATTTCCTCATCGCTGTCTGGCTACTTTCATGATGCTGGTTGAAATATTTATCAATTGAAGAAATAAAAAGTAGAATCATTTAACCAACATAGGGTAAAGGGTTCAGTACTATGAGCGTAAGAATTTTTCAGCATGACAAGTTCTGCAAAATAAGTCCGAGGCAGCATGTCTTTATCTTTAATACATCGTCCGCTATAAGTGATTTTATGTTTTAATTTCTTCCGACAACCTCCATTAAGTGGAAATTAAAATTACTAGCTTCGGAGCGAGTTCTCAAGCTAGCTAGCGAGCGAGCCTATCACCCCAGTTTTGACCAGCCGTGTAGAGTTAAAACTTCAGAGAATAGTATGTTTCGAGTTTCGCTGATGACCTCGGCTTTTCTCAATTGCGTCTGGATCCAGCCGTCCGTATGCCACTTAAGCTTACGCTTTGTAAACCGTTAAAGATACCGTGCGAAGCCGGGGTGGGTTGATAGTAAGACATATGATGGAAACAGTCAAAGTCAGCACGCAACAAGGCATAGTCATAATATGAAATTGTTATTGTTTTAGGTAGATTTCATTAGAAAGCTAACTATTGCAATGGGTCCCATGTTTCGACTTCCGGAAAATTTCGACATATCTTCGCGTTTCACATCCCCCAGACCCAAAAACCACCGTCAGTTCAAAAGTTTATATATAATTTATGTATGTATATATGTATATCAGTTTCTTGTGGACACGATAAATGCCGTAATTTTGCACCAATCACTTTGAATTTTTTACCGAATATGTATACTTATAAAATCTCGGTCGAGTTCGTTACTGGGCTAAATCGGTCGAAGGGAGTGAAAATGGGGGGCTTTTTTTCGAAAAAGTGAAATATTGCTATAACTCTCTTAATATGTGAAATATCGAATCCGTTCAACGTTCATACTATGTGTCGCATAAAGCCCAAAAATTTATGTTTGAAGAGTATTTTTTATAGCACCAACCATTGACCAAAGGGGTGGGAAAAAGTGTTTTTTCGGGAAACATTAATCATATCTCTCTTAATAGGCACAATATCAAAACCGTACAAAATGGACAACATTCCCCTAATAATTACCTAAAACTTTTGTCTGAAAGAATTTTTGATATGACCCACTATTACGCCAAGGGACGAGAAAAATGATTTCGGAATTATAAGAAAATGCCAAGAGCAATCAGTGGTTGCCATGGCAACACTACTAAATTGATGAGGCATGAGCCATCAGACGTTGCCATGACAACGCACTTGCACGAGATCAGATTCAGTATTTCCATCTGACTAAGTGGTTGGTTGGTTGGTTCTTAAGTTTAGGGGCTGCGACAACGCGGTCATGTAGCCCCGTGTACTTTGGGTGTGTGTAGAATCTGTCTGATAACCGGTGTTAATTGTGATGACTGTATTAGTGTGTGTTATCTGTTTGTTAATTTAAGTACTGCAACTAACAATTTTTCAGATAGTTCCTACTTTTGCCGCCAAGTGCCACTGTCAACGACTACGAGGCCAAGTTCAGAACTGAGCTACTAGACGCCGCCGCAGTCGGCTCTTGGCATCGAACATAGAAACCTAAGAGCGTTGTATACATTCTTAACCTATCCAATTTAGCTTCACACAGGTGCAATTAGTGGAAGGATCTTTAACAAGCCATAAATCTATGACATGGGACCGCCGGCTTTACTTCCCCTCCGAAGGAAGGCATACTGAGGGATTTTTAACGCTCTTAAAAAATCCGACGGCTTCGGCCGGGTTTGAACCCGTTATCTTGGGCATAGAAGCTCAGCATGCTACCGACTACGCCACCGAAGCCGCCTGACAAAGTGGGAAGCGGCTTTGGTGACGTAACTGGTAGCATGCTGAATGTCTATGCCCAATGTTGCGGTTTCAAAGCCGGCCGAAGTCGTCGGATTTTCTAAGAGTGCTAGAATCCCTCAGTATGCTTTCCTTTGGAGGGGAAGTTCCAACGTTCCTTGCGAGTTGCTGGTTGGGGTGGCATCTAGTAGCCAAGTTCACAGCTAGGTGTCGTTGACGGTAGTACCTGGTAGCAACATTAGGAACTACTGCTTGAAATTGACCGTCTGCAGTCCTTACCTGAATTAAGACCAATACAGCCATTACAATTCACACCGTGTATCAGACAGATTCTACACTCACCCAAAGTACACGGGGTTAGATGACCGCGTTGTCGCAGCCCATAAAATGAGGAACCAACCAGAGGTAGATTTCATTAGAAAGCTAACTATTGCAATGGGTACCATGTTTCGACTTCCGGAAAATTTCGACATATCTTCGCGTTTCACATCCCCCAGACCCCAAAACCACCGTCAGTTCAAAAGTTATATATAATTTATGTATGTATAAGTATATATATATATATATATATATATATATATATATGTTTATTGTGGACACGGTAACTGCCGTAATTTTGCACCAATCACTTTGAATTTTTTACCGAATATGTATACCTATAAAATCTCGGTCGAGTTCGTTACTGGACTAAATCGGTCGAAGGGGGTGAAAATGGGGGTCTTTTTTTCGAAAAAGTGAAATATTGCTATAACTCTCTTAATATGTGAAATATCGAATCCATTCAACGTTCATACTGTGTGTCGGATAAAGCCCAAAAATTTATATTTGAAGAGGTTTTTTTTATAGCACCAACCATTGACCAAAGGGGTGGGAAAAAGTGGGTTTTTCGGGAAACATTAATCATATATCTCTTAATAGGCACAATATCAAAACCGTACAAAATGGACAATATTCCCCTAATAATGACCTAAAACTTTTGTCTGAAAGAATTTCTGATATAACCCACTATTATGCCAAGGGATGAGAAAAATAATTTCGGAATTATAAGAAAATGCCAGTGGTTGCCATGGCAAGACTACTAAATTGACTACTAAATTGATGAGGGATGAGCCATCAGACGTTGCCAAGATAACGCACTTGCACGAGATCAGATTCAGATTTCCATCTAAGTGTGAAGCGGCTTCGGTGACGTAACTGGTAGCATGCTGAATGTCTATGCCCAAGGTCGCGAGTTCAAAGCCGGCCGAAGTCGTCGGATTTTCTAAGAGTGCTAAAAATCCCTCAGTATGCTTTCCTTTGGAGGGGAAGTTCCAACGTTCGTTGCGAGTTGCTGGTTGCGGTGGCATCTAGTAGCCAAGTTCACAGCTGGGTGTCGTTGACGGTAGTACCTGGTAGCAACATTAGGAACTACTGCTTGAAATTGACCGTCTACAGTCTTTACCTGAATTACAGACTAATACAGCCATCCCAAAGTACACGGGGTTACATGACCGCGTTGTCGCAGCCCCTAAACTGAGGAACCAACCAAAATCTCTGCGGGAGGTATAATTTTGCGTGAAGAAGTAACAGACCGTTACATAGTTACACATCAGTGTTGAAACCTTGCATAAGGATAGTGCGACCACAAGTATAACAAGTAGTTCCGTGAAGAACTATACAGTCTATTTTCATATATCCTACTCATATTAATTGCCTCTATCAACATACAAAATTTCAGTTTGATTGCTATGTTAGATTCGTAGATACTGAGAACCGACTAAATATTGCAGATGGTAGCCAGGTTGGATTTTTATTTATGTACTATTACATGAAGATTATTGTGTACGTGTGGTTTTCAGACTTCAATCGCATGATTAGGACACAAGAAGTAAAAACGAGATCTTAAAATTTCGCACAGCTGCCATCTTGTGGTTATGAAAACAATTGAAATATATTACATACCAGTGGATTAACATTTGTATAAGCATTAACGTGCAATGTTTCACTGCACGCAGATGGTTAAATCGCGAGAAACGTCCATTTAGATATTTATACTTCGCGTCGCCGCCATGTTGGATTAGTGCTCACCAGGTTACTGAAAGTCATATAGATGAACTTATATTCAGAGCCTCTATGAACATAAAAAAAATAGTTTGATTGCTGGAAAAGATTCTTAGATATTGAGAACCGTCAAAATATTTCGGATGCTCGCCATTTTGGATTGTGATATGTATAGGTTATGAGTTATGTACCATTAAAGGAAAATTATTGCGTAGCTTCATTATTCAAACTTTTACTTCGATCGCATGATTACGACACAAGAATAAAAACTTAATTTTAAAATTTCGCACAGCCCCCATCTTCAGTTTAAGTAAACAATTGAACTAAATTAGATGCCAGTGAATGACAATATGTATAATCATTTACTCTACCACATTTCAATGCGCTCATATGATTAAATCACGAGAAAAATGTATTAGAATGTGTCAAATTCGCTTCGCCGCCATGTTCGTTTCGTAGTGTACAGGTTTTTGAAAGTTACATAGATATACGCGTAGCAGTGCTCTTTATCACCGTACAAAATTTGAGGTTGATATCATAAATAGTTTCGGAGATATTGAATGCCTGTAAAATATTTCGCACAGCCGCCATTTTTAGGTTATGTAAACAATTGAACTAAGTTAGATGTCGGTACATTACAATGTATATAAACATATACTGTGCCAAGTTTCATTGCGTTTGGTTGGTTAAATCGCGAGAAACGTCCATTTAAAAGTCACAACTTCGCTTGGCCACCATGTTGGTTTTGTAGTTACAAGGTTTTCAAGGGTCACATAAGTGAATTTCTAGTAGCTCCCTTTATCAGCATACAAAATTTCAGGGTGATATCTGTAATAGTTTCGAAGATATTGAATGCTGGTGAAATATTTCGCACAGCCGCCATGTTGGATTGGTGAGACGTAACAAAATTTGAAGGGCACGGTCGGGGTCGCCCGGAATAGAGCTATGAACTTACCGAGTTTCATTGAAATCTCTCCAGCCGTTTAGATTTTATTAGGGGGGGACACACACACGAGTCACACACACACACACACGCACACACACACGGACAAAAGGTGATTTCATAAGCCTATTTTTTCAAAATTGAAAATAGGCTAAAAATGGACCCCAAATGACAAGAAGGTTACCGTTCCCATAAGACAATAAAATGTTTAAAATAAGCATAAAATGACGAAAAACAAAGTTAATTAAGCTCCAATTATAAAATACCTTCTCGCAATAAATGAGGTCTGATCCTTCTACGAAAATCTGCATATTCTGCCTATTTTCGCCTATCCCAAAGTTTGTCCGGTGAAATCTACCTCCGCCTTCCTGTGTGCCGAGAGGACTTTTTTTTCTTCTTTAGCAGTATGTCCCTCCTTAAGTGTTTCACAGTAATTACCACAATCGTTGCTTTGGTGGCGTAGTTGGTAGCATGCTGAACTGCTGTTCCCAAGATCGCGGGTTCAAACCCGGCCGAAGTCGTCGGAGTTTTTAAGAGCGTTAAAATCCTTCAGTATGCCTTGCTTCGGAGGGGAAGTAAAGCCGGCGGTCCCATGTCATAGATTTATGGCATGTAAAAGATCCTTCCCCAGACTAAACTTGTGTGAAGCTAAATTTCTAGGTTAGATTTCGTTGTATCGCTCTATCCAAGTTCCGACGTTCGCCCCTAGGTATCACTGACACCTGGTAGCGAAAGTTGGAACTACTTGAAATTGAACGGAACTTGTAGCTCACCCTAGGGGTTTCCGCTTGAAGCAGATACAGCCTCTGGTGAGCCGAACAACATGTCCTCGGACGCTCCCGGCACCAAAAGCCATACGATTAATAAATAACCACAATCGTTTACAGAATGACCTGAAATATTGAGATAAAATTAACATATATCAACTTTTCTACAAACACGTAGACTTCTTATTAGTGTTTAGATTCGTTTATTCTGAGGGTCTATGACTTAAGTGATTTTCAGCAGTTAGCAGTAATCTTCGTGGAAGGTGACTGTTTACGAGTGGCTTTGAGATTTTTAACCTTGTAGCCTTGTGGATATTTTGTTTTCTTTTTAGGGGGTTCAACCCTTAAGTATTTCATATCAGTACTAGCAGCACTACGAGCCAAACATGTAGTCCTTTTGATCCTCCTCTTCTTGTAATCTGTGCAATAATTTTATAATACCTGTTATGTTTCAGGTTGTATCACATTTCTTAATAATTTGGTTGGTTGGTTCCTTAGTTTAGGGGCTGCGACAACGCGGTCATGTAACCCCGTGTACTTTGGGTGAGTTAAGGATTTGTCTGATAACCGGTGTTAATTGTGATGGCTGTATTAGTGTGTGTTATCTGTGATTAGGTAGAAGGACAGCAGAAGAATAGTTTTTTCAAGTAGTTCCTAATTTTGCTAACAAATGCTACCGTCCACAATACCTAGCAGCGACGCGGCTACTAAATGCCATCGCGGTCAGCACCGAACGGCGAACGTTGGAACTAATATAGCGTTACCACACTAACCTACAAATTTTAGCTTCCACAAGTGTAGTTAGTGGAAGGTTCTTTTTCATGCCATAAATCTATGACTTGAGACCGCCGGCTTTACTTCCCCTCCGAAGGAAGGCATAGACTACTAAGATATTTTTAACGCCCTTAAAAAATCCGACGACTTCGGCCGGGTTTGAACCCACGATCTTGGGCATAGAAGCTCAGCATGCTACCAACTACGTCACCAAAGCCGCTTTAATAATTTGGATTGCACTCGTGTTTGCCAACTGAAAAGTAACAATATGAATTGGAAAATCCCTTTTGTCAGTGCCCGTAACACACCACTGCACGTTGAGATCAGCCAATTCTGCTTGTATTAGGCATGTTATGTATAACATGCAAACACCTTGGTACCGTTAACTTAAAACTGATTTGGATCACTTATCTGATTGCTGCAAAAACCTTTCAGCAGTATCCCCTATCATAAATGAAAATCTATTACTTAATTAAATGCACAAAGAGTATAGCCCACATAACAATAGCCGTAATATTTTACTTCAGAGTAAATTTGCGATGTGTGCAAATAAACGAGATTAATATACTGTATATGGTGCTAACTTACGTGTTCTTTAATGAACGTGTATCTCTGTCATAGATATGTCTGTATTAGCTTTGGAAACTCTAATTAAATACTGCATGTCATTGCGCAAATCACATAATACTACTCTCAAATCAACAGCACACACATAATCATTATGCAATAATACACAATAGGGCATTACTCACAGGGCTTAAAGAACGATTTCATATCAGAGCACTGAATTAACAAAGTCAGGAAGATAACTCACAATGACATCCATGAAATAACAGATACCAATGCACTGAATTGAAATTGGTATCTAGAATAACAAGTAAATACGTTTGAAGGCAACAGATTGTTATGCAAAAATTAGGAAGAATTATCGCCTATGTTAAAACATTAAAAATGATACCCCATTATCTCAGTAACTAATAAATAAGAATTTCATTTTTAGCCTACTATTCACACATTTTGCAAAAATGAGGAAAAAGTAGACTTATGAGATTGATTCGGGAAAATGTGTGTGTGTCTGTCTGTCCTTCTGTATGTCTGTCTGTGTGTGTGTGTCCCCTATCAACTCATAAACGGCTGCAGCAATCGAAACTAAATTTGGTCTAAAGATCTATACCTGAATATTTGAAAATTATGTAAGTGCTACCAACTGCATTTCAGCAGTTGAAATTTGAGCTTCATGTTGGATATCTAAAAAGTTACGCATGGCAGCTATTCCAAAATTGGCAGCCATATAGATAATATTATTTTAGGTTAATTTCCAGCAGGCCATATATGGCAGTGTTGTCAAAATAATTCTAAGCCTGCTGATAGGTCCAATTTTAAAATACATGTAACTTTGATACTAACAAATGGATTTCATCCAAAATTGGCACAACAGGAGATCATAACACATCAGATTATTTCTGATCAACACATACATGACATTGTTGCCAACATGATTTTACGCGTGCTGATTGATCGAATGTCTAACTGCATGTAAGACATGTAAGACATGTAACGTCCATGCTGTCCATTGGACTTCAATCAAATTGTGTATTCTATACCTTAAGAGATGGAACTAAGAATATATTCAGTCACCAGGGCTGACAACTGTAGTGCTCTATTAGGCTACATTATACCAGATATATTTCGAACTAATTAGAAATTTCAATATTACCAAATTAATTTCGTCATTATTCTAGATAGGTCCATATAAATTAATCATTGACATGAATCTTAAATTTTAAGAAAAGCAGGCTCTTTAGTTCGTCACGGAACTTCTTGTTACAGATATTATCATGCACCTATTTCTATTTTATTCCATTCTGTAATAAATAAATAAAAATACGTTTGCACCTCGGCCCGTCTGTTTCTCTAGCATCCGATACAAGTTTCTATTCCCTGGGGTACATTTTATGGCACCCTTAGCATGTTCCACCAACTTCCTCTGTGGAAGTAGAGTTCGAAAGGAAAGAAATAAAAAGCTGTAGGAAGCAGTGAACGTCAGCACGCAACGATTTCACATACACGACAGAAAGACATCCGTACTGCCTCTCCTCTCGAAGGTTTCATTTCTTAAAGTGCATTTTATATACCATGGTTGAATTTGTATTGACATGCTATTCACCGTTCTTCCTTTCACAACCAAGTTAATGTTGCAGGACGATGAAGATGAAGGGATGGCAGGAGGTGGGGCTAACCAATATGTTCAAAGTGGTTCCGCTGTATTGTGGATACGTCATTCCGCTTTGTATATGACCATTTTGGTTTTGAAACAGAATAATTTCAGACTCCCAATTTTTCGTATTCTGTGTAAGAATTCAAATTATACTGCCCGTCAAAAAACGTGGGCCACTAAGGCTTCGTTCACATTGTAGGCATGCTTAGGCAAGTAAAATGGAGGTACACGCTTAGCTAAGCTTGCCTGAATAATAGTAAGGTCACATTAGTTGAAAACATGTGCAAGTGAACATTTCCACTTGATCAGTCAAAATGAAGTTGTCGGATGAAGAGCATATAGTCTTAGAAAATGAATTGTTATAGTTATTATTACAGTAGAACCCATCACTTGGGACACCACTTTTGATTGGACACATATTGAATGCACCGTTTAATTCCCTATACGTGCACATGTTAAACATCCTCTGTACCTTGGACACCACTCTGCTCTGAACATTGGACAACCCATAAATTATAGTTTCGACATGGCAATAGAAGCAAAAGAGTGGGATTTTCCTTTGCTACCTGCTAAGGGGAGGTGGTACACCCTATCTCTGCAATGTTAAAGTATGCTTTCTTCATGTACATTTTTTGACTAAACTAGTAAACCTGTGTTGATAAAAATTGGCCTACTAATAGAATGATGTACATTGTTCATTAACCCATTTTCTCAAAGAGTTTTATAGCCACACAGATGCCAGAAAAAAAAACAGTAGTTTGTATACCACAACTTTGTCATTATTTATGTTAGAGACCTAAAATAATGGGTTAAAGTTAAACAACCACAAGAGAATAACTGGTAAAAATTTCAACTTCTAGCATAGATAGGTTTTGAGAAAAAGGTACATCAACATTGAAAACTATAACTTGGAATAAAATTCAAGCAAAGTAACAATACCTCAGTGCATGCCTGGTCCATATTCAGGTTCATCTGGATCATCAATTTCATCTTCCCTGGCCCTCTTCTTGTTTCTGTTGATTACCCTGGACTGTTTAATGGCCGCCTCAGCTTGCAGATCTGAATTTGGTAGGGGGTCTGGGCAAGTTCATCATTGCACATACTTTTTTTCCTGCTTCATATCCTTTCCCAATTGACCTCATATCATACACAAACCTAATATTTACCTCACATCCATCTGGAGTCTGTACAGAAGTGTAGAACTCACGTTTCATGTCACAATTCACACACTTCAGCACTAATTTAGCTGCTAAGCCATTCTTTTGTTTATTATCCTCTGGTAAGCTTACCTTACTTTCACTACTGTTTTTGCACTTCACACAGTCACTCAGAGCACTGGAAAGTAGATCAATATTAATTATATGATTTCCATAGCTCCCCTGACCAGTTTCACACTCTGTGTTTACCTGAGAGTTGTTATCACTGTGATCAGAAAAGAGTTTTCTTCTTGAAGAACTAGTAACTTGAGGTTCACCTTCGACAGAACTTTCGGGCGTCGTATGTAACCTCAAATTACTGGTATTATCTCTAACACCTGACGCAGCATTTATTACTGGAGCATTACTATTATTAGGCCTACTGTCTGTTAGTGTTTTGCGTTTTCTCCCCGGACCTCCACGACATTTTTTGTACACTCTCTGTGATCTACCCATCTTCAAGGAAATTAGTTTTCACTTCACAAATACACGTGCGCCTTTTTGAAGTAAACACACTAATGAGCAAATGAATGCAGGATAGCGAAGCGCAACACGTCACTGGACAGGTTTGTCAACACAAAATTTTCCTACGAAAGTTGATGGCGCTAAATTACAAACTAAAAACTACGATATTGAAATGACAAGAAAAGGGGATGTGACTTCAGCTGTCACTATGACATTTAAACGACATTACAGGATGTTCCGGACGATTTACCAAAACATAGTATCAGTATATGATAGAGCAGACTACAAGGAGGCAAAATTTGTGAAAATCAGAAAAAGTCATATTTTCTTCCAATGAGGTGTACCACCTCCCCTTTTCAAGGGTTAAGTTACAAGTGCAGTAATGCGATGTTTTCAAAAAAGGGATGGGAAATACATGTGCAGGGAAGCAAGGAAGTTCAAGGTTAGTGAAGAAATCTCTAAATTCCAAGCCCTTAATGACTTCCCATAACACTACAGTCACTCTACAGTTTTGTCAGGTCTGCCGCAGTGTTTGCTATTGTACTGTAGTGATTCTGCAGTACAAGTACTGTAGTGTAGGAGGGTGAGAAGAATGTTATGGATTGAGAAGCACTATATCGGCCTATCAGTCAGTGACATATGTCTAGTATGGTATTGTTTATCTATGCCAACCTGAGAGAGTGTATAGTACCAACAGAAGAACGAAAATAAACAGGGTAGTGTAAAAGACGTCTTGTCGTTCACTTAAACAATATGCGTAAACGCAAGTTTGTAGAATTAACGATTGAGAAGAAGAAACAAGTTCTTGACCGTAATTAAAATACATCGAAGTACCCATTATTCAAGAGTTCACAATTTAAAGAATTTTTATCTTTGATACCAATTAACCTTATTACATGTAAACTACCTGAGCCTCTGGGCTTAGGCGGCAGCACGCCTGCCTCTCACCACTGGGTCCGTGGTTCAAATCCCGGTCACTCCATGTGAGATTTGTGCTGGACAAAGCGGAGGCAGACAGGTTTTTCTCCGGGTACTCCTGTTTTCCCTGTCATAATTTCATTCCAGCAACACTCTCCACTGTCATTTCATTTCATCTGTCATTCATTTAATCATTGCCCCAGAGGAGTGCGTCAGGCTTCGGCAGCCAGCACAATTCATATCCTCGCCGCTAGATAGGGCTTCATTCATTCCATTCCTGACCCGGTCGGTGGACTGGAAGCAGGCTGTGGATTTTCACATGTAAACTACCTCATGCGTTGAGTACATTGTGTAATTTTTAGCCTATTTTAATTTATGAAAAGAATAGGTTTATGAGATCACCTTTTGTCCGTATGGGTGTGTGTATGTGTGCGTATGTGTGTCTGTCTCCTACTAATAAAATCTAAACGGTCAAAGCGATTTCATTGAAACTCGGTTGATACATAACTCGTCCTACCTCGATCAAGCTTTTCAAATTTTGATATGCTTCACCAATTCAACATGGTGGCCACGCGAATTATTTCACTGGCATTCTATATCTTTGCAATTTAATGGATCTTTTACGGGATTTAACTATCCGAGCGCAGTGAAACTTGGCACAGTAAATGTATATACACATCTTATTGCACTGGCATCTAATTTGATTCAATTGTTTTCATAACCTCAAGATGGCGGCTGTGCGAAACTTTAAAATTATGTTAATACTTTTTGTGTCCTAACACGCGATCGAAGTGAATGAAAGTTTGAATAGTGCACCTACGCAATAATCTTCATCTAATGGTACTAAACTCCATGGCCTACATATATCACAATTTAACATGGCAACCATCCAAAATATTTAGACGGTTCCCAATATCCATGAATTTATTTACAGCAATAAAACTGAAATTTTGTATGTTGATGGATGCTATTCATATAAGTTCACTTATTAGTTTTTCGAAACCATGTTAAGTACAAAATGAACATGGCGGCCAAGCGAAGTTGAAACATTTAAATAGACTTTTCTCACGAATTAACCATCCAAGCGCAGTGAAATATGGCGCAGCAAGTATTTATACACATTGTACTGCACTGACATCTAGTTTAGTTCAATTGTTTACATAACCTGAAGGTGGCGGCTGAGCGAAAATTTAAAATTAAGTTTTTGTTGCTTGTGTCCTAATCAAGCGATCAAAGTCAACGTTTGCATAATGAACCTACGCAATAATTGCCATGGCCTACATATATAAAGACCCAACATGGCGACCATCAGAAATATTTAGACGGATCTCAATGTCTACTAATCTATGACAGCAATCAAACTGAAGTGTTGTATGTAGATAAAAGCTATACACATAAGTTCACATATGAGACTTTCAATAACCTGGTGAGCAGAAATCCAACATGGCGGCGACGCGACATTTGAGTATTTAAATGGACGTTTTTCGTGATTTAACCCTCCGAGCGTAGTGAAACTTGGGAAAGTAGATGCTTAGGCTATAATAATTATAATCCACTGATATTTAATTTTTTGCAATTGTTTCTGTAAACACAAAAGGGTGGCTGTGCGAAATTTTAAATGTCGTTTTTATTATCTGTGTTCTAACCTTGCGATTGAATTTGGAATAATACACCTACGCAATAATCTTCATCCAATAGTACATAACTCTCTGCCCTAAAAAGCCAACATGGCGACTATCCGAAATATTTAGTGGGTTCTCAATATCTACGAATCTATTACAGCAATCAAACTGAAATTTTGAATGATAATACATAAGTAGGATATATAAAAATCGGCTATTTAGTTCTTCGCGGAACTACTTGTTAATAATTTAATCAATTATCATTACATAAATTATCATATTATTTTCGTGGAAATATTATTTTTACAACCAACCATCCAATTCAACGCGGACTACCTGCGCGTAATGACGTATACACCGGAAACACCGGGAAATAACCGTACAAAGTTAAAATTCAAAGACACGACCGAGAGTTGAACCTGGGAGCTCTCGAACAAACAAACGGCAAGCGTCTTATCCACTTAGTCACGAAGCCGGTGACAACTCGTAATGTAATGGCTTAAGCTACAAAAGGAAAAGACGAAAGCACGACAGCCCTATTGCCTAAAATGGACAAAGGTATTCATAGCAAAGATTATATAGTACAAATGAATGTTAACTTTCAGTCGGTCGACATATATGTATTATCTTTTATTGTTTGACAACATTATCACGGCAAATACCGGCTACATTTTATGTTACAGCCTGGTTCGGCCTTAGCAAGGAACCATCTGTACTGAGATAATGTCGTATACATTTTTCAGAGACTTCACATTATTGTACATCCATGTCGTACCCACAGTCTTCACGAGTCTCCTTCATTCATAGGGTGAGCTAAATTTCCATCTGAATCAACGAGCCTTGCTGAGTATTCGGCCAGGGTATTGTCACCAAGGAACTTCCTAACAATATGGCAGGTGTTTAACAGAACTGCCTTCTGTAGTTCAATATATATCTGCGGGTGCAGATTCAATATTGATAGACTACTGTGGAGAGTTTTGGGTAAAACACCAGTACACGATACATTATTGGGATTGTAGTCACCGACTCAAGTTTCCACATCTGCTTTATCTCAATTGCCAGCTCTATGTACTTAGATATTTTAGTAGCAGCTGTTGTGTTGGGACATGCGATATCTATCAGTAATGCCTCGCTGTGTTCCTTATTGATGACAATGATATCTGGCCGGTTGTTACTGACTGCAACATCTGTCACAACTCCTTTGTCATAGTAGAACTTGTGTGTGGCATTTTCGAGTACTGCAGATGGTGTGTATTTCCAATATGGGACGGAGCTATGAAGAAGTTTGTACTTAAAGGCCAGTTTCTGGTGGATAATTTTGGCAACTTGATCGTGTCGATGTTTGTAGTCAGTGTTGGGAAGGTGGGAACACCCTGATATTATGTGTTGAATGGCCTCACTACATTTGCCACAGCGGTGACACTACTCACTTTCTGTTGCTGGATCTTTTATGATAAATTTCCTATAGCTTCGAGGAGCAACAACTTGGTCTTATTATTATTATTATTATTATTATTACCACTTTATGCCCGTCTAAGTAGCGCGATTGAACCTATCTAGCTGTTCTTGCTTTCTTATTCTCCCAAAATCTCTTCATCTACTCACTATGGCTTTTTCTGCGCTCTTCCATCCGGATGCAATATTTGGTTGGTCTGAAAATTGATGATTGTCAATTAGGTGTCTGAATTTGTAGATCTGTCCAGTACCAAATCATTTGAGATGTCTATTTTCTGAAGGTCGTTTTCAACTTCAAGCAGCCAGTTGTTCTTAGCTTTGAGAGAGTAAAATTTAAAATTCTTTTAGTCAACTTGTGATCACTGATTTTGAAAATAATTATCATCCTCATTTCCCGTTTCCAGCTTCCTGGATCGGGTTGTGAATTAAAGACCTCCACCGTTGCCTGTCTCTCCACCACCCTTCTCCTTTTTAAGTGCATCTTCAGGTTTCCTTCCCCTCTTCTCTACGCACTCCCAGACTGTATCCGTCCAGCTCTTTCAGTTCGGGGTCTTCCTCGTGGTCTCTTCCCTGTTATCTTTTCAGAAAAGCTTTCTTTGGGGCTCTCTCCTCTTCCATCCTCATCGTGTGACCATACCACTTTAACTTTGTTGTTTCTATCATGTCCTGCAGATTCAAGATTCCTGTCCGTTTTCCATTCTGAAAATATGCCCATAAAATTTCAAACGTCTTTTCCTGAATGAGTCCGAGATTTTCTCCAAATGCTGATAAAAGCTCCTGGGGTTTCCTTTTCATCAAAATTCCATGAGTTCAATCTGGGCCAAAAATTTCCTCAAGATATATCTTTCTCGTTTTTGTGCATCTCTAATTAGTGATCTGCCCCCAGTGATCAGTGTTTCAGAGGCGTACAGTAGGTATATTATTATTATTATTTTACATTCATTCATTCATTCATTCATTCATTCATTTCATGTCAGCTATCTATGGACGGCGTCATTCCAACTGTCTCATTCTTTGGGCTTTGACGTTTGCCCAGAATGCCAGCATTCGTTGTCGGTGGATTTCCTTCCTTTCCTGGATTCAAATCTTTTCCATTTTCAGACTTGTTTTTTCTTGGAAACCCTGGCATACTTAAAGTTTATTCTTCAGTAGGATGCGCTCCTGGATGACATTTGATGTAATCCCCAATTCTTTTTAAATCTATATCCAGTTCAATGAACCAGACCCTTTTGGTTTTCCTCTCCTGAAAGAAAGTATTGATGCGATTGGTCTGTCTCCCTGGGCTCATTCGCATCACATGTTCATGAAAGTAAATCCTTCTTTTCCAGATAGTATCGGTTATCTTCCACAGTAATAATAATAATATCAATAATATCGTATGACCTCGGGTGACAGGTGCAAGCTTTGTTATTTGACACCCAGAGGGTCGCTTGCTTTTCGAATTTCGTTGTTTCTTGAATCACTATGAATGTCAAGGAGGTTAGATATCAACTGTAAGCTCCTTGATCACTACAGCGCTTTCTACTAGTGAAATGAGGAACTTTGTGTTGGCGGAAACTCCCGAGATTAATTTTGCCATTATGAACACGGCGTAATAAATTCAAATGGGCTCTTTGACGTGCCAACATCATATGACATGCGTGTCGTAATTTTTGCCGACTTTCAAAAATCACTTACCAAGGCCAGGTGCGAAGCTGTAACCTAGGGGTTAGTAGATCGACACGTTAACCACTCACCCACCGTGGCAAGGTATCTTCTACAGTTCTCCGAACGGATGTCACTGCAGTAATAATTTAGCATTGCGTTGAAGGATATTGACCGTTTATAGTAGATGCCTGTAGTTAAATGGTAGGCCATTTCCATTTCGTGCATGCGCTATGCAAATATTTATTTCTCTGATACATTGCGTGTTATCATTTCTCCCAAGTATTAAACTTTTCCACCCGCTTGTTTTTTCCACTACAATTTGTTTGGGCACTGATTCAATATTGGTTATGAGCTCCGTCTTCTCAAATGAGATCTGGGGTCCTGCCTTCCCTGCTAGTGCGCTAAGCTGATTTATCTGTTCCGTGGATGTCTCTAATGAATTCGAAATGGTTGCAGATCATTGGCAAAAGTTAGACAATCGATTGTTGTTATTATTATTATTATTATTATTACATCACTTTTCAGAATTGGAGCAAGAGAAGGGAAAGCAAATCGATAGATGCACACACAATCAAGGGTAAAGGAGGCAATATGATAATCAGTAAGCAACAACACTAATGAAAATGAAAATCCACAGCCTGCTTCCAGTCTCCGACCGGGTCAGGAATGGAATGAATGAAGCCCCCATCTAGCGGCGAGGATATGAACTGTGCCGGCTGCCGAGGCCTGACGCACTCCTCTGGGACAATGATTAAATGAATGACAGATGAAATGAAATGACAGTGGAGAGTGTTGCTGGAATGAAATTTTGACACGGAAAACCGGAGTACCCGGAGAAAAACCTGTCTGCCTCCGTTTTGTCCAGCACAGATCTCACATGGAATGACCGGGATTTGAACCACGGACCCAGCGGTGAGAGGCCGGCGTTCTGCCGCCAAAGCCACGGAGGCTCCAAGTAACAACACTAATAATGATGTTAATGTTGATAGTAATAATTATAATAACGATGATAATATAATTAATAATAATAATCTTAAATATTAAAATAATTGGGAACAAATTTCAAATTTTACTGAAACTGAAATATCTTGACAAGTAATTGTGCAACGACGATGTTTGTTGCCTTGAGAAATTATGCACGTTACACATTATACATTGAGCCCAACTTACTTGCTTTGGTCATAAAATGTGTGTTACAATAATTGCAAAAGTATCATTGCACGAAGGTCATTTGCTAAAACCGAAATATCTCGACAAGTAGATCTAAGTGTGTTACGACGACGTTTGTTGTCTTAACACATTGTGCACATTATGCATTAATCATTGAGCTCCAACTTAGTCGATTCTGCATATTAAGGCATTCACGGCCCGGATAAATAATTCATGCTTTTGGGCTAATGCCGTGTGTATTTAGATTTGAACCATACGTTTTCTTGCCTCCTTTTTCAATGGGAATAAACAATGTGGCCAAAGAAAGTACATCAATGAGATTACCCAAAAAATAAAAAATAAATACATAAATTCCTCTGCTCGTCACCAGAGAGCAGCTGCCAGAAATTACTGTATAGATGGAAACTCCTCCAGTGACGAACAAAGGAGTTCAAATCCAGGCTCTGTAGCCATAGAGGGAATTTATCTATATTTTTTGTATTCTTTTTTTGAATCTCATTGATATAATTTCTTTGGCCACATTGTTTATTTCCATTGAAAAAGGAGTCAAGGTTTCTCCGAAACGTATGGTTCAAATCTAAATACACACGGCATTATCCCAAAAGCATGAATTATTTAGTAGATTCTGTTGGAGTATGAGATCTTCGGAAATGTAGGCCATCCACAGGTAAGTGCAAGCAAAATGCCGAACTCGGCTGGGGTTTAATTATCGTCAAACATGTTTTCACAAGCTGTGAGCCCCCATAGTGCCACTGCCTTTATCGAGTTACTTTCAAAACAACGATTGAAACGTGTAATACTTGTCAGTATTGTGTTCTACCAAAACTGGTTTCAGATTTCATTACGAAAGAGATCTAAATCATATCACCATCAGGTGCAGTAAATGTGAAATGGCCAGCCCGCAAGACCTACCCTTGATTATAATGCTACATATTATATGGTTATACTCACTCGTACATGAAAATGGTCCCCCGGAGATGTGCGCAACACGGCCGCTGTGCAGGACAGAAACCAGTGTCTGCCCAATACGAGGGATTTTTGCCGTGCTCCTGTCTACTGTTAATGTGGGCTTTAGAAAATCTTCTGTCCAATTGATGATGATGATGATAATTGTTGTTTTAAGGGGCCTAACATCTAGGTTATCGGCCCCTGATGGTTTGGGTGATCGTGAAGATGAAAATGAAAAGCGAACTTAAAACTAAAACTAACTACTAACCTACATACTAGAAGAAGAAATGGAAAACTAAAGGAGAATAAGGCAATAAAAGGACAGAACGAAAAGAAATGCCCTCAACCCTCGGAGAAGGCGGATTGAGGGACTTGGAAGGAAGGAGAGCCATGAAAGGCATATAGGAAAGTGAAAGAGGAGAGGGTCCGCCCCAAAGGTAAGGGACAAAAGGGGAAAACGGACCCAGCTCAGGAATCCCTCGGGGTCGCCAACTCCCGAACTCACCAGCCGTGAGCCCCTGAGGGTGTAGCATTATCTAGGGTGCACCAGAAGTGGTGGGGCTACATACACCCTGCCTCCTTAAGGGCCTAGAGCACAAGGCAGGAGGTAAAAGGAAGAGAAAAAGAAGGCTGACCCCTCGCAGAAGGAGGGTATCAGAAAAGATGAGACAAGGGCCAATTAAGGCGGGAAAGGAAGAGACTCCCTAGGCCTCGGATACCCTAACACCGTCGGGGTCAGAAGAGAACAAGAGTTGACCAAGTGAGGTCGACAGGAAAGAAGACAGAGAGGAGCCCGGCACAAGTAAGTGGAAGCAATGCCGGACTCAGCTGGGGCCCCGTGGTCGCCAACCCACGCCCACAAGATGTGAGCCCCTGGGGGATGTCCAATTGAGGGAGTGACACTTAAAAGGAAACCATTTTCATGTTCGAGTGAGTATAACCATATACAGTATGTAGTATATAATCCAGAGTAGCACGACTGCAAGTGAGAGTTGCATGTTGGGCGATCAAAAGTCAAGAGATTCCAGCTTTGACAGTGGTAGCGGCCATCTTGAAAAAGAAAAGTGTCTTTAGAACCACACGATCGCTGCTCATCCATTCGGTCTGCAGACTACGCGGTGACGCGTGGTCAGCATGACGTGTCCCCTCGGTCTTTAATCTCGGCTTTCTTGACCGCCCCTCTGATCGGAGAGTTACTTTAGCCAGATTTGAACCCGCGACCTAGGGCATAGAAGCTCAGGATGCTACCAACTACGCCACCGAAACCGCTCGACATGGAGTGAACGTGAACAGTCAATTTCGTACAGCTGATACCTGAAGGATAGCTTTTGAACTCATCTCATAATTTAGCATTGTAATGCCTTTCAGTCAGTCAATACGTTAATGCGCTCAAAATAATTGAGCGGGGATTAACACATAATCTACTTACACCTACTAACCTGGAAAACGTTACGTATTAATTATGCACTTTTTATACACTTCTCGAAAAGGACAATGGGTTAATTAGATGACATGTTTCGTTCGTTTAGCGAACATCATCAGATCCGTTTCACTTAAAGTCCATTTTTAGCCTATTTTCATTTTATGAAAAAAATAGGCTTATGAGATCACCTTTTGTCTGTGTGTGCGTGTGTGTGTGATGGTGTGTGTGTGTGTGTGCGTGTGTCCCCCCTAATAATTTCTAAACGGCTGGAGCGATTTCAAGGAAACTCGGTAAGATCATAGCACCATTCTGGCCGACCCCGACCGTGCCCATCAAATTTTATTGTGTCTCATAAATCCAACATGGTTGCTGTGCAAAATATTTCACCAGCATTCAGTATCTCCGAAACTATTACCGATATCACCCTGAAATTGTGTACGGTGATAAAGGACACTACTAGAAGTTCACCTATGAGACTTTCAAAAACCTGGTAATTACAAAACCAACATGGCGGTCAAGCGAATTTGAGACGTTTATGTAGACTTTTCTCGCGATTTAACCATCCGAACGAAATAAAACTTGGTACAGCAAATGTTTATACACATTGTAATGCATTGACGTCTAATTTAGTTCAATTGTTTACATAACCTGAAAATGGCGGCTGTGCGAAATATTTCACTGGCATTCTATATCTCCAAAACTTTTAAAGATATAACCCTGAAATTTTGTACGGTGATAAAGGTCACTAGTACAAGTTAATCTATGTAATTTTCATAAACCTGTAAGTACAAAACGACCATGGCGGCCAAGCGAAATTGAAACATTTTAATAGCCTTTTCTCGACTCTCTGAGCGCAGTGAAATGTGGTACAGTAAATGACTATACACATTGTAATGCACTGGCATCTAATTTTGTTCAATTGTTTACATAACCTCAAAATGTCGGCTGTGCGAAATTTTATAATTAAGTTTTTATTTCTTGTGTCGTAATCATGCGATCGAAGTGAAAGTTTGAATAATGAAGCTACACAATAATTTTCCTTTAATGATACATAACTCTATGGCCTATACATATATCAACAAGAAGTTCCGTGACGAACTAAAGAGCCTACTTTTCTTAAAATTTAAGATTCATGCCAATGATTAATCGATATGGATCTATCTAGAATAATGACGAAATTAAGTTGGTAATATCGAAATTTCTAATTAGTTCGAAATACTGTATACCTGGCGTAATGTAGCCTAATAGAGCACTACAGTTGGCAGCCCTGGTGACTGAATATATTCTTAGTTCCATCTCTTAAGGTACAGAATACAAAATTTGGTTGGAGTCCAATGAATAGCATGGACGTTACATGCAGTTAAACATTGGATCTAACAGCGCGCGTAAAATCATGTTGGCAACAGTGTCATGCATGTATTGGTCAGAAATAATCTGAAATAATATGATCTATTGTTGTGCCAATTTTGAATGAAATCCATTAGTTAGTATAGAAGTTACATGCATTTTAAAATTGGACCTATCAGCAGGCTTAGAATCATGTTGGCAGCATTGACGTATACTAGTTACTCCAAATTAATCTAGAATGCCAGGTACTATACGTGTGCAATGTTTAGAGTTATTGGCTTTGCATTCTTTCTGATATATTGATATTAGGGTAACAAAAATAGAGACAGCATTTATTAACAGTTGGCAGCCCTGGTTGCTCTTAAGAATACGCATAGTCATAGCTGTTGTGGTACACATAGCACATACGAAATTTGGTTGAAATCCAAATGATAGTATGGAAGTTACATGTATTTAAAGTTGGACTTCTCAGCAGGCTTAGAATCATGTTGGTAGCACTGACGTATATAAGTTACTCCAAATTAATGTAGAATGTCATGCACTATACGTGTGCATAGTTTAAAGCTGTCGGCTTGCATACTTTCTCATATATATTGGTATTTGGATAAAAGAAATTAAGAGCATTTTTTAACAGTTGGCAGCACTGGTGGTTCATAAGAATATGTTCAGTCATATCTGGTTATGTCCACATACAACATACGAAATTTGGTTGAATTCCAATTGATAGTGTAGAAGGTATATGCATTTAAATATTGGACCTATCAGTAGGCTTATAATCATTTTGGCAACACTGCCATGTATGGCCTTCTGGAAATTAAACTGCAATATTATTGTCTATATGTGTGCCGATTTTGAAATAGCTCCTATTCATACCTTCCATGATATCCAACATGGAGCTCAATTTTGAATTGCGATTTTTCAGCAGTTGGTAGCACTGCCATCATTTTCAGATATGGCCGTGAGATATTCAGGTATAGATCTTTACTCCTACCAAATTTTATTTCGATTGCTCCAGCCGTTTAGGAGTTGATAGGGGGGACACACACACAGCCAGACAGACAGACAGACAGACAGAAGGACAGACAGACAGACACATTTTCCCGGATCGATCTCATAAGACTACTTTTTCCTCATTTTTGCAAAATGTGAAAAGTAGGCTAATAAAAAATGGCATCATCATCAGCTTCTAAAGGCTAAAAGCCTTGTCGTTGCAGCCATTTCTTACGGTCTTCAGCAGTTCTCTTCATATTGACATACGATTCACATTCCATTTCCTTGACAATGTTCTTGAGATACGATTGTCTTGGTCGTCCCCTTGGTTTCTTCCCCAAAATTTTTCCTTCAAAAATGACCTGGAGGAGAGTGTCATGTCTGAGTACGTGTCCCATGAATTTTGATTTCCTTTTCTTGATGGTGTTCAACAGGCATCAATTCTCCTGAATTTGGTTCAGAACCAGCTCATTTCTCTTTCTTTCCACCCAGCTTGTTCGGGTCATTCGTCTCCAAAACCACATTTCAGCTGCCTCAAGTTTTGATTCTTCTCTTTTCACCAGTGTCCATGTTTCACAACCATAGGTCAACACACTCCAAAGAAAGGTCTTGAGAAATGACTTCCTTATCTTCAAGTTGAGGTGCTCATTGAGCAGCAAATTCTTCTTATTTTGAAAGGCTTTCTTCGCCAACACTATTCTTTTCTTAATTTCTGAGATGCATCTGTTGTCATAATTAATCACACTTCCCAAATTGCAAAATTCCGTTACTTGTTCAATGGCACTATCATTTAACATTATATTAGCTAAAATTGGTTGTTTCTCTTTATCAACCACCATTAATTTTGTCTTCCGAGAATTAACTCTTAGCCCGAATTTTCCTAAGGATTTCTGAAAAATGTTTAACATTCTATTCATTTCACATGCAGAGTTTGCTAATAGTGCAATGTCATCTGCAAAGCGAATGCTATGAACCTGTACTCCATTAAATTTTAATCCTTTTGTTTTCTCTTTTAATGCATTTACTGCAGCTTCTATATAGATATTAAAGAGATATGGTGATAGAGGACAACCCTGCCTTACACCTCTTCTTATTTTTGCTTCTCTTTTATTGCCATTAACTGTTATTTCTGTAGTTTGATTTTCATATAAGTTCAGAATAAGGCGCCTGTCTTTCCAGTCAATCCCGACTTTGGCCAATGTAAGAAATAAGGTTTTCCAATTAACATTATCAAATGCCTTTTCTATATCAATGAATACTATATAGGTTTTTCGATTAACTTCCAGTCTTCTTTCTAAAATCTGACGTAATGCTAGGATAGCCTCCCTAGTCCCTTTCCTTGTTCTAAATCCATACTGATCACTATCCAGATGTTGTTCAATTTTCTTGCTTAGTCTCTCTTTGATGATTATCAATAAAATCTTTGATGCATGTGAAAGAATGGCTAAAGTTCTATAATTAGAACATTCACAAGCATTTCCTTTCTTGGGTAGTGTGATTGTTCGACTTTTAATAAAATCAGGAGGTACAATTCCGTCCTCATAGCATTTAGTAATGATTTGAAAAAGGCATTCCTTAATGCTTACATCACAACATTTTAAGAGCTCTGCAGGAATGTTATCTTCACCAGTTGCTTTATTTCCTTTCAGTTTAGTGAGTGCTGCATAAAACTCTGCTTTAGTTATAGTTGGACCTTTATCATCTTCTTCAATTAGTTCTTCATCTTCTATATAACTACTATTGTCAGTAATATCTGGTCCATCATACAAATCTTCAAGGTATTCCTTCCATCGCTCACATACCTTATCATTTTCAAACAATAGCTTCCCTTTGGAAACCTTAACTACGTTGCTTGTAATGCGTTGCTGATAGCTCAAAGATTTCACTTTAAAATAAGCTTTGTCAGGTTTCCCATTCTTCAGGTCATCCTCAATATCCATGCATACCTGCTTCATCCAATTTTCTTTCTCCTTGCGACATTTCGTTGTTATTTGATTCTTTAGAGACTTATATGCTTGAGTGTCTATATTTCTAAATTTGTTCCTTTCTTCAATAAGCTCCAGGATTTCCTGGATCATCCATTTCTTCTTCGGTTCTAATTTTCTTTTGCCTAGTACTTCTGTTGCGGCAGTTTCTAAGCCATTTCTTATATCATCCCATCCTAAAGTCTCATCCTTAACCAATTTGCTAACATCTTCAAATTTTTGTACTACATTAGGATCCTGAAGCTTATTCACCATCTCTTTCGTCTAAATGTCTAAATGGCGAGCATCCGAAATATTTAGACTGTTCTCAATATCTACGAATCTTTAACAGCAATCGAACTGAATTTTTTTATTTTCATAGAAGCTATGAACATAAGTTCACCTATAGGACTTCCAGTAACCTGGTGATCACAAATCCAACATGGCGGCAACGCGAATTATAAATATTAAAATGGACGTTTCTCGCGATTTAACCATCCGAGTGCAGTGAAACTTTGCACGTTAAATTATTATACAAATGTTAATCCACAGCCATTTAATTTATTTTAATTGTTTATATAACCACAAGATGGCAGCTGTGCGAAATGTTAAAATCTCGTTTTTACTTCTTGTGTTCTAATCATGCGATTGAAAATTTCAATAACACACGTACACAATAATCTTCATGCAATAGTACATAAATCAAAATCGAACTTGGCGACCATCTGAAATATTTAGACGGTTCTCAATATCTACGAATCTATTACAAGCTTCAAACTGAAATTTTGTATGTAGATAGAGGCAATTAACATAAGTAGGATATATGAAAATAGGCTGTATAGTTTTTCACGAAACTACTTGTTAATTTGATGGATACATATACATTTTTAATTACAACGTATAGGACAATTACTGTAATTAGTTTCAAAATCTTCTTTTATTACAAGTCAATTTGTTCTTGGTTGTGTTCCGTTAGTGTTACAGCACTCATGTAAATATTGCGTATACGTTGTTAATACTACTAATGGTATATTGGCTTTCCCGGCCAGTGAATTAAAACGCAGCAATTCCTCTAGGTTTATGCCGTGTCACTTGTGGGGTTTTGCCTAGGACACCAAGCTGGCTCATCAGCGGGTTATTTAGGTCCCCACCTGGACCCCCGGGGACATCAAGAGCTTCCTGATGAGCCAACTTCGTGTCGTAGGCGAAACCCCACACAAGACACGGCACAAACCTAGAGGAATTGCTGCGTTTGAATACTACTAATGTTGTTTAGATAAGCAAATATCTTGGTGCAGTTACATAAATACTTAAGTGACTTAAAGAAAACAAAAGTCAAAACATTGCTATAATCATCTCAACATAGTATAAAACTAAGATCCCGTTTCTTGGATGTAACGGATAATCTCAAGAGCCACTGGATGGATTTTGAAGCGGTTTTCACCATTCTGTAAAGGTTTTTTTTAGGAAGGTTTCAATAGATAAACATCCATTTTTGACGAAAGGAAGCCAAGCAGTAACGATTTCAGTGAATCGAGTCAAAGACAAACCTGCCGTCCGTGCGCCTTTGAAGCTTATGCTGAGTAAACTGTTAAAAATAAATATGTACTGAACCCTTCAGAATAGCAGTGTTTTATGCAAGAATCTTAGATCAAGGGGTCGCGTTCAGTTCATAGTGTGGTGTTTACGTCCGCCAAACAACGTGCTTTTCTGAGGCAAGGGTTATAGGATAAAAACTATAACTAAGAAAGAAAGGAGACAAAACGTAAGATAATAACAAGATTTAATAACTAATTTGTGCATAAAAGAATAAAACAAACAAAAATAACCAAAATCCTCCCTGAATTTTTCCCTGACAGGAATATTTATCACTTTGAGGAGTCAGATGGATCTCCCCTTTTCTAATAAAATGTGGATCCTAATTCCACTACCTTGCATGTGAATTTATGTTCGCGTGATGACTATCTACGAGAAATGAGTACTTGGATGATCATTCGTTCACAACGGGTTAACAGCCACGGTGCTCACGAACAATCATCTCGTAAATCAACGTTTATGGATATGGGCATAACATTAATAAAAATCCTTAAATCTAACTCTGACACACATATTACAACTCTACTATTTACAGGCATCTCTCTGAGACCCTTATTAGTGTGGTGACACACTTAACCAAATGAGCTGCCACAATGGCCAGATGCTCAACAACAAGGAAAAAAACAGCGCCGCACGTGATTCACGGGTCACTGACATGGAAAATAAACATAGAATAAACCAACAACAACAAACAACCTGAGTGGTTAAGATTACTTTATATTAACAAAATTGCATGTTAAGGAAACGCTTCGAAGGTTATCGTGTTTCGTAGGCAACTCCCATTTATTTAAACAATTTTACCATTGATCAGTTTCTCACATTTATATTTATTTTCAAGTAATTGGGAGCCAGACTTGCACTCCACTAATGATGAGCTTGCGAAACTCAGCCAGCCCTTGTGACAACAACTCACCCTTTCCACAATACCAGTCATGTCCCCCTTCCAGTGTATAAATATAGCCGACCAGCTGGACTGTTATCTCAAGGAATCAACAGCAGCTAATATCACCTCCAACTCAACATATGGTCAGACAATAATCACATATCCATAATTGTCCTCGCAAGGATCCAATATGAATCTGGTACCAAGCTGACAGAAATCAGTCTCTGCTGAAGTTCCCGCTTGTAATACCACAAAAATATACTCACAATACACACATCTGGGACTGACATAACGCCTTTCACACGGGTCTGCTGAATTAGAGCTCGCAAACATTTAACACAATATTTAACTTACGATAGAGCAAAATACTCTTCGTCACAAATTACATTGCTCCAAAGGCAATAATCACACTGAATCTGATCAATAATAAATCTCAACAAAATTTAATTACCCTCCAATCTACTATATAATTATATTAATTCAGTCCTACTTCTGAAACACGACATATCTCCGAGAGACGTTTTTAACCGCACTTCGTAACCTAGGCGAACACGGCCGTTCACATAGATACGTTAGTTAACACAACACAAAGAAAAGAACCTTCCATCAACTACAATTGTGCGAGCTGCTTCCAAACAAAAATGTGTCAGATCAAAACTAAATATACTACATTAATCACACAAGCAAAGTATTTACAAAAAATATGTCCCATAAACCATAAGTTAATTTAATAAATAATAAAATATTATTTCGTACTCATCTCTTTTTGTAGTCACCCGTCAAAGAACATCAGACGCCATTCCCCAACTGGATGGTTCTTTATCTCATAGCAGCCATCTGGACGGACTGTTGAGAATTCCACATTTCCTCTGCATTCATCGATGTCATCCTTGCGCTGATACAAAAAATTAGGTTATTATACACTTTATGTCTGACTGCTAAATTCGCTTGTTCAGGTACTAAATTCCCTGTCACTGTTCGTTGGCGAATTATCGACGCTACTGTCCCTATAACTATAGTACAATGACTATCTATCACTGAAGTTAACACTTTACAATGAATATCTTATGTCTTCGACACACGAAAATACAAGTCTATATCTTCAGACGAACAGAATAATAATCAGTCTACGCCCGTAGACGCACAGAATAATAGTAGTGTGTCCTCAACACACGGAATGAAAGTCAATGTCTTGGCTCTTCGACACACTTATAAATGAACTGGCCCTTGGGTCTAGATGGAGGGGGATTTTATGTAAAAATTTCTCGAAATAATTGTGATACAGGAATGAAATAAATATCACTGAACTCGTAATATTGCACAGGTCAAGAATATGCCCATTAATCCTAGAATCGATCGTAGAGATTTTGTCTAGGCGATTTCCCGCGTGAATACTAGCCGCCGCGTACCCCAGCCGGAGTTGGCGCGCAAGAAGGCATTCTCTTCTCATTGGTTCTCCATTTTCTGTAATTTGGCGGTTTCTAGTAGATCTTGGCGTCTTGGGAGTGTCTATTCTCTTCAACAGCCATTCACGTTACTGCATCATATTTCTTCTAGGCGCGAATATCACAATGAACATACCAGAACCATGTCTCATCGCGCGTCGCTTCTAAAATTGAGGTAGCCACACCTGTCCTTATGATACATCGCTATGCTATTTCTTTTCATAGCTCAAGTACTTAGCCTTTTGTTAAACCGCTGCAGGTATGTCCCTACTGTCTCCAACAACTGCTTGAAATTTCCTCATCGCTGTCTGGCTACTTTCATGATGCTGGTTGAAATATTTATCAATTGAAGAAATAAAAAGTAGAATCATTTAACCAACATAGGGTAAAGGGTTCACAACTCTCCCACTCACAAAATTTCGAACTTAGGAATAAAGTCGACAATTTTACAATACTTCCGTAGGCCAATTTGTTTTATTTCCAGAATCACCCCTTTTTCTTACTTGGTCTAGCCGCTCCTGTCTTCAATGGCATTTACTCGTTTTCATATCCTGCTTGTCTCTTCCCCTTCCAATCTTGCGTGACGCTCTGATGCCTGCGGCAACACCTTACTTGCCTCGTTAATGTTTGTCAACAACAACTCTACTTCCTCCTTCATCACGTGCCGTACTCAACTGCTCCCCGTTTACTTTGTTGATAGTAGGACGTCCGTATATTCAAACAGCGTCATTATTTCGGCGCTACCATGGTTCACTTCGACGATATTTCTTTAGGTTGGCAGCGTTGTAAACTGACATTGTTCCTGTGCTCAATTCTTTCACTCTGTAAGCATTATTTCCAAGGTTTCTTACGATAGAATAGGGTCCTATGAATTTTTCGCAGAACTTACTAAAGATTTTCTTTTCTGGGTCCGATATAGCAGGTCGTTTTACCAAAACGAGCTGGTTGACTTCAAGATCACCGTGGAACCTCTTATTTCTTACTCGCCGTAATCTGCGGTCTGCTTGTTTCCTCATGTATTCTCTCGTTCTTTCAATTCTCAAGTTTGGTGCTATCATGGGATCTTGTGGACAGTTAATGATGCTTTTCCACGTTCTTACTGGATACTCGTTCTTGTGTAGGACCATAGGGATTTGTCCTGTCGACTCGTGCCTGGTAGAATTCATGCATGTCTCTACATCCTTAATTTTATCGACCCATTTGTGGTGTTCGTTCGGAATGAAGATCCTCAAATATGCAGTTACACATTTAATTACTCTCTCGCTTGGATTAGCTTGGGCATGTCGGATACTGCTTAACACATGTTTTATACCCATGTCTTCCATTCCTTTCTTGAATTCGGCGCTTGTGCAATAACTGCCGTGATCTGATAATATAAACTCTGGTTTTCCAAGGGTTGGAATAACTCTATTACGAATGCGACTGAGTACCTGCTTCGATGTTGTTTTCTGAATAGGGCATAGTACTACAAACTTAGAAAATACATCAATGCACACTAGCAAATGACGGCAACCTCTCCTTCCCTTCGGAATTGGACCAAGACAGTCGATCGCCAGTAGCTCACATGGTTTCTGAGGTAGCAATGGTCTAGGATATTGCCTCAGTAAATAATTATTTGGCTTTGTTCTTTGACATGGGTCACAGGTTGTAATGACGTCACATATAGTTGTTCTCATACGTGGCCATGTAAATGTCGCTCCTATTGTTGCTTCGCACTTGTCTAAGCCCACGTGACCGTAACTTTCGTGCGTATGCCATGTCAATCCTCGTTGTAACGATGCAGGTACTAATATGCGTAACTTGGTGTGGTCATTATCTACCCATTTGTGTAGCAAATTGTTGACATAAACATATCTTCCTTCTTTGGCTTTCGCTTCTCGAAATGCAGGTGTTCCTGTAGGTAGTTGCTTTTTGAAGTATTTAATTAATAGCATCATCCATGGTTCCGCTTCCTGTTCTCGCTGTATCTCACGTAACTCCTCCAAGAATTCCCGGTCCTTCGGTGTTAACTCCAAGTGTTGTACCATCGCTGCTTCTTCATTATCAGGCTCTGGGTTCCTGCTGAGTGCATCCGGTATCACGTTCATCTTCCCTGGACAATGTTCAATTTCAATGCTGAACTGCTGAATGTATATAGACCAACGTGTCACACGTTCGCTTGCCATTGACGTCTTAAACAAGGATGTTAGTGCCTTGTGGTCAGTTCTGACAACAATCGGGTAACCATAGATTATTCGTTTCCATTGTTGGAGCGCATGAAGGATGGCCAACAATTCTAGCTCGGTTACAGTATAATTTCGCTCGTGCTTACGCAATTTTCGGCTGACAAATGCCAAATATGTTTTGTGCTGCAGGTTAGCTGGATCCTCTTGGTAGAGCATAGCACCTATCCCAATTAGTGAAGCATCCGCTTGGATTATAAATTTGAGCTTGAAATCTGGATATCCTAATTTAATGCAGTTTTCCAATAGCTGTTTTGTTGCTTGGAATGCCTTCTCACATTCCGCGTTCCATGACCATTTGTTATTTTTCTTTAACATTTCTTGCATTGGAGCTACAGTCTCCGTATAACCTGGACAGTTTTCTTTAAAGAATCCCGTTACGCCTAAGAAAGCCCGAATGTGCTTGACTCTCGTTGGTGTAGGGAAATTCTTTATCGCTTCAATCTTAGCTGGGTTTGGTTTCACTCCCTCCTTGTCAATGACGTGACCCAAATATAAGATCTCGCTCTTGAAGAAATGCGATTTCTTCAGGTTTACTTTGAAATTCGATGCGTTCAAGTTGCCCAATACTTTATCTAAGTTTTCCATGTGAGTTTCAATGTTGTCGGATGCCAACAGAATGTCGTCAATGTATCGCACCGTCATCTCCTTTACTTCCTCGGTTAGGTTCCGGTCCAGTGCTCGGATTAAAGCACAGCCCGCTGTTTTGACTCCAAAAGGCATTCTGACGAAACAATATGTCTGGTTATCGAATAAGAAGCCAGTTAGAAGCTGTGACTTCTCATCCAATTCAAGATGGTGGAACGAGCTCGTCAGATCGACCGATGAATAAATGCTCTCGTTTTTAAAGCCTTTTAATACGTCTCTGATAATTGGCGCTCTGTCATACTCAGGAAAAATGAGTCTCATGTTGAGGTTTCTGGCATCTAAACAAAGTCTAATAGATCCATTTGGTTTTGTGACTGCCAAAATCGCATTTAGATAAGGTGTAGGTGTCTTCCTTATCACTCCAGCTTCTAACATCTCATCTATAATGATTTTAACTTGACCACGATACTTTTCAGGAATTGGGTACAATCTGCTTTTGAAAGGTGACCAGTCCTCGACTTGCATAGAGTACTTGAAATTTAATATTTTCCCAGGTACTGTATCAAATACTGATTTGTGCTTCCTTAAAATCTCTTCCAACTGTTTTCTGTGTTCACCCCCAAGTTGAATGTCATTGAGCCGCTCCTGTAGTAACTCTTCAAATTGTGCATCGCTGTTATCTCCTTCTGTTAATAAAGACCATATCTCCTGGGATTCTATCTCCTCATCTAGTTCCACAACAGCCCCTTCTATGATGTTATCTTCCGCCTTTCGTACCTCCTCTTCCGTCTCTTCTGATATTGCTTCCAATGCCCAAGGATTTACATTTCTTCCGGTAGTGATTTCATCCATATGCAATCCCACGTTTTTCAGCTGGTCATATTCTCTAAAACTGACTGTATTCTTGTGCAAATCTATCACTGCTTGATAGTCACAAATGAAATTTGCACCAAGAATTATATTGAAATTCATCTTTGCCATGATAATGAATGTTTGCCCAAAAGTATGTTCCAATATGTTCAGCTCTAAGTATGCCTGACGTTTACAAGTGATGGTGCGTTCAGGAATAACACCCCTCACTTTGAGCTGTGGTACCGGAATTACAGGAATATTCTGAGTCCGTCCCAACTCTCGAACCAAGGCCTCCGATACTAGACTGATCTGTGACCCTGTATCCAATAAACATCTTATATTAATTCCACCAATCCTTGCGTAAATAATGGGTAATTGCCTAATTTCATCGTTCCGTGGTTTCACCGTCTCCTCCAGGCAGTCTTCTGGTAAAGCAATCCATTCTTGTATGTTCGCTACTATCCATCCATCTTCAACTTCCGACTGTTGTGTTTTGAGGCTGTCTCCTTGATCCAAAATTAACGTTTTTTTTTAGCTCCATTTCGACTCCCATCATCCTTCTGTCGCTCATGTCCCTGATATTCCTCTTGTCTCAGTAGACTTCCAGCTTCCTCAGTATGTGTATCTGGGTTCTTTCTGTTCCCAATGGCCTTTTCCCATCTTCCTAGTTCTCCACCTTGACTAGCGTGTAACTCCTCTAAGTAATTTTGTGATTGAGCGTGCCTATCATCCCAGTCATCTCTATAGTTACGTTGATCTCCTTGATTCTGATCTCTCCTTCCTTTCCATCGTTGATTGGCATTGTAATCACCGTATCTTCCATAAGGCCTGTCATTCCTTCGATTATCACGCCATTGTTGATATCCTCTCTGTTGGTATCTATTGTTGCCCTGGTATCTATTGTTGTAATGATTTTCGTTACGCTGATATGGTCTGTTTTCCCCTTCTTCCTGGTTTCGCCTAGGTGTGGAGGTGCTTGTATTAGTACCCTGCGTTTTAGTATTTCCTTGTTTTGTTTTTACGACCTCTGTAGTGTTGACTAATTCCACCTGTCTTCCTCCTCTAAAATGACTATGAGATGTGGTCTCATCTATTTGCCGTAATATCTGCTCTGCATGTAGGGCCGTACTGACGTTTGCTGCGACTAGTACTTGCTGTACATTAACTGGCATTTGCCTTGCTACTGTCATCACCAAATCTGCTTCGTTTAACGGGTAATCTAGGTCGCGAAATTTCAGCATTTGCATGTTAAAGAAATCTGAGTATTTCGTCTGCTGGGTAGTTTGATATTTTCTAGAGTAAAGTTCCATTCTTAAACTCTGTTGTATGGCGGGAGACCAGTATTTGCGCAGAAACGCTAAATTAAAGTCTGACATGGTTCCAAATGTGTATTTGAAACTTAAAAACCAGGTGAGAACATTCCCTGATAAAAATCTCTCCATCATTCTCAATCTACGTGCTTCAGATACCCCAGTGTCATTAAAGTGGTCTTCAATCTCTTTGATAAAGGCCTTAGGCGTTACCCCTGAATTTTCGGTGTATTTCTGCGGCTTGTAGTCATTTGAGCGAATTACTTGAATAAGTTGAGTGGGCTGATGACCGTCCTGTGGTGTCGAGCTCCTATCTACGTTCTTACGAAATCCTTCCGTATTTGTTGTTAATGGGCTCTCTGCTTGAGTCTGACTTCCTGCTACGCTGGGTTGGGGACTATGTGAGTCATCCTGCTTGTCTTTCAATGCTCCCGTTTTAAATATAGACGATTGTTCTAATGAGCGAAGTTCGGCTTTTATGATCCTATCTGTCTGCTCTTTAAGTCTATTTTTTACTTCCTGCTCCAAAGCTTGAATACGCGTGTGGTTTTCGCCTACTGTTTTAAGAATGGTGGATCTTTCCTCTCTAGAATCAATATTCATTTTCTTCCAATCTTTCCTGATCTGTTCTTTAATCGTGCTTATTTTTCCTTCAATCTGGCTCTTATTTTCATCCTGATTATTTTCTATCTGGTTTAGCCTTTCGTCTAATGTACTCTTAAATTGTTCTTGTTCCGTTTCTAGGCTTTTCCACTGTTCCGCTGATTTTATCTCGAGCCGGTCCATATCTTTAATTATGCCTGATATGTTCTCATCTACTGCTGATATTTGTTGTTGAATGACCCTGCCACTTTTTTCCATCTCCTTGAATCGTCCTTCCAACCTATCTTGAGCTATTTTGACCTCGCTTGTATTCATTGTGCATGCTATTTCAATCTGTTCTAATTTAGCTAACACCGTTTCATCGAGAATGCTAAGTTTTTTTTATCAAAAATACTCTCCATTTTTGCAATCTGCTCTAATTGTTTCTCATTATTTTTGCTTACATCAAGGGCCAGTAATATCATCTGTTGGTTTGTGTGCTCTTTCATCTCTGCGGTTAACGAAGCTAATTGGTTCGCGTTTTTATTATTTTGCGCCTCTAACTGTGAATTTATAGTGTCATTAATTTCACTCTTTAATAACCTAGCTTGTTCCGCCTGATATTCATTTTGCTCAATTCTACTGTTATTTAACTGTGTCCGCAATGATTCACTTTGTTCTAACAGTTTAGTATTTAGCGATTCACTTTGTTCTGACAGTTTAGTATTTAGCGATTCACTTTGTTCTGACATTTTCGTATTTAGCGATTCACTTTGCTCTAACAGTTTAGTATTTAGCGATTCACTTTGTTCTGACATTTTCGTATTTAGCGATTCACTTTGTTCTGACAGTTTAATTTTAAGCGATTCACTTTGCTCTGACAATTTCTTTATGGACTCACTTTGTTCTGACAGACTAGTGTTTATTTGTTCAGATAATTTTGTATTCAACGCTTCACTTTGCTCTAACATACTAGTGTTTATAGATTGACTCTGTTCTGCTAGTTTAGTATCCAACAATTCCTGAGTTCTCCTTGCTGCACTTTCAATGATCTCCTGGATCTGCGCCACCGTTGCCATGTTTTATAATATATATGAGACATATGGGAAATGGCATACGCCAATGCCCTTTGACACGCACATAAATCCAATGCACATTTAATTTCTTTATCCTACTCAGTTCATTTATTTTTACCTTTAATCCCATTAGTTGATTGCATCTCTGAGTAGTTCTAGTTTTACTCAATTTAATTTTAAACCCAAGCACATATTTAGTCATTAAACAGTTATCCTGATATGATATTAACACTGACTAATTAACAAAGTATTAATTGTCATTTTAGGCTACAGCCTCCTAATATTTCCATGAGTTTGACTTTCTACACAAATCTAGTTTTAACTTTATCATTGGGCGCCCGGTATCACATCTTAATTGTACTTTAATTTAAAAGACAACAACGTGAACCGTATTTTACATTGCAAACTCCTGATTTTAATTTATTTTTCACACATTTGGCGGTATCCACTTCGCCTCAACTACTTTTAATAAAATATCACTTCCCGGTGATTAAATACTGTCATATCTGCCTGCACTTGCGGCATGCCAGTTTTACTCAAATGCGCCACTATTGACATGTGTAATCTCCCCGTTACACCACAGTGAATAGCCCCACCGTTGGCCGCCAGTTTTCACCTATGAACCCTTCAGAATAGCAGTGTTTTATGCAAGAATCTTAGATCAAGGGGTCGCGTTCAGTTCATAGTGTGGTGTTTACGTCCGCCAAACAACGTGCTTTTCTGAGGCAAGGGTTATAGGATAAAAACTATAACTAAGAAAGAAAGGAGACAAAACGTAAGATAATAACAAGATTTAATAACTAATTTGTGCATAAAAGAATAAAACAAACAAAAATAACCAAAATCCTCCCTGAATTTTTCCCTGACAGGAATATTTATCACTTTGAGGAGTCAGATGGATCTCCCCTTTTCTAATAAAATGTGGATCCTAATTCCACTACCTTGCATGTGAATTTATGTTCGCGTGATGACTATCTACGAGAAATGAGTACTTGGATGATCATTCGTTCACAACGGGTTAACAGCCACGGTGCTCACGAACAATCATCTCGTAAATCAACGTTTATGGATATGGGCATAACATTAATAAAATTCCTTAAATCTAACTCTGACACACATATTACAACTCTACTATTTACAGGCATCTCTCTGAGACCCTTATTAGTGTGGTGACACACTTAACCAAATGAGCTGCCACAATGGCCAGATGCTCAACAACAAGGAAAAAAACAGCGCCGCACGTGATTCACGGGTCACTGACATGGAAAATAAACATAGAATAAACCAACAACAACAAACAACCTGAGTGGTTAAGATTACTTTATATTAACAAAATTGCATGTTAAGGAAACGCTTCGAAGGTTATCGTGTTTCGTAGGCAACTCCCATTTATTTAAACAATTTTACCATTGATCAGTTTCTCACATTTATATTTATTTTCAAGTAATTGGGAGCCAGACTTGCACTCCACTAATGATGAGCTTGCGAAACTCAGCCAGCCCTTGTGACAACAACTCACCCTTTCCACAATACCAGTCATGTCCCCCTTCCAGTGTATAAATATAGCCGACCAGCTGGACTGTTATCTCAAGGAATCAACAGCAGCTAATATCACCTCCAACTCAACATATGGTCAGACAATAATCACATATCCATAATTGTCCTCGCAAGGATCCAATATGAATCTGGTACCAAGCTGACAGAAATCAGTCTCTGCTGAAGTTCCCGCTTGAAATACCACAAAAATATACTCACAATACACACATCTGGGACTGACATAACGCCTTTCACACGGGTCTGCTGAATTAGAGCTCGCAAACATTTAACACAATATTTAACTTACGATAGAGCAAAATACTCTTCGTCACAAATTACATTGCTCCAAAGGCAATAATCACACTGAATCTGATCAATAATAAATCTCAACAAAATTTAATTACCCTCCAATCTACTATATAATTATATTAATTCAGTCCTACTTCTGAAACACGACATATCTCCGAGAGACGTTTTTAACCGCACTTCGTAACCTAGGCGAACACGGCCGTTCACATAGATACGTTAGTTAACACAACACAAAGAAAAGAACCTTCCATCAACTACAATTGTGCGAGCTGCTTCCAAACAAAAATGTGTCAGATCAAAACTAAATATACTACATTAATCACACAAGCAAAGTATTTACAAAAAATATGTCCCATAAACCATAAGTTAATTTAATAAATAATAAAATATTATTTCGTACTCATCTCTTTTTGTAGTCACCCGTCAAAGAACATCAGACGCCATTCCCCAACTGGATGGTTCTTTATCTCATAGCAGCCATCTGGACGGACTGTTGAGAATTCCACATTTCCTCTGCATTCATCGATGTCATCCTTGCGCTGATACAAAAAATTAGGTTATTATACACTTTATGTCTGACTGCTAAATTCGCTTGTTCAGGTACTAAATTCCCTGTCACTGTTCGTTGGCGAATTATCGACGCTACTGTCCCTATAACTATAGTACAATGACTATCTATCACTGAAGTTAACACTTTACAATGAATATCTTATGTCTTCGACACACAAAAATACAAGTCTATCTCTTCAGACGAACAGAATAATAATCAGTCTACGCCCGTAGACGCACAGAATAATAGTAGTGTGTCCTCAACACACGGAATGAAAGTCAATGTCTTGGCTCTTCGACACACTTATAAATGAACTGGCCCTTGGGTCTAGATGGAGGGGGATTTTATGTAAAAATTTCTCGAAATAATTGTGATACAGGAATGAAATAAATATCACTGAACTCGTAATATTGCACAGGTCAAGAATATGCCCATTAATCCTAGAATCGATCGTAGAGATTTTGTCTAGGCGATTTCCCGCGTGAATACTAGCCGCCGCGTACCCCAGCCGGAGTTGGCGCGCAAGTAGGCATTCTCTTCTCATTGGTTCTCCATTTTCTGTAATTTGGCGGTTTCTAGTAGATCTTGGCGTCTTGGGAGTGTCTATTCTCTTCAACAGCCATTCACGTTACTGCATCATATTTCTTCTAGGCGCGAATATCACAATGAACATACCAGAACCATGTCTCATCGCGCGTCGCTTCTAAAATTGAGGTAGCCACACCTGTCCTTATGATACATCGCTATGCTATTTCTTTTCATAGCTCAAGTACTTAGCCTTTTGTTAAACCGCTGCAGGTATGTCCCTACTGTCTCCAACAACTGCTTGAAATTTCCTCATCGCTGTCTGGCTACTTTCATGATGCTGGTTGAAATATTTATCAATTGAAGAAATAAAAAGTAGAATCATTTAACCAACATAGGGTAAAGGGTTCAGTACTATGAGCGTAAGAATTTTTCAGCATGAC
This sequence comes from Meconema thalassinum, assembly GCA_946902985.2. NCBI lineage: Eukaryota > Metazoa > Arthropoda > Insecta > Orthoptera > Tettigoniidae > Meconema > Meconema thalassinum. The sequence goes on from OX336394.1 coordinate 93,411,496, forward strand.
AAGTTCTGCAAAATAAGTCCGAGGCAGCATGTCTTTATCTTTAATACATCGTCCGCTATAAGTTATTTTATGTTTTAATTTCTTCCGACAACCTCCATTAAGTGGAAATTAAAATTACTAGCTTCGGAGCGAGTTCTCAAGCTAGCTAGCGAGCGAGCCTATCACCCCAGTTTTGACCAGCCGTGTAGAGTTAAAACTTCAGAGAATAGTATGTTTCGAGTTTCGCTGATGACCTCGGCTTTTCTCAATTGCGTCTGGATCCAGCCGTCCGTATGCCACTTAAGCTTACGCTTTGTAAACCGTTAAAGATACCGTGCGAAGCCGGGGTGGGTTGATAGTAAGACATATGATGGAAACAGTCAAAGTCAGCACGCAACAAGGCATAGTCATAATATGAAATTGTTATTGTTTTAGGTAGATTTCATTAGAAAGCTAACTATTGCAATGGGTCCCATGTTTCGACTTCCGGAAAATTTCGACATATCTTCGCGTTTCACATCCCCCAGACCCAAAAACCACCGTCAGTTCAAAAGTTTATATATAATTTATGTATGTATATATGTATATCAGTTTCTTGTGGACACGATAAATGCCGTAATTTTGCACCAATCACTTTGAATTTTTTACCGAATATGTATACTTATAAAATCTCGGTCGAGTTCGTTACTGGGCTAAATCGGTCGAAGGGAGTGAAAATGGGGGGCTTTTTTTCGAAAAAGTGAAATATTGCTATAACTCTCTTAATATGTGAAATATCGAATCCGTTCAACGTTCATACTATGTGTCGCATAAAGCCCAAAAATTTATGTTTGAAGAGTATTTTTTATAGCACCAACCATTGACCAAAGGGGTGGGAAAAAGTGTTTTTTCGGGAAACATTAATCATATCTCTCTTAATAGGCACAATATCAAAACCGTACAAAATGGACAACATTCCCCTAATAATTACCTAAAACTTTTGTCTGAAAGAATTTTTGATATGACCCACTATTACGCCAAGGGACGAGAAAAATGATTTCGGAATTATAAGAAAATGCCAAGAGCAATCAGTGGTTGCCATGGCAACACTACTAAATTGATGAGGCATGAGCCATCAGACGTTGCCATGACAACGCACTTGCACGAGATCAGATTCAGTATTTCCATCTGACTAAGTGGTTGGTTGGTTGGTTCTTAAGTTTAGGGGCTGCGACAACGCGGTCATGTAGCCCCGTGTACTTTGGGTGTGTGTAGAATCTGTCTGATAACCGGTGTTAATTGTGATGACTGTATTAGTGTGTGTTATCTGTTTGTTAATTTAAGTACTGCAACTAACAATTTTTCAGATAGTTCCTACTTTTGCCGCCAAGTGCCACTGTCAACGACTACGAGGCCAAGTTCAGAACTGAGCTACTAGACGCCGCCGCAGTCGGCTCTTGGCATCGAACATAGAAACCTAAGAGCGTTGTATACATTCTTAACCTATCCAATTTAGCTTCACACAGGTGCAATTAGTGGAAGGATCTTTAACAAGCCATAAATCTATGACATGGGACCGCCGGCTTTACTTCCCCTCCGAAGGAAGGCATACTGAGGGATTTTTAACGCTCTTAAAAAATCCGACGGCTTCGGCCGGGTTTGAACCCGTTATCTTGGGCATAGAAGCTCAGCATGCTACCGACTACGCCACCGAAGCCGCCTGACAAAGTGGGAAGCGGCTTTGGTGACGTAACTGGTAGCATGCTGAATGTCTATGCCCAATGTTGCGGTTTCAAAGCCGGCCGAAGTCGTCGGATTTTCTAAGAGTGCTAGAATCCCTCAGTATGCTTTCCTTTGGAGGGGAAGTTCCAACGTTCCTTGCGAGTTGCTGGTTGGGGTGGCATCTAGTAGCCAAGTTCACAGCTAGGTGTCGTTGACGGTAGTACCTGGTAGCAACATTAGGAACTACTGCTTGAAATTGACCGTCTGCAGTCCTTACCTGAATTAAGACCAATACAGCCATTACAATTCACACCGTGTATCAGACAGATTCTACACTCACCCAAAGTACACGGGGTTAGATGACCGCGTTGTCGCAGCCCATAAAATGAGGAACCAACCAGAGGTAGATTTCATTAGAAAGCTAACTATTGCAATGGGTACCATGTTTCGACTTCCGGAAAATTTCGACATATCTTCGCGTTTCACATCCCCCAGACCCCAAAACCACCGTCAGTTCAAAAGTTATATATAATTTATGTATGTATAAGTATATATATATATATATATATATATATATATATATATATATATATATATATATATGTTTATTGTGGACACGGTAACTGCCGTAATTTTGCACCAATCACTTTGAATTTTTTACCGAATATGTATACCTATAAAATCTCGGTCGAGTTCGTTACTGGACTAAATCGGTCGAAGGGGGTGAAAATGGGGGGCTTTTTTTCGAAAAAGTGAAATATTGCTATAACTCTCTTAATATGTGAAATATCGAATCCATTCAACGTTCATACTGTGTGTCGGATAAAGCCCAAAAATTTATATTTGAAGAGTTTTTTTTTTATAGCACCAACCATTGACCAAAGGGGTGGGAAAAAGTGGGTTTTTCGGGAAACATTAATCATATATCTCTTAATAGGCACAATATCAAAACCGTACAAAATGGACAATATTCCCCTAATAATGACCTAAAACTTTTGTCTGAAAGAATTTCTGATATAACCCACTATTATGCCAAGGGACGAGAAAAATAATTTCGGAATTATAAGAAAATGCCAGTGGTTGCCATGGCAAGACTACTAAATTGACTACTAAATTGATGAGGGATGAGCCATCAGACGTTGCCAAGATAACGCACTTGCACGAGATCAGATTCAGATTTCCATCTAAGTGTGAAGCGGCTTCGGTGACGTAACTGGTAGCATGCTGAATGTCTATGCCCAAGGTCGCGAGTTCAAAGCCGGCCGAAGTCGTCGGATTTTCTAAGAGTGCTAAAAATCCCTCAGTATGCTTTCCTTTGGAGGGGAAGTTCCAACGTTCGTTGCGAGTTGCTGGTTGCGGTGGCATCTAGTAGCCAAGTTCACAGCTGGGTGTCGTTGACGGTAGTACCTGGTAGCAACATTAGGAACTACTGCTTGAAATTGACCGTCTACAGTCTTTACCTGAATTACAGACTAATACAGCCATCCCAAAGTACACGGGGTTACATGACCGCGTTGTCGCAGCCCCTAAACTGAGGAACCAACCAAAATCTCTGCGGGAGGTATAATTTTGCGTGAAGAAGTAACAGACCGTTACATAGTTACACATCAGTGTTGAAACCTTGCATAAGGATAGTGCGACCACAAGTATAACAAGTAGTTCCGTGAAGAACTATACAGTCTATTTTCATATATCCTACTCATATTAATTGCCTCTATCAACATACAAAATTTCAGTTTGATTGCTATGTTAGATTCGTAGATACTGAGAACCGACTAAATATTGCAGATGGTAGCCAGGTTGGATTTTTATTTATGTACTATTACATGAAGATTATTGTGTACGTGTGGTTTTCAGACTTCAATCGCATGATTAGGACACAAGAAGTAAAAACGAGATCTTAAAATTTCGCACAGCTGCCATCTTGTGGTTATGAAAACAATTGAAATATATTACATACCAGTGGATTAACATTTGTATAAGCATTAACGTGCAATGTTTCACTGCACGCAGATGGTTAAATCGCGAGAAACGTCCATTTAGATATTTATACTTCGCGTCGCCGCCATGTTGGATTAGTGCTCACCAGGTTACTGAAAGTCATATAGATGAACTTATATTCAGAGCCTCTATGAACATAAAAAAAATAGTTTGATTGCTGGAAAAGATTCTTAGATATTGAGAACCGTCAAAATATTTCGGATGCTCGCCATTTTGGATTGTGATATGTATAGGTTATGAGTTATGTACCATTAAAGGAAAATTATTGCGTAGCTTCATTATTCAAACTTTTACTTCGATCGCATGATTACGACACAAGAATAAAAACTTAATTTTAAAATTTCGCACAGCCCCCATCTTCAGTTTAAGTAAACAATTGAACTAAATTAGATGCCAGTGAATGACAATATGTATAATCATTTACTCTACCACATTTCAATGCGCTCATATGATTAAATCACGAGAAAAATGTATTAGAATGTGTCAAATTCGCTTCGCCGCCATGTTCGTTTCGTAGTGTACAGGTTTTTGAAAGTTACATAGATAAACGCGTAGCAGTGCTCTTTATCACCGTACAAAATTTGAGGTTGATATCATAAATAGTTTCGGAGATATTGAATGCCTGTAAAATATTTCGCACAGCCGCCATTTTTAGGTTATGTAAACAATTGAACTAAGTTAGATGTCGGTACATTACAATGTATATAAACATATACTGTGCCAAGTTTCATTGCGTTTGGTTGGTTAAATCGCGAGAAACGTCCATTTAAAAGTCACAACTTCGCTTGGCCACCATGTTGGTTTTGTAGTTACAAGGTTTTCAAGGGTCACATAAGTGAATTTCTAGTAGCTCCCTTTATCAGCATACAAAATTTCAGGGTGATATCTGTAATAGTTTCGAAGATATTGAATGCTGGTGAAATATTTCGCACAGCCGCCATGTTGGATTGGTGAGACGTAACAAAATTTGAAGGGCACGGTCGGGGTCGCCCGGAATAGAGCTATGAACTTACCGAGTTTCATTGAAATCTCTCCAGCCGTTTAGATTTTATTAGGGGGGGACACACACACGAGTCACACACACACACACGCACACACACACGGACAAAAGGTGATTTCATAAGCCTATTTTTTCAAAATTGAAAATAGGCTAAAAATGGACCCCAAATGACAAGAAGGTTACCGTTCCCATAAGACAATAAAATGTTTAAAATAAGCATAAAATGACGAAAAACAAAGTTAATTAAGCTCCAATTATAAAATACCTTCTCGCAATAAATGAGGTCTGATCCTTCTACGAAAATCTGCATATTCTGCCTATTTTCGCCTATCCCAAAGTTTGTCCGGTGAAATCTACCTCCGCCTTCCTGTGTGCCGAGAGGACTTTTTTTTCTTCTTTAGCAGTATGTCCCTCCTTAAGTGTTTCACAGTAATTACCACAATCGTTGCTTTGGTGGCGTAGTTGGTAGCATGCTGAACTGCTGTTCCCAAGATCGCGGGTTCAAACCCGGCCGAAGTCGTCGGAGTTTTTAAGAGCGTTAAAATCCTTCAGTATGCCTTGCTTCGGAGGGGAAGTAAAGCCGGCGGTCCCATGTCATAGATTTATGGCATGTAAAAGATCCTTCCCCAGACTAAACTTGTGTGAAGCTAAATTTCTAGGTTAGATTTCGTTGTATCGCTCTATCCAAGTTCCGACGTTCACCCCTAGGTATCACTGACACCTGGTAGCGAAAGTTGGAACTACTTGAAATTGAACGGAACTTGTAGCTCACCCTAGGGGTTTCCGCTTGAAGCAGATACAGCCTCTGGTGAGCCGAACAACATGTCCTCGGACGCTCCCGGCACCAAAAGCCATACGATTAATAAATAACCACAATCGTTTGCAGAATGACCTGAAATATTGAGATAAAATTAACATATATCAACTTTTCTACAAACACGTAGACTTCTTATTAGTGTTTAGATTCGTTTATTCTGAGGGTCTATGACTTAAGTGATTTTCAGCAGTTAGCAGTAATCTTCGTGGAAGGTGACTGTTTACGAGTGGCTTTGAGATTTTTAACCTTGTAGCCTTGTGGATATTTTGTTTTCTTTTTAGGGGGTTCAACCCTTAAGTATTTCATATCAGTACTAGCAGCACTACGAGCCAAACATGTAGTCCTTTTGATCCTCCTCTTCTTGTAATCTGTGCAATAATTTTATAATACCTGTTATGTTTCAGGTTGTATCACATTTCTTAATAATTTGGTTGGTTGGTTCCTTAGTTTAGGGGCTGCGACAACGCGGTCATGTAACCCCGTGTACTTTGGGTGAGTTAAGGATTTGTCTGATAACCGGTGTTAATTGTGATGGCTGTATTAGTGTGTGTTATCTGTGATTAGGTAGAAGGACAGCAGAAGAATAGTTTTTTCAAGTAGTTCCTAATTTTGCTAACAAATGCTACCGTCCACAATACCTAGCAGCGACGCGGCTACTAAATGCCATCGCGGTCAGCACCGAACGGCGAACGTTGGAACTAATATAGCGTTACCACACTAACCTACAAATTTTAGCTTCCACAAGTGTAGTTAGTGGAAGGTTCTTTTTCATGCCATAAATCTATGACTTGAGACCGCCGGCTTTACTTCCCCTCCGAAGGAAGGCATATACTACTAAGATATTTTTAACGCCCTTAAAAAATCCGACGACTTCGGCCGGGTTTGAACCCACGATCTTGGGCATAGAAGCTCAGCATGCTACCAACTACGTCACCAAAGCCGCTTTAATAATTTGGATTGCACTCGTGTTTGCCAACTGAAAAGTAACAATATGAATTGGAAAATCCCTTTTGTCAGTGCCCGTAACACACCACTGCACGTTGAGATCAGCCAATTCTGCTTGTATTAGGCATGTTATGTATAACATGCAAACACCTTGGTACCGTTAACTTAAAACTGATTTGGATCACTTATCTGATTGCTGCAAAAACCTTTCAGCAGTATCCCCTATCATAAATGAAAATCTATTACTTAATTAAATGCACAAAGAGTATAGCCCACATAACAATAGCCGTAATATTTTACTTCAGAGTAAATTTGCGATGTGTGCAAATAAACGAGATTAATATACTGTATATGGTGCTAACTTACGTGTTCTTTAATGAACGTGTATCTCTGTCATAGATATGTCTGTATTAGCTTTGGAAACTCTAATTAAATACTGCATGTCATTGCGCAAATCACATAATACTACTCTCAAATCAACAGCACACACATAATCATTATGCAATAATACACAATAGGGCATTACTCACAGGGCTTAAAGAACGATTTCATATCAGAGCACTGAATTAACAAAGTCAGGAAGATAACTCACAATGACATCCATGAAATAACAGATACCAATGCACTGAATTGAAATTGGTATCTAGAATAACAAGTAAATACGTTTGAAGGCAACAGATTGTTATGCAAAAATTAGGAAGAATTATCGCCAATGTTAAAACATTAAAAATGATACCCCATTATCTCAGTAACTAATAAATAAGAATTTCATTTTTAGCCTACTATTCACACATTTTGCAAAAATGAGGAAAAAGTAGACTTATGAGATTGATTCGGGAAAATGTGTGTGTGTCTGTCTGTCCTTCTCTATGTCTGTCTGTGTGTGTGTGTCCCCTATCAACTCATAAACGGCTGCAGCAATCGAAACTAAATTTGGTCTAAAGATCTATACCTGAATATTTGAAAATTATGTAAGTGCTACCAACTGCATTTCAGCAGTTGAAATTTGAGCTTCATGTTGGATAGACTATCTAAAAAGTTACGCATGGCAGCTATTCCAAAATTGGCAGCCATATAGATAATATTATTTTAGGTTAATTTCCAGCAGGCCATATATGGCAGTGTTGTCAAAATAATTCTAAGCCTGCTGATAGGTCCAATTTTAAAATACATGTAACTTTGATACTAACAAATGGATTTCATCCAAAATTGGCACAACAGGAGATCATAACACATCAGATTATTTCTGATCAACACATGCATGACATTGTTGCCAACATGATTTTACGCGTGCTGATTGATCGAATGTCTAACTGCATGTAAGACATGTAAGACATGTAACGTCCATGCTGTCCATTGGACTTCAATCAAATTGTGTATTCTATACCTTAAGAGATGGAACTAAGAATATATTCAGTCACCAGGGCTGACAACTGTAGTGCTCTATTAGGCTACATTATACCAGATATATTTCGAACTAATTAGAAATTTCAATATTACCAAATTAATTTCGTCATTATTCTAGATAGGTCCATATAAATTAATCATTGACATGAATCTTAAATTTTAAGAAAAGCAGGCTCTTTAGTTCGTCACGGAACTTCTTGTTACAGATATTATCATGCACCTATTTCTATTTTATTCCATTCTGTAATAAATAAATAAAAATACGTTTGCACCTCGGCCCGTCTGTTTCTCTAGCATCCGATACAAGTTTCTATTCCCTGGGGTACATTTTATGGCACCCTTAGCATGTTCCACCAACTTCCTCTGTGGAAGTAGAGTTCGAAAGGAAAGAAATAAAAAGCTGTAGGAAGCAGTGAACGTCAGCACGCAACGATTTCACATACACGACAGAAAGACATCCGTACTGCCTCTCCTCTCGAAGGTTTCATTTCTTAAAGTGCATTTTATATACCATGGTTGAATTTGTATTGACATGCTATTCACCGTTCTTCCTTTCACAACCAAGTTAATGTTGCAGGACGATGAAGATGAAGGGATGGCAGGAGGTGGGGCTAACCAATATGTTCAAAGTGGTTCCGCTGTATTGTGGATACGTCATTCCGCTTTGTATATGACCATTTTGGTTTTGAAACAGAATAATTTCAGACTCCCAATTTTTCGTATTCTGTGTAAGAATTCAAATTATACTGCCCGTCAAAAAACGTGGGCCACTAAGGCTTCGTTCACATTGTAGGCATGCTTAGGCAAGTAAAATGGAGGTACACGCTTAGCTAAGCTTGCCTGAATAATAGTAAGGTCACATTAGTTGAAAACATGTGCAAGTGAACATTTCCACTTGATCAGTCAAAATGAAGTTGTCGGATGAAGAGCATATAGTCTTAGAAAATGAATTGTTATAGTTATTATTACAGTAGAACCCATCACTTGGGACACCACTTTTGATTGGACACATATTGAATGCACCGTTTAATTCCCTATACGTGCACATGTTAAACATCCTCTGTACCTTGGACACCACTCTGCTCTGAACATTGGACAACCCATAAATTATAGTTTCGACATGGCAATAGAAGCAAAAGAGTGGGATTTTCCTTTGCTACCTGCTAAGGGGAGGTGGTACACCCTATCTCTGCAATGTTAAAGTATGCTTTCTTCATGTACATTTTTTGACTAAACTAGTAAACCTGTGTTGATAAAAATTGGCCTACTAATAGAATGATGTACATTGTTCATTAACCCATTTTCTCAAAGAGTTTTATAGCCACACAGATGCCAGAAAAAAAAACAGTAGTTTGTATACCACAACTTTGTCATTATTTATGTTAGAGACCTAAAATAATGGGTTAAAGTTAAACAACCACAAGAGAATAACTGGTAAAAATTTCAACTTCTAGCATAGATAGGTTTTGAGAAAAAGGTACATCAACATTGAAAACTATAACTTGGAATAAAATTCAAGCAAAGTAACAATACCTCAGTGCATGCCTGGTCCATATTCAGGTTCATCTGGATCATCAATTTCATCTTCCCTGGCCCTCTTCTTGTTTCTGTTGATTACCCTGGACTGTTTAATGGCCGCCTCAGCTTGCAGATCTGAATTTGGTAGGGGGTCTGGGCAAGTTCATCATTGCACATACTTTTTTTCCTGCTTCATATCCTTTCCCAATTGACCTCATATCATACACAAACCTAATATTTACCTCAAATCCATCTGGAGTCTGTACAGAAGTGTAGAACTCACGTTTCATGTCACAATTCACACACTTCAGCACTAATTTAGCTGCTAAGCCATTCTTTTGTTTATTATCCTCTGGTAAGCTTACCTTACTTTCACTACTGTTTTTGCACTTCACACAGTCACTCAGAGCACTGGAAAGTAGATCAATATTAATTATATGATTTCCATAGCTCCCCTGACCAGTTTCACACTCTGTGTTTACCTGAGAGTTGTTATCACTGTGATCAGAAAAGAGTTTTCTTCTTGAAGAACTAGTAACTTGAGGTTCACCTTCGACAGAACTTTCGGGCGTCGTATGTAACCTCAAATTACTGGTATTATCTCTAACACCTGACGCAGCATTTATTACTGGAGCATTACTATTATTAGGCCTACTGTCTGTTAGTGTTTTGCGTTTTCTCCCCGGACCTCCACGACATTTTTTGTACACTCTCTGTGATCTACCCATCTTCAAGGAAATTAGTTTTCACTTCACAAATACACGTGCGCCTTTTTGAAGTAAACACACTAATGAGCAAATGAATGCAGGATAGCGAAGCGCAACACGTCACTGGACAGGTTTGTCAACACAAAATTTTCCTACGAAAGTTGATGGCGCTAAATTACAAACTAAAAACTACGATATTGAAATGACAAGAAAAGGGGATGTGACTTCAGCTGTCACTATGACATTTAAACGACATTACAGGATGTTCCGGACGATTTACCAAAACATAGTATCAGTATATGATAGAGCAGACTACAAGGAGGCAAAATTTGTGAAAATCAGAAAAAGTCATATTTTCTTCCAATGAGGTGTACCACCTCCCCTTTTCAAGGGTTAAGTTACAAGTGCAGTAATGCGATGTTTTCAAAAAAGGGATGGGAAATACATGTGCAGGGAAGCAAGGAAGTTCAAGGTTAGTGAAGAAATCTCTAAATTCCAAGCCCTTAATGACTTCCCATAACACTACAGTCACTCTACAGTTTTGTCAGGTCTGCCGCAGTGTTTGCTATTGTACTGTAGTGATTCTGCAGTACAAGTACTGTAGTGTAGGAGGGTGAGAAGAATGTTATGGATTGAGAAGCACTATATCGGCCTATCAGTCAGTGACATATGTCTAGTATGGTATTGTTTATCTATGCCAACCTGAGAGAGTGTATAGTACCAACAGAAGAACGAAAATAAACAGGGTAGTGTAAAAGACGTCTTGTCGTTCACTTAAACAATATGCGTAAACGCAAGTTTGTAGAATTAACGATTGAGAAGAAGAAACAAGTTCTTGACCGTAATTAAAATACATCGAAGTACCCATTATTCAAGAGTTCACAATTTAAAGAATTTTTATCTTTGATACCAATTAACCTTATTACATGTAAACTACCTGAGCCTCTGGGCTTAGGCGGCAGCACGCCTGCCTCTCACCACTGGGTCCGTGGTTCAAATCCCGGTCACTCCATGTGAGATTTGTGCTGGACAAAGCGGAGGCAGACAGGTTTTTCTCCGGGTACTCCTGTTTTCCCTGTCATAATTTCATTCCAGCAACACTCTCCACTGTCATTTCATTTCATCTGTCATTCATTTAATCATTGCCCCAGAGGAGTGCGTCAGGCTTCGGCAGCCAGCACAATTCATATCCTCGCCGCTAGATAGGGCTTCATTCATTCCATTCCTGACCCGGTCGGTGGACTGGAAGCAGGCTGTGGATTTTCACATGTAAACTACCTCATGCGTTGAGTACATTGTGTAATTTTTAGCCTATTTTAATTTATGAAAAGAATAGGTTTATGAGATCACCTTTTGTCCGTATGGGTGTGTGTATGTGTGCGTATGTGTGTCTGTCTCCTACTAATAAAATCTAAACGGTCAAAGCGATTTCATTGAAACTCGGTTGATACATAACTCGTCCTACCTCGATCAAGCTTTTCAAATTTTGATATGCTTCACCAATTCAACATGGTGGCCACGCGAATTATTTCACTGGCATTCTATATCTTTGCAATTTAATGGATCTTTTACGGGATTTAACTATCCGAGCGCAGTGAAACTTGGCACAGTAAATGTATACTGCTCAAAAAAATTAAAGCACCACTTTTTTCAAAGGCCACCAAATTTTGAAAAGTTGACCTACAAGCTCGAAATCTCAGTATAACGTTTGTCCTGACGCCTACCAAGCATATGCTTCAGCACAACTCCCCAACTTGAGTAGTTTCGGGGTAGCACCCCGAAAACCAGCCCATTTTCGAAAACCGCAAATTGAAGTTTGCGAAAAACGCTGCAGGACTTGTCGCAGGTTGCCAAAGCAGTCGAAAATGAATGAGTCTTGCTCTTAAAGGTTCCACAAACACGTTGAAATCGTTAGATTTGACGTTTGGGCATTTTCAACCCCCTTCATCATCCCCTAAACATGGACTACCATTGGGGGCGTCTGAGAAGGTACCGGGTGTGTTTAACCACCTGAAAACCTGTACACCGTCCTCAGTTGCTGATTGCAGTAAGTTCTTAAGGCCTCCGGCAATGTCCACACCCCCTAACACCCTCAACTGGCATGGGACCAAACCACCCCTTCTCGATTCACCCCTAAGGAAGGTTTTAATCGAGATGTTTATCAGTGCTGCTAATGGGGGGGGTCTTCCCCTAACGTTTCAAAAAAGTAACTGTGCCTTTGTCACCACCCCTTCCCCTGCAACCCCCGTTTGTATGATTTTTCGAAACAGGCCCTTTTTAAGGGCTGAAACGACGTCTTAATCGCTGAAAGGGCTGTAAAGGTCCTTAGAAGTAGTGGTGACACGAAATCAACCCCTTCCGATCGGTGATTGACATTCCTTCCCCCAAATTCGAAATTTTTGCACCCCCAACCCTCCCTGTCTGGACGCGTAATGCGTCATGGCAGAGTTTTAAGAGTTGGATGAAAATGAAGCCTATGGCCTGCAATGGAGCCCAAAACAGCAGGCTGGATAGAAATTCATCGGTAGGTTGGGAAACGGGACCAAAATTTTTCAAAAAAGTGTACAGCCTACAGTAAGTACGCCCATGCATAGGCAACCCACATCACGTCCGTGCGTGTTGGTTGCCTGTGATCGGCAATAGGTTACAAAGTTTGGCAATGGGAGAAAAATGACGTGATGTGGGTTGCCTATGCATTGGTGTACTTACTAGAGGCTGTTAACTTTTTTGAAAACTTTTTGGTCCCGTTTCCCACCCTACCGATGAATTTCCATCCAACCTGCCGTTTTGGGCTCCATTTCAGGCCATAAGCTTCATTTTGATCCAACTCTGAAAACTCTGCCATGACGCGTTACGCGTCCAGACAGGGAGGGTTGAGGGTGCAAAAATGTCAACTTTGGGGGATGGAATGTCAATCAAACATCATAAGGGGTTGATTTCGTGACACCACTACTTCTAAGGACCTTTACAGCCCTTTCAGCGTTTAAGACCTCATTTCAGCCCTTAAAAAGGGCCTGATTCGAAAAATCATACAAACGGGGGTTGCAGGGGAAGGGGTGGCGACACAGGCGCAGGTCCTCGTTTGAAACGTTAGGGGAAGACCCCCCCATTAGCAGCACTGATAAAAATCTCGATTTAAACCTTCCTTAGGGGTGAATCAAGACGGGGTGGTTTGGTCCCTTGCCATTTGAGGGTGTTAGGAGGGGTGAACATTGCCGGAGGCCTTAAGAACTTACTGCAATCAGCAACTGAGGACGGTGTGCAGGTTTTCAGGTGGTTAAACACATCCGGTACCTTCTCAGGCGCCCCCAATGGTAGTCCATTTTTAGGGGATGATGAAGGGGGTTGAAAATGCCCAAACGTCAAATGTAACGATTTCAACGTGTTCGTGGAACCTTAAGAGCAAGACTCATTCATTTTCGACTGCTTTGGCAACCTGCGACAAGTCCTACAGCGTTTTTCGCAAACTTCAATTTACGGTTTTCAAAAATGGGCTGGTTTTGGGGGCGCTATCCCGAAACTACACAAGTTGGGGAGTTGTGCTGAAGCATGTGCTTGGTAGGCGTCGGGGCAAACGTCATACTGAAATTTCGACCTTGTGCAGTCAACTTTCCAAATTTGGTGGCCATTGAAAAAAGTGGTGCTTTAATTTTTTTGAGCAGTATATATACACATCTTATTGCACTGGCATCTAATTTGATTCAATTGTTTTCATAACCTCAAGATGGCGGCTGTGCGAAACTTTAAAATTATGTTAATACTTTTTGTGTCCTAACACGCGATCGAAGTGAATGAAAGTTTGAATAGTGCACCTACGCAATAATCTTCATCTAATGGTACTAAACTCCATGGCCTACATATATCACAATTTAACATGGCAACCATCCAAAATATTTAGACGGTTCCCAATATCCATGAATTTATTTACAGCAATAAAACTGAAATTTTGTATGTTGATGGATGCTATTCATATAAGTTCACTTATTAGTTTTTCGAAACCATGTTAAGTACAAAATGAACATGGCGGCCAAGCGAAGTTGAAACATTTAAATAGACTTTTCTCACGAATTAACCATCCAAGCGCAGTGAAATATGGCGCAGCAAGTATTTATACACATTGTACTGCACTGACATCTAGTTTAGTTCAATTGTTTACATAACCTGAAGGTGGCGGCTGAGCGAAAATTTAAAATTAAGTTTTTGTTGCTTGTGTCCTAATCAAGCGATCAAAGTCAACGTTTGCATAATGAACCTACGCAATAATTGCCATGGCCTACATATATAAAGACCCAACATGGCGACCATCAGAAATATTTAGACGGATCTCAATGTCTACTAATCTATGACAGCAATCAAACTGAAGTGTTGTATGTAGATAAAAGCTATACACATAAGTTCACATATGAGACTTTCAATAACCTGGTGAGCAGAAATCCAACATGGCGGCGACGCGACATTTGAGTATTTAAATGGACGTTTTTCGTGATTTAACCCTCCGAGCGTAGTGAAACTTGGGAAAGTAGATGCTTAGGCTATAATAATTATAATCCACTGATATTTAATTTTTTGCAATTGTTTCTGTAAACACAAAAGGGTGGCTGTGCGAAATTTTAAATGTCGTTTTTATTATCTGTGTTCTAACCTTGCGATTGAATTTGGAATAATACACCTACGCAATAATCTTCATCCAATAGTACATAACTCTCTGCCCTAAAAAGCCAACATGGCGACTATCCGAAATATTTAGTGGGTTCTCAATATCTACGAATCTATTACAGCAATCAAACTGAAATTTTGAATGATAATACATAAGTAGGATATATAAAAATCGGCTATTTAGTTCTTCGCGGAACTACTTGTTAATAATTTAATCAATTATCATTACATAAATTATCATATTATTTTCGTGGAAATATTATTTTTACAACCAACCATCCAATTCAACGCGGACTACCTGCGCGTAATGACGTATACACCGGAAACACCGGGAAATAACCGTACAAAGTTAAAATTCAAAGACACGACCGAGAGTTGAACCTGGGAGCTTTCGAACAAACAAACGGCAAGCGTCTTATCCACTTAGTCACGAAGCCGGTGACAACTCGTAATGTAATGGCTTAAGCTACAAAAGGAAAAGACGAAAGCACGACAGCCCTATTGCCTAAAATGGACAAAGGTATTCATAGCAAAGATTATATAGTACAAATGAATGTTAACTTTCAGTCGGTCGACATATACACACATCAAAAAAAGTTTTGCATCACCTCGGTTCCCAGATCTCCGGCATATAGACGTTGACTGTGTATATTGTATCCAAGATACAGTCCCTTTGACTGTTCATAGATGTCACTAAAACTGCTCAAAGATGTAAACAACCATGCATGAGCAGGGCCTATTAGACGGAGGGGGTACGACAGCCGATCAGTTCCAGTCATTCCACCAGGACGAAGGTACGCTGCTCATGTTGTCTGTAGTTCTACCATGCCTAGAAGGTCAATACCGCAGTTCGATCGCGTCCGCATTGTTACTTTGTGTCAAGAAGGGCTCTCAACAAGGGAAGTTTCCAGGCGTCTCAGAGTGAACCAAAGCGATGTTGTTCGGACATGGAGGAGGTACAGAGATACAGGAACTGTCGATGACAGGCCTCGCTCAGGCCGCCCAAGGGCTACTACTGTAGTGGATGACCGCTACTTACGGATTGCCGCTCGGAGGAACCCTGACAGCAATGCCACCATGTTGAATAATGCGTTTCGTTCAGCCACAGGACGTCGTGTTTCAACTCAAACTGTGCGCAATAGGCTGCATGATGCGCAACTTCACTCCCGACGTCCATGGCGAGGTCCAGCTTTGCAACCCCGACACCATGCAGCGCGGTACAGATGGGCCCAACAACATGCTGAATGGACCCCACGGAATTGGCATCACGTTCTCTTCACCGATGAGTGTCGCATATGCCTTCAACCAGACAATCGTCGGAGACGTGTTTGGAGGCACCCTGGTCAGGCTGAACGTCTTAGACACACTGTCCAGCGAGTGCAGCAAGGTGGTGGTTCCCTGATGTTTTGGGGTGGCATTATGTGGGGCCGACGTACGCCACTGGTGGTCATGGAAGGCTCCGAAACGGCTTTACGATACCTGAATGACATCCTCCGACCCATAGTGCAACCATATCGGCAGAATATTGGAGAGGCATTTGTCTTCATGGACGACAATTCTCGACCTCATCGTGCACATCTTGCGAATGCGTTCCTTCAAGATAACGACATCGCTCGACTACAGTGGCCAGCATGTTCGCCAGACATGAACCCTATCGAACATGCCTGGGATATGTTGAAAAGGGCTGTTTATGGACGTCTTGACCCACCAACCACTCTGAGAGATTTACGCCGAATTGTCGTTGAGAAGTGGGACAATTTGGACCAACAGTGTCTTGATGAACTTGTGGATAGTATGCCACGGCGAATACAGGCATGCATCAATGCAAGAGGACGTGCTACTGGGTATTAGATGTAGTGGTGTGTACTGCAATCTGGACCACAAATGCTGAAAGTCTAGCTGTATGATGGTACAACATGCAATGTGTGGGTCTCATGAGCAATAAAACGAGCTGAAATGTTGTTTGTGTTGATCTCTATTCCCTTTGTATTTAACGGTTCCGGAACTCTTGGAACCGAGGTGATGCAAAACTTTTTTTGATGTGTGTATATTAGTCGGGAAATATGAGAATCTAGCTGAAAAGAAAGATCTACTCGTGACTAATGTTATTTGCCAGAATCACAAGAGGAGATTACACGGATGACATTTCCTTGATCAAGCTAACATCATCAGACTAGAATATATAAGTACATCATGCACACAAGACTGCTCTCCCAAACAATAATAAACAGAAATACAGTAAAACCGGCTACCTTTGTTGCCTTGTACAGGCTTGTTGAATGATCCAGATATGATGATGATTTTTCTATCTTTATTTTTTAAATTTTTACTTATTTTTAGCCTACTTTCGATTTTTGCAAAAAATGAAAGTAGACTTATGAGATCAACACAGGGCGAAAAAAGTGTGTCTGTCTGTGTGTGTGTATGTGTGTGTGTGAGTCTGTGTGTGTGTGTGTATGTGTGTGTGTGAGTCTGTGTGTGTGTGTGTGTGTGTGTGTGTGTGTGTGTCTGTGTGTGTGTGAGTGTGTGTACTCTGAATGTCTGTCCCCCCCTATCAATTCGAACACGGTGAATGCGAATTGAACGAAATTTGGTACAAAGGTAGCACTAGCAAAGGACACCTCAGTGTCATGTTTTATTTCTCCGCCATCTTGACGGAAACGTAATGGCGGCCACACAAATGTTCAAAGCTTAAATCAAATTACGACTAACCTAATCATCCGATCTCTACCAAATTTTTCAACAACATACCTTTACGGGGGGAGCATCCTTTGACCAAACTAATACGTCATCAGCGTAATAGTTTGCGGATGGCGGCCATCTTTGGGTCAAAATCGATTCCCCCTATTAATTCGAACACGGAGCAACCGAATGGAACGAAATTTGGTACAGAGGTAGTACTAACAAAAGCATCCCAGTGTCATGTTTTATATTGCCGCCATCTTGACGGAAACGTAATGGCGGCCACACAAATGTTCAAAGCTTAAATCAAATTACGATTAACCTAATCATCCGATCTCTACCAAATTTTGCAACAACATACCCTTATAGAGGAAGCATCCTTTGACCAAATGAATAGGTCATCAACCTAATAGTTTGCGGATGGCGGCCATCTTTATGTGAAAATCAATTCCCCCTATTAATTCAAACACGGTGAAACCGAATGGAACGAAATATGGTACAGAGGTAGCACTAGCAAAGGGCATCTCAGTGTCATGTTTTATATCGCCGCCATATTGACAGAAACGTAATGGCGGCCACACAAATGTTCAAAGCTTAAGTTAAATTACGATTAACATAACCATCCGATCTCTACCAAACATTGCAACAACATACCTGTTTGGAGGGAGCATCCTTTGACCAATCTAATAGGTTATTAGCCTAATAGTTTGACAATGGCGGCCATCTTTATGTCAAAATTGATTCCCCCTATTATTTCGAACACGGTGGAACCGAATGGAACGAAATTTGGTACTGAGGTAGCACTAGCAAAGGGCACCTCAGTGTCATGTTTTATATCGCCGCCATCTTGACTGAAACGTAATGGCGGTCACACGAATGTTCAAAGCTTAAATCAAATTACGATTAACCTAATCATCCGATCTCTACCAAATTTTGCAACTACGTACCTTTATGGAGGGAGCATCCTTTGACCAATCTAATAGGTCATTCGCCTAATAGTTTGCGGATGGCGGCCATCTTTATGTCAAAATTGATTCCCCCTATTAATTCGAACACGGTGGAACCGAATGGAACGAAATTTGGTACAGAGGTAGCACTAGCAAAGGGCACCTCAGTGTCATGTTTTATATCGCCGCCATCTTGACTGAAACGTAATGGCGGCCACACGAATGTTCAAAGCTTAAATCAAATTACGATTAACCTAATCATCCGATCTCTACCAAATTTTGCAACTACATACCTTTATGGAGGGAGCATCCTTTGACCAATATAATAGGTCATTCGCCTAATAGTTTGCGGATGGCGGCCATCTTTGTGTCAGAATCGATTCCCCCTATTAATTCAAACACGGTGAAACCTAATGGAACGAAATTTGGTACAGAGATAGCACTAGCAAAGGGCATCTCAGTGTCATGATTAATATCGCCGCCATATTGACAGAAACGTAATAGTGGCCACACAAATGATTAAAGCTTAAATGAAATTACGACTAACATAACCATCTGATCACTACCAAACTTTGCAACAACATACCTTTATGGAGGGAGCATCCTTTGACCAATCTAATAGGTCATTAGCCTAATAATTTGCAGATGGCGGCCATCCATATGTCAAAATTGATTCCCCCTATTAATTCGAACACGGTGGAACCGAATGAACGAAATTTGGTACAGAGGTAGCACTAGCAAAGGGCACCTCAGTGTCATGTTTTATATCACCGCTATCTTGACGGAAACGTAATCGCGGCCACCCAAATGTTAAAAGCTAAAATGTAATTACGGCCAACCTAGTAATCTAGTCTCTACCAAATTTTGCAACACTATATCTTTATGTGGGAATCATATTCTGACCAAACTGCAAGAACATCAGCCCAATAGTTTGCAGATGGTGGCCAAGTATGTGTGCAAATCGATTCCCCCTATCAATTCAAACACGGTGAAACCGAATTGAACGAAATTTGGTACGGAGGTAGCACTAGCAAAGGGCACCTCATATTCATGTTTAATATCCCTATAGCACGTTGTATTTCAACAAGCTACTACAACCAACATTCAATCATACTCCTTGAAAAGGACAAAGAGTTATAACAATACCCATGCATTTAGGAGAAAGTAGGCTATATGTTCTTTACTGAACATCTTGTTTCTTTTGTCCTTTTATTCCTTCCTCTCCTCATTCATTCTTTCCCTTTTCCTCTTACCGTTTCCCGTTCCATTCTTCCTTACTCGTTTCTTTCTTTCTTTTTTCTTTCTTTCTTTCTTTCTTTCTTTCTTTCTTTCTTTCTTTCTTCCTTCTTTGTCATTTTCTGTCTTCCATCCTTTCATTCTTTTTTCCTTCCTTACTTACATCATTTCACCCTTCCTTCATTCCTTTCTTTTTTCTTTCTTTCTTTCTTTCTTTCTTTCTTTCCTCTGTTCCAACTTCCATTACTTTTCATTTCCTTCTTCCATTACTCTTTCTTTATCTGATAATTGCAATCATATCAGGAGCTGGGAGGAGAAAGCGCGAATCTGCAATAAGATTACGTACAATATTCGCCCTTACAGCTGGGAGGAGACAGGGCGAATCAGTAATAAGAATAAACTATTCGCCGTTTCATCTGGAAGAGAAAGGGCTAATCTACAATAAGATTACATACAATATTCGCCCTTACAGCTGGGAGGAGACAGGGTGAATCAGTAATAAGATTACATACAATAGTCACCGTTTCAGCTTGGGGGAGACAGGGTAAATCTGCAATAAGATTACGTACAATATTCGCCCTTACAGCTGGGAGGAGACCGGGCGAATCAGTAATAAGAATAAACTATTCGCCGTTTCATCTGGAAGAGAAAGGGCTAATCTACAATAAGATTACATTCAATATTCGCCCTTACAGCTGGGAGGAGACAGGGTGAATCAGTAATAAGATTACATACAATAGTCACCGTTTCAGCTTGGGGGAGACAGGGTAAATCTGCAATAAGATTACGTACAATATTCGCCCTTACAGCTGGGAGGAGACAGGGCGAATCAGTAATAAGAATAAACTATTCGCCGTTTCATCAGGAAGAGAAAGGGCTAATCTACAATAAGATTACATACAATATTCGCCGTTACAGCTGGGAGGAGACAGGGTGAATCAGTAATAAGATTACATACAATAGTCACCGTTTCAGCTTGGGGGAGACAGGGTAAATCTGCAATAAGATTACGTACAATATTCGCCCTTACAGCTGGGAGGAAACAGGGCGAATCTGCAATAAGTTATATACAATTGTCGCCGTTTCAGCTGGGAGGAGAAAGGGCTAATCTGCAATAAGATTTCATACAATATTCGCCCTTACAGCTGGGAGGAGACAGGGCGAATCTTCAATAAGATTACATACACTATTCGCCGCTTCAGCTGGGAGGAGAAAGGGCTAATCTGCAATAAGATTACATACAATATTCGCCCTTACAGCTGGGAGGAGACAGGGCTAATCTGCAATAAGATCACATACAATATTCGCCCTTATACCTGGGAGGAGACAGGGCGAATCTGCAATAAGATTACATACAATTGTCGCCCTTTCAGCTGGGAGGAGACAGGGCGAATCTTCAATAAGATTACATACAATCGTCGCCCTTTCAGCTGGGAGAAGACAGGGCGAATCTTCAATAAGATTACATATAATAATCGCCCATACATCTGGGAGGAGACAGGGCGAATCTGCAATAAGATTACATACAATTAATTGTCGCCCTTTCAGCTGCGTGGAGACAGGGATAATCTTCAATAAGATTACATACAATAGTCGCCCTTTCAGCTGGGAGGAGACAGGGCGAATCAACAGTAAGATTACATACAATAGTCGCCCTTTCAGCTGGGAGGAGGCAGGGCGAATCAGCAGTAAGATTTCATACAATAGTCGCCCTTACAGCTGGGAGGAGACAGGGCGAATCAGCAATAAGATTACAAACAATAGTCGCCCTTTCAGCTGGGAGGAGACAGGGCGAATCAGCAGTAAGATTACATACAATAGTCGCCCTTACAGCTGGGAGGAGACAGGGCGAATCAGCAGTAAGATTACATACAATAGTCGCCCTTTCAGCTGGGAGGAGACAGGGCGAATCAGCAATAAGATTACATACAACAGTCGCCCTTTCAGCTGGGAGGAGACAGGGCGAATCAGCAATAAGATTACATACAATAGTTGTCCTTTCAGCTGGAAGGAGACAGGGCGAATCAGCAATAAAATTAGATACAACAGTCGCCCTTTTAGCTGGGAGGAGACAGGGCGAATCAGCAATAAGATTACATATAATATTCGCCCATACAGCTGGGAGGAGACAGGGCGAATCAGCAATAAGATTACATGCACTATTTGCCATTTCTCCTCCCAGCTTATGATATTATATTTCTGTCATATACACACTGGACAGCATATTTCCATTTTTGAAGGACATTAATTTCCGGAAAAATATTGAAATAGAGCTATAAAGTGCAGAGTGTCTGCTATATGTCTGGAAAGAAGAATTAAGGGGTATCAGTGTTATTGTAGCATAAAATATGGACGAGAGACAGACGGGTTGCGGTGATAAAAGGCGCTATAAACTTAGATGTGTCCGCAATGTCAGTCTGCTGTAGTCGGCACTTCTCAACGAAGGACAGCCGACACGAAGGGCTTGTTGAAATGGCTTTCAACAGGTGACCAATATGAAGTGGAATAGAATAGAATGGATAGATGACAATACAAATCCATTAGAGGACTTTAAAATTTTGCGTTGCCTATGCTATCTTCCATGCCATACTATTTACACAGAGACTGTAATTCGTCATTAAGTCACCAGTTACAGTTGAAATAAATGACGACTTTTGAAGTCTTCTTCTATTTGACTTTCGAATTGAACCATTATGGACTACGAGTCAACAATCTACATCGATTTCTGTGTGTTGTTCTTGTTCGTGTGCCAGCTTTGATGTCCTGTCAGTATCTCTCGAGTCTATCACTCAGTGCCTTCTTCCAATCTTCTGAAAGGCCCCCCCCCCCTCCCACCCCCTCCTTACATTAAATCCCCAGTTTTTGATAATGGTTTTCTAAATTCATTCCTGTTCAGAATTTTGTCCTACATTTTTGAAACCATCCCAATCTTTTGACTTTGGTTTTGCGAAAAACCAAATTTTCTTTGTCAGTCGATAATCGGACATTCTGAAGATGTGCTCATAGAATAACAACCTTCCCTTTTTCATTGTTGTCGTGACTAGTTGTATTTTTATGTATAACTTTTCATTTGATTTCAAACGTGTCCGTCCACCCTTATGTTGCCTAAAATGTTTCACAATTCTATTATTACTCTATTCTTATAATAATAATAATAATAATAATAATAATAATAATAATAATAATAATAATAATAATAATATTGAAAATGAAAATCCACAGCGTGCTTCCAGTCGACTGACAGGTTCAGGGAATGGAATGAACGAAGCCCCCATCTAGCGGCGAGGATATGAACTGTGCCGGCTGCCGAAGCCTGTCGCACTTCCCTGGGGCAATGATTAAATGGATGACAGATGAAATAAAATTATAATGGAGAGTGTTGTTGGAATTAAATTTGTGACAGTGAAAACCGGAGTACCCGGTGAAAAACCTGTCTGCCTTCGCTTTGTTCAGCACAAATCTCACATGGAGTGACCGGGATTTGAACCACGGACCCTGCGGTGAGAGGCTGGTGTGCTTCCGCCTAAGCCACAGAGGGTCGTATTAATATTAATATTAATAATAATAATCACAATCTTCATCATCTTCATCAATCACTGTATGGTCTCAGACACCAGTGCATAGTAGATATTTTGCGTTGGAGCCATTAAGGCAATCATCCCTAATATTTCAACGTTACACTTGTACTGCCGCCTAGCAGTGAAATCCAAACACTCTTTGGTGACAAAGGTCTGAGTCTCAATTAAATTGTGTTCTGTAGACCTGAACCAGACTATATCAATACTTTTCAAAGTTCTGGTAGTGACAGAAATAAAATTCAGGACCTCAGAAGTGCCATCTATATACGCTAAACAGTACGCTGTAAGGTGATCACCCTTTAGTTACACCTTGCATGATAATACTGCATGTAATGTAACGTAATGTACCATATTTGTGTATACGTAAACACTGTATATACAATAGTTAATGACCATGAGAGGCTTTCAAATTAATTATAATTACAGTATAACAAAACGAGATTAAGTCCCAAAGCGAGGTTAAGTCAACATAACACAGTAATTCACCAATTACTAGCAGCTGAACGTGCGCTCGTAATGGAAATTACACGCCTTGATTCAGAAATTAAATAATATTCTGTGTTGCGTCAGAGTTATCATATGAGGCAAGGTGGTGATTCATTAGGATTACTGTTATAACTAGGGCTCAGATTGTTAGGTGCTAAAAATCGGGAAAATATTTATTTTTTATGTATTAAATATACCTGAAATATGTGACAAAAAAGTAAACATATTTAATTATAATTTAGATTATTAATGGCAATATAAACAATATGCAGTACTCATGAATGCAATTTATGCTATGCCTCACTGATCGCTAAAGAATTACAACACACAACGAGATACATCTTCAGGTTGTCCATCACAAATGACCGACGATTATCGCGAAACACTTCTTCTGAAGGCGCGAAACTGCGGCAATATGTTTCTTGCCCTCAGGATGTGGTGTAATTTGAGATCACTGTTCAGCTTTGATTGCTTTCCCACATGGTTGGAAGAACAGAACGCCTCCATTAGTAGTAAAATTGTCTTCAAATTCTGCAACATACTGCTGCAGACGATAACTTGTAGTTGCTTTTACTTTAAGTATCGTAGAATTGCCTTACACTTCACAGTGCCAGAAATGAACTGCATGTGAGTGACACTGGTTCCAGGAAGCTGGGGCGAAGGTCTAGCACGTGGTGCAATATGGCTATGGACAAGGAAATCTCCGGCTTCCATAGTGAGTGGGACGGGGCAACAAGATAAGAAAAACACAGCTGCAAGCTGACATACGCTCTGCATGAAGATTAGATAGCTCACAGGTTCTTCCCCGTTGAAGTAACACAGAACAAAAATGCAATATACTGAAGGATCTATCATACTGATTTTAAAATATGTAAATATTATGTTTTTTATGTGCTAATAAGTGAAACGCAGGAATTTATGTATTTATAGACAAAATATTTAAGATATGTGCTTACTTAAAAAAAATATTTACCTAAAAATCCGAGCCCTAGTTATAACCCTCAGGTGATCGCTAGGCAATTGGCGATGTGATTGGCTGAGGAGATTCTCTCTTACTTGAAAAATATACGATTAGCCTATCTTCCCAAAGCATCGGGAAATAAAATCTATGATTAGCAAGTAAGACCTCGTAAGCCACCTCACGGCCTATTTGTGCGCGTTGAGTATAACACAACGACTGGAACGGGGAGTTACAACAAGTCCTGATTGCTCTTTGTTGCTTTTTGAAGTCTGTCCGGTTACACTATGGGAAGCATATTGATGGCGTAGTTGGTAGCATACTGAGCTTCTATGCCCAAGGTCACGGGTTCAACCCCAACCGAAGTCGTCGGTTTTTAAGAGCGTTAAAATTCCCTCATTATGCCTTCCTTCGGAGGGGAAGTAAAGCCGGTGGTCCCATGTCTTAGATTTATGGCATGATAAAGAGCCTTCCACTAATTACACGTGTGTGAAGCTAAATAATAAGTTAGATTTGACTGACGCTCTTAGGTTCCAACGTTCGTCGCAAGGAGCCGATTGCGGTGGCATCTTGTAATTAAGTTCAGAACTAGTTGGTCGTTAACGGTGGCGTTTGGTAGCAAAAGTTGGAACTACTTGAAAATCCAATGTCTGCAGTTCCTACTTGAATTAAAAACAGATAACAACACTAATACAGTCATCACAATTTACACCGGTTATCAGACAGATTCTACACATACCCAAAGTACAGGGGGCTACATGACCGCGTTGTCGCAGCCCCTAAACTGAAGACCCAACCAACCACCAACCAGCAGTTTGTATTGATACTTGCAGCCCATAAAACCTTACTGGATCTCGGCTAGATCCTACAGAACAACCAGCAGTTAAGATATCAGGTAACTCTTTTAAGTAATTGAAGTATTAGAAGCAATTTTTCAATGTTGTCAACTAATCTTTCAGGTAACACAAGTAAAATTAAGATCTCCGTGTATGATAAACAAACAGCAAGATGGTATATTGACTTTCACGGCCAAGGAATTAAAACACAGCAATTTTTCTAGGTCTTGTGCGGGGTTTTGCCTAGGAAAACCAAGATAGGCTAATCAGCGGGTTCTTGGTGTCCTTGGCCGTGAAATCAGGTATACCATTCTTTTGGAAGCCTTTATAGAGAGGTGATAGCCTACTTGAGGTTTTAGTTCTCGCAGTAAATGAGCACAGGTGCGTTCCATAAGAAGGGAGGTAGCGCGTAGTTCGCTCCTATGGGGATCCGGGAACCGACACTAAGAGCCCGCTGATGAGCCTATCTTGGTGTTCCTAGGTGAAAACCCGCACAAGACATGGCATAAATCAAAAAATATTGCTGAGATTTAAACACCAGGATGGCCTGGATAATGTCCGCCACTCGTCCTCAAAGTAATATCAATACTACCGTGATGGCACGCTGATACAACACATTTTCACATTATAAAACAGTTTCCCTGGAAATGTCAAAACATAGGCTATATTTGGAATGGAACGAGCCTCGTAGATAGCCTATAATCTCTTTGATAGAGTATAAGTTAGTTTCTCAG
The DNA here is from genome assembly GCA_946902985.2 of Meconema thalassinum. Lineage (NCBI taxonomy): Eukaryota > Metazoa > Arthropoda > Insecta > Orthoptera > Tettigoniidae > Meconema > Meconema thalassinum. Next base: position 93,437,684 of record OX336394.1, read on the forward strand.
CGTTTCCCGCTTCTCTCTGGCAGGATCATGCTGTTTGGTTGGCTCCTCAGTTTAGGGGCTGCGACAACGTGGTCATGTAGCCCCGTGTATTTTGGGTGTGTGTAGAATCTGTCTGATAACCGGTGTTAATTGTGATGGTTGTATTAGTGTGCGATATCTGTTATTCAGGTAAGGACTGCAGACAATCAATTTCAAGTAGTTCCTACTTTTACTACCAAATGCTACCGTCAACGACACCTAGCTGTGAACTTGGCTACTAGATGCCACCGCAACCGGCACCTCGTGGTGAACGTTGCGACGTAATAGAGCGTTAATCAAATATAACCTAAAAAGTTAGCTTCACACAATTTAGTTAGTGGAAGGTTCTTTTACATGCCATAAATAAATAAATAAATAAATAAATAAATAAATAAATAAATAAGTAAATAAATAAATAAATAAATAAATAAATAAATATATGACGTGGGCCCACTGACAATACTTTCTTTCCAAAGGAAGGTATATGGAGGGATTTTTAATGTTCTTAAAAAATCCGACGACTTCGGCTGGGTTTGAATATGCGATCTTGGGCATAGAAGCTCAGCATGCTACCAACTACGCCACCGAAGCCACCTCGTCCTCAGAGTAATATCAATTCTACCGTGATGTCACGCTGATACGGCACATTTTCACAATCATTATACAGTAGAGTCTCGCAAACTCGGCACTCGGTAACCCGGCACTCCGGATTTATCGGCCACCCTGACAGGAGAAAAAACAAAATGTTCAGTAAAGAACATATAGCCTACTTTCTCCTAAATGCATGGGTATTGTTATAACTCTTTGTCCTTTTCAAGGAGTATAATTGAATGTTGGTTGTAGTAGCTTGTTGAAATACAACGTGCTATAGGGATATTAAACATGAATATGAGGTGCCCTTTGCAAGTGCTACCTTTGTAAAAAAAAATCATTCAATTCGGTTTCACCGTGTTTGAATTGATGTGGGGAATGGATTTGCACACATACATGGCCGCTATTTGCAAACTATTGGGCTGATGACCTTGTAGTCAGTCATAAGATGCTTTCCACAAAAAGGCATGTTGTTGCAAAATCTGGTAGAGATCAAATTATTAGGATGGTCGTAATTAGATTTAAGCTTTTAACATTTGGGTGGCCGTCATTCCGTTTCTGTCAAGATGATGGCGATATAAAACTAGACACTGAGGTGCCCTTTGCTAGTGCTACCTCTGTACCAAATTTCGTTCAATTCGGTTTCACCGTGTTTGAATTGATAGGGGGAATCGATTTGTACACATACTTCGCCACCATCTGCAAACTATTGGGCTGATGCTCTTGCAGTTTGGTCAGAATATGCTTCCCACATAAAGATATGTTGTTGAAAAATTTGATAGAGACTAGATTATTAGGTTGGTCGTAATTACATTTTAGCTTTTAACATTTGGGTGGCCGCGATTACGTTTCCGTCAAGATGGTGGTGATATAAAACATGACACAGAGGTGCCCTTTGCTAGTGCTACCTCTGTACCAAATTGCGTTCCAATCGGTTTCACCGTGTTCGAATTAATAGGGGGAATCGATTATCTCACAAAGAAGGCCGCCATCCGCAAAATATTAGGCTAATGACCTATTAGATTGGTCAAAGGATGCTCCCTCCATAAAGGTATGTTGATGCGAAATTTGGTAGAGATCGGATGATTAGGTTAATCGTAATTTGATTTAAGCTTTGAACATTTGTGTGGCCGCTATTACGTTTCCGTCATGACGGCGGCGATATAAAACATGACACTGAGGTGCCCTTTGCTAGTGCTACATCTGTACCAAATTTCGTTCCATTCGGATTCACCGTGTTTGAATTGATAGGGGGAATCGATTTGTACACATACTTCGCCACCATCTGCAAACTATTGGGCTGATTCTCTTGCAGTTTGGTCAGAATATACTTCCCACATAAAGATATGTTGTTGAAAAATTTGATAGAGACTAGATTATTAGGTTGGTCGTAATTACATTTTAGCTTTTAACATTTGGGTGGCCGCGATTACGTTTCCGTCAAGATGGCGGTGATATAAAACATGACACAGAGGTGCCCCTTGCTAGTGCTACCTCTGTACCAAATTGCGTTCCAATCGGTTTCACCGTGTTCGAATTAATAGGGGGAATCGATTATCACACAAAGAAGGCCTCCATCCGCAAAATATTAGGCTAATGACCTATTAGATTGGTCAAAGGATGCTCCCTCCGTAAAGGTATGTTGTTGCAAAATTTGGTAGAGATCGGATGATTATGTTATTCGTAATTAGATTTAAGCTTTGAACATTCGTGTGGCCGCCATTACGTTTTTGTCAAGATGGCGGGGATATAAAACATGACACTGAGGTGCCCTTTGCTAGTGCTAACTCTGTACCAAATTTCGTTCCTTTCGGTTTCACCGTGTTTGAATTAATAGGGGGAATCGATTATGACACAAAGATGGCCGCCATCCGCAAACTATTAAACTAATGGCCTATTAATTTGGTCAAAGGATGCTTCCTCCATAAGGGTATGTTGTTGCAAACTTTGGTAGAGATCGGATGATTAAGTTAGTCGTAATTTGATTTAAGCTTTGAACATTTGTGTGGCCGCTATTACGTTTCCGTCATGACGGCGGCGATATAAAACATGACACTGAGGTGCCCTTTGCTAGTGCTACCTCTGTACCAAATTTCGTTCAATTCGGTTTCACCGTGTTTGAATTGATAGGGGGAATCGATTTGTACACATACTTCGCCACCATCTGCAAACTATTGGGCTGATGCTCTTGCAGTTTGGTCAGAATATGCTTCCCACATAAAGATATGTTGTTGAAAAATTTGATAGAGACTAGATTATTAGGTTGGTCGTAATTACATTTTAGCTTTTAACATTTGGGTGGCCGCGATTACGTTTCCGTCAAGATGGTGGTGATATAAAACATGACACAGAGGTGCCCTTTGCTAGTGCTACCTCTGTACCAAATTGCGTTCCAATCGGTTTCACCGTGTTCGAATTAATAGGGGGAATCGATTATCTCACAAAGAAGGCCGCCATCCGCAAAATATTAGGCTAATGACCTATTAGATTGGTCAAAGGATGCTCCCTCCATAAAGGTATGTTGATGCGAAATTTGGTAGAGATCGGATGATTAGGTTAATCGTAATTTGATTTAAGCTTTGAACATTTGTGTGGCCGCTATTACGTTTCCGTCATGACGGCGGCGATATAAAACATGACACTGAGGTGCCCTTTGCTAGTGCTACATCTGTACCAAATTTCGTTCCATTCGGATTCACCGTGTTTGAATTGATAGGGGGAATCGATTTGTACACATACTTCGCCACCATCTGCAAACTATTGGGCTGATTCTCTTGCAGTTTGGTCAGAATATACTTCCCACATAAAGATATGTTGTTGAAAAATTTGATAGAGACTAGATTATTTGGTTGGTCGTAATTACATTTTAGCTTTTAACATTTGGGTGGCCGCGATTACGTTTCCGTCAAGATGGCGGTGATGTAAAACATGACACAGAGGTGCCCCTTGCTAGTGCTACCTCTGTGCCAAATTGCGTTCCAATCGGTTTCACCGTGTTCGAATTAATAGGGGGAATCGATTATCACACAAAGAAGGCCTCCATCCGCAAAATATTAGGCTAATGACCTATTAGATTGGTCAAAGGATGCTCCCTCCATAAAGGTATGTTGTTGCAAAATTTGGTAGAGATCGGATGATTATGTTATTCGTAATTAGATTTAAGCTTTGAACATTCGTGTGGCCGCCATTACGTTTTTGTCAAGATGGCGGGGATATAAAACATGACACTGAGGTGCCCTTTGCTAGTGCTAACTCTGTACCAAATTTCGTTCCTTTCGGTTTCACCGTGTTTGAATTAATAGGGGGAATCGATTATGACACAAAGATGGCCGCCATCCGCAAACTATTAAACTAATGGCCTATTAATTTGGTCAAAGGATGCTTCCTCCATAAGGGTATGTTGTTGCAAACTTTGGTAGAGATCGGATGATTAAGTAAGTCGTAATTTGATTTAAGCTTTGAACATTTGTGTGGCCGCTATTACGTTTCCGTCATGACGGCGGCGATATAAAACATGACACTGAGGTGCCCTTTGCTAGTGCTACATCTGTACCAAATTTCGTTCCATTCGGATTCACCGTGTTTGAATTCATAGGGGGAATCGATTTGTACACATACTTCGCCACCATCTGCAAACTATTGGGCTGATGCTCTTGCAGTTTGGTCAGAATATGCTTCCCACATAAAGATATGTTGTTGAAAAATTTGATAGAGACTAGATTATTAGGTTGGTCGTAATTACATTTTAGCTTTTAACATTTGGGTGGGCGCGATTACGTTTCCGTCAAGATGGCGGTGATATAAAACATGACACAGAGGTGCCCCTTGCTAGTGCTACCTCTGTACCAAATTGCGTTCCAATCGGTTTCACCGTGTTCGAATTAATAGGGGGAATCGATTATCACACAAAGAAGGCCGCCATCCACAAAATATTAGGCTAATGACCTATTAGATTGGTCAAAGGATGCTCCCTCCATAAAGGTATGTTGTTGCAAAATTTGGTAGAGATCGGATGATTATGTTAGTCGTAATTTGATTTAAGCTTTGAACATTTGTGTGGCCGCCATTACGTTTTTGTCAAGATGGCGGGGATATAAAACATGACACTGAGGTGCCCTTTGCTAGTGCTAACTCTGTACCAAATTTCGTTCCTTTCGGTTTCACCGTGTTTGAATTAATAGGGGGAATCGATTATGACACAAAGATGGCCGCCATCCGCAAACTATTAAACTAATGGCCTATTAATTTGGTCAAAGGATGCTTCCTCCATAAGGGTATGTTGTTGCAAACTTTGGTAGAGATCGGATGATTAAGTTAGTCGTAATTTGATTTAAGCTTTGAACATTTGTGTGGCCACCATTACGTTTCCGTCAAGATGGCGGCGATATAAAACATGACACTGAGGTGTCCTTTGCTAGTGCTACCTTTGTACCAAATTTAGTTCAATTCGCGTTCACCGTGTTCGAATTGATAGGGGGGGGGGGGAGGGAGGGGCAGACATTCAGAGTACACACACTCACACACACACACACACACAGACTCACACACACACACATACACACACACTGACAGACACACTTTTTTTCGCCCTGTGTTGATCTAATAAGTCTACTTTCATTTTTTGCAAAAATCGAAAGTAGGCTAAAAATCATGATTTCTGTTTGTTTTTGTGTTTCCGCACAGAGCGTTCTTTCGTCTTCTCCATCAATGGAATTATCTACAGCTAAATACGACGCGAAACAAGTTGACCTACAGTACATAGTAAGTAATGTACAGTACTGTAAATGCACAAACTGTTGGTAGTAAGAAGTAAACAACTGGTTCTCGCGCAGAGCGTTGTATTTATTTGATTGCGCATTCTCCGCAATTCTGTTTCTTCGCCGTTTTCGTGACGAGGCTTCAAGAATCAGGTTTCAAAGCGAAAAGCAAAAGAACATAACTTATTTTTTGGGAAAAAGTAAATGGTAATTTTCATTAAGTGAAATAACTATTTGCCTAAGGGGATTATTTTGTACATATACTGTACAGTGTACATATTATAAAAATAATTCGTACGCTTAGTTTTTCTAAGTTTTCTTCGATAATTTACAGTAATTGTTTCCTATGATTTTTATGCAGTACAGTAGTACAGTACTGAACTATATATTCAAGTACTGTAATTGTAGTGGCTTAATCGTTTTAAAACTTGTGTTTCTGTTAAAAACAAATAAATGTACTGCATTGCATTACTTTTAAGGGGGCTGATACACCTGGAAATATGATTTTTTTTAATTTTTTGGTTTTGATCTCGAATGAAAGAATAACCATTTCTTTACCTAAATCGGAAGTTTTATAGCGAAATTTCCAATTTTGACCGAGATATTACGATTTGAATCCATGCATGTACTGAACTATCAGCTGAGTGTTATGTGTAGGTGCAAATGCTTATACAATGTTTAGAGCCATTTTCACAAAAGTTTAATTTTTTCTCACAAAAAACACAATAACTCAAGAACTAATGGTCCCAAATGCATGAAATTTGGAATTCCCCTTGTTGGAACTAAGTTATAGATGATGAACCTCAATTATTGAATTCCTTTGAGAAATATGCTCAGTGCATCTAAAACACCATGTGAAATTCTTAATTTTTTAAATATTCAAATTAAATACCTATAAAAGGGTAACTTATTCCTCCACTAAGTTCATAGAGGTCTATCCTGGGTGATTTAGTGTTGTCTTTAAGGAAAACAATTCTTTATGCCAATCACATTGATAGTTTTCAACAAATGATGTTTTTTGTAACATTCAAAAAATATTTTTTTAATATTTTATTATGCCATTTTTATTACACTTGTACATACTGAATTTTAAAACTTTATACTTCAAATGAAAGCCCAGCATTTGTACTATAAGTGTACTACGTTTAATTCAAATCCTTGTTATGGTTGCATAGATACAGAGTAATTTACAAAATGCATGCATTCCAGGTGTATCAGCCCCCTTAAACCAAAACAAACAGCTTATTTCTTCAGTTTAACACATTTCCTGATGACCCGGCATTTTCGCGAACTCGACCACCCTTCGGTCCACATTAGGCCGAGTTTGCGAGACTCTACTGTAATACAGTTTCCCTGGAAAATAAAATGTCAAACCATAGGCTATATTTGGAACGAGGCTCGTAGATATTCCATGTTTCATAGAGCATAAGTTAGTGTTTTAGCGTAGCCCGCTTCTCTCTGTCAGTAGAGGGTCGGGACATGCTAATGATGTGTATATTTTTACTCCTTGTTTTGTGTCCTAGCCCAGCGCTAAGAGGAGAATGAACTGAAGTTGCGGCGAGTAAATATAGCATATTTATTTCTGAGACCAGAGACCACTCGAGCATATTATGATCCCAAATGACTCCAATCTCGCTGAGTGGATTCAAAGTTAACATTTGTCATATGTCCACCCGTGTAAATATGTGCGAACCTCTGGAGGGAAGAAGGGAATTACATGGCGCAAAGCCAAGCACTGTAGCCTATATTGTGACATCAGAATAATATTTCGATTTAAGGAAGTGCATCTAAAATTAGTGAGACTCTCATGTATTCATTACATGGAGTGACCTTGTGCCCCTACGATTTTGTATTCATTATTCTTGTTTTCTGGAGGTCAGAGATGAGGTGAGATGAGCTTCCTATGTGGTGAATGTTTTCTAAGGCCGAATGCTTTTCCTGGTGCTAACTTCAACAGTGGAGTTATAAGAGGTGGTAATAATAATAATAATAATAATAATAATAATAATAATAATAATAATAATAATAATAATTATAATAATAATAATAGTAATAATAATAATAATAATAATAATATAATAATAGTAATAATAATAATTATATTAAGGTTTTCACGGCCTGGGTTAATATTAAATAATTCATGGTTTTGGGGCTAACGCCGTGTGAAAATAAAATTAAATAGCACCAGACGTTTTGAAGGAACCTTGCCTCCTTTTACAATGGAATTAAACAATGTGGCCAAAGAAAGTATATCAATGATTGGTTGGTTCCTTACTTTAGGGGCTGCGAGAACGTGGTCATGTAGCCCCGTGTACTTTGGGTGTGTGTAGAATCTGTCTGATAACCGGTGTTAATTGTGATGACTGTATTAGTGTATCTGTTTTTTTTTAAATTCAAGTATGGACTGCAACTTTGAATTTTTCAAATAGTTCCTAATTTTGCCGCCAAACGCCACCGTCAACGGCTACTAGGCCTAGTTCAGAACTTAGCTACTAGACGCCACCGCAGTCGGCTCTTGGCAACGAACGTAGCAACCTAAGAGCGTTGTTTACATGCTTAACCTATACAATTTAGTTTCACACAGGTGTAATTAGTGGAAAGTTCTTTAACATGCCATAAATCTATGACATGGGACCGCCGACTTTACTTCCCCTCCGAAGGAAGGCATACTGAGGGATTTTTAACGCTCTTAAAAATCCGACGGCTTCGGCCGGGTTTGAACCCGCTATCTTGGGCATAGGAGCTCAGCATGCTACCGACTATGCCACCGAAGCCGCCGTAGATCAATGAGATTACAAAAAAACTAGATAAATTCCTCTGTTCGTCACCAGAGAGCAGCTGCCAGAAAGTACTGTATGGACCAAGGTAGAAAAAACGCGCCATATTAATTAGAACGGCGGATAGAGTAGTAAGAAAGGAGAAGGTAAAGGGGGCGGGTGAAACATATAGAGACTTCTCGAAGAATGAGGATGTCCAAATAAGGAGAAAGGGCGGCGGGGAAGGGAGGGGGGATTTGAAGTATATAAGGAAACAGAAACAAAAGGGAAGTGTATCTGTGCGATACCCAACGTCATACAGGAAACGGCGAAAATACAGATGGAAACTCCTCCAGTGACGTACAAAGGTGTTTTCATCTGTTTTATCTCCGTTGCCTGTATGACGTTGGGTATCGTACAGATACACTTCCCTTTTGTTTCTGTTTCCTTATATCCATCAAACCCTTTCCCCCCTGCCCCTCACGGCCCTCCCGCCCCCCACCCTCCACCCTTTCTCCTTATTTGGACATCCTCATTCTTCGAGGAGTCTCAATAATTTTCCCCCGCCCACTTTACCTTCTCCTTACTTACTACTCTGTCCGCAGTTCTTATTAATAAGGCGCGTTTTTTCTTCCAAGGTCCATACAGTACTTTCTGGCAGCTGCTCTCTGGTGACGAACTGAGGAATTTCTCTATTTTTTTGTAATCTCATTGATATACTTTCTTTGGCCATATGGTTTTAATTCGATTCAAAATCGAGGCAAAGTTCCTTCGAAACGTCTGGTGGTATATAATTTTATTTTCACACGACATTAGCCCAAAACACTTGAATAATTTGAATAATAATAATATTGATAATCACTTCAAGTACCGTACTTGTGTGAAATCATCGAACCCACAGGTATGGAAAGAGTAGCACAAGAAACACGTGAACTCAAAATACGGAAAGCATACGGGAAAATCGCGAACATATACAACAAGACATGCATAAGCATCAACACAAAAATTCGACACTACACAACTGTCATTAAACCCGAGACACTCTACGCCAGCGAGAACTTAATCCTCAACTACAAAGGGGATCTCGAAAACATCAAGAAGGCGGAGAGAAAAAACATCCGGAAAATCTTGGGTCCTAACCTCACAGCTGGAGGATATCGTCTACAGACCCACACAATCACAGAGAGATACTTCAACATCAGCGGCTTCAGTGCCGCAGTTGGTAGCATGCTGAACTGCTGTGCCCAAGATAGCGGGTTCAAACCCTGCCAAAGTCGTCGGATTTTTTAAGAGCGGTTAAATCCTTCAGTATGCCCTCCTTCGGAGGGGAAGTAAAGACGGCGGTCCCATTTATGGCATGTAAAAGATATTTCCACAGACTTAACTTGTGTGAAGCTAAATTTCTAGGTTAGATTTCGTTGGAACGTTCTATCAAATTCCAACGTTCACCACTAGGCATCATTGACATTTGGTAGCGATAGTTGGAACTACTTGAAATTGAACGGAACTTGTAGCTCACCGTATTGGTGTCCGCTTGAAGCAACTTCAGCCTCTGGCAAGCCGAACATGTCCTCGGACACTCCCGGCACTAAAAGCCATACGATAAATAAATAAAATAAACTCCAACATCGAGACAGATTTCCGCAAACGACGAGTGAGGATTTACGGCCACATCATGAAACTGAATGACGACCGATTAACAAAGGAAATTCTGACATACTTAAGAAAACTAAAAGTGACAACAGTCTGAGTTATACAGGCCCAAATTGATCTCAGAAGTGCTAACATCACACCAACAGACATCGAAGATAGAATGACATTCAGACAAAAGATACACAGTTGGGAAGTTACATCTGAAGATCGACCAAAGAGAACGGGAAAACGATGGACGGAAGAACGTCGAGTTTGCCATAGCGAAGCGATGAGGGAGTTTGGATGACCAAGAAAAATGGCAGCAGATCATAATTTGATTATGTGATCCTATGGGTCTGAACAGCTTAAATAAATAATAAAGCAATTTTACGGCATTACAACATGGTCATCAAACCCGAGGCACTATATGCCTCTGAAACACTGATCATTGGGAGCAGATCACTAATGAAAGATATACAATAACAAGAAAGAAATATCTTGAGGAAAGGTTTTGGGCTAGTTTGTAAAATTCCTGACGGAGTAGGGAATTGACCCCCCGGCATCTGATTAACAGTGAGGCACGCTACCCATTCACAACGGAGTAGAGTTCACTCATGACTAACCTTAAAGAAAGAGGGCAAAGGGTTGCCAGGAAACGCAGGAATCCCAAACTATGAACAACCATATACGAGATTACTGATATAGAGCTTGGAATCCACTCGTCCCCTTAGTCCGAAGACAGCATTACCCCATTCCATTGCATGTTATCGTTGATGTTGTTTCATTTGAGGCGCTTGGACATCGGGGTATTTTTGTCCCGTATACTTGAGTGTGTATAGAATTTTGTCGACTGGCTGCGAGGCTGAGCGGTCATGTTCTCGACTGCTGTTCCCGAGATTGCTTGATCGAAACCTGGCGCTATCAGCTGGTATTTGACAGTGCGCAAATACGAGGGAGCCGTGTCTGTAGATTTACTGACACGTTAAAGATCCCCTTCGGGGAAAAATTCCGGCGCCCGGGCATCTCTAAAGGCCCCCGTAGTTAAAAGGGACGTAAAACCAATAACATTTTAAAACTCAGCAATTTTTCTAGGTTTGTGCCGTGCCTTGTGTGGGGTGCCGCCTAGGAACACCATGCTGGCTCATCAGCGGGCTCTTGGTGTCCGTGACTGGACCCCCACAGGAGTGACGAACTGCACGCTACCTCCCTTTTAATCAAGCGCACCTGCGCCTCTTTACTGCGCGAACTAAAAGCTCAAGCAGTCTTAACCTCCCTATGAAGGCTTCCAAAAAGATGGTATATTGGCTTTCACGGCCGGTGAATTAAAACTCAGCAATTTTTCTAGGTATGTGCCGTGTCTTGTGTGGGGTTTCGTTTAGGAACACCAAGCTGGCTCATCAGCGGGCTCTTGGTATCCGTGTCTGGACCCCAGGGAGCGAATGAAAGCAGCTACAAAACTCTGACGAGCCGAATATGTCCTCAGTCACTCCCGGCACTAAAATCCATACGCTAAATAATAATCCAGCATTGACAGATCCCTTAGCATGCCGGATTAACCAGGTCTTACGGTTAATTGTCGTTATAGTAGGTGGTTAATAAAAAAGTGTGGAGGGGGGGTCTATCTTATAAAGGGTTAACGTACACGGCTACGCTGCGTTGCATTTAGAAAAGTCCTTCCCAAACTCTCTCAATAGAAATTCAAAGAAAGTTGAGAAGCAATTACTACACATAAAATTCGAATCCCAACCTCAGTGAATAGGGTGCTGGACATTTTAATGATTGTAAAAAAATATCTTAGATTTTATTTTCATCGCCTCATTAATTTCATAGGGTAAAGTTCACGCAGCTACTATGCACAGTTGGCAAGAAAGTCTCTGCTATACACGGTATGTGGTAGGACGTCTCAGCTTTTAAGAAATCTCTCTTTCTGCCGAATGAAAGAGGAGAAGACAGAGAGAGAATGGCAGAGAGAGGAGTACACCGAGGATGGAAACTTGTAGATTCCGGGTGTATTAAACTTCTGCAAACGAGCTGCGGTTTCTAATATTTCAGGCAGAGGAGAGGTTTTTATTAAACACTGACATTGTTGGAATATAGAAATATGCACTTCGTTATATATTTGTAAGCGTGGATTTCTTTACAAGAGAATGATAATATTAACACAACTGAACCAATCTAAGCGATGTGTAATGATACAGTAAACATGTAATCCACAAAACATTTTAAATCCACTGAGTGTTTTTAAAACACAACTTGTTCAGCTCAGGGACTGGCTGCGCGGCTTAGCGGCAAAGTTCTCGCCCCCTGAGACCATGAGAGTGGGATCGAATCACGGCACAGTCGTTTGTCATTTGAGGGTGCTTTGATATGAGGGAGCCGTGTCAGTAGATTTACTGGCACGTTAAAGATCGGGGCGAAATTCCGGCACCCCAGCGTCTCAAATAACGTAAACATTTCTTCACGAAACGGATGATGACTTCTTAAACATATTCTATTATTTAAATTACACATGATGGTTCCGTATTGATGTACTAAATAGTTTTAACAATAATTATACAACCGCCTTAATCAATACATAAACGAAAAAATTAATATTAGAGTTAATAATAATAATAATAATAATAATATCGTATGGCCTCGGGTGCCGGGTGCAAGCTTTGTTATTTGACACCCAAAGGGTAGCTTGCATCACGAATTTCGTTGTTCCTTGAAGCACTATGAAAGTCAATGAGGTTAGTTATCAAAGATCCTTGAACACTATAGCGCTTTCTAGTAGAGAAATGAGGAACTTTGTATTGGCGGGAACTCCCGAGATTAATTTTGCCATAATGAACACGGCCTACTGAATTCAAATGGGTTCTTTGACATGCCAACATCGTATGACATGGTGTCGTAATTTTGCCGCCTTTCAAAAAATCACTTACCACGGCCAGGAGCGAACCCGCAAGCTTGGGGTTAGTAGACCTGGTACTTTTTCAGGGATTAATCAACAACATTTTGTTATCCCCTTCATCAGCCAATGGTAAAACATGAAGAAAATTATGAAGTAGCGTGGCACTTAAAAATAAATGGTTATTAGACTTAATATGGTTCACCATTTAAGTAAGTTGTAGAAAAATATTTTAAAGTATAGAGCAAAATTAAGGCAGTTGTATAATTATTGTTAAAAGCTATTCTTAAACATAAGAAAGAACCAAAAACCGCGTTTTCTCATATTTCTCAGGGACTCAGTCATGAGTAACCTCAAGCAGTGCATGTGTATTCTGGATCGGAATAGATCAACTCAGAGCTGGAAACGCGTAAACGCACACAAACACAGCACTTACCTCAGGGCACATAATCCACTCCCTACGTGTGTTGTTTGCACGACACGACCAAGCTCTCAATCTGCCGATACTCGAGGACCAGGTTCATATCATGTCAATTCAGAAACGCTGTATTATTGTCTGCATGCCAAAACAAGCCATTTATCATCGTAAATCTGATTCTGCATTTCAATGCTCAGACATGTCTATAGATTTCATCGTAATGCAACACGCATGCTAGATCTGTGGTGAACATGCATGACCATTCGTAATGACAAGGGGACTGCTTTAGAGATCTTGACTGATATGAACAGGAAAGTACAATTTTGATGAAACAAGGATCGACTGAAAATTCACTGGAGTATCGGGGTTTATTTATTTAATTATTTAATAGAATAGCACTATTACAGAGCACGTAAATACAATAATTCAAATCTTGCCACATGTCTTTTTTCTCTCTGGCCACATTCGCTTCATCCTCTCTGATCTCTATTGGGTTTTATAATAATAATTTAAAAAAATACTAATAATATTAATAATATTCCTGAACTGGCAGGTTCACTGATGTCATACGTAATTGACCCTCGAAATTCTATGGCCACATCTATAGAAAGGACAGCGATAGACTGACTAAAAGTTTATTTAAAGTAATCAACTCAAAGATGGTCAAAATAAACTGGCCAGAAGAAACTAAGGTGGACCTCCAAAAAATAAATATCAACAGACGACATTTTTGAGCCTTTAGTACAATACTGGGCAAGCACAAATTCGTGTGGAAACCTAACAAAAGAAAACCGGTAGAAATGGTACACAGAATACAAGATGTAACGCATTGCATTCATGAAGAGATTAATTTGGGAGGCTTAGAAAGCGAAAACCATCAGGCGAGCTAATAAATTCAAACGCGTTCTTCGAATGCGTTTAAGAAGAAGTTAGTTAGTGTTGTTTTAAGGGGTGGAACTACGAAATCATCTGCCCCTCTGTAGAGAAGAAGAAGAAGAGGTGGAGGAAGAAGAAGAGGAAGTAGAAGGCGAAGAAGAAGAAGAAGAAAATTTTATATTTGTTTTTAAGTCTTCAAACTTATATCTTAGCTGTAAAACCTAGACTTTTCAAATTTAATATAAGTTGTAAAAGCTAAAATTTCAAATTGTTATAATTATTTGTGAAACCTACATTTTCAAAATCATATTTAAGTTACGAATCCCAGTAGTGACACACTATAGAGATATTTTTGAACGCTATCAGTGTTTTAAACTGGAATCTGAACCCAGAAGGTGGAGAGCGCCTCTGCCAGAAGCACGAAAGAAGGAACTAATCGATGGTGCAAGAGATGTCAAAGCCGGTAGACGGTAAGTATGAAGACACTGAAATGAAACTAGTTGTTAACATGCAGTCCACAGAGAGACAATCCAAATGCAATGATGATAATAATAATAATAATAATTAAAAATTACTAGCCTTACAGTAGTCGCATATGGTGTGTAACATCTGACATGTTATCCTACTATGAAATTGAGATGAAATACGCGTATATGTGAAGTCATTTTTTTTCGGCTGCACCCCTCCAGGTTTTAATTTTTTCTCACGTTTCTTTTGTCGATAACTTCGCATATATTCACAAAATCATGAAAGAATGGGGCGTCACCCCGAGTCCTACTACACCTCATACAGCATTACTGGTTCGCGAAATATTAACAAGCCGATGGCCCTTTAGTTTTGTGTCCTTTGGTTAAATTAAGAGGGGGATAGAAAAGCGTAACGGGGTGCACTCAGCCTCGTGAGGACAATTGAGTAGCTGTCTGACAGTGAGACAGCGCCCCGGTCACGAAAACCAAGATTAACGGCCGAGGGGACCCGACGCGCTGACCACGCGTTACCCCAATATCTGCAGGCCAAATGGCTGGGCAGCGGTCGCTTGGTAGGCCTAGGCTCTTCATGGGCTGTAGTGCCACGGGGTTTGGTTTGGATAGAAAAGCGTGGGGCGTCACCCCGACTCCTAGGACACCTCATACAAGTCCCTAGCATTATTGGTTCGCGAGATATTAAAAAGCCGATGACCCTTTAGTTTTGGGTCCTTTGGTTAAATTAAGGGGCTATAGGAAAACAGAGGGTGTCACCCCGTGTCCTAGGGCACCTCATACAAGTCCCTAGCATTATTGGTTCGCGTGATATTAAGAAGCCGATGACCTATTAGTTTTGGGTCCTTTGGTTAAATGAAGGCGGTTATAGGAAAACGGGGGGTGTCACCCTGAGTTCTTGGACACCTCATACATGTCCTTAGCATTATTGGCTCGCGAGATATTAAAAAGCCGATGACCTATTAGGTTTGCCGGGAGCGAAAATCCCTTGTTAACAGTGAACTCTGTTGGTCATTGAAATAACTACTTGTAAAACTCCAGTGCCCAATCCTGACCGGTGCGCAAGTAAACCGTATGCGATATACATTCCACAGCAATAATATGAATATTTAATTAATAAATCATAATTGTTTTCAGCAAATACGATATAATGAATATTTTCACACCAAAGAACGACAACTTGAAGGTGATGTATTGTAGGAATACCTTAAATGGGGCCTCCAAATCTTGAAGTAAACCGTATCCGAAGTTTCCTTTTACACATTTCCGTCCCATTTCCGTTCCTTTTCGAAAATCACTCCCACAAAAAATATCCAGCAAACGAGTGGAATGATGTTACACATCAATCATATTAATAATAATGCATGCTGTATTGGGACCAAACTATTCTGACTGTCAATCGGTATCACACAACAGGCTGGGTCTGGTGGTTGTAAGCAAGAAAATCAAGCGAATTATCTTGATTGATGTTGCGATTCATAACAACAAGAATCTCCAGGCAAAATGCATAGAAAAGATCAGCAAATACAGCGGGTTGGTCGACCCTATCAAAAGACAATGGCATGTAGAGCGGGTAAAGACCATACCTATCATTGTCTCAAGTAACTTGCTCCAAGGTCTTCAAGAACTGGATCTGGATACTCAACTATACAAACTAATGCAGAAGGCAGTAGTTCTATCAACAACCAGAATCGTTCGGAAGTTCATGTGTAGTGACATTCCAGCTTAGAAGTGGCAGTTTCAGTTACTGTACTTTGGTTCCCTGAAGCCCGTATAGTTATGTTGTAATGCACCAGCATTGCGTTATATGTACCGTATAAAACAATATTAATAATAACCTCCACGGTGACAGCTAAGGATGCTAGCCACTATGCCACGAGGCGTATTTTCTGCTTTGATCAAGTCTCAAGTTGAACACTGCAGATTTTGGTCATTGGAAGCCTTCGCCTTTTGTTCCCATCATTCTGCTGAACAACTAAAGCTGGCACATTGCCGACGTATCAGGGGTTTGGATTGCACATCTGATATACGGAAACTCCTATTACTTAGGCAGCCCATCTAGCCTATCTACACGGAAGAAAATAGTAATTGCAACACCATGAAGGCATTGGGCGTTTGTGTTGATTTTCAAGATATGGAACGATGCCATGTAGGTATGTAAACGACCAAAGTTTCAGACCCATTGGATTGTTGCCACAAGTCTTCCCACGTGATTGGTCGCGGAGGAATCTACTCCAGTATACGGACTCTGGTGTAGCGTAGTTGTCTTGCAGTGTGTGCAGTGAAGTGTTCCCCGTCAAACATGTCTCGACGACAGAGAAGAGCACGCTATCAACAACTGTCGCCGTTTGAGAGGGCTCGGATAATTGGGCTGTGTGAGGCAGGATTATCGCTAAGGACTGTCGCTGCACGTGTTGGCCGACAGGCATCTACGGTACAACGTGTATGGCAGCAGTGGTCAAATGAAGGTACCCACACTCGTATACCTGGCACAGGCCCAGCGCGACCTGCAACTGTGAGAGAGGATCGCCTCATCATTCGGATGGCCCGGATGGAACCCCATGCAACAGCAGCGCAAATTCGAGCTACTGTGGCACCCCATGTTACACAACAAACAGTTGGTAATCGCCTGCATGCAGCTGGCTTACGATCCAGACTCCCAGCGGAAGGTGTTCCATTGACCCCACAACAGTGACGTGTAAGGCTGGCCTGGTGTCGAGAACGATCGAGGTGGGTCGACGAATGGCATAGGGTCGTCTTTAGTGATGAATCGCGCTTCTGTGTTGCCCGCAGTGATCGCCGGAATCGTGTGCAACGACGTACCGGGGAGAGGGGCCGCCCATACCTTATTGTCGAGAGGCACACAGGGCCAACACCAAGCATTATGGTCTGGGGAGCTATTGGCTTTAATGTGAAATCACAATTAGTGCTTGTTGAGGACACTATGACTGCTCGACAGTACGCTGATAGGGTACTCAATCCAGTGGTTGTCCCTATGATGGCGAACATTGCTAATGGAATGTTTCAGAAGGACAATGGCCGAGTTCACAATGCACGCATCTCCAGAGTAGCTCTCCACGACATCACAACCTTAGAATGGCCCGCCAAATCCCCGGATCTCAGTCCTATTGAGCATGTGTGGGACATGATGGGTCGACAACTGGCCAACCGTCCTCAGCCATCCACAACTCTGAAACAACTGGCCCGTGCAGTGCTGCAAGCATGGGCCACAATTCCTCAGGAAGCGATCCAGGGCCTTATTGACACCATGCCTCGCCGAATTCATCAATGTATTGCAGCTCGTGGTGGGCACACCCTGCATTGATTGTTGTCCAAACTTGCGGTCAGAGGGACCTGAAAGTGTAATCATCGAATCGCAACCGAACACTCGTCCTGCATGTTCAATTGCAGAAATGTAGCACCGCTCTTTCTGGGTGATGCAATTTCCATTTTCTTCAGTGTATTTCATTCTGTACCTTGCAACGTTAAGCTGGAAATATTGTTCGGACATCCAGTAGAAGTGCTAGTGTATTTCTACCGGACACAATGATATAGCTTGCCTTCTCGTGTGACTTTGTCTTGGTAAGGATGACTGCGCTGGCTTAGCTCCAACAGATAGAGGTTGCGCAACACATGGGGGAGATGATGAGAGGGTAAGGGTTGCGGGTGTGGAAGAAGATGGGATTGGGGAGGATCAGGCCTTGTGGAAATATCGGGAGAGAAGGTTATTTATGTTTCTGTCAAAGGGAAAGAAGGGGAGATGTGCTCACTGGTGTCTGTGGTAATGGGTGGCGGGAAGGAAGGTAAAACGATGGCTTTTGAGAGCTCAGGAACGCCACAAGCAAAATAGGCTTTTATTCATGCTCTGTAGTCTGTAGTGTAGGGGAAATGGGAGAATGTCCACAGCTGCCACATGAAAGAATGTTTCTAAGATTTAGTAGGGTGGATGGAAACCCTTAAAAAACAGACATTTACCACTTGATTTGTCTGATATAACAAGAATATACGCACCAATATCCATAGACGTGCATCATTTGACTCGGATGCACAGTGACGTTCAACAGCCTCAGAAATGATGGTTGGTTGCTTTCTTAGTTCAGGGGCTGCGACAACGTGGTCATGTTACCCCGTGTACTTTGGGTGTGAGTAGAATCTGTCTGATAATTGTGATGGCTGTATTAGTGTGTGTTAGCTGTTCCTACTTTCGCTACCAAATACTACCGTCCACGACACCTAGCTATGAACTTGGCTACTACAAGTTGCCATCGCAACCAGCGCCTGTTGACGAACGTTGGAACTTAAGAGCATTAATCAAACCTAACCTACAAATTTTGCTTCTAGAGGTTAGTTAGTGGAAGGTTCTTTTACACGCCATATATCAATGACATGGGCCTGCCGGCTTTACTTCCCATCCGAAGGAAGGCATACTGAGGGATTTTTGAAGGTCTTAAAAATCCGACGACCTCGGCCGGGTTTGAACCAGCTACCTTGGGCATAGAAGCTCAGCATGCTACCCATTACGACACCGAAGCCGCCCACAGGAGTCTATTTTCATGTTGTAAAATATTTCTTAGCAGACGAAGTCTGGGTCCCCATCTTAGCAAAAACGTTAAATTAAGCAATTTCCTCAATAGTGCCAAACGTTGAAGGGATAACGGGCCCGGATAGGTTTCAAATTGTGAGTCTTGGAAGGTCTACCAAACTAAGAAAAAAAAAACGAAAATCACTTCCAGCCTGAATGAAGTTCCGAAAAAACAGCCTTAAATTACTTGTTTCTTTAAGGTACGGTTTGGCTACAGCGATGATCGCCGGCTCACAAAGTCACAAAAGTGGTTTCCCTAGCCGGCGATCATCGTCCTTCGTCCACTGCCTCCTATAACAGGATCACTTTCACGTCTCAACAGCTCAGTAGCCTACTCTTTGCTTATACAGGTTTGTGGGGTAAATAATAATCAGCTGATTATAGTCTGAAATAATATAACGTTGCCAGAATAGCCTTAAGCAGAATTACATCAGCGTCAATATTGCTTCTTTTAGAGGAGGAACAAGAGATGATCGAATTAAGTATATGTACATGGAGCAAAAGAGACTCAAACTAATAGTGGTGAGCGATGTTTGTAAAGGGTGGTCCCCCCTTGAGCTACATTCTGTACCCAATAAATAAATAACATGTACAAAACTAGGTGTACCGTACAGAAGGGTGTTTTAATGCACTGATTCGTAGACATCTGCTTAGTGACCAAATAAAATTTAAGAAATACTTACGGCTAGTGGCGTAGTTTCGAGAGAGGGGGGAGGGGAGGGTTGATCAGGGGGATCAATACCCCCCGAGCCAACTAATGAAACTATTAAACTTATGAAGTATTTAACTTTGAATAACCTTTGGATTGATGACATCTATGAATAAGGGCTATGAAGTCATCATACCGTGTGTCGATCCTAAATAGCGTGTGTTAAAATACATTTAACCACGTTTCTGTGACATAATTTAATTTTAAAAAACATCAATTTATTTTGAGAAATTACCTGAGGTTGGCGTCAGGAAGGGCATCCGGCCGTAAAAATCATCGCCACAAAGACTTCTATCGCATCTCATCCCCGACCCCGTTGGAAAACGGGAATAATAAGGGGTAGTCATACATACACATACAAAATACTGTCTGTATGGAAGCCATGATACTGTTTCCCAAAGAGTTGAGAGCTTTATCGTTATTCTTTTGTTTACAAAATGGCCAGCGATCATCGCTGCCGAAATGCAATGAATTGACGCAAGCGCAGATCGCTGTAGGGAAGCCAGTCCCATTTGTTTACATGCGTTCATAAAGCAACGAAGATCGCCAGCTATGTGCGCCCGGCGATCATCGCCGTAGCCAAACCATACCTTTACTCGCTTTCTTTCTGATACAAGTCGTAGCCAAATTAAATTATTTCCATAATCCTTTCTTTAATGTGTTCCTTGGTTCGATACCCGCAGGAGATTTTGAATAATATTCACACCGAAAGTATTTATAAGGGCGTCAAATAATAATAATAATAATAATAATAATAATAATAATAATTATAAAATCAGCGCCCAGGGAACTGGAGGTCGGACTAGGAAAAGTTCAGAAGGCAGAAAATTTTAAATACCTCGGTGAATGGATAGAGCCTAACCTATCAGAGAAAGAAGCCTTCGTGTCACGCATTAATAAAATGGAAATGGCCTACAACCTGACTAAAGACATCTACAATAAGAGATCGATGTCCTTAAACGCCAAAATTAGACATTACTGCACTGTTATTTGACCAGAGGCTCTGTATGCGGCAGAGACTCTAACAATGAACAAGAAAGGTCTAATGGAAAAACTAGAGGCGAAAGAAAGGAAGATTTTGAGGAAAATCCTGGGTCCTATCAAAGAAAACAGCGAGTACAGAAGGCGTCACAACCACGAATTATACAAGCACGTGGAGAAGATCAGTGACACGATTCGAAAAAGAAGGATTGCCTTTTATAGCCACGTGACACGAATGAGCCCAGGCAGGATATCAAAACGGATATTGACGTACCTTCAGGATAAGAAAACCAAAGGGGCATGGTTCACGGAAGTTGAGAAAGATCTACGTGAAATGGAAATTTCCCCTAGAGATATCCAGGAGCGTGTTCCACTTCAGGAAAAACTACGTTCGCACAAAGGTTTCCAGGAAAAGCCGAAGCTGAAGACAGGTAAAGTGTGGTCCCAAGAGAGAAAAGAACAACACCGGAGACGAATGCGGGAACACTGGGCGGTAGTTAAAGCTCGGAAGGGGAGACAGTTGAACTGACGTGGTCCCTAGTTGGCCGAATCGAAGAAAGAAGAAGAAGAAGAAGAATATCGTACGGCCTCCGTGCCGGGTGCAAGCTTTGTAATTTGACACCCAGAGGGTAGCTTGCATGTCGAATTTCGTTGTTCCTTGAAGCACTATGAAAGTTAAGGGGGTTATATATCTATGCTCCTTGAACACTACAGCGCTTTCTAGTAGAGAAATGGGGAACTTTGTGTTGGCGGAATATCCTGAGATTAATTTTGGCATTATGAACACGGCCTACTGAATTCAAATGGGTTCTTTTACATGCCAACATCGTATGACATGCGTGTCGTAGTTTTGCCGCCTTTCAAAAATCACTTATCACGGCCAGGAGCGAAGCTGCAAGCTTGGGGTTAGTCGACCGAAACGCTAACCACTCACCCACCGTGGCAAGTAGGGCGTCAGTGAAACTGCATTGACTCACACTAGTGCTTGTAGCGGTAGAATAGAGTCGAGGTGTTGAAGAGCCAATGCAGTGAGCTCTCAATTGCGATCTACAGTGATCTATAGTGCTTAGGAATTTTCTCAATTGTGTCACAATTTGAAGGGTTAATAAGCCCGGCAGGGTTAAACATTGCGAGTCTTGAAGAGTTCTATGAAACTAAACAGAACAAATTTCAAAAATTACATCCTGCCTGAATGCAGTGCTGAGAAAACAGCCTAAAATTGCTTATTTCTTTACTCATTTACTTTTTGATTCAAATCCTAGCCAAATGTATTTATTTACATAATTCGTTCTTTAACCGACAGTGGTAGCTACGCTCGCTAACGCGTAGTGCTAGGCCATGGGGCCAAACTACCTGTAGACTTGGTTGACATGGGTTCGAGTCCCACTATCGGGCGTCCTTGAAATGGTTTTCCGTGGTTTCCCACTTTCCACTCCAGACAAATTCTGGGACGTTACCTTCTGACAGGCCGCGGCTGCTTCCTTCCACATCTATGCCCAGTATTGTTCATCATCATTCAGTTCATCTCTCATGAGGTTGGTGTCAGTAAGGGTATCCGGCCGTAAAAACAATACGCCACATAGACCTTTCATCACATCCCATCCCCGACGCCGTTCAAAACGGGAATATTAAGGGGCAGACATACATACATCATTATTTATTTAATGTGTTCCTTGGATCTATACCCAGGGGCGTTTACTGATTTTTTGAAGAATCCTCCCACCGTAAGTAGTTATAAGGGCTTCAGTGAAACTCTGCATTGACTCACACTAGCGCTCGTAGTGGTAGAAAATGCAAATTGCTAATCTAATCGACCGGATATGGCTAAGTTTCATTGACTCACTAGCATTCGCAGTGGTAGAAAATGCAAACTGCTAATCTAATCGACCGTATGTGGTTGAGATTCAAAGGAATTACATAATATACCTGATTTTAATACTTCTCTTGTAACACATGTTCATATACTGTTTGTTGTAACTATTTCAATACAGGGAAACTATAGTGGAACACTACATGAAAGTACCATTTGACTGCTAATTTTATAACCCATTCCGACGTCAGAATGTAATCAAGGCAGTGGCGGTGGTTCGCTTGATGTGGAATATGTAGTGATAGAAATGTATTCGTCTGTATATGCAGGATAAACTGATTCTATCTCTGGTCCAAAATGACGACGGCTCATCAATTACGCGCCATTAGCCTCGAACTCTGGTTTACATGTTGACCGAGGGATCCTGTGACCATCAATATCAAACTTGACTGACAAATCAATCCATTAGCCAGGCTTTCCACCAACTGGACACTGTTTCTTTAATACAACATCCGTGGTTTGCATGCCATTTGGTTCCAGTTTGTATCGATTTCAATAAACGACAAAGGTTGGTACTTTTTGTTTGTTTGCATATTTCCCAACGTACATTAGCTCACTATGGTACAGCGTTTGTTACACAGAGTGTCTACTACTCTGGTAAACATGGCAAACAGGGAATACACAGGGAATGCTTTAATCCTAGAAAACTCAGGGAATTATCAGGGTATTTAAATGACACTCAGGGAATTTTAGTTTTACCAGGTCCAACCTTGAACAATTGGAAATTAAGCGTTTCAATATTGATGGATGAAATAGTACATTATGCAACGAGCTCGTTTTATAAACATGCTCGTGTCTTAATTACTATTATAGGCGAGTTGCATACGACTGTTTATGTTCGACGATAATTAAAACTATTTTATATTCGAACATAAATATTCATAAATATCTATCGAGAATTTGCTAGTTTTATGTACTGAGCAGAGTGCGTGGGAGGCAGAGAATACCTTGTATTTGACCACGGCCTCCTCGAATATCCCACTATGACACTCGCCACGCAGTAAAATTTGAAATAGGAGGCATTGGAAGTCAGTGCAGGTGCGATGCTATCCTTACCTAATTGGTCACACAACTGTTTCTTGAGCTGTGATTGGTGGGAGAAACTGTTTTATAATGAAAAATAGTGTTATAATGACCCTCATTATGATACCGTTTTCTGACTTATAATATTTACATTTCGACATTGTCGAACATAAAGTATATTCTGCTGATGATTGTTGTAGATGTATGTTCGAGAAAATGAAAATCCACAGCCTGTTCCAGTCGTCCGATCTGGTCAGGGAAGGAATGAATGAAGCCCCCTCCATCTAGCGGCGAGGATATGAACCGTGCTGGCTGCCGAAACCTGTCGCACTCTTCAGGGGCAATGTTTAAATGAATGACAGATGAAATGAAATGATCGTGGAGGATGTTTCTGGAATGAAAGTTTTGACAGGGAAAACAGGAGTACCCGGAGAAAACCCTGCCTACTCCTGCTTTGTCCTGCACAAATCTCACATGGAGTGACCGGGATTTGAACCATGCACCCAGCGGTGAGAGGCCGGCTTGCTGCCGCCTAAGCCACGGAGGCACCAAGATGTTTGTTCGTACTGATGTTAAATCAGTAAGCTCTCATTTGTTGAAAGATAGAGCACACAAATTGCATGTGTAGACTGTGTATTTGTATATAAATGTGTAACTGTATGAGAGCAACTTTCAATATTCCCAAGTACAATAGTTTTTTTTGATTGTTGTTGTTTGAGTCTTCAGTCTTTTGACTGGTTTGATTCAGCTCTCCATGACTCCCTGTCCTGAGCTAATCGTTTCATCTCTACATAGCTACCACACCCTAGATCCGAGGCAATCTGTTTAACATATTCTAACCTTGGTCTACCCCTACAGTTCTTGTCCTCGACCCTTCCCTCCTTAACTAAGCTTGCTATTCCTGGGTGTCTTAGTATGTGTCCTACCAACCTATCTCTTCACTTCATTAGCAGTCGCCAGAAACATCTCTCCTCTCCCACTAGTCTTAATACCTCTTTGTTTGTAACCCTATCTACCCATCTGATCTTCATCATTCTCCTGTAACACCACATTTCAAATGCTTCATTTCTCCTCTTTTCTGCTGCACCAATAGTCCAAGTTTCACTTCCATAGAGCGCCACGCTCCAGACAAAGGCTTTCAAAAATGACTTCCTAATACCTAAATCTATATTCGATGTCAGCAGATTCCTTTTTTTGTAGAAATGCTTTCTTTGCCTGAGCCAACCTACTTTTTACATCCTCTTTGCTTCGTCCATCACTGGTTATTCTGCTTCCTAAGTAACAGAAGTCTCCTACTTCCTTCAGCTTTTCACCTGCCAATTTGATCTCCATAGAGGTTTCTGATTTATTTCGGCTGTATTCCAGTATTTTTGTTTTACATTTATTAATTTTCATCATGAATTCTTTCCGTAAGACGGAGTCCATACCATTCAAAAACTCATTCAAATCCTCAGGCTTGTCGACCAAGATGACGATGTCATCAGCAAATCGCAGAGTTGAAATTATTTCTCCTTGAATCTTCACTCCCACTTAAATTTTTTCTCTAATTTCCTTCATTGCTTGTTCAATGTAAAGATTGAAAAGTATGGGTGATAAGTTGCAGCCTTGCCTTACACCTTTCTGAATACCAGCTTCTCTCTCATGTCCTTCAACTCGAATGACTGCTGTCTGGTTTCTGTATAGATTGAATATCACCCTCCTATCCCTGTACTTTATTCCAATCGATTTCAAAATGTCAAACAATTTAGTCCAATCAACGTTATCAAAAGCCTTTTCTAAGTCTACAAAAGCCATGAACGTTCTCTTATCTTACCTTATTCTACCTTCCAAAATCAGCCTAAGACTTAGTACAGCTTCCCTTGTTCCTACATTTCTCCTGAAACCAAACTGGTCTTCACCCAACTCCGTTTCTATCTGGCTTTCAATCCTCTTATAAATTATTCTAGACAGGATCTTTGAAGCATGATTAATCAAGCTGATTGTACGGTAATCTTCACATCTGTCAGCTCCCACTTTCTTTGGTATAGGGATGATTACATTCTTCTTGAAATCAGGGGGTACCTCACCTGTCTCATAAATCCTACACACCAAGTGAAATAACCTGATCACACCATCATCTCCTATGCAGCGTAGCAACTCAATCGGTATATCATCTATGCCTGGTGCTTTGTTCCTGCTTAAGTCTTCCAAAGCTTTATCAAATTCTGATCTCAATATTAAATCTCCTTTCGCATCCACATCAATTTCCTCCTCCCTTTCCATTACATGATTCTCAATCTCCTTTCCCTTATACAAACTCTCTATGTAAGCTTTCCATCTCTCAACTTTTTCTTCGCTATCTGTTAGAGGCTTTCCAATAGTGTCCTTAATATTATAGCACTTAGTCTTCTTTTCCCCAAAAGTATTCTTAATCCTTCGATAAGCTGTGTCTACTTTTCCTAATTTCAGACAATTTTCTATACCTGCACATTTCTCTTTCAACCATTCTTCTTTCGCTTCCTTGCACTTCTTGTTAACCTCATTTGTCGGACGTTTGTATTCTGCTTTCCCCTTTTCATTTCTTACATTCTTGTGTTTCCGCCTTTCATCCATCAATTCTAGTATATCCTGAGTGATCCACGGTTTTCTACCTATTCTTTCTTTCCTACCAATGTGTTCTTCTGCGGATTTTGTTATTTCATTCTTCAAAAGTGCCCATTCGTCTGCAATTGAAGTTTGTTTAGGGGTTTTCATTAGTCCTTCCTTTATACTCTTCTTGAATCTTTCGTTTACATCCTTCTCTTTCAGTCTGTCTATTGCCCACCTTTTTGGCTTTTGACTTTTCTTCAGTTTCTTCAACTTTAATCTGCATTTCATTACAACCAGATTGTGGTCAGAGTTTATGTCAGCACCAGGATATGATTTACAATCCAAAATCTGGTTTCGAAACCTCTGCTTGACCATAATGAAGTCGATTTGGTAACGCCCTGTATCTCCTGGTCTCATCCATGTGTATATTTTTCTATTGTGGTTATTGAATAAGGTGTTAGCTATGACCAACTCATGCTCGGTGCAGAATTCTACCAGCCTGCTTCCTCGATCATTCCTTTCACCTAATCCGAAATCTCCTACTATCTTCCCTTCTCTCCCTTTTCCTACCACAGCATTCCAATCTCCCATTACTATAACATTTTCATCACCCTTGATATACCTCAGAATTTCGTCTATTTCTTCGTAGACCTTTTCAACATCCTCATCATCAGCTTGACTGGTAGGCATATAGACTTGTATTAATGTGGTGCAGGTAGGTTTACTATTGATTTTTGCTACAATAATCCGTTCACTGTATTGCTCATAATATTCCACCCGCTGTCCAAGTTTCCTACTCAATATGAGGCCAACCCCCGCTTGGCCATTGTTTGATTTAGTGCTAATGACCCTATAGTCACCTGACCAAAAGTCCTGTTCTTCCTGCCAGTGCATTTCACTAATCCCAACCAAATCCAACCTCAACCTATCCATTTCCCTTTCTAAGTTTTCTAACCTTCCACTGCCTAGCAGGCTTCTAACATTCCACGCTCCGATCCGTAGAATGTCAGATTTCCTCTTTGTCACTTCTGTGATGTTAACCCCCTCTCGAGTAGTCCCCACCCGGAGATCCGAACGGGGGACTAGTTTACCTCCGGATTGAAATTTTACAAGGGAGGAGGCCATCATCACATGTAATTATGCATAGAGAGGTGCATATCCTCGGGAATAGCACACGGCTGTATTTTCCCGTTGCTCTCAGCCGTGCAGCAGGAGGCAGTGTAGCCATTATTTGGCTTATATTATCAATATCTTAACCTTCTATAAGACTAGTAAAGAATTGATTTATTCTGAAAGGCTGCTACTCCCTTTCATAATAAGTAAAGAGCAATTCTACTAACAAAAATACTAACCTTCTACCGTACTAAAAATTAAATACCAAAATTCTACTAACGAAAAAATACTAAATTTCCACCAACAACAAATACTACCACTAAAACAGTCTGTGACCAGGCACACTCACATGCACCCTTACACATCACAGTCTACTGAAACAATGAACTATAACTAATAAACAATGCAACTGCTACCAGACACACTCACACACCACAGTCTAATAGAACAATGACATATATCTAATAGACAAACTAATTACCTACTTACAACTAAAACTAACTACATACTTACTATACTGTTATTTGAATTGACAATATTTACAAAATGCAATTTAGATAGAAAATACTTACAAAATGTAAATTAGATTCAAAATAGTCACAAAATGCAATTGAGAATAAAAATAAGATGTGGTGGGGCTACATACACCCTGCCTCCTTAAGGGCCTTGAGCACAAGGCAGGAGGGAAAAGTAAAAGAACAAGAAGGCTGACCCCACGCAGAAGGAGGGTATCAGAAAAGATGAGACAAGGGCCAATGATGGCGGGAAAGGAAGAGACTCCCTAGGCCTCGGATACCCTAATACCGTCGGGATCGGAAGAGAACAAGAGTTGACCAAGTGAGGTCGACAGGAAAGAAGACGGAGAGGAGCCCGGCACAAATAAGTGGAAGCAATACCGGACTCAGCTGGGGGCCCGTGGTCGCCTACCCACGGGCCCCCAGCTGAGTCCGGCATTGCTTCCTCTTGGATTTTTTGGATTAAATATTTAGAAATTGGCAAAATATAGCCATAGAAAAATATATTTTTCTGTTTCTTTTTCTTTTGTCTTCTCAACTTTATCATGCTACCCTTTATTGTTCAAGTACTTTTTGAAATGCTTTTCAAGTACAAACTCTGTTTTATTTATTTATTATGGCCTTTACGGTTACTCTGGGAATTTTCTGATTTATCCTGGAAAAATCAGGGAATTGTCAGGGAAATCTGTTAGTTGGTGTTGGTAGACATCCTCGTTAACTTTGAAAATAAAATTCACAGTTGTCGCCCTTCAGGCAAGCAACTCAATGTGAAAATATCCTTTATGTTCGACGATGTCAAAATGAAAGATTATGTCAGAAAAATGAATGTCGCCTCCGTAGCGTAGCGGTCAGCATGGTTAGCTGCCACCCCGGAGGTCCTGGGTTCGATTCCTGGCTCTGCCACGAAATTTGAAAAGTGGTACGAGGACTGGAACGGGGTCTACTCAGCCTCGGGTGGCCCAAATGAATAGAGGGGGTTCGATTCCCCCTCAGCCATCCTAGAAGAGGTTTTCCGTGGTTTCCCACTTCTTCTTCGGGCAAATTCCGGGATGGCACCTTCTTCAAGGCCACGGCCGCCTCCTTCCCTCTTCCTTACCTATCCATCTTAACCATCCCTTACCTTCCCTCATGAGGCCCCTGTTCGCTTTGCAGGTGAGGCCGCCTGGGCGAGGTGCCAATCCCACCTCACCAGTTGTATCCCTTACGATTCGATGTTCCCAGCTCTAGGACACTGCCCGTAGAGGCGGTAGTGATGAGTTCCCTCGCTGAGTCCGTGGGTTCCACCAACCTAGAGGGTTAACGACTAAGAAAAATAATATATATCATAATGGGGGTCATTAAAATACTACTTTTCATTATGATACAGTTTCTCCAACCAATCAGAGCTCAATATTTTCATTCATTGACAAATTAGGTAAGGATAGCTTCGCACATGCACTCAAAATCAAATGTCGGACATGAATTACATTATATGAAAGTTGACAATGCGGCCTATATTGGATCAACCATTGTAGTTACAATGCC
Organism: Meconema thalassinum; assembly: GCA_946902985.2. Lineage (NCBI taxonomy): Eukaryota > Metazoa > Arthropoda > Insecta > Orthoptera > Tettigoniidae > Meconema > Meconema thalassinum. The sequence goes on from OX336394.1 coordinate 93,466,986, forward strand.
GATCACAACGACAAAATCAGCACGAACCTTTACAGTAACAGGAAAATACTATGAAACATGCAAGAAATTTAGGAATTTTCCTTCAGAAGTTTGCAAAACCATCCTTCTAGCCATTACCGTCATGGAAAGTGTGCACTGTCCCTAATGTTTGCATAAACAAACTGCGGAATATTGAAAAGTAAAAAGTACTGTACCTTAGTATCCGCAAATCCAATTTCTACACATTTGTAAGATTTCGCCAACAATTTTAGTGAATGCTGTTGTTGACATAAACACACCAGAATGTCATGGAGGAAGCAGCGTACTACATTAATTACACAGAAATTATAATCCGGCTCTCTGTTCAGTAAATGGATTTCTTATGTGAAAAGTTTCCGCCAGATATCATAACTGTCCTATTTGGGACACAATTGATGTGCCTTCCGTTGACATTCCATACGCATCGAATTTTAAGAATAACTAGTTGATACTACGATACATATTAATTTTTAGCGTTTGTAACCGCCTATTTTGTGAAATTTGTCCAAAATAACAAAATAATCCAACATAGTACCTGTGCGCTATCTGTTGGAGCTACTTCAGGATAAACAATGTATCAACTCTTTGGAATTCGTTATTGGGCAGAGATCAAATGCTGAGCTCACACAGTACCCAAGAAGAAGAAGAAGAAGAAGAAGAAGAAGAAGAAGAAGTCAACCGACAGACTCTCGACAGCCCAAGGTCGCGGGTTCAAACCCGGCCAAAGTCGTCGGATTTTTTAAGAGCGTCAAAATCCCTCAGTATGCCTTCCTTCGGAGGGGAAGTAAATCCGGTGGTCCCATGTCATAGATTTATGGCGTGATAAAGAACCTTCCACTAATTACACGTGTGTGAAGCTAAATTATAGGTTATCTTTGACTAACGCTCTTAGGTTCCAACGTTCGTCGCGAGGAGCCGACTGCGGTGGCATCTAGTAACAAAGAGCAGAACTAGTTAGTCGTTGACGGTGGCGTTTGGTAGCAAAAGTTGGAACTACTTGAAAATTGAATGTATGCAGTCCTTACTTGAATTTAAAAAAATCCTCTCGGCACGCCGGAAGGCGGAGGTAGATTTCACCGGGCAAACTAGGGGATTGGCTATAATAGGCAAAATATGCAGGTTTTCGTAGGAGGATCAGACCTCATTGATTGCAAGAAAGTATTTTACATTTGGAGGTTAAAAATCAACTTTTTTTTCGTTTTTGTATGCATATTTTTATCATTTTATTGTCTTATGGGGATGGTAACCTTCTTGTCATTCGGGGTTCATTTTTAGCCTACTTTCGATTTTTGCAAAAAATGAAAGTAGATTTATGAGATCAACACAGGGCGAAAAAAGTGTGTCTGTCTGTGTGTGTGTATGTGTGTGTGTGAGTCTGTGTGTGTGTGTGTGTGTATGTGTGTGTGTGAGTCTGTGTGTGTGTCTGTGTGTGTGTGAGTGTGTGTACTCTGAATGCCTGTCCCCCCCTATCAATTCGAACACGGTGAATGCGAATTGAACGAAATTTGGTACAAAGGTACCACTAGCAAAGGACACCTCAGTGTCATGTTTTATATCGCCGCCATCTTTACTAAAACTGATTGGCGGCCACTCAAACGTTCAAAACGTAAAATCAAATAACGACTAACCAAATCATCCGATCTCTACCAAATTTGGTAACAACATACCTTCGTATAGGATGCGTCTTGTGACCAAACTACAAGGTCGTCCGCCATACCATTTCTGGATGGCGGCCGTGCGAATTATGCAAACTTTATAATCCATATCATGGGACCCATCAGTTCCGATTATCGAGCCGAGAATCGTTTTAACTGTTCTAAAGGAAGAGGCACGTTCGAAATTAAAAGTTTATTTTGTAATACTATAGTGCAGACGTGATTTTAAAAAGCTGAGCCGATTCAGTAATAAGACAAGATGGCAGCGGATATCTTGTGCCTGACTTATATTTCACTAATTTGAGTATTGCATGCAATATAGCGTACTGATACAAAATAAATAAACTTTGTATGAAACACTTTATATATAAATAATATACTCCAGTGATGAAATCGTTTAGTATAAATCATTATTTGCTAACAAGTTCTATGTAAGTCATTTTATATAGAACGATATTCGTTGACACAATTAGCTCAGTGGTAGAGCGTTAGCCTATCGCTCAAATGCCTATGGTTCAAACCCGATCAGAGCTAGGTTTTTTGCTTGAAATGTTATATGTTTGTTGTTTTGTAATGACTCAGATGTTTTAAAATTAAGCGTTATATTGTGCATATTATGGTGTAAAATATATATTTAATTAAAACATAATTCGCCAGCAGATTTACTCGAGACATCTAGCTGCCAAAAAGGTAACTGCACGCCGACCTACTTATTAACTTCCAGATTTTATTGAAAAGTTTCTTCTTCTGGCCGCTAGAATGCACTCGCTCTGTTAGGATTATATTGTTCGATATTTCACCACTAGATGTCACGACTAGTCTACGTGGGGCTCCATTGATTACTATACCATTGGCATTCTATGCGCATCGAATTTGAAGAATGACAAGATGATACTACGATACATTTTTACTTTTTATTTTAAAGGGTTTGTAACAGCCTATTGTGCGTTATTTGAAAATGTTAATTGAAGTAAAGAACAAAACGATTTCACATAGTATCTGGTGCTAGTTCAGGATATTAATTAATACTTTTATTTCAGCCAAATAGCAATCGAAAATATCCACATAGTTGGTATACACACGTCTCTGTAGGGTCATGGAAAGATTTGTTAATTCAATTAGGGTTGTGAAAGTCATACGCAGCCAGACGTGTAAAGACATGCCTCAACTCAAAGTTGGATGTTGCCCGCGTCAGGCCGATTATATAATAATAATAATAATGATAATAATAATAATGTTATTGGTTTTACGTCCCTTTTAACTACTGTTGCTTTTAGAGACGCCGGGGTGCCAGAATTTTGTCCCGAAGAGGATCTTTAACGTGGCAGTAAATCTACTAACATGGCTCCCTCGCATTTGTGCACCCTCAAATGCCAGCTGACTGCGCCAGGATACGAACCTGAAACATACGGTCCAGCAAGCGAGAACGTTACCGCTGAGCCACGCCGCCAGTCCGGTCGATTATGTCTCCAGATCAATAACATTCTTTAGATACTTCTTATCTTTCTTTCTTCAATGATGGTAGCAGTTTTTATCTAGGTTGTGGCGTTTGATAGAGGTAAATCGTTTCTAAGGTCTTCAACAAAGAATAGTTCTATTATACTCTTTGATAATAACAACGAGTTATAACTATACTCATACATTTAGGAGAAAGTAGGCTATATGTTCTTTACTGAACATCTTGTTATACTTGTGATCACACTGTCCTTATGCAAGGTTTGGAACTGATGTGTAACTATCTGACAGTCTGTTACTTCTTCTCGCAAAATTTTATCTCCCGCAGAGATTTTTGTTGGTTCCTCAGTTTAGGGGCTGCGACAACATGGTCATGTAACCCCGGGTGTGTAGAATCTGATAAACGGTGTTAATTGTGATGACTGTTTTAGTCTGTAATTCAGGTAAGGTCTGCAGACGGTCAATTTTAAGTAGTAGTCCCGAATTTTGTACCATATCATAACGTGAACGACACCTAGCTGTGAATTTGGCTACTAGATGCCACCGCAACCAGCAACTTGCAACGAACGTTGGAACTTCTCCTCCAAAGGAAAGCATGCTGAGGGTTTTTTAGCGCTCTTAGAAAATCCGACGACTTTGGCCGGCTTTGAACCAGCGACCTTGGGCATATAAGTTCAGCATGCTACCAGTTAGCCGCTGCCCACAGTCAGATGGAAAAATGAATGTGATCTCGTGCAATGGCGTTGTCTTGGCAACCTCTGATAGCTCATCCCTCATCAATTTACAAGCGTTGTCACGGTAACCTCTGATGGCACTTGGCATGTTCTTTAATTCCGAAATCATTTTTCTCATCCCTTGGCGTAATGGTAGGTCAGATCAAAAATTCTTTCAGACAAAGTTTTAGGTAATTATTGGGGGAATATTTTCTATTATGTACGGGTTTGATATTGTGCCTATTAAGAGAGATATGATTAATGTTTCCCGAAAAAAAAAAAACACTTTTTTTCCACCCCTTTGGTCAATGGTTGGTGCTATCAAAAACCTATTCGACATAAATTGTTGGCACTTATCCGACAAATATTATGAACATTGAATTGATTCGATATTTCACGTATTAAGAGAGTTATGGCGACATTTCACTTTTTCGAAGAAAAAAAAGCCCCCCCCCCCCCCCATTTTCACCCCCTTTAACCGATTTTGCCCATTAACGAACTCGACCGATTTTTTAAGGGGTTACATATTATGTAAAACATTAAAGTGATTGGTGCAAAATTACGGCAGTTATCGTGTCCACAAGAAACTGATATATATGCATATATATACACACACATATATATAAACTTTTGAACTGACGGTGGTTTGGGGTCTGGGGGATGTGAAACGCGAAGATGTGTCGAAATTTTCCGGAAGTCGATACATGGCACCCATTGCAATAGTTAGCTTTCTGATGAAATCTACCTAAAATAGGCTACATAATTTAAAATACTACCATCAACGACACCTAGCTGTGAACTTGGCTACTAGATGCCACCGGAACCATCAACTCGCAACGAACATTGGAACTTCCCCTCCGAAGGAAAGCATACTCAGGGTTTTTTGGCGCTCTTAGTAAATCCGACGACTTCATCCGGGTTTGAACCCGCGACCTTGGGCATAGAAGTTCAGCATGCTACCAGTTCCGATACCGAAGTCGCTTCCCACAGACATATGAAAACAGAATGTGATCTCGTGCAGTGGCGTTGTCATAGCAACTGCTGATGACTCAACCCGTATCAATTAAAAGTAAAGTTGTCATGGCAACCACTCTTGGCACTTGGAATTTTCTTATAATTTAAATCATTTTGCTCACTCCGTGGCGTAATGGTGGGTCATATCGAAAATTCTTTCAGACAAACGTTTTAGGTAATTATTGGAGGAATATTGTCCATTTTGTACGGTTTTGATATTGTGCCTATTAAGAGAGATATGATTAATGTTTCCCCAAAAACCCACTTTTTTCCACCCCTTTGGTCAATGATTGGTGCTATCAAAAAACTTCTTTGACATAAATTTTGGGCACTTATCCGACACATATTATGAACTTTGAATGGATTCGATATTTCTCGTATTAAGAGAGTTATAGCGAAATTTCACTTTTTCTAAAAAAGCCCCCCATTTTAACCCCCTTCAATCGATTTTTCCCATTAACGAACTCGACCGAGATTTTATAGGGATACATATTATGTAAAAAATTCAAAGTGATTGGTGCAAAATTACGGCCGTTATCGTGTCCACAAGAAACTGATATATATATATATATATATATATATATAGATACATATATACATAAATTATATATAAACTTTTGAACTGACGGTGATTTTGGGGTCTGGGGGATGTGAAACGCGAAGATATGTCGAAATTTTCCGGAAGTCGAAACATGGTACCCATTGCAATAGTTAGCTTTCTAATGAAATCTACCTAACAGATAACACACACTAATACAGCCATCACAATTAACACCGGTTATCAGACAGATTCTACACACACCCCAAGTGCACGGGCCTGCATGACCGCGTTGTCGCAGCCCCTAAACTGAGGAACCAACCAACCAAACTCTCGACAGCTATGTATGAATATTTGTGTTAGAACATATAATATAGTTATAATTATCGTCGAACACAAACAGTCGTATGCAACTCGCCTATAATAGTAATTATGACTCTTTATGGAAATTGTAAAACTCACTTCGCTCGTTTTATGAACATACTCGTGTCTTAATTATTGCCATTATAGGCTCGTTGCATAATGTACTATTGATGACCTACACTAGACTACTGTAGATCTTCCATGAACACCATTAGGTGAGATGGATTTTGGAATTTACGTACATTGTACCTTTAGGAGACATAGACTAGGTCGTTTATGTACCGTCAACCTCTAGGGATATCAGATAGGAATTTTAGATAAGTAAATTGTAATCAAGTATGAGAATACATTCTTTATTTATTCCTAAAAATTACAATCCTTTTCTTAATCATCGAATGTGTATTTAGGTGTTTTAATCCAGTCGATTAGATTAGCAGCTTGCATTTTCCACCACTACGAGCGCTAGTGTGAGTCAATGTAGAGTTTCACCTAAGCCCTTATAGCTACTTACAGTGTGAAGATATTTCAAAAATCAAAATCACCAGAGGGTATTGAACACGTTAACGCATTAAAAAAAGAATTATGTAATTAAGTTAATTTGGCTAGGATTTGAATCAAAAAGAATACGAGTAAACATACAATCGATTTTACTGTAGGCTGTTTTTCCGGAACTTCATTTAGACAGTTCGTGGTCAAGCTATAGAGCAAGTGCTACAATTTACATACCTAGGTAGCATTATCTCCATTGATGGAGGCACAGAAAGGGATATCACTTGTAGAATAGGAATGGCATCAGGCATATTTCAGCGTATGCGCTTTATCTGGTCGACAACAGCCATAAGCGTCGCCATAAAGATGAACCTTTTCAAGAGTATTGTCCTACCTACTGCATTATATGCCAGTTAAACATGGAAATTCGCGGCTAAGGTAATTAAGCGGTTAGATGTTTACCAAGAACGTTGCCTTAGACGAATTCTTGGAGTCTCTTATCGTGACCATGTCACAAATGAAGACGTCTTAAGGAAGATCAGACTCAGTACGCCTGTCAACGATTGTAACAGAGCGTCGGATGCACCTTGCTGGCCACGTCCTGCGCATGCCCGAATACGAACTGCACTACGATGGACACCACTGGGAGGAAAATGGAAACAAGGCCGGCCTCGAAGAACTTGGCGTCAAATAATGAGAGTAGATCTCAGAACCATTGGAATCTCTTGGATGATGCCGAAGCTGTTGCGATCGACCGACATCGCTGGAGAAGACTTGCTGCCTTGCACAGGACCTAATGATGATGATGATTTAGGTTGGAAGTGATTTACGATTTGTATATTTCTTTACTTTAATATAGCTCTTTAAGACGCACAATTTCAAACATTTCTGCGACCTTTAGCCCTTCAACATTTGACTCAATTGAGATAATTGCTTAATTTTACGTTTTTGTAAGAAATATTTTCAACATTAAAATTTACATGAGATTAATTTATTGATTAATTAATCTCTTGTACATTGTTTTCAGTATTAAGGAAACACCAATAACAATTGGGTACAATCGTGTTTACCAAATGGAATGCTTTCTTTAACCTTCATCCGGTCACGCCCGCGGTAGATTACTGTCCTATTCAAATGAACGCCCGCAGAGCTCCTCTGATCGTTACAAAGTGCGCCTAAATCACATGTATTCTCAAGGTACGATATACTTCGCTAGATGACAGAGGAGTAGCGGTTCTTGATGGCGACGTGTTTGCTCAGTTGTTCAACAAAGTGCCAAGGGCGTGCGACCGGAAGTGCAATTTTTTTTTGCTGACCGCCAAAAACAAAATGTGAGTTTTAATCATAGTTTTTCCTCGTTTCTAACACATTTCATTCACTATTGATAGCCCAGTTGCTCATTCACACACACGCATACACACAACACTATCTTTAAAGCTGTCATATAGTGCTTTTTCATTTTTGGCACCACCGTTGTCGCTCTTATTACAGCTTTTTAATGAATAAGTGTTTCTATATTTACACCTCTGTACGGCAATTACATTTTCGATCAACCTTAAAGTGCAAGTGAAAGTGAAAAAGAAACTCACAATTGAAAACCAAAAAACCAAAACGGGATGAAAACCAAAAAAACAAAAAAACAAAACGGGAGGACGGTAGACTACCGTCGCGCGACCGAGTGTGTTATAATCAGGGCCCGGATTCTGATAGCATGTCATCTTTTAAATTGTTCAGCACAGACATTGCTAACTTATATGCAAATCCTGTTCATGGCCTCCGCATTGCAGAAATGCATATTTATTAAGTCATTTTTTCGTAATTTTTCTAAGTATTTTGCTTTTAGGACATTTTCTCGCTTTTCGCGTCATTATTATGTCATTTTATGGAATTTATTAGAATATTGTATACGCTTTAAATCATTTTCTCACATTTTTAGCCTATTTTCAATTTTGAAAAAATAGGCTTATGAGATCACCTTTTGTCCGTGTGTGTGTGTGTGTGCGCGTGTGTGTGTGTGTGTGTGTGTGTGTGTGTGAGGTGTGTGTGTGTCCCCCACCGTAATAAAATCTAAACGGCTGGAGCGATTTCAATGAAACTCGGTAAGTTTATAGCACTATTCCCGGCGACCTCGACCGTGCCCTTCAAATTTTGTTACGTCTCACCAATCCAACATGGCGGCTGTGCGAAATATTTCACTAGCATTCAATATCTCCGAAACTATTACCGATATCGCCCTGAAATTCAGTACGGTGATAAAGGCCACTACTACAAGTTCACCTATGAGACTTTCAAAAACCTGGTGACTACAAAACCAACATGGCGGTCAAGCGAAATTGAGACTTTTAAATAGACATTTCTCGCGATTTAACTATCCAAACGTAATGAAACTTGGTACAGAAAATGTTTATACACATTGTAATGCACTGAAGTCTAATTTAGTTCAATTGATTACATAACCTCAAAATGGCGGCTGTACGAAATATTTCACTGACATTCTATATCTCCGAAACTATTACAGATATCATCATGCAATTTTGTACGGTGATAAAGGGTTCTGATACAAGTTTACCTATGTATATTTCATAAACCTGTATAGTAAAAAACGAACATGGCGACCAAGCGAATTTGAAAGATTTTAATACACTTTTCTCGTGATTTAACTCTCTGAGCGCAGTGAAATGTGGTACAGTAAATGATTTTGCAGATTGTAATTCACTGCCATCTAATTTAATTCAATTGTTAACATAACATCAAGATGGCGGCTGTGCGAAATTTTAAAATTAAGTTCTTATTCTTGTGTCGTAATCATGCGATCGAAGTGAAAGTTTGAATAATGAAGCTAGGCAATAATTGTCCTTGAATGGTACATAACTCTATGGCCTATACATATAACAATCCTAAATGGCGAGCTTCCGAAATATTTAGACGGTTCTCAATATCTATGAATCTTTTACAGCAACCAAACTGAATTTTTTATGTTCATAGAGACTATGAACATATGTTCACCTATAGGAATTTCAGTAACCTGGTGAGCACAAATCCAACATGGCGGCGACGCGAAGTATAAATATTTAAATTGACGTTTCTCGCGAATTAACTATCCGAGTGCCGTGAAACGTTGCACGTTAAATGCTTATAGAAATGTTGATCCACTGGCATGTAATTTATTTCAATTGTTTGCATAATCACAAGATGGCTGGTGTGCGTACTTTTAAAATCTCGTTTTTACTTCTTGTGTTCTAATCATGCCATTGGAGTTTGAATACCACACGTACACAATAATCTTAATGTAATAGTACAAAAATAAAAATCCATCCTGGCGACCATATGAAATATTTAGACGGTTCTCAATATCTACGAATCTGTTACAGCAATTAAACTGAAATTTTGTATGTTGATAGAGACAATTAACATGAGAAGGATATATGAAAATAGGCTGTATAGTTCTTCACGGAACTACTTGTTAATGGTTTATGATACACTTTTTGTGTATGGTACTGGATATTAACGGAACTGAAAGTGGGGATGAATGTGAAGACATGAGAATCTTCACAGATTTGTTGAACCCTTATTTCTTGGAATATCCACATTCGAGGAGACCCACTAGACTGAACCAGTATTTATGTGCAAATAATTTGTATTTGTCAAATAGTAATTAAATTATATTTCGTAGCTATTAAAATCATTTCAACATACAATGACGTAGACTTTTTTTTTGTATGATGAAATTATGTCAGTTCCATTAAAATTTTAGGTCATTTTCTTAAGTTTTCGGGTCATTTTATGGGATTTTGCAGTAATTTTGTAGGTCATTAATTAAACATTTTTAGGTCATCAAAATCCGGGCCCTGGTTATAATTATGAAGGGGCGCGACCACATGAAAGTTAATAGATGATAACAACACCAAACGCACTCACTGTATCGATACTCTTTACGGTTAATATTACCTTTCGTGCCTACCGACAGTAGTGGCTACGCGGGCTAAAGCGCTGCGTCAGGTCAAGGGGCCAAGCTCTCTGCTGACTCGGTAGACGCGTGGGTTCGAGCCCCACTGTCGGCTGTCCTTGAAATGGTTTTCCGTGGTTTCCCCATTTTCAACACCAGGCAAATGCTGGGACGGTACCTTCTGACAGGCCACGGCCGCTTCCTTCCACATCCTTGCCCAGTTTCATTCACCATCATTCATTTCATCTCTCATTAACTCCTCTCATGAGGTTGGCGTCAGGAAGGGCATCCGGCCGTAAAAACCATCGCCACTAAGACTTCCATCGCATCTCATCCCCGACCCCGTTGGAAAAACGGGAATAATAAGGGGTAGACATACAATACCTTTCGTGCCTATACTAACATATGCTGCTGGAACGTGGACTACTACAAAAGAGAGAAGAGTAGAATACAAGCAGCGGAGATGAGGCAAAGAGGGCAAGACCAGAAGAGATAGAGCTAGAAATGAAGAGACAAAACACAAGTAGTTCCGTGAAGAACTATACAGCCTATTTTCATATATCCTACTCATGTTAATTGCCTCTATCAACACACACACTTTCAGTTTGGTTGATGTGATAGATTCGTAGATAATGAGAACCGTCTAAATATTTCAGATGGTCGCCAGGTTGGATTTTTATTTATGTACTATTACTTGAAGATTATTGTGTACGTGTGGTATTCAGACTTCAATCGCATGATTAGGACACAAGAAGTAAAAACGAGATTTTAAAATTTCGCACATCTGCCCTCTTTTGGTTATGAAAAAATTGAAATAAATTAGATGCCAGTGCATTAACATTTGTATAAGCATTTAACGTGCAACGTTTCACTGCACTCGGACGGTTAAATCACGAGAAACGTCCATTTAAATATTTATACGTCGCGTTGCCGCCATGTTGGATTTGTGCTCACCAGGTTACTGAAAGTTTTATAGGAGAACTTATGTTCATAGCTTCTATGAACATAAAACATTTCAGTTTGATTGCTGTAAAATTTTCATAGATATTGAGAACCGTCAAAATATTTCGGATTCTCGCCATTTTGGATTGTTATATGTATAGGCCAAAGAGTTATGTGCCATTAAAGGAAAATTATTGCATAGCATTTCAGTTTGATTGCTGTAAAAGATTCATAGATATTGAGAACCGTCAAAATATTTCGGATGCTCGCCATTTTGGATTGTTATATGTATAGGCCATAGAGTTATGTGCCATTAAAGGAAAATTATTGCATAGCTTCATTATTAAAACTTTCACTTCGATCGCATGATTACGACACAAAACATAAAAACTTAATTTTAAAATTTGGCACAGCCGCCATCTTGAGGTTATGTAAACAATTGAACTAAATTAGATGCCAGTGCATTACAATATGTATAATCATTTACTGTACCACATTTAACTGCGATCAGATGGTTAAATCACGTGAAAAGCCTATTAAAATGTATCAACTTCGCTTGGCAGCCATGTTCGTTTTGTACTTTACAGGTTTTCAAAAATTACATAGATAAACTTGTAGCAGTGCCCTGTATCACCGTACAAAATTTCAGGGTGATATCATAAATAGTTTCGGAGATATTGAATGCCAGTAAAATATTTCGCACAGCCGGCATTTTGAGGTTATCTAAACAATTGAACTAAATTAGACCCCTGTGCATTACAATGTGTATAAACATATGCTGTACCATGTGTCATTACGTTTGGATGGTTAAATCGCGAGAAAAGTATATTTAAACGTCTCAACTTCGCTTGGCCGCCATGTTGTTTTTGTAGTCACCAGGTTTTTTAAAGTCTCATAGCTGAACTTCTAGTATTTCCCTTTATCACCGTACAAAATTTCAGGGTGATAACGGTAATAGTTTCGGAGATACTGAATGCTGGAGAAATATTTCACACAGCCTCCATGTTGGATTGATGAGACACAATAAAAATTGAAGGGCACGGTCGGGGTCGGCCAGAATGTTGCTATGATCTTTCCGAGTTTCATTGAAATCGCTCCAGCCGTTTAGAATTTATTAGGGACACACACACACACGCACACGCACACACGGACAAAAGGTGATCTCATAAGCCTATTTTTATTTCATAAAATGAAAATAGGCTAGAAAGGACAGGAATCTTGAAGCTGCTGGACAGGATAGAAACAACAAAGTTAAAGTGGTTTGGTCACATGATGAGGATGGAAGAGGAGAGAGTACCAAAGAAAGCATTTCCGTAAAGATGCCAGGGAAGAGACCACGAGGGAGACTCCGAACCGAAAGAGCTGGACGGATACAGTCTGGGAGTGCGTAGAGAAGAGGGGAAGAAAACCTGAAGATGTAGGCTACTTAAAAAAGGTGAGGAGTGATGAAGAGACAGGCAACGATGGAGGTCTTTAATTCACAACCCGACCCAGGAAACTGGAAACGGGATATGAAGATGATGATGAATACCTTTCAGGATAATACAAAAGTAATAATAATAATAATAATGTATGCCTCGGGTGCCGGGTGCAAGCTTTGTTATTTGACACCCAAAGAGTAGCTTGCATGTCGAATTTCGTTGTTCCTTGAAGCACTAAGAAAGTCAAGGTGGTTAGATATCTAAGCTCCTTGACCACTATAGCGCTTTCTAGTAGAGAAATGAGGAACTTTGTGTTGGCGGAAACTCCCGAGATTAATTTTGCCATTATGAACACGGCCTACTGTATTCAAATGGGTTCTTTGACATGCCAACAACGTATGATATAGTGTTGTAATTTTTGCCGCCTTTCAAAAATCACTTACCACTGCCAGGAACGAACCTGAAAGCTTTGGGTTAGTAGACCGACACGTTGACCACTCACCCACTGTGGTAAATAAATATTTAGCACTGAGCACTCAAACAACTCACTCTGCGGCGATATTATCATCGTAATTTTACATTGGCAAATTGTAGGCTACTGGATGACAGTCGGTAATATTTTAACATTATGACTAGAAACAACAAGACAGTAATAATAATAATAATAATAATAATAATAGCAATAGAAATAACGAAGTAAAAATGGGGGGAAAATACCGACAGTAGTGGCTACGCTGGCTAAAGCGCACCATTAGGTCATGGGGCCAAGCTCTCTGCAGACTCGGTAGACGCGTGGGTTCGAGCCCCACCGTCGGCTGTCCTTGAAATGGTTTTCCGTGGTTTCCCCCATTTTCAACACCAGGCGAATGCTGGGACGGTACCTTCTGACATGCCACGGCCGCTTCCTTCCACTTCCTTGCCTAGTTTCATTCACCATCATTCATTTCATCTCTCATTAACTCCTCTCATGAGGTTGGCGTCAAGAAGGGCATCTGGCCGTAAAAACCATCGCCACAAAGTCTTCCATAGCATCTCATCCCCGACCCCATTGGAAAACGGGAATAATAAGGGGTAGACATACATTCAAATCTCTTACATGGGCCCGCCAGATTTACTTCCCCTCCGAAGGAAGACATACTGAAGGATTTTAACGCTCTTAAAAAATCCGACGACTTAGGTCGGGTTTGAACCCGCCATCTTGGGCATAGCATTTCAGCACGCTACCGACTACGCCACCGAAGTTGGTTTTATGTACAAAATATCCAAAAATATTGAAACTCAAAGCTAAATGTAAACGAAACAATGACACAGACGGTCAACAAGCGACTCAATGAGTGAACACGCGCTGACAATGCGTTGTGCAAGCTGTCAAACTCCAGCCAATAGGAGACCAAGGCGGCCAATTGGAATAGTTCCCGCCAAATGCTTCTGATTCTTTCTTTGTTCGCTTCTTCCTGTTTTCTCGTAAATCATGCACCTTTCACTGTGCATTTCCTTCCTGACCTGGCGAATCACATGATTCCGGCTTCCTACTGTCGACTAAAGTATTATGTGTACTCGAGTTTGAAGGTTCTTTGTGAAGTAATCAATAGACCTACATAAAATCCAATACCATCAACATTTTCGTCGTTCTATTTTACGTTAGTTCGTGTAGGTTTGGATTTTTAAATTTATATTTTAATATTTTTTTATCTCAGTTGGAACACAAAAAAGTGCACGTTTTTAAGCGTGTTTCAACCATGCGTCACATTTAAGAATTATTATCTCAAAAGCCCGTCATCAGATCGAATCCAAATTTTAACGCAATATACATTGGAATGTTGTATAACTGGTTTATTAATTTCACAATTTTGTGTGTCCAAGAAACAAAGTTGTTATCATTGTTGTAAGGTAACTTTTTCTTGGCTCGGGGTGGTTGGAAAATGTAGTTCTTGGTTGCGTTGTAATCGTTATACATCAATAAGTTATGCTGTATGACTGTGAAATACGTAAATTAATTCACTTATTTTATATCGGTTTGTATTTGTACGTGGAAATAACACATGGTTCACCATTTAGCCGCTCCGGGAAAAGCTGTACAGCGTTGCTGAGATGGAGCCCATCACTTCCGAGCGAGACGCGCCATGATGCGTGAGGGCACCATTTCGGCAACGCTGTACAGCTGTTCCTTGAGCGGCTAGCTGGTGAAACATGTGTTATTTCCCCGTAGAAATGCAAACCTATATAAAATAAGTGAATTAATTTACGTATTTCACAGTCATACAGCATAACTTTTCGATGTATAAGGATTACAATGCAACCAAGAACTACATTTTCCAACCACCCCGAGCCGAGAAAACGTTACCTTACAAACATGATAACAACTTTTTTTCTTGGACACACACAATTGTGAAATTAATAAACCAGTTATACAACATTCCAATGTATATTGTGTTAAAATTTGGATTCGATCTGATGACGGATTTTTGAGATAATAATTCCTAAATGTGACGCATGGTTGAAACACGCTTGAAAACGTGCACTTTTTGTGTTCCAACTGCGATAAAAAATATTAAAATATAAATTAAAAATTCCAAACTAGCATGACCTAACGTAAAATAGAACGACAAAAATGATGATGTTATTGGAATTTATGTAGGTCTATTGGTTATTTCACAAAAAAACTTCAAACTCGAGTGCACATATTACTTTGGTCGACAGTAATCATACCTCCTCACCCACCATGTATGTTTGAGGCTCAAGGATGTTTCTCCTGTCAATCAATACTCGTTTGGGGCAGGCATACAGATTGCCTCATCTCTAGAAAGATCACCTTAATACTTCCATTATTCGATTTTCTTGTTTACATTCTGGTTAGTTCCTTTTCTCTTTCAATTTAGAACCTCTCCCTACTTTAACTCCCTGCCGTAAGCTTATCCCAGACCTCTCTCGATTTGCATACCACTTCATCTCATCCAGTCTTTCAGTTTTCCTTGCTGCTTGCCTTTCGGCTTATGGAAATACTCCCCTTCCACTTTCATTATTTTATTAATCATTCTTCTTTGGGTCTATCATTCACGTGCAACTACTGTGAATTTTCTCATATCTTCATCCCAGCCTTCTATTTATCCTCATTTTCTTTCACCCTTGCCCGTCATTATTTAACGGCAGTTATTCTTAACCTTTCGACTTGCTTCAGTTCACCCTCAACTGCTCTTTATTTACTTCGATAATGCATGCCTACTAACGTGGCTTTGGAAATATCACTTACCACCATTCTTCCACCTGCCGATCACTAGACTTTCCTTCAGCTTTCACTCAACTTTCATTGTAGTAAATCATAGCTTTATAGCTTCTTGATGAGTGCGCCAAACCCCTTTTAATGTAACAAAGGTAAACTCTCACATAAGTTATCTCCTGTTACGATCCCAGAAAGTAGCTTCATTGGAAGAATTGGATTAAGTACCCATAATATGCATATTATATTTTAAGGCACAATTGAAAATTCTTAATACTGCCAGTAAAATATGCTTCCATCCATTGACGTTGTTGAATTCATTGAAATCAAAATAGATTTTCCTGCAAGCAATTAGTATTTTCAATTATATGATAAATGCTGTCTTTTGTTTCGAATTCCCAGTCATTTTGTAGTATAATTCGTAATTAAACATATATATAAATAGAGTATTTTGTCCGACTATGTTCCTTGATAGATCAGATATACTGTGCCCAACTCTAGGAATGGGTATTCCAAGATTCAGACACCTAGATATCAAGGGAAAGGCTGTAGCCGCTTTTGAAAGTTCAGATATTTGAATATCGCGCTACATTGCTTCTCGAAGCATTTAGAAAGAATTTACCGATAGTTGGATGTCAAGGGACGTAGCGAGTAATAGCAGAGGTGGAGGCTATTTATTGATTAAATAGTTAACTATGGAGTAGAGACTTGAGACTGGGATCAGATTACTGGCACGACCAAATGAAAGAGAATACAATTAGTATCAAGTAAATCGGACCAGGGATTCAAGAGATATGAGGATTTCCAGATATCAGGTGATGACGCGTGACCCTGACAGTTTTGAATAAAAGCCAGCTGGCCGAAGCAACTTCAGCTCATTCTAACACAAGCACATGGCAAGCAAGTTGCTGCGACGCTGAGCCAAGGCACATGGTTGCCGGATCGACGCAGAAGTTCTTTTTAAAGTCGTGATAGTCACGAAAAGTGCTGCGCTACGAGTTGGAACTTAGTAAGTTTCTGGTGAGGAGAATCACTGAGGTGATTGATTTTTCTACAGACATTGGTGGAAATATTTATATTTCTACAAGGACATATGCTAGACTTTGTCTAGAATTTAGTATTTTGTCACAGTCCAGTAATAACTTAATACTTGGATGTTTAAATCCATTTCAAGTCAGTTTTCATTTTTGTAACTACTTAACCACTTCGATCTGTCAGTACACTGAAGACTAGTCTATAACGGTGGCGTTCATTAGTCTACGCAAGGGAAACTACAAGTTGCCTAGCGCATGGTAGATGGTGATATAATAAACCATGCCCAGGGAACGATCTTCAGAACAGCCGTTTATTGCTTAGACTGTCAGTGTTTTTCTTGTACTGATAAGATTATCGTGAGTTATGTTACAACTGACATATCTAAGAAGAGATCACTTAGATCTGACCCTATTTAAACAAACTGTTATGGCTTTGATAGAAGCTCATATTAAAATGGAACAACAGTTAATTCAAACGTCGAAAGATACTACCACTATGTCTGACTAGACGAATTGTGGGTATATGATGGCGGCGGATACAAGGATTATACGTGCTTGTCCAATAGGGCATGTCTATGGATAAATCTGGTACAGACCAGGTTTACTACACTTCAAGACCATCAAGAAATGTAAGCCACATTTGAATTATATTATGCCTAGCTAATTGGAACAAACTATTTTTTCTGCAGATGACCAACACTTTTTATTTTTCGTCGTATTTACAGCTTGCAATGATTTACGCAAGACTTGTTAGAGTTATTCTGAGTATTTTCAGCAGTCAGAACAGTTTAGGATCGATGACCGAGCATTTCGAGCATTTATTTGAATATTTCATATTTTTTGGGAAACCACGGAAAACAACCGATGTAACTGTAAAAGTTATTAATTTATTTTTGATGAGGAATGGATATTTTTTCCATATTCGAAGGTTCGAACATGTGGATTCTCACATAATGAGTTGATAATTAAACATATTTAAAATAATATAAATAACAAATAATAATAATAATAATAATAATAATAATAATAATCCACTAATAATAATAATAATAATTTTCATAATTTTTCTAAATAATTATTGGATATTATATTTCTAATAATCATGTGTAATGAGAAAGAGCCTATGAAGTAGTTTAATCATTTCTAGTCTGGAACAGGAGATTTTCCGAAGGAAAGTGGTTAGCGCAAGCCCGCATTCAACCAACATGTCAGTTCTGGTTGAACAGTTGATATTTGCAATGAGTAAAGTATATTTTTCAGATAACACGGAGAGGCATGAAACGGGAAGCAAATGATATTTGTATCAAATAGGATATTTTTGTATTTATATAAAATCATGAAGTAAATACACTTGAAAGTGAAATAAAGATTTTCATATGTATGGTAAATTCACGGGTTGAACTGAGTGGTAAAATAAAATAAACTTGTAAGTTTATTAATCTTCCAGTGTTGATAACAAGCAGAGGCTTGATTTATTGTATAAATTTTGGGAAGATAATTTGTGTGGAGTAGTTGAAATGCCATTCCCAGGTGCGCATGTTTAAGTCGCAGGAATGAAGAGGTTTTTTCGAGCATCAATCAAATAGCAGGTTCGATGGCTCAGGTTTATAGTAGGAGTATTGGAACTACACATTTCGTCGTATGATTGACCCGAAGGTTATTTCTTGAAACCATCAGTTCTTATTTCAACCTTGTTTACGAATTCCATTTAGACTTTGATTTTGCTAGAACCCGGATTTGTCATGATAGTAGTTTATTCTTCTTCAGAGGAAGACCTTTGCCGTTGTTGTTGTAATATTGTGATCTTACACAGATAGTAGAATGGGCCACTGCCAATTAAAAAATAATTCTTTAACCACGAATAATTTGAAGGATGTTTTCAATCCTAGTGCCATGAACTAAATGAATTTATTATGAAGCTACAATTCTTATTTCCGCATTCTGTCGAAGAATTGCAAGTTGTGAAAATTGCTAAAAATGGCCATGAATATAAATATTTTTATAATAATGTTCCCAAGTGGAAAATTGAATAGTTGAATGGTTCAACCATTTATTGATCAAGTTGATGATTCAGAAATCATATATTTTGTTAGGAACTTGAAGTTCATAATCGAGTCACTTCTCGAATGTTTAAGGTCAGAAGAACAATTAATTGTTGTTGTGCTTCGCACAGTTCTTCGATGCTATGCTCAAGGTCAAATACTTTTCAGATGTTATTAATATATGTAAATTATTTGGTTGCTTCAATGATAATAATATTTTCAACGATATATTTTTGAAACTGGAAAACTAACTTAAGTGAAAGTTTAAAATTCTGTGAACATTTATTCTACGAGTGTTAATATCATGTAAATATTCAAACAGTGATCTACGATATTTCCAGTATAGACAATTAACTTTGAACTGGAATTAAATATTAATAATTTTGGAACACAGTCTACAGGACTATTAATCGGACGTGTGTTTCCAAAAAGATTGTCAAATGTGTTTGGAAAATTTCTGTATATTGTGTGTAAATAAGAGTGTGGATCGCCACACGTGGATGATGCTGCTTTGAGCATCTTTGCAGTCGATTTTAACTTCAAAATAAACTGAGATAATTTTACAGGATGTGTTACTCCCAATTAAATCTCCTTCTATCCTTATTGTTGCATTGAGCCAAAAATCAGCAAAGCATTTTTTTAATTTGATGTCGTTTTTGCGATTTGCTTTAACCCATCTGGCGCCCCGGGATATTTTGATTCTCGTGCTGACTGATTATTGGTAAAATGCATATGTGGTCGTGCGGACTCCGGTCTAAACGGGCACAATACAGCGTCTGATTCAGATTTCAATATCATAGGTTGAATATCTGTTTGGTAAAATTGGAAAAGTAGATAGCATTCCGACTTGTACAATACATTCTGCCCCAAGACTACACGTACAATCATGTTTCCTGACTGCAAAACCAAATTAAGTCTCAACCACAAGCTGGAGTTTGAGGATCATTGATCGGAAATCTCCGGTAAATGTAAATTAAGAATTGGTATGTATATGTAAATGTGTTAGTAATACAAATAACCTCTTTGCCAAATTGGTCACCCCGAAAGTGTAAAATCCTATTTCTATCTTTAAAACATCTCAAGTGAGGTTCAGACTTTTGAGCATTAGTCAGTAGCTATATCGAGGGAAAATAATAGTGTTCAGTATCGTTTGAGGGATATATACTTGCAGTGCATCAGTACCATACGATATGCAAGCAGAGAAATATCGACCATCCTGACAACAAGCGTTATTTGGGCTGCATAATAATATATTATTAGGGGGAGCTGATTCACCTGATATAATAATATTAACAATCGCTGCATACATATAATCGATGTATTATAGTCGGACAATAAGGATACAACGGTTAATCAATAAGGTCCATGTTTTGGGATTCTGAAAGACTCACTAACAGGATATTCACAGTCACAGGAAGAGGCAAGGCTTCTAAGAACAAATGGATTGCGTCAGCTAAGTCAGATATGGGACAACTAGAGATCCCACTGGAACAAACTCGTGACCGTCTGCTGTTCGTTTTTCCAACGTCCCTTACAAGTAGGAAGACTACAGGCCTATGAGGGACTATTGGAAGCTGAAGAAGAAGAAGAAGAAGAAGAAGATGATGAAAGCAACAACTTTACCGAAGAGTAGATACGAGCCCCGTGGTCCTAAGTAGGCCTAAACGATAAAGAAAGAAAGAAAGAAAGAAAGAAAGAAAGAAAGGTTCATGTTTTCACATATTATGAAGGTGCCCACCAGGCCTATAAAACTCTCAGTAAATTCATCAATTTGAATGTGAACTCCACTAATTGCTGACGAAGGCTCCAACGTTGGTTTGAAACATTGCCCAATTTGTAAACAATAAGTAATACTCGTATGTATTGAATAAGGCTGTAGGGGAGACTTAGCTAAGCCCACAATATTAAGAGATTGATACATAAAGGGGAAGGGGTTAGCAAATTAACATAGAAATTAAATTACAACATATTTGTAGCTTAAATTCAGTTTTTAAAATTATATCTGGTGCGGGTTGTCTAAATCCTCTAATACTTAAAATAATGCATTCGAAGGCATTTGAATTTAGGTACTTTTTAGGCTTTTTTTGGTTGTTACTAGTGGTAATAGGGCTAAATCAACGATACCTTCTCTAAATCTACAATATGATAAGTCTAACAATATGCTTCATTACTACCACTGCCACATCACCGAAATACATGTGATTTTATATGTACTTTATAAACAAAATGCAACACAGGTTTCGCGATTTTAACACCAGATGGTAGGATTTGTTGTTTCGAAATACACAACCAAGGCGAAATAAAATAGTTAACGCAACTGATGAGATGAACTTGTCTCTTGCGTAGGGGAATCTCTGCAGAAATCATATTTCAAGTACTGCGGAGTTAGCAAAGTCTCTCCTATACACAATCAATTATTTAATGCTAGCAACCCGCCCCAGCTTCGCCCGGGAACAGCTATGAATGTCTTTCGGGATAAGCACTTTTTTTCGATGTCAATGAACTACTACCTATAGCCGAACCGTTTTACGTCTTGGCATGATAGGTTAAAATCCCTGACTGGACTATGAATTATATTATCATGGAGATGCATGTGCAACGAATTCCTATCGGACATAATTTAAGAATGGCGAGGTGCATGAAACACAAATCCCCCTTCCGTCCAATCTTAACTTGACTGTGTATTTTGCTGAACGAAAAGTTCACAGACGAAATGAAGAAAAGCTGAGTTGCACAACCAGGGAAACTGCAAACACAACCACTCTTCTCTGAAGTTTTAACTCATGAGTTTCCTGCTGGCTGTATCTGGGGTAATAGGCTCGCTTGCTAGCTAGGCTGTAACTGGGGTGACAGGCTCACTCCTAGCTACCTCGTAAACTGTCGACTCAGTAATTGAATGGAGATTGTTAGAAAAAATGAAAACGTAAAAACACTTATAGTGGGCGATGTATTGAATATAGAGATGCTCTCGCGGACATCTTTGTAGAATTTTTCATGTTGAACAATTCTTTCACTCATAGTATATAGATACTTTTAACGGTTTGCCCAGCGTAAGCTCAAAAAGCGCACGAATGCCAGGCTTTTTTCTTCGACAATTGTTTCACTGAAATCGTTACTACTTTGCTTCCTTTGATCATAAATAAATTACTTTCTACATAAACCTTCCTCGAGATAGGCTAACCTTTACAGAATCATGAAAACCGCACTAAATCCATCCAGTGGTTCTCGAGATTACCCGTGACATCCAAGAATCGAGGACTTCGTTTTATACTAGGTAGAGATTCGGAGTCCATTATTCCAACCTTATGAATTCACAGGAATCATTGTGTTCTTTAAAACATTCGGTTATATTTAACTTAATCATAATATACCAAGATACTGTAAAACTGTTCAGAAACTACTTAATGATATTACTTTTACTCCACTTATATTGATTTATAACCGAATAAAAATTCCAGCAGCAACGTGCCGGGAGCAAATCCATTTATTTTACAATTGAACATGTTGGAGTAACTAAGTAGTTTACTCGGTTTGCTTTCAGCCAATTAACCGCCATTTTTAAGCTCTTCACACCCTTCGAACTGCAGTTTGGACTTCCGTACGGTGGCGAGGGTAAACTTTGTATATCTCGGGAGTAAGGGTGGAGTGAGGATTTATGAGCTATAGTTGGAATATTTTCATAGCGCAAAGAAGATTATGCCTCCGTGCGTGCGTGCTTGCATTTAGCTGCCCACCAAGCAGAAGTTCAAGGGGGCATCTCCAACCGGCTGAAACAAGGGTCTAGCTAAATTGGATTTATGGACAACATCTCACATATTTTAACGAGCTCCTGTAGGGGAACTCTACTATCTTTACAGTGAAGTGTGTGCTGTGGTGCGTAAGTTAATACCATGGTGTTTGCTGGAGCTGCAAATTCCATGTGAAGGCCTGCTCAAATCAACGCACGAAGCGTGGGCAAACTTACCGTGAGCCATAGCGATGACTGCGTAAAGTACAATACGCTCACGCACAGTGGTGGATAAAATAATATATTTTGAAAAGTTTATATATGAAATTGAAGAGGAAGAAGAAGAATAACTGCCAATATTTTTGGCTTACAAAACACAGCGATAAGGTTCTTGCCTGGTGTGCCCGAGGTTGAGGGATTAAATCTCAAGGCGGTCATGTGGCATTTCATGGTGTATAAATGTGAGCGAACAATTTCAGTGCATTCGTTGGCACGTTAAACATCCCCTCCATGGCAAACTTTCAGCACCTCCGTGACTCGATAGCCCAGTAGATTAAAGGGACATAACATTGTTGTTGTTGTTGATTATTTTAGGAGCTTTGCGACATCGTGGTCATGTAGCCCCATATACAGTACTTGGATTTGTGTTGAAACTATGTGATAACCTGCGTCATTGAGATGTCTGTAACAGTGTGCGTATTTCGAATTGAGGTAGGATATGGCTTGGAAGCGGACATGGCCTTATGTTAGATAACATCCTAGCATTTTCCTGGAGTAGAGATAGAAAACCACGGAAAGCCACTTCTATTCTCAGATTTACATCACGAAGCCGATTTTACCCCATTCCAAACTTCAGACCAGAATAACATTTCTGGGCAGTGCCGGGAAACGAACCGGGTTGACAGCCAATAATGCTAGTCGCTACACCACCAGGTGTACCATATTATAAGACAAATTCTACAAATTGCCAAGGAATCGGAGCTGATGACCACGATATCCAGCCCATCACGTAACAACAATAACAGTCAATAAATGGATAGCTGAAATAAGAAAATATTGAATAGGGGCAGATGAACTCGTAGTTCCGCCCCTTAAAACAACAATAACTAACTAAAGTATTGAATGAATGAGTGAATGAATGAACGAATGAATGAATGACAGGAAGGAAGGAATGAAGGAAAGAACAAACGAATGAATTAATTAATAAATTCTAAAAGAGATTATGAATGTAATTAGTTTTTCATAATCAAGTGATGTACGAGGCCATACTGTTTGTGCGAAAATGGAAGGCGCACGTGAGTCACACAGCTGTGACAAACAAGTAAAATGAGAAAGGTTCAGTGCGCCAGAAAGTGACACAGCTGCTTCAATATGAGTCACAGAATAAATTTCCGTTCGTAATTCATATCCTTGCGTTCCCTTTCCTTCGTTGATAGCACAGGCAAACAGATCAGTAACCCAAGTGAAAATTAACATTGCGGGAAAAAATATGGAAATGTGACAAAGCTGTACTGTCATTCTTATTTACAGCAGCTTAATATCCAGAGCTTGGAACGTGTTTCTATTTCCAGCCATATCACCCGTTACACAGAAAGAAACTAGCTTCATCATGCAAGATCGCAATCCAAAGACAAGTAGTTTGGCTGAGGTGGGACTTGAACCCACTCTCTTCCGTTGCCAGCGAGGCTTGAGATAGTGTGTTAGCGCTCTCGGTCACCATGGCCTCTTGTAATATTCTTCTGTCTTAAACTATCTTCCTGTGTGCTGTTGTTGATTGTTGAGGCATATTAGGACTAATTAAATACAATGTTATCTATAAGTGTTCTTTTTTCTTTGTAGGTATAATTCTTTGGTTGTTATGTCGTTTTCTTCACTGGTAAGCTATAATTTCCTTTGGTATGTTGTATTTAAAGAAGGATTGCGCCGAAAGTCGTTAGTTAGTTAATGTTGTTTTAAGGGGCGGAACTACGCGGTCATCTGCCTCCCCCCCCCCCAAAAAAAAGTCGTTAGCCAGCTGATCAAGTGTTTGCTCTATTTGTATGTTTATCGTGCTATTTATTCATTTATTCAATTCTTTTATTCATTTATTCATTCATCCATTTATTTATTCATTTATTCATTCATACTTTTATTTATTCATTTATTCATTCTTTTATTTATTTATTCACTAGCAGAAGTACCCGTTCTTCGAACGGTGTTCGTTGTTAACACCAGACATTATCAATTGAGCTACTGTTGCAATGGTTAGCGGTTTGTCATTCCTTCAAGTTTATCAGAACGAAGTTACTTTTCTGGGAATATCACACACACTGTTAATTTAAGGCCCTTAAAATGTAGTTTTCGGAGACCCTTTATAGATTCCCGAATTTTGTGTCTCACATTGAGAAGCGCAACATATGCTTTGATCGTCCTTCTAGGATAATTATTACATTTCGCCTATTTTAGCATGTATTGAGAAGTTTTTTTCTCTATATCCACCCTTCTACTGTATGAAAAGTACGGTGAAGAGTTTTATAAATGATTGGTGTATTGACTCTCATGGTTACCATACCTAATTTTACGATGCACCAAGCATCCGAACACGAGGTATAGGCGTACATAAAGATACACAGAAAGACAGACAGACAATTCTATTGTCTACAACATATTACCCAGATATCCAAATATGGGTATATCTACCTCACTGTATCAAACAAAATCATCCTTACGATGAACCCGTATGTCGACAAAAAAAAAGTTAAAATGTGCTCTCAGACTAAATTCACCTAACGTGTACTTCCTGACGTGAAATACAATTGAAAGCCTTGTAGACGAAACGCAATACACGTCACATAAAAACTGACCCTCTACGTTGTGCTAGGTGCCCACACAGGAAGACCCCTTTCATAAATTATAAAGGCTTGTGGTGGATGAAAATTCAGGTTCTTTAGCCTCAAATTGCCCAAATTCCTAAAAGCCGCAAAAATGCTGGTTCAATTCAGGAATTTTTCAAAATAATGTTGCTGTTTGGAGACATAATAGACCTTCTGTACTATATGTCGAACGTGAAAATTGCATGAAAAATTCTAGGTTACTCCTTGACCCCCTTAATTGCATTGATGAATTATACAGTCTACGTTCGTTCCGTGATAACCTAATAGCCATTTGCAAACTTTCACAGAAATGTAATAAATGGAGTGACATTGCTTCTTACAGAAATAGATGGAAAGTTGTATGCCACCCCTTGAGATAATGTTCTCATGGTTACCGATTTGCATTCCTTCATTAGTTTGTTAAATTAAATTAAATTAGTTTTCTGGGAATATTTCAGGAACTGTTGGATTTAGAGCCTTATAATGTAGTTTTCGAGGACCCTTTAGGGCCCCCGAGTTTTGTTTCTGGCACCGAGGGGATTTGTCTCGTCGTTGTACGCCTTAATATAATACTAATAATAATATAATATAGGGATAAATTATAACACCTATTTTTAGCCTATTTTCAATTTTGAAAAAATAGGCTTATGAGATCACCTTTTGTCCGTGTGTGTGTGCGTGTGTGTGTGTGTGTGTGTGTGTGCGTGTGTGTGAGGTGTGTGTGTGTGTCCCCCTGATAAATTCTAAACGGCTGGAGCGATTTCAATGAAACTCGATATGATCATAGCACTACTCCAGCCAACCCCGACTGTGCCCTTCAAATTTTGTCGTCTCTCACCAATCCAACATGGCGGCTGTGCGAAATATTTCACCAACTTTCAGTATCTCCGAAACTGTTACCGATATCACCCTGAAAGTTTGTACAGTGATAAAGGGAAGTACTAGAAGTTCACCTATGAGACTTTAAAGAACCTGGTAACAACAAAACCAACATGGCGACCAAGCGAAGTTGAGACATTTAAATAGACTTTTCTCGCGATTTAACTATCCAAATGTAATGAAACTTGGTACAGCAAATGTGCATACACTTCGTAATGCACTGGCATCTAATTTAATTCAATTGTTTACATAACCTCAAAATGGCGGCTGTGCGAAATATTTCACTGGAATTCAATATCTCCGAAACTATTACATATATCACCCTAAGATTTTGTACGGTGATAAAGGGCACTAGTATTAGTTTATATATGTAACTTTCAAAAACTTGAAAAGTACAAAACGAACATGGCTGCCAAGCGAATTTGAAATATTTTAATTCACTTTTCTCGTGATTTAACCATCTGGACGCAATAAAATGTGGTACAGTAAATAATTATACGTATTGTACTGCACTGGCATCTAATTTAGTTAAATTGTTTATATAACCTCAAGATGGCGGCTGTGCGAAATTTTAAAATTAAGTTTTTATTTCTTGTGCCGTAATCATGCGATTGAAGTGAAAGTTTGAATATTGAAGCAACGCAATAATTTTCCTTTAATGGTACATAATTCTATGGCCTATACATATAACAATCCAAAGTGGCGAGCATCCGAAATATTTTGACGGTTCTCCATATCTACGAATCTTTTACAGAAATCAAACTGTGTTTTTAAAGTTCATAGAGGCTATGAACATAAGTTCACCTATAGGACTTTTAGTAACCTGGTGAGCACAAATCCAACATGACGGCGACGCGAAGTATAAATATTAAATGGACGTATCTCGCGAATTAACTATCCGAGTGCCGTGAAACGTTGCACGTTAAATGCTTATACAAATGTTGATCCACTGGCATGTATTTTATTTCAATTGTTTACATAATCACAAGATGGCTGGTGTGCGTACTTTTAAAATCTCGTTTTTACTTCTTGTGTTCTAATCATGCGATTGAAGTTTGAATACCACACGTACACAATAATCTTAATGTAATAGTACAAAAATAAAAATCCATCCTGGCGACCATATGAAATATTTAGACGGTTCTCAATATCTACGAATCTGTTACAGCAATTAAACTGAAATTTTGTATGTTGATAGAGACAATGAACATGAGCAGGATATATGAAAATAGGCTGTATAGTTCATCACGGAACTACTTGTTTTATTATTAATGCAGCCAATGGCCTTGTACTTTTCTTTTCTGGACAGGTCAGGGAAGGGATATTATCAGAGAAAGAAGCATTCACATCACGTATAAGCAAAATGGAAATGGCCTACCATTT
The DNA here is from genome assembly GCA_946902985.2 of Meconema thalassinum. Classification (NCBI taxonomy): domain Eukaryota; kingdom Metazoa; phylum Arthropoda; class Insecta; order Orthoptera; family Tettigoniidae; genus Meconema; species Meconema thalassinum. Next base: position 93,494,674 of record OX336394.1, read on the forward strand.
AACTAAGGACATCTATAAGAAAAGGTCAATATCCTTCAACGCAAAACTAAATCATTATTGCAGTGTCATCCGTCCGGAGGTCTTGCATGCTTCTGAATGCCCCACGATGAACATAAAAGGCTTGGACGAGAAACTGGAGGCCAAAGAAAGGAAAATTTTGAGAAAGATATTGGGTTCCATCAAAGACAATGGGGAATACAGAAGACGGCATAACCATGAATTATATACTCATGTGGGGAAGATAAGTAACGTCATCCGGAAGAGAAGGATACCATTTTTTGGGCATGTGAAACGAATGAGCCCAGCGAGGCTGACCAACCGCAACATAACTTACTTTCAGGAGAGGAAAACAAAATGGGCCTGGTTCATAGAACTGGATAAAGATCTGAAAGAAGTGGGGATTACAGCAACAGACATTCAGGAGCGCACCCCACTCAAAAAGAAACTTCAAGCTTGCAAAGGTTTCCAAGAAAAACTGAAGCTGAAAACGGGAAAGATTTGGACCCAGGAACGGAAGGAAGTCCACCAAAAACGAATGCGGGCGTACCGGGCAAACATCAAAGCCAGTAGGAGACAGTTGAAATGACGCGATCCATAGATGGCCTATACGAAATGAATGAATGAATAATATGGGGATAGGAATATAATAGACCTGCCGTACCACACCCGCAGGTGTAAATCGCGTGAAAAATTCTAGAGTACCCCTTGATCCCCTTAAGCGCATTATACGTGTTGATGAATTTTACGGCTTAATTTGGTTCCGTGATAACCTTCTAGCCGTTTGCAAACTTTCACAATAATGTAATTAATGGAATTGCATTGCGTCTTACAGCAATAGATGGACCTCTGAGAATCTGTTGCCATGGTTACTGGCTTGTATTCGTTCATTAGTTTATTAAATGAAATTAGTTTTCTGGGAATATCTCAAAAACGGTTGGTCTTAGGGCCTTAAAATGTGGTTTTCGGGGACCCAAGTTTTGTCTCTCACATTGAGGGGCTGAAAATGAGCTTTGTCTCGTCCTTCTATGCCTATTTCAGCATGTATTTTAAGGGGGTAGGCCCCCTTTTATGAGAGGTACGGAGAAGAGTTACATCAATGATAAGTGTCGTGCCTCTGATGGATATCTGTATCAAATGTTACGTTGGTACACCCAGCCGTTCTCGAGTTATAAGGGAACAAATTTGTCCACAGAAAAACAAACAAACAAACAAACAAACAAACAGACAGACAGACGGACAAAAAAAATATTTTCGCGCATCCATCATAAAACAGTCCGAAACGCGTAAACAACTCAAATTTCCGTAAAAATTCAGAGAAAATCACACAAACTTTCATTTATATATATATAGAGAGAGAGATACTGCACCGCTCGGTATTGACCGTGTTTTATTGCACAAATTTAGGTTCTACTCGCTAACCGTTGGAGATATACGAAAAGTGATAAGGACCTTTCGGATAGAAAATTAAATGTTAAAGCTCGTGTTTGCCATCAAAAGTTTGCTATTTCTTAGCGTTCTCTTTTTATTTGAAATAGAAATATGAAATTTTGAAACCGAAGGGTGTAGTGACGTCACAAATGTCAGTTTTACTCGCTAACCGTTGGAGATACACGAAAAGTGATAAGGACCTTTCGGATAGGATATTAAATTTCAAAACTCGTATGTGCCATCAAAAGTTTGCTATTTCCTACCTTTCTATTTTTATTTGATATGGAAATATGAAATTTTGAAACCAAAGGGTGTAGTGATGTCACTTAAATGGTCGCCATTTTTAACAGTACAAAATGTCGTAATCAAAAGTACCCTATATGTAAACCTGGTAAATCAGCTACATCCATGCAAAATTTCATTTAAATCGGATCAGTGGTTCTTGCGTTATTGAGTAACACACAGACAGACAGACAGACAGAAAGACAGACACACACCATCTCATTTTTAGCCTACTTTCGATTTTTGCAAAAAATGAAAGTAGACTTATGAGATCACTACAGGGCGAAAAAAAAGTGTGTCTGTCTGTGTGTGTATGTGTGTGTGTGAGTCTGTGTGTGTGTGTGTGTGTGTGAGTGTGTGTACTCTGAATGTCTGTCCCCCCTATCAATTCGAACACGGTGAGCGCAAATTGAACGAAATTTGGTACAAAGGTAGCACTAGCAAAGGACACTTCAGTGTCACGTTTTATATCGCCGCCATCTTGACGGAAACGTAATGGCGGCCACACAAATGTTCAAAGCTTAAATCAAATTACGACTAACCTAATCATCCGATCTCTACCAAATTTTGCAACAACATACCTTTATGGAGGAAGCATCCTTTGACAAATTTAATAGGTCATTAGCCTAATAGTTTGCGGATGGCGGCCATCTTTGTGTCAAAATTGATTACCCCTATTAATTCGAACACGGTGAAACCGAATGGAATGAAATTTGGTACAGGGGTAGCACTAGCAAAGGGCACCTCAGTGTCATGTTTTATATCGCCGCCATCTTGACGGAAACGTAATGGCGGCCACACAAATATTCAAAGCTTAAATCAATTTACGATTAACCTAATCATCCGATCTCTACCAAATTTTGCATCAACATACCATTATGGAGGGAGCATCCTTTGACCAAACTAATAGGTCATTAGCCTAATATTTTGCGGATGGCGGCCATCTTTGTGTGAAAATCGATTCCCCCTATTAATTCGAACACGGTGAAACCGAATGGAACGAAATTTGGTACAGAGGTAGCACTAGAAATGGCCACCTCAGTGTTATGTTTTATATCACCGCCTTCTTGACGGAAACGTAATCGCGGCCACCCAAATGTTAAAGGCTAAAATGTAATTACGACCAACCTAATAGTCTAGTCTCTACTAAATTTTGCAACAAAAAATCTTTATGTGGGAAGCATATTCTGACCAAACTGCTAGATCATCAGCCCAATAGTTTGCAGATGGTGGCCAAGTATGTGTGCAAGTCGATTCCCCCTATCAATTCAAACACGGTGAAACCGAATTGAACGAAATTTGGTACAGAGGTAGCACTAGCAAAAGGCACCTCAGTGTCATGTTTTATATCGCCGCCATCTTGACGGAAACGGAATGACGGCCACCCAAATGTTAAAATCTTAAATCAAATTTCGACCATCCTAATAATTTGATCTCTACCGGATTTTGCAACAACATGCCTTTTTGTGGAAAGCATCTTATGACTGACTATAAGGTCATCAGCCCAATAGTTTGCAATTAGCGGCCATGTATGTGTGCAAATCCATTCCCCAGATCAATTCAAACACGGTGAAACCGAATTGAATGATTTTTTTACAGAGGTAGCACTAGCAATGGGCACCTCATATTCATGTTTAATATCCCTATAGCACGTTGTATTTCAACAAGCTACTACAACCAACATTCTATTATACTCCTTGAAAAGGACAAAGAGTTATAACAATACCCATGCATTTAGGAGAAAGTAGGCTATATGTTCTTTACTGAACATCTTGTAATATATTAGTATGATTTATTCATTTATTAAGTTATTCATTCATTCTTTTATTTAATTATTTCTTTATTCATTTATTCATTCGTTTATTAATTTATTCTTTTATTTATTTATTTATTCATTTATTTATTTAATTATGTATTAATTTATTCATTCATTTATTAATTCATTCATTCTTTTATTCATTTATTTATTTATTTAATTATTTTTTAATCAATTTATTCATTCATTCATTCATTCACATATTCTTTTATTCATTAATTCATTTATGTATTTATTTATTTATTTATTCATTTATTCATTCATTCATTTATTCATTTATTCTTGTATTCATTTATTCATTCATTCATTCATTCATTCATTTATGTATTTATTTATTAATTAAATAATTTATTTATTTATTTATTTATTTATTTATTTATTTATTTATTTATTTAGGCATTCATTCATCCATTCATTTATTGATTCATTTTTTCAATCATATATTTACTTATTTAATTATTTTTTATTTTATGTTTATTTTTTTATTTATTTATTAAAAAGCCACGTTGACCGTCCTTGAAATGGTTTTGCGTGGTTTCCCATTTTCAACTCCAGGCAAATGCTGGGATGGTACCTTCTGACAGGCCACGGCCGCTTCCTTCTACATCCTTGCCCAGTTTCATTCATCTTAATCCATTTCATCTCTAATCAACTCCTCTAATGAGGTTGGCGTCAGGAACGGCATCCGACCGTAAAGACCAACCGCCACGTAGAGTTTCATCGCAACTCCACCCCAACCCCGTTGGAAACGGGAATAATAATGGGTAGACATACATTATATTTTTATTATTATTATTATAGTTTATTGATTGACAACATTATCACGGCAAATACCGGCTACATTTTCTGCTACAGCCTGGTTCGGCTGAGATAATTACGATTACACTGTTCAGAGACTTCACATCCACGTCGTGCCCGCAGTCTTCACGAGTCTCCTTCATTTGTAGGATGAGCTAAATTCCCATCTGGATCATCGAGCTTTACTGAGTATTCGGCCAGGGCATTGTCACCAAGGAACTTCCTAACAATATGGCATGTGTTTAACAGAACTGCCTTCTGAAGTTCAATATATATCTGCGGGTGCAGATTCAATATTGATAGACTACTCTGGAGAGTTTTCGGTTTAACACCAGTACACGATACAATTATTGGGATGGTAGTCACCGAATCAAGTTTCCACATCTGCTTTATCTCAATTGCCAGCTCTGTGTACCTAGATATTTCAGTATCAGCTGTGGTTTGGATGTTTTGAGTGTTGGGACATGCGATATCTATCAGTAATGCCTCTTTGTGTACTTTATAGATGACAATGATATCTGGCCGGTTGTTACTGACTGCGACATCTGTCACAACTCCTCTGTCCCAATGGAGTTTGTGTGTGGCATTTTCGAGTACTGCAGATGGTGCGTATTTCCAATAGGGGACGGAGCTTTGAAGAAGTTTGTACTTCAAGGCCAGTTTCTGGTGGATAATGTAGGCAACTTGATCGTGTCGATGTTTGTAGTCAGTGTTGGCAAGGTGGGAACAACCTGATATAACGTGTTGAATGGTCTCACTACATTTGCCACAGCGGCGACACTTCTCACTCTCTGTTGTTGGATCTTTTATGATAAATTTCCGATAGCTTCGAGTAGCAACAACTTGGTCTTGGATAGCTACAACAAATCGCTCTGTTTCCGGAAAGAGGATCGAGTTGGTCAGCCATCCATGCGACGCTAACTTGTCGATGTGAGGCTGGTCCAACTCATGTGGAAACTTCCCATGAAGCGCCTTCTGTTTCCAATTCCCGATCTTGTATTCGGTAGTCTTCATTTCTTTTACTGGTGGATCTAAATATGATAGATGGAGCTGTGTGTAATTATCATCAGCTGAAGATACAGTGTGATGGAGAGTGGATGTTTCTCCTTTGTTGTGGAAAAATGCACGCAGAGTTGTCACTTGTTTTGTATGAAGGTTCATGATGTCTATCACTCCTCTACCACCTTCAGACCGAGGTAGAGTCAGGCGCTCTGTTGCTGATATCGGATGGTGCATACGATGGCGTGATAAAAGCACCGATGTTTTTCGTTGCAGAACGTGCAGTTCAGTTTGGGTCCACCTGATTATACCAAAGGGGTATGTAACTACGGGCATTGCTTATGTGTTAACTGCCTTAATGATATGTTTAGCGCTAAGTTTTGAAGAGAGAACACTGCGAAGTCGTGAAGTATACTGCTCAGTTATGTTCTTCTTGATATCACCATGTCCGAGACGGGTACTCTGGGCGAACCCAAGATATTTGTACAATGCGCCTTCCTCCAACGTCTGAATACTTCTCTGTCCCTCTCCAACAGGTATTCCTTGTGCAGAGTGCGAGCCTCTAATAACAGTCTGTGTTCTGCACTTATCAAAACCAAACTGCATATGGATATCTGAGGAAAAGCTCTGAGTGATAGAGATGAGATATTGTAGGTGCACTTTAGTTGATGCATACAATTTAATGTCATCCATGTAAAGAAGATGGTTCATCTTGTACGCTTCACCATGGTTACCCTTAATACTAAATCCGTAGTTGCTACTGTTCAGGATTTGCGAGAGAGGATTCAATGCCAGACAAAACCAGAGTGGGCTTAGCGAGTCTCCTTGGAAAATTCCTCGGCGAATCGGTATTAATGAAGATGTTAAACGAGTGCCACCCACTGTAAGTTGGAGGGCAGTGGTCCATGAAACCATTGCGCACTTCAGGAAGTTCACTATAATAGGGTTGGCCTTGTAAACCTCCAAGCTCTGTATAAGCCATGTATGAGGCACGGAATCGAAAGCTTTTTGGTAATCAATAAAGCAGGCATAAAGATTTCGTGATCTACGACAGGCCTGCTCTAATGCCACGGCATCAATGGTGAGCTGTACCTTACATCCTTGAGAATTCCTTCTGCAACCCTTTTGCTCCTCTGCGAGAATGGCGTTTTCCTCACAATACGCACGAATTCGATTTGCAATAATGGATGTAATGATCTTATAAAAGTTTGGCAAGCAGGTGATGGGGCGATATTTAGATGGGTTTGTGATTTTAGAGTCCTTGAGATAGGTTAACCCTCTGGCTAGGAAAACTGGAAATGCAGCAGGATTTTCCAGGAAACATTGTATGTGAATAGCCAGTAAACGGTGGGTACATGTGAGCCTTTTATAGTAGTAATTATGGATCCGGTCAATTCCAGGTGCTTTCCAATTCTGTAGGCTGCTGATGACCTGGCGTAGTTCCTCAACATCAACGTCTGTATGTGCCATTTGATTTATTCGTCTGGTAGCATTCTCTATTTCCTTAAACCACGGAGCTTCATTGTTGTGTTCTTCCGGCCTAGACTATATTGATGACCGGTAGTCGGTAACACTCTCCGCACTGGGTCCTTCTGGAGAATCATTCTGAACTTGAGGTGTCTTTTTCAGGTCCTCATAGAACTTTCTCTCATTCCTCTTGAAGCCATTGTTCTGTTTCTTCCGTTCGGTAGTGTTCTGGTATCTCTTAAGACGCTTAGAGAGGGCTGCAAGTTTTTGTTTATAAGTATCAAGTACTTCTGTTATCACTGCGTCCTCGGGGACCTGAAATTCTTCTAGTGAGGAGTCCATCATGATCCTTCGTATGCGGTTGTTCAGACGTCTACTTCTCACTCCATTCGTATACTGTTGCAATCTGTTCACATTCTGGCGTAGTTGTTCAATGCGTTATTATTATTATTATTATTATTATGCCATGATTGGCATAAGGTTGTCGTGTGTGCCGTGTGTGTGAATTACCGCTGAATTAGCGATTAGCTGGATTTGTGTGTTGCCTTTTGGCATCGAAACAGGTTGGTGTTTGTGCCAGTTCATGGTACGTATATTGTGTTTCATGAGTTTTATTCTCTTCTGGGACTTTATTGAGTGTTGACTGGTCGTGTGTCGTCAATTTTAGGTTAAGGTTTTGCCATAGACTATTGAAATCATAGAACTTGCAGTGACGACATTCATACTTCGTGCGCTAGTGAAATCCAAGGCCATCTGGGTTGAGAGTAATTCTGTGGTAACCTTAGGCCTATAGGTCTCGTCGTTATGGGGTAGATAGAAGGTCTGGACTACTTGGAGACAGCGGCCATTAGAGACCCGCTACATTGAGTACGTAGCAACCATCTTATTTTACTATAGATTTTCGACGGTATTTGTGTTTTGCTGTCGGCATCAGCTTATTTTTGGGAAATCTGCCATCATGAATTCTATTAGTAGCTCGAAGGATACAAGTGCAGACGCTACTCCAATTGATAAGGCTTTGACAAGATGCATTGATGTCATCAGAAAGATGAAGCTTGCTACAGGAAGACAGAAGAATATATCAAATGACGTGAAAAATGGAATAGCGGAGATAGAGGAAGCCATCGATATCATTATATCGTGCAGGGACAATTGGCTTGAGAAGCAAGGGGTTCTGCCTGCAGTGGAAGAGCATACCTTAGGCAATGAGAAGGTGATAGTGGCATTGGATAGCCCTGATAACCCCATTCAATCGCCTCCAGTAGATTCCGATAAGCAGGAGGAAAATTCGTCAGAATGGACGACGGTCCGACGGAGGAGGGCCTCCGGTAGCGCTGTGTCGTGGTCAGAAAGCGCTTCTCTGTCGTCACAAAGGGCGGAACCACCAGTTCGGGAGAGCAAGACTCGGAAATCCCATAATCGATCACGACCCAAGGCTGTTCTGATCCAACCAACAGCTGGGAAGACTTGCAGAAATTGTGAAGAATTTGAGGGAGAAGGTGAAGCCAGAGGCCTGTCATCCGGAAATTCGATCGATCCGTCAAACTAGATCCGGGGACGTTTTACTGGAGTTTGATAGGAAGGCTGACATGGACTGTCGAGAAATATTCAGCAGCACTTTGAGGGAAGCTGTTGGTCATGCAGGATTGGTGAGGACATTGACTCCTAGAACTGTCTTGGAGATACGAGACATGGATATTGTAACTACTGTAAGTGATGTAGAATTGGCTCTGAAACGAGACATAGAGGGTTTTATAGATGAGCTGAAAGTATCCGTCACTAAAACCAACAGTAGAGGGCAGAAAATGGCAATTGTGGAAATGGATAATCAGAATGCTGAGAAATTATTGGAGACTGGCCGTATTAAGGTCGGTTTCATATACTGTAGGGTGAGGAAAAGAGCGATTGTAACACGCTGCTTTCGGTGTCTGGGTTATGGCCATATAAGGAAGAATTGCAATGGCCCGGATAGAAGCGGCCTTTACTACAGATGTGGTCAACTGGGTCATAAAGCCACAGGATGTACGTCAGACATGAAATGCGTGCTGTGCTCTGACTGTAATCGGGAGGGCTTGAACATAAGTCACATCCCTGGAACAGGTTCTTGTACAGTGTTTCGAGAGGCACTCGCGAAGATTAAAGAAAAAACACAATGACGAATGTCCTACAAGGGATCCTGAAACGAAGCATAATCGCTAATGATCTTTTGATACAGCTAAAATTCGAAAGGAAAACAGATATTCTTCTTATCAGTGAGCAATATCGAAACTTGGACGTGCTGGGCTGGTTTTCGGATCCCCTAGGTACGGCAGCTATCTGGATACCGGATCTGAGCAAAATCCATGTGGAGGATCACGGATCCGGAGAAGGGTTCGTTTGGGTTAAGAGTGGTGGGATTACGTACGTAAGTTGCTATTTAACTCCGAATGAACATATTCAGGACTTTCAAAGGAAGCTGGACAATTTGGAAGATACTGTCCGTGAGATGGAAGGTGTTGTGGTAGTAGCTGGTGACTTCAACGCTAGGGCATTGGAATGGGATATGCCACATCAAAATTCGAGGGGACGACGAATTTTAGAGATGGCAGCCAGATTAGGATTGGTCGTGGTGAATACAGGGACCTCAACGACATTTAGACGACCTGGTTATACCGAGACTAAACCAGATATTACGCTGGTGTCGGATCGTCTGGCAGCCTTGGTAGTAGAATGGGAAGTGATCGAGGATTATACTGCTAGTGATCACCAATATATCACCTTCCGGATTTTACGAGATCAGCAGCCTCAGAGGCACAACACATTGAAGACAACACGTTGGAATGTATCGCGCATCGACGAGGAGAAATTCGCCAATGTACTCGAATCAGTACAGACAGGAACTAGTAACATTGTTGAGGAATTAGATCTAAGGGTTTCTGTTGAGGAACAGGTGGGGGTCACTATGCGTCTCTTGCACCTAGCCTGCGAAGCGTTCATGCCCCGGAAGCGTCTTCGAAACAATAGACGTCCAGCTTATTGGTGGACTGACGAAATAGCTGATCTTCGAAGAACTTGGCTTCGATTCAGAAGAAGAGCCCAACGTTCAAGACATCGACCAGAGGCTGATTTGAGATCCGCTGAGCACCTTGCAGCTATGAGAACCCTTCGAAATGCCATCAGAAGACGTAAGACTCTGATATGGCAGTTGTTAGTTAAAGAAGTAGACGTAGATCCTTGGGGATTAGGCTACCGAATTGTCACCAAGAAACTCGGCTCCATGTCCAATACCACGTTGGATGCACGGACGATGGATGATACTGTAAACGAGCTATTCCCTACTCACCCTGTGCGAATTGATGTGGGCGACGTACTTGAGCCGGAATTAATTCGTCTATTTACCATAGGTGAGCTGAAGGAAGCAGTAGGCTCCCTTCGTAATAAGAAGGCTCCAGGCCCTGAAGGGATACCCGCGGAAGCTATGAAACTAGCTCTCAAGGTTTGTCCTCAGCTACTGCTTGAAATGTACAACTGTTGTCTGAGAGCAGGTGTCTTTAGTGCCCGTTGGAAAATGGTTCGACTAGTGCAGATTAAAAAAGGAAAGGCAGTCGGGAACGCGCCATCGTCCTTCAGACCACTATGCATTTTAGACATTGCGGGAAAAGTGCTGGAGAAGCTATTAAAACCTCGCATACTGTCGTCTATTCATGCCGCGGGAAATCTGTCTGACAGGCAATTTGGCTTCCGCCGTGGGCGATGTACAATAGATGCAGTACGCCACGTAGTTGAAGCTGCGAATCAAGCCCAGGAAGGTAACCACTATTCTCGAAAAATAACACTTCTGGTAACCTTGGATGTGAAGAACGCCTTCAACTCAGCTAGGTGGATAGATATGGTTGTAGCTCTTCAATTCACCTTCCAGTTGCCTGCATATCTACTGCGTATAATGAAAGATTATTTGAAGGACCGACCCTGTTATATGACATTGCAGACGGTCAGAGGAGGAGAAAAGTCACGGCAGGAGTAGCGCAAGGTTCTATCCTGGGCCCGGATTTGTGGAACATGTTGTACGACGGCTTACTGCGCATGGAGATGCCCGAAGATACATTCTTTGTTGGGTACGCTGATGATATTGCAGCGGTGACTGTAGCCCGAGATGCGGTTCTGGCTCAGTGGAAACTCAATCAGGTAATGCGACGGGTGAGTGGTTGGATGAACGCTCATGGTCTGAATTTAGCTATGGCGAAAACTGAAATAGTAATGTTAATTAGGAGGAGAATGGACACTATAATTCCCATGAAAGTTGGAGAGGTGGTCGTTCGAACTGGAGCCACTGCGAAGTACTTAGGATTTACTTTTGACACGAAACTGATATACTGGTCTCATATACGGAAGGCAGCAGACAAGGCGGAAGTAGTGACAGCTGCCATTAGTAGACTCATGGCTAATGTGCATGGTCCTAGAGAAAGCAAACGTCGACTACTGTTGTCCACAGCGCAGTCTATTCTCCTGTATGGAGCTGAGATTTGGTCTGATTCGCTGAGGATAGAGAAGTATAGGAAACGCCTAGCTGCAATTCAGAGGAGAGGAGCTCTGAGGGTGGCGTGTGCTTACCGTACAGTTTCGGAACCTGCAGTTCTGGTTGTCTCAGGTGTTGCGCCAATAGACTTACTCGCGCAAGAACGTAAAGACGTATACTTCCGACGAGTAGAACTGGGCAAGGCTCAAGCCCGGAAGGAAGCCGTAGCACGCAAGATGGAGCTTTGTCAGCAGAGGTGGAATGACGATCTCAGAGGAAGATGGACAGCTCGGCTGATACCGAGTCTGGTTGAGTAGACGAGTAGGAAACACGGAGAAACTAATTATTTTCTGACTCAGATGTTGACTGGTCATGGCTACTTTCGGTGTTACCTTCATCGTATGGCCAACGTAAGGAGTCCAGTTTGTATTTACTGCCAGAACGAACGAGATGACGTTTATCATACGTTCTTCGTCTGCGATCGTTGGGCAGCGGAAAAACAACAACTTGAAGCTGAGGTTGGTCCAATAACGCCGGACAATATAGTTGGCATTATGCTGAGGAACGAGCACAGCTGGAATACGGTCGCTTTCTTTGTTGAGGTGGTCCTCCGTCAGAAGAAGTCGGATGGGACTTGTTCGATTTAGTTGATTGAGTCTGCGATCCGCGGACTATGAATGGAGAAGTAAGATGGTGCTTGTGAAGCAAAGAAAATGGCTCCATCATGAAGTAATACGAAAGTGGTCCCGGGATGGGTTTTGTCAAGAGGACAGGGTGTGGTTTTTTAGTGGGTATAGAATACCACACTCTTGAGGAGTGCAGACCCTTCTCAAGGTCTTATGCAAGATTTTTCCACTTCCCTCGTAAAAAATATATATATATTATTATTATTTTTATTATTATGAAATAAATTCTGTTATTTCCTTGTTTTATGCGGAAGATAAGCTCAATGTTCTACCCTTTCGAACAATAAACACCACCAATAGAAGAAACATTCTGAAAGTTCCTGTTCATTGAAATACTGAACGAAGAGGAAATCAATCAATGGCTAATGTTGTGAACACACGATGGACAAGATAAAGGAAACCAAGCAAGCAAGTAAACATTTGTATTCGGGTTTGATGCCAGAAGGTTCCCCGTCCCCATTCCACTGCAGACTGGGCGAACGTGGGCTACCTAGTAACCCCGTTGCACTGCAGGGCTGGGGTATATTTGGTATTCTGGTCAACACTGCAGCAGCAGTTGATATGGTGAGTGGAGTGGAGTTGAGTTTTTGTTCTTAGTAACAAGGGGTGAGTAAATGACGAACACTCTGCATGACTGCTCTAAAAATATGGTTAATATTGTTATTTTCGTAGCGTGAGAGTCACCGAGGTGCTAGTGTACCGTGGAAATTGTTACGTATCTTGGTTGATTTCACTATCCAATTTACTTGCCATTATAACCCACCCGGATGCTTTTATTGTTCTAGTCAATTCTCACGGGCTATTCTGGATGAATTACAGGATACTTCATTGATCAAGCAGTTTACTTTGTTGGGAACGTACGAGGGCTGATTTGTTTATTTTTCAAGTTCCAAAGGACTGTATAAATATAACAGATTGGCATACCAAACTGATTTTACTATTAAATGTTTGCTTGATTTATCCTTATGTCTCAACATAATCGCCAAAACGATTGAAACATTTGTAGTATTGTTACACCAGCTTTTCAATGCCCTCAGCAAAAAAACAAGTAGTTCCGTGAAGAAATATACAGCCTATTTTCATATATCCTGCTCATGTTAATTGCCTCTATCAACATACAAAATTTCAGTTTAATTGCTGTAACAGATTCGTAGATATTGAGAACCGTCTAAATATTTCATATGGTCGCCAGGTTGGATTTTTATTTTTGTACTATTACATTAAGATTATTGTGTACGTGTGGTATTCAAACTTCAATCGCATGATTAGAACACAAGAAGTAAAAACGAGATTTTCAAATTACGCACACCAGCCATCTTGTGATTATGCAAACAATTGAAATAAATTAGATGCCAGTGGATCAACATTTGTATAAGCATTTAACGTGCAACGTTTCACGGCACTCGGATAGTTAATTCGCGAGAAACGTCCATTTAAATATTTATTCTTCGCGTCGCCACCATGTTGGATTTGTGCTCACCAGGTTACTCAAAGCCCTATAGGTGAACATATGTTCATAGTCTCTATGAATATAAAAGAATCTGTTTGATTGCTGTAAAAGATTCATAGATATTGAGAACCGTCTAAATATTTCGGAAGCTCGCCATTTAGGATTGTTATATGTATAGGCCATAGAGTTATGTACCATTCAAGGACAATTATTGCCTAGGTTCATTATTCCAACTTTCAATTCGATCGCATGATTACGACACAAGAAATAAAAACATAATTTTAAAATTTCGCACAGCCGCCATCTTGAGGTTATGTAAACAATTGAATTAAATTAGATGGCAGTGAATTACAATCTGCAAAATCATTTACTGTACCACATTTCACTGCGCTCAGAGAGTTAAATCACGAGAAAAGTCTATTAAAATATTTCAAATTCGCTTGGTCGCCATGTTCGTTTTGTACGTTACAGGTTTATGAAATATACATAGGTAAACTTGTATCAGTACCCTTTATCACCGTACAAAATTGCAGGGTGATATCTGTAATAGTTTCGGAGATATAGAATGTCAGTGAAATATTTCGCACAGTCGCCATTTTGAGGTTATGTATACAATTGAACTAAATTAGACTCCAGTGCTTTACAATATGTATAAACAATTGCTATACCCAGTTTCATTACGTTTGGGTGGTTAAATTGCGAGAAAAGTTTATTTAAAAGTCACAACTTCGCTTGGCCGCCATGTTGGTTTTGTAGTCACCAGGCTTTTGAAAGTCTCATAGGTGAACTTCTAGTAGTGCCCTTTATCACCGTACTCAATTTCAGGGCGATATCGGTAATAGTTTCGGAGATATTGAATGCTAGTGAAATATTTCGCACAGCCGCCATGTTGGATTGGGGAGACGTAACAAAATTTGAAAGGCACGGTCGAGGTCGCCGGGAATAGCGCCATGAACTTACCGAGTTTCATTGAAATCGCTCCAGCCGTTTAGATTTTATTAGGGGGACACACACACACACCTCACACACACACACACACACACGGACAAAAGGTGATCTCATAAGCCTATTTTTTCAAAATTGAAAATAGGCTAAAAATCTGCCGCCATTGAGGAGGGTACGTCAGGACAGTCTTCTGAACTTCTTCCCTTTTGACGAGGCGTTGCCGCCCAACCATACCTTCAATTCTCGAAAATGGTGAAAATCATTCTCGACCGCACTGTGCCAACGTTACGATAGACTTTTTCAAAATGTCAGTAATTGAGGTCCGTATTGACTAAGTATATCCCTATTAGAAAGAAAATGAAGGGATTCTGCCTTTTCAATACTTATATTGAACCTACTCACAGGTACATATTTCGAAGGCAAACCTCCTTCTTCCTCAGCCTGTACAAAAAAAAAACACAGAGATAAATTACCTTTATAAGAACATATGTTACATGAATAAAGATTTGTGAAATAAATAAGAAGAAGTTAAATAGTTTCCGTTTCTCCTTGGAAGATCTTCTAAACGGATATCCAGGCCTGGGTTCATTAAAAAGTCGCTGAGCCAGGCCGGAGTTGTGAGTCACTATTTGGTTGCGTCATCGTTTTTCGAACTAGTCTCTATGCTGCCCTTGGAGAACATCATGGCAAAAAAATCAACAGAATCCCTGTAGTAGTGCCATGCCCCACCGTATGTAGTGTGTTTGGGCGTGAACAAGAGCAGATCAAACAAGTAGTTCCGTGAAGAACTATACAGCCTATTTTCCTATATCCTACTTATATTAACTGCTACAATCAACATACAAAATTTCAGTTTGATTGCTGTAATAGATTCGTAGATATTGAGTACCGACTAAATATTTCGGATGGTCGCCATGTTGGATTTTATATATGTAGGTCCTAGAGTTATGTAATGCTACATGCAGATTATTGTGTACGTGTAGCATTCAAATTCAATCGCATGATTAGGACACAAGAAGTAACAAGGAAATTTTAATATTTCGCACAGCTGCCATCTTGTGGTTATGGAAACAATTGAAATAAATTAGATGCCAGTGGATTAACATTCGTAAAAGGATTTCCTGTACCATGTTTCACTGCACACGGTTGGTTAAATTGCGAGAAACGTCCATGTGAATATTTATACTTCGCGTCGCCGCCATGTTGGATTTGTGATCACCAGGTTATTTAAAGTCCTATAGGTGAACTTAAGTTCATAGCCCCTATGGCCATAAAAAAAATCAGTTTGATTGCTATAACAGATTCGTAGATATTCAGAGTCGTCTGAATATTTCGGATGGTCGCCATGTTGGATTGTTAAATGTATAGGCCATAGAGTCATTTACCATTGAAGGAAAATTATTGGGTAGGTTCATTATTCAAACTTTCACTTCGATCGCTTGATTACGACACAAGAAATAAAAACTTAATTTTAAAATTCGCACAGCCGCCATCTTGAGGTTATGTAAACAATTGACCTAAATTAGATACCAATGCATTACAATGTGTATAAACATTTCCTGTACCAGATTTCATTGCGTTTGGAACATTAAATCGCGAGAAAGTTCTATTTAAAATTTTCAAATTCGCTTGGCCGCCATGTTCGTTTTGTAATTAACCACTTTTTGAAAGTCTTATAGATGAACTTCCAGTAGTTCCCTTTATCTCCGTGTAAAATTTCAGGGTGATACAGCTAATAGTTTCAGAGATATAGAATGCCGGTGAAATATTTCGCCTATCCGCCATCATGTGGTTATATAAACAATTGAACCAAGTTAGATGTCGGTGCATTACGATGTGTATAAACATATACTGTACCAAGTTTTATTGCGTTTGGTTGGTTAAATCGCGAGAAACGTCTATATAAAAGTCGCAAATTCGCGTGGCCGCCATGTTGGTTTTGTAGTTACCAGTTTTTCAAATGTCGCATAGGTGAACTTCTAGTAGTTTCCTTTATCACCGTAATAAATTCCAGGGTGATATCGGTAATAGTTTCGGAAATATTGAATGCGGGTGAAATATTTCGCACAGCCGCCATGTTGGATTGGTGAGATGTAACAAAATTTGAAGGGCACGGTCGAGGTCGCGCGGAGTAGATCTATGCACTTACCGAGTTTCATTGAAATCGCTCCAGCCGTTTAAAAGTTATTAGGGGGGGACACACACACCTCACACACACATACTCACACACACGCGCACACACACACGGACAAAAGGTGATCTCATAAGCCTATTTTTTCAAAATTGAAAATAGGCTAAAAACGTGTTTCAAACAAATATCACTCCTTTGATTGTCCAAAGACACACTAGGGAAGAAGGGGAAAGGAAATAGAGGACGGGAATAAAAATTAAGGAAAAATAAATGTGGATGTTTATGAAGTGCCGTTGGCTGTTGTTTTGGGGTGGATGAATGCGAAACAAGTAGTTCTGTGAAGAACTATACAGCCTATTTTCATATATCCTACTTATGTTAATTGCCTCTATCTACATACAAAATTTCAGTTTGATTGCTGTAATAGATTCGTAGATATTGAGAACCGACTAAATATTTCGGATGGTCGCCATGTTGGATTTTGTATATGTAGGTCCTAGAGTTATGTACTGTTTAATGGAGATTATTGTGTACGTGTAGCATTCAAACATCAATCGCATGATTAGGACACAAGGAGTAACAAGGAGATTTTAAAATTTCGCACAGCTGCCATCTTGTGGTTATGGAAACAATTGAAATAAATTAGATGCCAGTGGATTAACATTTGTATAAGGATTTCCTCTATCAAGTTTCACTGCACTCGGATGGTTAAATTGCGAGAAACGTCCATGTGAATATTTATAATTCGCGTCGCCGCCAGGTTGGATTTTTGATCACCAAGTTAATTAAAGTCCCATAGGTGAACTTAAGTTCATAGCCCATATGAACATAAAAAATTCAGTTTGATTGCTGTAATAGATTCGTAGATATTCAGAGCCGTCTAAATATTTCGGAAGGTCGCCATGTTGGATTGTTAAATGTATAGGCCATAGAGTCATGTACCATTAAAGGAAAATTATTGCGTAGGTTCATTATTCAAACTTTTACTTCGATCGCATGATTCCGGCACAAGAAATAATAATTTAATTTTAAAATTCGCACAGCCGTCATCTTGAGGTTATGTAAACAATTGAACTGAATTAGATAGCAGTGCATTACAATGTGTATAAACATTTCCTGTACCAGATTTCATTGCGTTTGGAACATTAAATCGTGAGAAAGGTCTATTGAAAATTTTCAAATTCGCTTCGTCGCCATGTTCATTTTGTAGTTAACTGGTTTTTGAAGGTCTCATAGATGAACTTCAAGTAATGCCCTTTAACTCCGTACAAAATTTGAGGGTGATACCGCTAATAGTTTCGGAGATATAAAATGCCGGTGAAATAATTCGCACATCCGCCATCTTGTGGTTATCTAAACAATTGAACGAAGTTAGATGTCGGTGCATTACAATGTGTATAAACATATAATGTACAAAGTTTTATTGCGTTTGGTTGGTTAAATCGCGAGAAACGTCTATATAAAAGTCGCAAATTCGCGTGGCCGCCATGTTGGTTTTGTAGTTACCAGTTTTTCAAATGTCGCATAGGTGAACTTCTAGTTGTTCCCTTTATCACCGTAATAAATTCCAAGGTGATATCGGTAATAGTTTCGGAAATATTGAATGCGGGTGAAATACTTCGCACAGCCGCCATATTGGATTGGTGAGACGTAACAAAATTTGAAGGGCACGGCCGAGGTCGCGCGGAATAGATCTATGAACTTACCGAGTTTCATTGAAATCGCTCCAGCCGTTTAAAAGTTATTAGGGGGGAGACACACACACACCTCACACACACACATACACACACACGCGCGCACACACACACGGACAAAAGGTGATCTCATAAGCCTATTTTTCAAAATTGAAAATAGGCTAAAAACGTGTCTCAAACAAATATCACTCCTTTGATTGTCCAAAGACACACTAGGGAAGAAGGGGAAAGGAAATAGAGGATGGGAATAAAAATTAAGGAAAAATAAATGTGGATGTTTATGAAGTGCCGTTGGCTGTTGTTTTGGGGTGGATGAATGCGAAAAAATGAGATATATAATCATTATTGAATTTGGAAAATAAATGGTATGAATGGTAAAATACAGCTGATCAATTTATCTATTACTATATAATGCGTCTATTAGTGTTCCATATAAAATACTGGTTTCAAAAATGCCGTGCTTAAGCACAGAGACTTAACCCTTCCCACAATCTTAATGAAATAATGAATAAATTATTTTATTAAGATTGTGGGAAGGGTTAAGTCTCTGTGCTTAAATGGATAAATTATTTTATTAAGATTGTGGGAAGGGTTAAGTCTCTGTGCTTAAATGAATAAATTATTTCATTAAGATTGTGGGAAGGGTTAAGTCTCTGTGCTTAAGCACGGCGTTTTTTGAAACCAGTATTTTATACAGAACACTAATAGACGCATTATATAGTAATAGATAAATTGATCAGCTGTATTCCACCATTCATACCATTTATTTTCCAAATTCAATAATGATTATATCTCTCATTTTTTCGCATTCATCCACCCCAAAACAACAGCCAACGGCACTTCGTAAACATCCACATTTATTTTCCCTTAATTTTTATTCCCGTCCTCCATTTCCTTTCCCCTTCTCCCCTAATATGTCTTTGGACAATCAAAGGAGTGATATTTGTTTGAGACACGTTTTTTGATCTGCTGTTGTTCACGCCCAAACACACTACATACGGCGGGGCATGGCACTACTAAAGGGATTCTGTTGATTTCTTTGCCATGATGTTCTCCAAGGGCAGCATAGAGACTAGTTCGAAAAACGATGACGCAACCAAATAGTGACTCACAACACCGGCCTGACTCAGCGGCTTTTTAATGCACCCAGGCCTGGATATCCATTTATAAGATCTTCCAAGGAGAAACGGAAACTATTTAACTTCTTATTATTCATGTCACAAATCTCAATTCATGTAACTTATGTTCTTATAAAGGTAATTTATCTCAGTTATTTTTATGTACAGGCTGAGGAAGAAGGAGTTTTACCTTCGAAACATGTACCTGTGAGTAGGTTCAATATAAGTATTGAAAAGGCAGAATCCCTTTATTTTCTTTCTAATATAGACTTTTTCAATGAATTCAAGTGTGAAGTTTTGGACCATCTGCTGTTCAGTCCAAACCAGCACTGAATGATTTTCACCTTTCTCGAAAATTAAAGGTATGGTTGGGTGTCAACGCCTCGCCAAAAAAGGATACACTTCATGAGACTGTCCAGACGCACCCACCTCAGTGGTGGCAGAACTTTTTGCCGAGGGCATTGGAAAGCTGCTGTAACGATACAACAAATGTTTCTATCGTTTTAGCGATTATGTGAGACATAAGAATAAATCAAGCAAACATTTAGCAGTAAATTCAGTTTGGTATGTCAATCTGTTATTTTTATACAGTCCATCGAAACTTGAAACAAGTAGTTCCGTGAAGAACTATATAGCCTATTTTCATATATCCTACTTATGTTAATTGTCTCTATCAACATGCAAAATTTCAGTTTGATTGCTGTAATAGATTCGTAGATATTGAGAACCGGCTAAATATTGCGGATGGTCGACATGTTGGATTTTTATATATGTAGGTCTTAGAGTTATGTACTGTTACATGAAGATTATTGTGTACATGCAGTATTCAAACTTCAATCGCATGATTAGGACACAAAAGTAAAAACGAGATGTTAAAATTTCGCACAGCTGCTATCTTGTGGTTATGGAAACAATTGAAAAAATTGGATGCCAGTGGATTAACATTTGTATAAGGATTTACTGAACCAAGTATCACTGCACTTGGATGGTTAAATTGCGAGAAACGACCAGGTGCATATTTATATTTCGCGTCGCCGCCGTGTTGGATTTGTGATCACCAGGTTATTGAAAGTCCTATAGGTGAACTTATGTTCATAACCCCTACGAACATTCAAAAAATGAGTTTGATTGCTGTAATAGATTCGTAGATATTGAGATCCATCTAAATATTTCGGATGATCGCCACGTTGGATTGTTATATGTATAGGCCATAGAGTCATGTACAATTAAAGGAAAATTGTTGCGTAGGTTCATTATTCAAACTTTCATTTCGATCGCATGATTAAGACAATAAAATTCGCACAGCCGCCATCTTGAGATTATGGAAACAATTTCGTGTGTGTTTCCCCCTAATAACTTCTAAACGGATGAAGCGATTTCAATGAAACTCGGAAAGTTCATAGCACTATTCCAGGCGACCTCGACCGTGCCCTTTAAATTTTGTTACGTCTCACCAATCTAACATGGCGGCTGTGCGAAATATTTCACCAGCATTCAACATCTCCGAAACTATTATCGATATAACCCTGGAATTTTGTACGGTGATAAAGGGAGCTACTAGAAGTTCACCTATGTGACTTTTGAGAAACTGGTAACTACAAAACCAACTTGGTGGGCAAGCGAAATTGCGACTTTTAAACAGACGTTTCTCACGATTTAACCTACCAAACGCAATGAAACTAGTTACAGTATATGTTTATACACATTGTAATGCACAGACATCTAACTTCGTTCAATTTTTTACATAAACTCTAGATGGCGGCTGTGCGAAATATTTCACCGGCATTCTATATCCCTGAAACTATTACCGGTATCACCCTGAAATTTTGTTCGGAGATAAAGGGTACTGCTGGAAGATCATCTATGAGACTTTCAAAAACCGGTTAACTACAAAACGTATATGTAGGCCAAGCGAATTCGAAAGTTTTAAATAGACTTTTCTCGCGATTTAATAATCCAAACGCAATGAAACTTGATACAGCAAATGTTTATACACATTATAATGCACTGGCATTAAATTTAGTTCAATTGCTTACATAACCTAAAGAAGGCGGCTATGCGAATTTTAAAATTAAGTTTTTATTTCTTGTGTCGTTATCATGCCATCGAAGTAAAAGTTTGAATAATGAACCTACGCAATAATGTTTCTTTAATGGTACATGATTCTATGGCCTATTCATATAACAATCCTACTTGGCAACCATCCGAAATATTTAGACGGTCCTCAATATCTACGAATCTATTACAGTAATCAAACTCAATGCTTTTATGTTCATTGGGGCTATGGACATAGTTCACCTATAGGACTTTCAATAACCTGGTTATCACAAATCCATCATGTTGGCGACGCGAATTTTAAAATATTCACATGAACGTGTCTCGCAATTTAACCATCCACGTGCAGTGACACTTCGTACAGTAAATTTTTATACAAATGTTAATCCACTAGCATCTAATTTATTTCAATTATTTCCATAACCACAAGATGGCAGCTGTGCGAAATTTTAAAATCTCGTTTTTAGCCTATTTTTATTTATGAGAAAATAGGCTTATGAGATCACCTTTTGTCCGTGTGTCTATCTGTGTGTTCGTGTGTGATGGTGTGTGTGGTGGTGTGTGCGATGGTGTGTGTGATGGTGTGTGTCCCCCCATAATTACTTCTAAAAGGCTGGAGCTATTTGAATGAAACTCGGTAAGTTCATAGCACTATTCCGGCTGACCCCGACCGTGACTTCAAATTTTGTTACGTCTCACCAATCCAACATGGCGGCTGTGCGAAATATTTCACCAGCATTCAATATCTCCGAAACTATTACCGATATCACCCTGAAATATTTAACGGTGATAAAGGGAACTACTAAAAGGCCACCTATGTGACTTTCGAAAACCTGGTAACTACAAAACCAATAAGGCAGACAAGCGAATTTGCGCCTTTAAATAGACGTTTCTCGCGGTTTAACCAACCAAACGCAATACAACTTGGTGCAGTATATGTTTATACACATTGTAATACACCGACATCTAACTTCGTTCAATTATTTACATAAATTAAAGATGGCGGCTGTGCGAAGTATTTCACTGGCATTCTATATCTCTGAAACTATTAGTGGTATCACCCTGAAATTTTGTACGGAGATAAAAGGCACTACTGGAAGTTCATCTATAAGACTTTCGAAAACCAGTTTCCTACAAAACGAATATGGCGGCCAAGCGAACATGAAAATTTTAAATAGACCTTTCTCGCGATTTAATTATCCAAACGCAATGAAACTTGGTACAGGAATTGTTTAAATACATTGTAATGCACTGGTATGTAATTTAGTTCAATTGTTTTCATAATCTCAAGATGGCGGCTGTGCGAATTTTAAAACTAAATGTTTATTTCTTGTGTCGTAATCATGCGATCGTAGTGAAAGTTTATATAATGAACCTACGCAATGATTTTCCTTTAATGGTATACGACTCTATGGCCTATACATATGACAATCCAACATGGCGACCATTCGAAATATTCAGACGAATCTCAATATCTACGAATCTATTACAGCAATCAAACTGAATTTTTAATGTGCATAGGGTCTATGGAGATAAGTTCACCTATAGTACTTTCAATAACCTGGTGATCACATATCCAACATGGCAGCGACGCGAATTATAAATATTCATATGGTCGTTTCTCGCAATTTAACCATCCGAGTGCAGTGACACTTGGTACAGTAAATCCTCATACAAATGTTAATCCACTGGCATCTAATTCTTTTCAATTGCTTCCATAACCACAAGATGGCAGCTGTGCAAAATTTTAAAATCTCGTTTTTACTTCATGTGTCCTAATCATGCGATTGAAATTTGAATACTACACTCCATCCCAGAAAGATTCTTCGTAACAGATGCAATGTTATATAAAGAGTGGATGCGACCAGAGTATGAGCTGAGGCACCTAGTGACCAGATTTGCGATCCATGGCTTCCACGATCGTATCTGCACTAGGAAGTCCTTCCATCAGCCCAGCCAGGAGTGTGTTTGTCGATTATGCAACAATCAGTGCGATATATATCACGCCATGGAATGCAGTAGAAGACTAGTATCACTCACTCAGTTTTGTTTAGACGAGGACTGATTATGTTGTCTTGGTCAAAGTGTATTGCAGTGGAATGGGTGAACGGACTCGATGAACACAAGTCTCTGGTGTTACCTAGGTATACGATTGATTCATTATTGTTCACAATGTTATAATGTTGTTCCTATCTATGGTCATTGGCCGCAATAAATATTTTATTATTTTAAATATTTTATTAATAATATTCATGTAACAGTACATAACTCTAAGACCTACATATATAAAAAACCAACATGGCGACCAACCGCAATATTTAGTCAGTACTCAATGTCTACGAATCTATTACAGCAATCAATCTGAAATTTTGTATGTTGATAATGGCAATTAACATAAGTAGGATATATGAAAATAGGCTGTATAGTTCTTCACGGTACTACTTGTTACTTCTTGTGTCCTAATCATGCGATAGAAGTTTGAATACTACACGTACACAATAATATTCATGTAACAGTAACTTACATAAATCTAAGACCTACATATATAAAAAGTAGTTCCGTGAGGAACTATACAGCCTATTCTCATATATTCTACTTATTGAACCCAACGGGGTGAGGCTGACTGGTGTCGAACGTGGATCTCAGAGATAGATGAGCTCAGAATTGAGGTTCCAGCAAGGAACGAACACAAGATCTTTTGAGGGAGTTTAATCTATAAAAACCCCTAGAGAAAATACATATTAAATCATTGATGTGATATGAAATAATGTTGACATTATTTGTTAATATAATGCAGGGAATGATAGCAGAATACTGCATTTATGGGCTGTATGGACTTGGACTTCTGGACTTGAGCACAGAAAGTTTGAGCGCTTGACAGTTGTCAAATGACTCTGGAAAAGGGGCGTAGTTTCTTGGAGCCGTGTCACTCTATGTGACCTACTTAAGTCGTCTGGAGCAGGTCAGGAGGGTAAATTATTGTCAAGTTATTCCCCGCTTGAGAATAGAGAGGCCAGTTGAGTGAGAAGATACCAGCGTAATTTAATGATTACTCGTGATTGGAGCTACTCAGAGTCATGAGGTTTGCACCTAGGTGAATGAATAGCCGGGAGGCTAATTATCAAGCCATTAAACATTGAAATCGAGGCAGATTTAATGGAACGCGCAGGGACACAGTAGTTTTGTGGTTAGCGGTGAGATCTGACCAGGTCGCCGGGGATTTTTAGGTGACGCTGCGTGGGCACGCGCTGGCAAAGGCAATTAATATTAATTAATTCGCCGATCGATCCTCGAGCACGCATACTGAACTGTGACCAGCGAGGAAAAAGGAACCATATAAACGTTAATTCAAGACCAGAATCATACTGTGGGAGAAGATAACGCTGCAGGGAAATTCTCGGTCTACTTTTTCTCTCCAAACGAATATAAGGGCTGAACGAATGACAGAGGCGGTCAGTTGAACCATACTTGAGCGCAGGGAGCACGTCACCCGAGCTCAGAGAACAGACGCGCGAATTCTAACAGCTTAAGTGCAGCAACATAATTATCATGCAGTAAGCCATGAATTAATAACGATTAATGTAGTCAGTTAAATCGCAGTTTAATGCGAAGTGCACGTTACCGAATTCAGAGAAGGGACGCGCGGACTTTAACATGAAGAGCCATGCAGTAAGGCATTTATTAATCTCAATTATTAAGGACAGTCGTGCCATACGTTTATAGTCGGCATTATGAGGGACTATTATTGAGCACGTAGGAAAGGTACCGTGTGATATACAAAGTTGGACAATTGAGAGTGGTAATCTGTACAAATACAATGTACAACGGTTGAGCGCAGTATGTAAACTATTGGTTAGACATATCTTAGGATGTCGGACTGCGCGGATATAAACTTTGTTATGCGATTGGTGGAATTTTGCAGGGATACCACTGTAATTAATGCTCAGCACGATAGGCAAGCATATTTATGTGATATCCGGAAATTTTTCTAAGGACAGAAATTGATAGACAGATGGGGGACTGATAGGAATCCTTAGGCAGAGAATCAAGACTTTCAGACGAGATGCGGGAGAGTATTGGAGGAGAGACCTTCAACGTCTGCATTTCTTATATTTTGCCAGGAAAAGTCAACCACTAAGAAATGTACATAGTGATCGTGTGATTGTAGTGATGATCATTTAAATATATGTTAAATTAATAGTGTAAAATGTGCTATAAAGTGTTGTGTGAATAAGGAAGCGACAGCTTCAACATGGAAAAGAAAAGTGCCGTGTGTTTTGTAAGGCAAAATTTATGTATAATGTGTGTGAGAAGTGTAAGAATGTCTTGCTAATTTGCATATAATGGTGGGCATTACTGGAGGAAATGCGTGGTTGGAGCCACCAGATTAGCCGATGTAAGTACCCAAAAACCATGATTTTGTAGCAATTATAGTCCACTGTATGTTGAGTGATTTCAAAATTTATAGAATATGCCAATAAGAGTCAATTTTAGGAGGTAGAGCCTCAAAATAGTATTGTTGTGTTGATTTTAGTCAAGTTGAGATGTCTTTGTGCATCATTGAGTGGATAAATCGTTACCACTATTGTAAAATGGCAATTCAGTTATATTAACGAACACGGATGTTCGGTTATTAAAACGGGTTACGTTGTGTCGGGTGATTGTAATTTATGTCAGTAATAATAATAAGAAGAAGAAGAATAAACGAATACACATCAGGGAAAAATGGTTGTAAGCAAAATAGATATGCTAATTGGAATATTTATCGATCAAAGCAGTAATATTATACATGAAGGGCTAAGAAAAGCAATTTAATATCAGAGTATATTATGATATTGGAAATAAATATGCAAGGATCTAGGAAATGGAAGAGTTTAATAGAGAATTTAATTTGCAGCTTGTGAATAAGCTTGTAAGAGTAATGGATAGATTTATCTTACTAATTAAAGGACGAGATCATAGCACAATGGTCAAGGAAGCCAGATAATCTATTCGACGTGTGAAATCTCGTATAGCCTAGGGCATACAGAGATATTTATTATTGCCAGAGCGTACTTAGTGGCTGACCCTAGCTCTGTGGATGGATATGGAATGTTCCGGGTTCGAATCCTGTGGTGTATGAGAGGATAACAATGGAAACCTCAGCATGACACCTGATGTCGACCGAGAACTAGTTATTGGATAAATTCAGCTCCTGGAAGCGAATTTTGGCGGCAGGATGTGCCTGACCGTGCCATTTAATAAGATGCCGGCTAGCCAGTTCGACCAGTGATTGATGAATCTCATTCCTTCATATAATGTCTATGGACCTGTCGAGGCCAGTTATTAATATCCTAAGGTTAAGGAATAAATGTTTAAACACGCCCATAACCTGTCTTGCTTACAATTTATTTTAAATCATATGGGATATGTGGGTCATTGAGACTGCACTATCGTATTTAAAGTCACAAGTTACTGCTTGGAGGTAAACAGAGAAGGGAGTTAGGGAGAGACAGAGCACGTGGTTTTGTGACCGCCTGACTCAGTCCCATTGTATACAAATAGCTCCGAGGAGGAGATTTTTAAACGACCCTTGAAGGTTGACATTTAGCATGGACAGATTTGGAAACCCTGTTTGTAATGAAAGGAGTCGTTGTTGTATTGTATAATGAATTTGTGTGGTTTGAAACACATTGTTAATTAAGGATCGTTCTGATAACGTAATACTTGGCAAACTTACGAGTTGTTGGAAGTTGCATTTTTATACTGACAGTGTCACTTAGTTCTAAAGGTCGACACTAGATGCCATAGGCTATGCCCACGCAAGGGTAGCATAATATACCATCCGACACAGCGGTACGGAATTTTTGAAATTGAAATCACAACGGCATACAGTGGAACTGTATAAAAGGGGACTGCAGAAGGGAACTGCAGAAAGGGGTATGATTACAAATAATTGTGGAGTTGCAAGTAAATTTTATGTGCAACCCATAAATTGGTTAATGCATGGTAAATCATTGTGGTGGGAAGAGAGATACAAAACACAAGAGTACGCATAATGTAAATTAAGAGGTGTTGAGAGTAAACAATTAAGATTGTGAAATTAAAGAGGTCACAACAGGTGACATAAGATTATAAGTACAGTTTATGTGTAATTTACATGTGCATCAGCGCACTTGAGAATGAATTTTGATGTCAATCTCATGGTTAATGAATGAATAATCATTTGGATTTGCATGGATAAAGTGTGAATATTAGTGGATTGTAGGAGTAATTTTGCATTGTTTTGTGTTATATTGTTTGGATTGTGTTTTTGTGTGTTTGAAGCCATGATTTAGAGCTGAATTAAATTCTTTAGAATAGAGTTGTGCTTTATCATTCTGGAGTTGATACCTTTTAGTCACAGATCAAAAATATGCAACTGCTCAGTGGGTGGACGGTACACACCTGAGGACTGATGCTGGCTGGATGCAGAAGCATGTTTTCCATGGAAATTACTCACATCTGTACATTACGTCAATTGCCACTATCAACAAACAAAATTTCAGCTTGATTGCTGTAATAGATTCGTAGATATTGAGAAGCGACTAAATATTTCGGATGGTCGCCATGTTGGATTTTATATATGTAGGTCCTAGAGTTATGTACTGTTACATGAAGATTATGGTGTACGTGTAGCATTTAAACTTCAATGGCATGATTAGGACACAAGAAGTAACAAGGAGATTTTAAAATTTCGCTCATCTGCCATCTTGTGGTTATGGAAGCAATTGAAATAAATTAGATGCCAGTGGATTAGCACTCATAAAAGGATTTACTGAACCAAGTATAACTGCACTCGGATGGTTAAATTGCGAGAAACGTCCATGTGAATATTTATAATTCGCGTCGCCGCCATGTTGGATTTGTGGTCACCAGGTTATTTAAAGTCCTATAGGTGAACTTAAGTTCATAGCTCCTATGAACATTAAAAAATTCAGTTTGATTGCTATAATAGATTCGTAGATATTTAGATCCGTCTAAATATTTCGGATGGTCGCCATGTTGGATTGTTAAATGTATAGACCATAGAGTCATGTACCATTAAAGGAAAATTATTGCGTAGGTTCATTATTCAAACTTTCACTTCTATCGCATGACTACGACACAAGAAATAAAAATTTATTTTAAAATTCGCACAGCCACCATCTTGAGGTTATGTAAAGAATTGAACTAAATTAGATACCAGTGCATTACAATGTGTATAAACATTTCCTGTACCAGATTTCAGTGCTTTTGGAACATTACATCACGAGAAAGTTCTATTTAAAATTTTTCAAATTCGCTTGGCCGCCATGTTCGTTTTGTAGTTAACCGCTTTTTGAAAGTCTTATAGATGGACATCCAGTAGTGCCCTTTATCTCCGCACAAAATTTCAGGGTTATATCTCTAATAAATTCCGAGATATAGAATGCCGGTGAAATATTTCGCACATCCGCCATCTTGTGGTTATGTAAACAATTGAACGAAGTTAGATGTCGGTACATTACAATGTGTATAAGCATTTTATTGCGTTTGGTTGGTTAAATCGTGAGAAACGTCAATTTAAATGTCGCAAATTCGTTTGGCCGCCATGTTGGTTTTGTAGTTACCAGTTTATCAAAAGTCACATAGGTGAACTTCTAGTAGTTCCCTTTATCACCCAAAAAAATTCCAGGGTGATATCGGTAGAAGTTTCGGAGATATTGAATGCTGGTGAAATATTTCGCTCAGCCGCCATGTTGGATTGGTTAGACGTAACAAAATTTGAAGGGCACGGTCGGGGTCTTCCGGTATAGAGCTATGAACTTACCGAGTTTCATTGAAATCGCCCCAGCCGTTTAGAAGTTATTAGGGACACACACACACACACCTCACATACACACACACGCACGCACACACGCACTCACACACGGACAAAAGGTGATTCATAAGCCTATTTTTTCAAATTGAAAATAGGCTAAAAATCCAACATGGCGTCCATCTGGAATATTTAGTCGGTTCTCAATATCTACGAATCTATTACAGTAATCAAACTGAATATTTGTAAGATGGTAGTGGCAATTAACATAAGTAGGTTATATGAAAAATAGGGTTTAGTTCTTCACGGAACTACTTGTTAATAAACGAAATTAGGCTAAAAAGAGGGAGAGGGGATACTTCATTGGGTGACATGTTTCTATCGTAAAGCGATCATCATACGATCCTGCACACTTAGGCTCAGATAATGCACGATGTTATTGTATTACACTTATGCACACATATGTATACAATATTTAGATAACGTTGTAGTTTTCAATATTTAAATTTCTAGTTCAGATAGGACTGTTTTGATATCAGTCATA
Organism: Meconema thalassinum; assembly: GCA_946902985.2. Taxonomy (NCBI): domain Eukaryota; kingdom Metazoa; phylum Arthropoda; class Insecta; order Orthoptera; family Tettigoniidae; genus Meconema; species Meconema thalassinum. The sequence goes on from OX336394.1 coordinate 93,524,380, forward strand.
AATTTCGTTCATTCAAATGAGATTTTTTATAACATTTTCCATGCTTGTTCTGGTAGGAGTTCGAGTCGTTATGTGCATCGCGGATGGTTTGGTAAATTAAGACCATGCCGTCTACAAATGCCCAGCAGTCCAATCTATACATATAAGTTTCGGCTCGATTCAATGCGTTGGTGCATCCTGTTTTCGCCATTTTCTTACAACTTCTTCAAGCGTTCAATTGAAGAGTAACGGGGACAATCCATCGCCTTGTCAGACACCCGTGTATATGAGAAACTTTCTTTTCAATTCAAATAGACTATTTCATTCGTAATAATAATAATAATATCGTATGGCCTCGTTGCCGGGTGCAAGCTTTGTAATTTGACACCCAAAGGGTAGCTTGCATGTCGAATCTCGTTGTTCCTTGAATCACTATGAAAGTCAAGGAGGTTAGATATATAAGCTCCTTGAACACTATAGCGCTTTCTAGTAGAGAAATGAGGAACTTTATGTTGGCGGAAATTCCCGAGATTAATTTTGCCATTATGAACACGGCCTACTGAATTCAAATGGGTACTTTGACATGCCAACATCGCATGACATGTGTGTCGTATTTTTGCCGCCTTTCAAAAATCACTTACCACGGCCAGGAGCGAACCAGCAATCTGGGGTTAGTAGACCGAGACGCTATCCACTCACAAAATGTTTCGTTTACTAAGGCAGGTTTAGCTGTATTGAAATCATATTATTATTATTATTATTATTAACCAAACTAATTTAGACAAAGTGTTGTAGGTGTGCTTTCAATTCACGGAATATTACCCGCAAATTCGTACTATTAACAGCTTTATCATGGTCGAAAGGAGATGAAAGAAAAAATAATTACTCGTTATTCAATTGCATGCCTGCATTTTGCTTCATTAGTTAATTTTATCAGTCAATATTCCTGGAAAACAAGTGGTGGTGAAAATTTCATCCACGTGTCCTTAATTGAATTTACGCGGCTTTTTGATTTTGCTGGTCCATTCATTTCATATTATTTCAAATTATTTTCATATTTTTTTATATTTCAGTGTCACTGTCAGTGTAGCAAATGCATTAAGTTCACAGCTGACTTGGATTCCCGGCTCTGCCAAGAAATGTAATTATGTCTGAGGGCTGAAACGGGGTACACTCAGCCTCGTAAAGCAAATGTGGGAAGAGTCGGGTCCGAATCCTACTTCAGTCATCCCGGAAGCCCATGAACGGCTGGCGATGCCCTTTGGCATCACGTCATGTTTAAAGCGTACAGGAGGTCAATTAAAACGTGAACTATTGCCCCTACTGGGCTTGTGTTGCAATCTGAGCATTCTACATACTCCAGAGCCCCACTCAAGAAACAAAGCTGCCTTCCCACCATGCGTGCTCGAATGTCATAGTTGGTCATTGTTTGGTTACTGTTACGGAGATGAACTATGGATGCTCGGTTTAGGTAAGTGTATCTGCTAAATTGAATTGTTTGAAGTTACAAGGCCTAACACAAGTGCCTTTTCGTCATAATACATCAGGGTTTCATTATACTGTAGATAGTATAGATAGATGAAACCAAGACGGAGTACCTCGATATGACTCTCGGGCAAGGCCACGTTTTTGGGCTACTACAGTTACTACGGGTAGGGGACTAGTCCTACAATGGGGCCATGAATTTAAGCACCTAGGATCGCTTTTCACGGAAAACTCATCATGTGAGGCAGAAATCAACGCTAGGATCCAAGCAGGAAACCGAACTCTCTACAGCTTAACACAGCTTCTTCGGTCCAGATGTCTCTCCGGACAGTTCGAAATTCGTCTGTATAAAACTCTGATCCAACCCGTGGTACTATATGGATGTGAGACATGGAGTATCCGAAAACAGGACTTTCATAAACTACTCGTTTTTGAGAGAAAAGTTTTTCGGAAGATCTTCGGACTGGTGAGGGATGTACTCACGGGTGAATGGAGGATTAGACACAATCATGAAGTAGAAGACCTGTACCATCAAAACCAGAAGACTGCAGTGGGCTGGACATGTAGCCCGGATGGAAGGTCACCGATGGCCACGGAAGCTACTGGATTTCATCCCCCCAGGAAGAATAATAATAATATAATAATAATAATAATATCGTATAGCCTCGGGTGCCTGGTGCAAGCTTTGCTATTTGACACCCAGAGGGTAGCTTGCATGTCGAATTTCGTAGTTCCCTGACTATGAAAGTCAAGGAGGTTAGATGTTAGATATCTAATCTCCTTGAACACAATAGCGCTTTCTAGTAGAGAAATGAGGAACTTTGTGTTGGCGGAAACTCCCGAGATTAATTTTGCCATTATGAACTCGGCCTACTGAATTCAAATGGGTTCTTTGACATGCCAACATCGTATGACATGCGTATCGTATTTTTGCCGCCTTTCAAAAGTCACTTACCACGGTCAGGGGCGAACCTGCAATCTTGGGGTTAGTAGACCGACACGCTATCCACTCACCCACCGTGGCAAGCTCCCAGGAAGAAGACCACCAGGGAGACCAAGGAAGCGGTGGAGTGATGGACTCCATGAAGATCTGTAACAGGCAGCGATGCGCGTGGACAGTTGTCGGATGGCAGCTATGGATAGGAGACGATGGAGAAGGAAACTTGTAGCAGCACGCGGTCCACTAGGCCGATCGCGTAGAAAAAGAAGAAGAAGAAGAAGTGTAGATAGTGCTAGACACAAACTAAAATTCTATGCCATGGATATCTTACAATAAATATGTTCGATGCCGTTCGGCATCGCTAGCCGTTTACCGTGGCAGCTTCTGTCTTTGACAGTTGAGTGTTGTTATGAGTTTCGTTGAAGCCTGGTTTTAATATAGTTTATTAATACACAAATTATTTAGTTTTAAGTACCGTACATGAAATGTTAAATTTAGATCACCTAACGGAGGCCATGACGGAGAAAAAGACGTAATATTCCTTTATTTTGCGTTACTTACAGTGGTGCTTATATTCCCACCAAAAGCACTCAGGGCAATGTGGCTATTCGGTGGAAGGACAACTCCTTGGTTACTGTATTATCGTCAGTTCAAGTAGTTAAACCAGTAACTAATGTAACACGGTACTCTAAAAGTGACGATAAGAAAATTCAAGTTCCCAGGCCTGCACTTTTCACTGAATACAACAAACATATGGAAGACACTGATGTTATAGATGAGAATGTCAACCGCTACTGCATGGGAATTCGTGACAAACAAGTAGTTCCGAGAAGAACTAAAGCCTATTTTCATATATCCTACTTATGTTAATTGCCACCATCAATATACAAAATTTCAGTTTGATTGCTGTAATAGATTCGTTGATATTGAGAACTGACTAAATATTGCGGATGGTCGCCATGTTGGATTTTATATATGTAGGTCTTAGGGTTATGTAGCCTACTGTTACATGAAGATTATTGTGTACGTGTAGTATTCAAACTTCAATCGCATGATTAGAACACAAGAAGTAAAAACGAGATGTTAAAATTTCGCACTGCTGCCATCTTGTGGTTATGAAAACAATTGAAATAAATTAAATGCCAGTGGATTAACATTTGTATAAGCATATAACGTGCAAAGTTTCACTGCACTCGGATGGTTAAACCACGAGAAACGTCTTTTTAAATATTTATGATTCGCGTCGCCGCTATGTTGGATTTGTGCTCACCAGATTACTGAAAGTCCTATAGGTTCATAGCCTCTATGAACATTAAAAAAATCAGTTTGATTGCCGGAAATGATTCATAGATATTGAGAACCATCTAAATATTTCGGATGCTCGCCATTTTGGATTGTTATATGTATAGGCCATAGAGTTATGAACCATTCAAGGACAATTATTGCCTAGGTTCATTATTCAAACTTTCACTTCGATCCCATGATTACGACACAAGAAATAAAAACTTAATTTTAAAATTTCGCACAGTCGCCATCTTGAGGTTATGTAAACAATTGAACTAAATTAGATGCCAGTGGATTACAATATGTATAATCATCTACTGTACCACATTTCACTGCGCTCAGGAAGTTAAATCTCGAGAAAAGTCTATTAAAATGTTTCAAATTCGCTTGGCCGCCATGTTCGTTTTGTACTTTACAGGTTTATGAAAATTACATAGATTAACTTGTGCCAGTGCCTTTTACCACCGTACAAAATTTCGGGGTGATATCTGGAAAAGTTTCGGAGATATGGAATGCCAGTGAAATATTTCGCACAACCGCCATTTTGAGGTTATGTAAACAATTGAACTAACTTAGACGCCATTGCATTAAAATGAGTATAAACAATTGCTGCACTATGTTTCATTACGTTTGGACGGTTAAATCGTGAGAAAAGTCTACTTAAAATCTCAAATTCGCTAGACCGCCATGTTGGTTTTGTAGTTACCAGGTTTTTGAAAGTCTCATAGGTGAACTTCTAGTAGTGTCCATTATCACCGTACACAATTCCAGGGTGATATCGGTAATAGTTTCGGAGATACTGAATGCTGGTGAAATAATTTGCAGAGCCGCCATGTTGGATTGGTGAGACGCAATAAAATTTGAAGGGCACGGTTGGGGTCGTCGAGAATGGCGCTATGATCTTACCGAGTTTCATTGAAATCGCTCCAGCCGTTTAGACGTGACTAGGGGGGGGGGGGTCACACACACCATCACACACACATACACGCACACACACACGGGCAAAAGGTGATCTCATAAGCCTATTTTGTTCATAAAATGAAAATAGGCTAAAAAATGGTGGTGGTCCATAGGCTAATGTCTTATTTCTTGGATGTGACAATTTGCAACGCCTGGGTGTCTCTGAAAAAAGGCCCGAACGGATTTGCAACAGCTTCGGTTCAGGCGAAAGATCAGGGAAGATCTTAAGTTGACCAACATTATATTGTGCATTTATAATATTTGAGACATAATGAATATTCTAGAAACGAATGTGGTATAGTACAACATATTTGATATTAATTTTCAGAAATAAATAACATGTAAATATTAACTGATTTGCCTGCAGTTGCTTAAATATTTCCCAAAACTTTAATTCTTCCCTTGTCAACAATGGTGTTCATTATTTAATAAATAGTTGACGCTTTATTGTCATAATTTTTAACAAGAATTAAAAGTAGCACGCAGTAGTCACATTGGCAAGATGTCGCTTATTGACACGACGAACGGCTAGCGATGCCATGCGGGATCGACAATTTCTGCAAAAGTTACGCGTAATTGCGATAAAAAATTAAGCGTTTAGGGTTGGGTATTATGTCATGACTCATAAGCATCATATGAAAAAATGGAAATTATCCGAAACGAAAAACAATTCCGCTGTTGATGGGTTGTTCACCGCGGAGGCCAGGCTTCGATTCTCGGCTCTGCCAAGAAATTTAATTATGGTCTGAGGGCTGAAACGGGGTAAACTCAGCCTCGTAAGGCAAATCTGGGAAGAGGCGGGTTCGATTCCTACTTCAGCCATCCTGGATGTGTTTTTCCGTGGTTACCCACTTCTTCTAGCAAGTGCCAGGATGGTACCTAACTTAAGGCCACGGCTTCTTCCTACCAAAATCCTACCTCAATTTGTAAATACACACACTAGCACCGTGACAGAGGTTATCAGACAATTTCTACACACGCCCAAGTTCACGGAATTACATAACACGATGTCGCAAACTCCCTAAAGAATCAATAACAACCATTAAGTTTAGATATAACACAGAGTTATAATAAACACCACTTTACAGCAGGTCATAGCAAATTCCTTCAAATTCTTACACTTATTATTGTTATTCTCTTTCTTCTTCTTCTCCTTCTTCTGTCGATTTTGGCTGCTGTAAACAATCGGCCGACTTTCCAAACTCTTTTTCTCCTCCCAGAATTTCTTCATACGGTCGCTTAGAGTCCTATTTTTGTCTTCAGACTAGATGAGCTTCGTTACGTTATTTTATATACTGTACATTCGTCCTGAAAATGATTTTCGTGGTGTCCCATTTTCACCACCAGACCATTTCCAGACGATTTCCTTCCTAAATCCATTCCCTGGCTCGTCCTGAAAATAAAATAAATGATCATTGGCTGCGTTAATAAAATTATTATTCTTCTTCTTGCATCGTTATGCCCGACTCAGGAGCACGGTTGAACCTGTTTAGCCGATGTGTTGGCCTTCTTTTCCTTCCAAAATCTCTTCATCCTCTCACTGAGCGCCTTTCTTCGGTCTTCTGTCCAAGTTATGGTGGCCCTGGTGTTGGGTTTGTCTTCAAATTGGTGATTGTCGATCAGGGTTCTGAATTTGCATCTGTCGTATATAATATTGTCTGAAATGTTGATTTCCTGGAGATCTGTTTCAATTTCACGTAGCCAGCTGTTCTTGGTTTTTAGTGAGAGGGCCAAGTTGAGAATTCTTTTAGTCAATCTGCCATTGTTCATTCTGATAATGTGTCCGTAAAATTTCAATCGTCTTTTCCGAAAAGTATGAGACATTTTTTCACATTGGCGATATATTTCCTGGGATGACTTTTTCCTCCAGATTCCCTCTATAAAAACTGGGCCAAAAAAATTTCGTAAAATTTTCCTTTCTTGTTTTTCAATCTCTTTGGTTAAAGATTTGCCACCAATGATTAAGGTTTCTGATGCATATAACGCCTCCGGTTTGATTACTGTATTATAATGTCTAAGTTTTGCTTTCCGAGATATTGATTTTTTGTTATACCTATTCCAAGTGATTCTGTAAGCTTTCTGTAATTTGGAAATTCTCTCTTTATTTGCTCCACGGTTTAAACCAGAGGGCTGAATAATTTCTCCCAGATATTTGAATTCGTTCACTTGAAAGATTTTGCCGAATTTAGTTCTCATAGGTTGTCCGTCTAAGTATCGTGAGGCTCCTTCCATGTACTGAGTTTTCTCATAAGAAATTTGAAATCCCGTTTTGATGGCAATTTCATGTCATTTCTCAATGGAATGAATTGCTTCTTGCCTGTTATTAGAAAGGATTGCTATGTCATCAGCAAAGGCCAAACAATGTACATGAATTCTATCTTTGAGTAGTCTGCCAAGGGTTATTCCCTTAGTTTCCTTTTCCCAGGTCCTGATTATCTTCTCAAGTACGAGGTTGAACAGTAACGGAGATAATCCGTCTCCTTGGCGGACCCCAGTGTTAATTGCAAAAGGCTCAGATATTTCACCGAGGAATTTAACTTTTGAAGTAGTGCCAGTTAATGTTTGTCTGATTAATTCTCCTGTTTTTCTATCCACTTGAAATTCTTCTAGATTATTGAAAAGTGTTTGATGATCTATAGAGTCATATGCTTTTCTGAAATCTACAAAGGTAATGACTGTCTGTCTGGTTTTGCGCATTTGTAGGATAGTTTTGAGATTAAGAATTTGTTCCGTACATGATCTTCCTTTTCGAAAACCTGCCTGTATTCTCCAATCAGACGGTCCGTTTGTTTCTCAAGTCTAGTGAGCAGGGCGTTGGAGAAAATTTTATAAATAACTGGTATCAAGGAAATTCCTCTATAATTATTGATGTTGGTTGTATCCCCTTTCTTGTGCAGTGGATGGATTAGCGCACATTTCTAATCCTCAGGTATTTCTTCGGTGATCCAGATGTTCTCAAGAATTGAGTGGATTTTCCGGGCTACGTTCTCACCACCTATCTTCAGCATTTCGGCAATTATACCATCTTCCCCTGGGGCTTTAATATTTTTGAGTCCATGGATTATTTCTTTAATTTCTTCCACTGTTGGGGGTTCTGAATCTTGGTTGGATGTTTTTTTTTTTCAAAGACGAGTTGTTCTTTAGGGAATTCACAGTTTAAAAGATCCTTTAAATAATCTGCTAGAAGTTTGCAATATTCTTGATTATTTGTTTCCAATGTCCCATCCGGGCGTTTGAAGCAAAGCCTGGGTTCCTGATAATTTGATAATTCTTCACTGAATGTTTTGTAGAAGTTTCGTGTATTGTTTTTAGTAAAATCTTGTTCAATTTCAGCCAATCTGTAGTGATCGTACTTGCGTTTTTCAGATCTGATGATTTTAGAGGTTTGTTTCTGTACTTTGGTGAATTCGTGCCAATTTTGTTCCGTTTTGTGAGAATTCCAATTCTGCCAGGCTTTAATTCTGAAGTTTATAGCCTTGTCACAGGTTTCGTTCCACCACCTATGCTTGCGTTTCCTGGGCGGTGTGCCAATGTTTTGAGAAGCTTTCGAAAGTATATCTTTGAGTTATAACCAGCCAGAAGAATCGTGAGTAGGGATACTTTCTTGGAAAGTACTGGCGTTCTGTTTAAGAAATTCTGGATCGACGCGCAGATTTTTTGTTATTTTTGGTTTGGACCTGTTTGGTTGAAATTTTACCTTGATTAAGGATAGATGGTGGTCAGAGTCAATGACTCCTTTCTTGACTTTGACATTCATAATTTCTTTTTGATTCTTTTTGGAAATAGCCACATGATCTATTTGAAATTCTCCTAAGTGAAAATTAGGGGATCTCCAGGTCTTTTTCTTGTGTGGAAGTGCCAGGAAATGTGTTGACATTAGTTTGAGATCAAAAGTTTTGCAAAAATCAAGTAATCTTTCTTCATTTTTAGCCTATTTTCAATTTTGAAAAAATAGGCTTATGAGATCACCTTTTGTCCGTGTGTGTGTGCGTGTGTGTGTGTGTGTGTGTGTGTGTGTGTGAGGTGTGTGTGTGTGTGTGTCCCTAATAAAATCTAAACGGCCGGAGCGATTTCAATGAAACTCGGTAAGTTTATAGCACTATTCCCGGCGACCTCGACCGTGCCCTTCAAATTTTGTTACGTCTCACCAATCCAACATGGCAGCTGTGCGAAATATTTCACTAGCATTCAATATCTCCGAAACTATTACCGATATCGCCCTGAAATTGTGTACGGTGATAAAGGGCACTACTAGAAGTTCACCAATGAGACTTTCAAAAACCTGATGACTACAAAACCAACATGGCGGCCAAGCGAAGTTGAGACTTTTAAATAGACTTTTCTCGCGATTTAACTATCCAAACGTAATGAAGCTTGGTACAGCAAATGTTTATACACACTGTAATGCACTGGAGTCTAATTTAGTTCAATTGTTTACATAACCTCAAAATGGCGGCTGTGCGAATTATTTAAACTGACATTCTATATCTCCGAGACTATTACAGATATCACCCTGCAATTTTGTACGGTGATAAAGGGTACTGATACAAGTTTACCCATGTATATTTCATAAACCTGTAAAGTAAAAAACGAACATGGCGACCAAGCGAATTTGAAATATTTTAATAGACTTTTCTCGTGATTTAACTCTCTGAGCGCAGTGAAATGCGATCGAAGTGAAAGTTTGAATAATGAACCTAGGCAATAATTGTCCTTGAATGGTACATAACTCTATAGCCTATACATATAACAATCCTAAATGGCGAGCTTCCGAAATATTTACGGTAAACGGTTCTCAATATCTATGAATCTTTTACAGCAACCAAACTGATTTTTTTTATGTTCATAGATACTATGAACATATGTTCACCTATAGGACTTTCTGTAACCTGGTGAGCACAAATGCAACATGGCGGCGACGCGAAATATAAATATTTAAATGGACGTTTCTCGCGAATTAACTATCAGTGTGCCGTGAAACGTTGCACGTTAAATGCTTTTACAAATGTTGATCCACTGGCATCTAATTTATTTCAATTGTTTGCATAATCACAAGATGGCTGCTGTGCGTAATTTTAAAATCTCGTTTTTACTTCTTGTGTTCTAATCATGCGATTGACGTTTGAATACCTCACGTACACAATAAACCTAATGTAATAGTACAAAAATAAAAATCCAACCTGGCGACCATCTGAAATATTTAGACGGTCCTCATTATCTACGAATCTGTTACAGCAATTAAACTGAAATTTTGTATGTTGATAGTGGCAATTAACATGAGCAGGATATATGAAAATAGGCTGTATAGTTCTTCACGGAATTACTTGTTATTAGTTCTATTGTGTGCTGGATATAGTCCTACAATGGTCCTGAATTTCCTTTCTCTACCAATTTGGGCATTAAAATCTCCCAAGAGGATTTGTATGTGATGATTTGGAATGATGGCTGTAGTTTCTTCCAGCAGTTCCCAGAAGTCTTCCACCTTTTGCGGATCTTTACGATTGTAGTTGTTGGTGGGTCCGTGCGCATTAATAAGCGTATAAGCTTTGTTTCCTGATTTAATGGATAGTGTTGAAATTCTTTCAGAAGGCGAGGAAAAGTTAAGCACTGAGTTTATAATGTTTTTTCTGACAGCGAATCCAGTGCCAAATTGTAGTGGCTTCATATGGAGGGAGATTGCTGGCTTGCCTTTATAAATTCTATAATTTCCTGATTCAAAATGATTTTCATCCGTGTATCTGGTTTCCAGTAGTGCTAAAATTTGGATGTTGAAGTTATCCAACATGTCTGTTAATTGTTTTAACTTGCCAGTTTTCCGAAGTGTGTTGATGTTTAAGCTACCAATGAAAGTTTTGCATTTTGGGAGAAGAGATTTGGGAAGCTCCGATACATTCCCGCATGATGTTCTCGGTCCCCCAGAATCCGATTATTATTATTATTATTATTATTATTATTATTATTATTATTATAAATAAAATGAATTGTTAGAGGCGAGATTTGAACTCGTTCCCTCGTAAACTATCATAAGAAATGATGCCTCGTCCGGAATAATTTTGAGACGAATTTGGTAATCCTGTGAGGTACAGATAAGGATTTAATTATACTTATATAATAAATTTTGCTGTATATTATCGTCTCTCTTTTTCTCCAACTACGAAGCAATGTCACCGTATTTCAGTCTCTCCCATCCCTCTCACTGTTTCTCTAACTTCTTTTGTGTTTGTCGTCCTAAGCCCTCGCAGTGCCGCCTCTCCGTTCCTCACGCCATGAGCAGCAAACCAGATTTAGCGTCGGATGAAAACCATGTCCATTGTTAGCACCCAGGCGCGTTTGCTTTATTCGTGCCTCTTTCCCTCATTGTCCAGCGTCCAAAGCCTTTGTTGTCCCGCATACACACAGCTGATGCCTTCTTCTCGTCTTGCTGTTTGTGTGATCACCCGCTTATCTATCGGATAGGCCATAAAGTGCCTTGTGACCCTTACACAACACTGGAAATGGATTGAAAGTCGTATGAAATGACAAAGGTTTCCAAGATCAAAACTCACTTTTCATATTGCGGATATTGTTCATCTCCTTCTTTTCCCTCCATATTGTATTCTAACTTCCTTTTATAGGTCATCAGCTTATTGGTAGAAGCTTATTCATATGACTAGCAATAATCTTATAATACCATCCCCCCCCCCCCCCCAGTTAAACCTTTATGGGATAATGGTCTTTATGTTCGACCCTGACTATTATGTGTCAGAAAACTGTATCATAATGATGGCCATTATAACACTATTATTCATTATGAAACAGTTTCTCCCACCAATCACAGCTCAAGAAACAAATTTTTTGACCAATTAGATAAGGATACCTTCGCGCATGCTCTCAAAATCCAACATGTCTATATAAATTACCGAAAGTGCACCGTCCAAATGTTCGCGTAAATAAACTGGTGAATATGAGACAAGAAATAGCACTGTACCTTAATATACCTAAATCCAATTTCTACTCGGCGCGTTGATTTCAAACGACTACGGTGACAGTTTTGCTGAATACTGGTTCACGATCTGCACATCTGGCATTGAATCACACAGAGCGCATGCGTCGGCCGGCCAGAGAGCTTGGAACAGGGAGATGTGCTACCTAGCGCACCACCCGATCACAAAATTCTAGTTACTGAACAGATATTTATGAATATTTATTTTAAAACATGTAATAAAGTTATAATTATCGTCGAACATAAACTGTCGTATGCAACTCGCCTATAATGGTAATTAAGACACTCGTATGGAAATTATAAAACTCGCTAAAGCTCGTTTTATAAAGACACTCGTGTCTTAATTATAGCCATTATAGGCTCGTTGCATATTGTACTATTATGTTCGACCCTAACTATTATGTGTCAGAAAACTGTATCATAATGAGGCTCATTATAACATTATTTTTCATTATGAAACAGTTTCTCCCACCAATCACAGCTCAGGAAACAGTTGTTTGACCAATTCGATAAGGATACCTTCGCGCATGCGCTCAAAATCCAACATGTCTATATAAATTACCGAAAGTACACCGTCCATATGTTCGCGTAAATAAACTGGTGAATTTGAGACCAGAAATAGCACTGTACCATAATATCCCCAAAACCAATTTCTACACAGCGCGTGGTTTTGAAACGACTTCGGTGACAGTTTTACTGAATAACGGTGCACAATCTGAATATATGGCATTGAAGCACACAGAGCGCATGCGTCGGTTGTCCAGAGAGCTTGGAAAAAAGAGATATACTACCCACCACAGCACCCGATCACAACATTCTAGTCACTGAACAGATATTTATGAATATTTATGTTAAAACATATAATAAAGTTATAATTATCGTCGAACAGTCGTATGCAACTCGCCTATAATGGTAATTAAGACACTCGTATGGAAATTATAAAACTCGCATATACTTGTGACTTAAGTATAGCCATTATAGGCTCGTTGCATAATGTACTATTATATTAACCACCTGTCATAAGGACAGTTTATGCTTTCAAAGATGCTGATAGTTGAATCTTTGAGCCACATTTCGGATAATTTTAGCGTAGTGATTCTTTTCTAAAAAGAGAATAGTATAAACATATCTACTTGACGTAATGTGCTGGATAAAATTTAAAAGTATTAAAACTGAAAACGTTAACAATTAAAGTGTAAGAATAAAATAAAAATATAGAAATGAAAATCATAAAAATGAAATTACAACAATGAAAAACATATAAAAATTAAAATACCATACAAACTAAAAAAAATAAAAAAAATTGCAAAAATCAATTCGAATTTAATTAAACGGGAGGAAAGTTGAATCCAGGCAGCAGAGATGAAGTTCCTTAGAAGTATAATTGGAAGGATCCGCAGAGACAAAATCAGAAACAGGGAAACTAGGGAGAACACAGGATTCCCAAAAGTACAAGACAATATCGAGATCAGTACGTTTTTTTTTTGTTTTTTTTTAGCGTATGGCTTTCGGTGCCGGGAGTGTCCGAGGACATGTTCGGCTCGCCAGTTTTGTAGCTGCTTCGAGACGGACACCCAATGGGTGAGCTACGAGTACCGTTGGGAAGGGAAGTAGGAATGGAAGAACGAGGAGTTGGAAGGTAGCGGCTGTGGCCTATAGTTAGGGACCAACCCCGGCATTTGCCTGGAAGGAAGATGGGAAACCACAGAAGACCATCTTCAAGGTTGCCGGCGGGGGGGTTCGAACCTCCTCGCCTCCCGGATGTGAGCGACTGCCAACAGTCTTGCCGTAACGACCACGGCTAACTCAACCGGTATCAGTACGCTAAAATGGTATGGACATATGATGCGAATGGGAGAAGACAGAGTCCCGAAACGACTATTTACTGAGAAAGTCACGGGAAGGCGCCAAAGGGGAAGGCCGAGGATGAGGTGGGGGGATGCAGTGAGGGAGAGCGTTGAGAAAAGAGGAGTGAAAGTAGAAGATATGCTGGAAGAAGGACGAGAGTGGTGGAGAGACAGAAAAGTATGGAGGTCCTTAATTCACACCCCGACCCAGATCACTGGAACCGGGAAATGAAGAAGAAGAAGAGAAGAAGAGGAAATATCAAAATTAAATCTATAAGAAGATAAATTGAAAATTAAATATAAATATATAAACATTAAAATTAGAGAAACATAAAATAACACTGTTAATAATAATTAAAACAAATTGAAATGTAAAAACACAAAACAAAAACAAAAACCCTATAGAGGGTTAAAGCGTGGCCTCCTTCTGTAGTTTCAAGTAGGTTACATATAGCGACTCTTGTCGTATTGATCCTGGAATCAATTCCTGACTTTGGCGAGAAAGAAGAGGAGGATTCTATCCCCACCTCTAAAATCCTAGAGGTGATATTCCGTGGTGGTTTCCCACTTCATCTCCAGGCGAATGCCGGGATGGTTCCGACCTCGAAGCCACGGTTGCCATCCTTTTCAATTTTCTCCTCAATCACATATAGGCCTACGGTACATTTGTTAGTTGATGTTTCATTTGAGGGGCTTGAACAGTGATAATTTAGTCCCGTGCACTTGTCTGATATAACTACCATTCTTGGCTGTCACCATGGAGTCCCAGCTTCGATTTTCGACTCTGTTAAGAAATGTAATTCTGGTTTAAGAGCTGGAACGGGGTACACTCAATCTCGTGAGGCAAAACTGAGAAAAGATGGGTTCGATTTCTACCTCGGCCAACCTGGAAGTGGTATTCCGTGGTTTCCCAATTCCACTCCAGGCAAATGCCACATCCTCTACTTATCCAAATCCTACCTCAATTACAAATACACACACTGGTATAGACAGCACAGTGACACAGATTATAAGACAAATTCCACACACCCCCACGTACACGGGGCTAGATGACCGCGATGTCGCAAAGCTCCTAAAAGAATCAACAACAACAACCGAGTAGGCTACGTATTGAGACTCCTGTTCTATAGGTTCTGGGATCGATTCCCGACTTAGACGAGAAATAAGAGGTGGGTTCGATTCCTGCCACTAAAATCCTCGAGATGGTTTTCGTTAGTGGTTTCCCACTTCAACCGGGATGACTCCGAACTTAAGGCCACGGCCACCTCCCGTCCAATGGCAGATGACCTCGCTGATTCACCCCTTAAAAAGAACAATAACTAACTAACTAACGCCTTCCTTTCTAATCCTCGCCTCAATCACAAATACAGTAGTATGTTGGTGTTTTATTTGAGGGGCATGGACACAATGGTCACCGTGTAACCTACTTGGGTGTATGTGCATATGGTTGGTGGGTTGGTTGGTTCCTTAGTTTAGGGGCTGCGACAACGCGGTCATGTATCCCCGTGTACTTTGTGTGTGTGTAGAATCTGTCTGATGAAAATGAAAATCCACAGCCTGCTTCCAGTCTCCGACCGGGTCAGGAATGGAATGAATGAAGCCCCCATCTAGCGGCGAGGATATGAACTGTGCCGGCTGCCGAGGCCTGACGCACTCCTCTGGGGCAATGATTAAATGAATGACAGATGAAATGAAATGATAGTGGAGAGTGTTGCTGGAATGAAATGTTGACAGGGAAAACCGGAGTACACGGAGAAAAACCTGTCTGCCTTCGTTTAGTCCAGCACAGATCATACATGGAGTGACCGGGATTTGAACCACGGACCCAGCGGTGAGAGGCCGGCGTGCTGCCACCTAGCCACGGAGGCTTCAATCTGTCTGATAACCAGTGTTAATTGTGATGACTGAATTAGAGTGTGTTATTTGTTTTAAATTCAATTAAGGACTACAGACGATAATTTCAAGTAGTTCCGACTTTCGATACCAAATGCTACCGTCCACGACACCTAGCTGTGAACTACGCTACTACTAGATGCCATCGCAACCAATGCTCGGTAACGAACGTTGGAACTTAAGAGCATTAATGAAACTTAACCTACAAATTTTGGCTTCACACAAGTGTTGTTAGTGGAAGGTTTTTTCATGCCATAAATCTATGACATGGAACCGCCGGTTTTACTTCCCCTCCGAAGGAAGGCGTACTGAGGGATTTTAACTATCTCAAAAACCGACGACTTCTATCGGGTTTGAACCCGCAACCTTGGGCATAGAAGCTCAGCATGCTACCAACTACGCCACCGTAGCCGCCTATGTGCTTATATTTATATAGATAGGATATTTTTGACCACCTGTATTATATTGGCGTCTGTATTAGTGTATTTGTAATTCAGATGAGGATTGGGAAGGATACGGCTGTGGCCTTAAGATAGGAACCATCCCAGCATTCGCCTGGAGTAGAAGTGGAAAAAACCATAGAAGACCACTTTCAGGAAAGTTGATTTGGGAATCGACCCATTTCTTCTCAGTTCTGCCTCACTTATTATACTCCGTACCAGCCTTCAGAATCGAATTAAATTTCTTGTCAGAGCCGAGAATCGAACCCAGACTTCGGGGCGACAACCTAGAATGCTTGCCATTACACAAATAAACTTCTAATATAGCCATCTTATTGTGGGGATTGAAGCCATATATTCAGTGTTGCCTTAGTAAACAAGAGTTTAGTGCTTTTCAGTCGGTCAACACGAATATAACCAAAAGAGCTGGGTTATGCCCTAATCCTGAAATAAATTACATGACATTAATAAATACACTAGGATGACCAGTTTCGATCGTCAAGCGATCATCTTCAGATCAATTACACTTTGGCTATAAAATCTATGTTTGAGAATTCAGGTGAAAATATTTACAATATGTACAATTATTTAGTTGCAGTATTGGTACTGCAACTGTCAGTGAATGCTAAATGCAGTATATATGATGTTGGTGAAATGTTAAAAGGCGATAGATGTCTGGAGTTTGTAATTTGGAATGATTATATGGTTGTAAAAATCAACTACGGTTAAACTGTAATATTACAGGCTAATACTTATCTGGTTGTCTTCCTTGCTAGAGCAACGCGCAGTTATCGTGTTCACTGTAACTCACGGAGTGTAACTCCAGTAGTTTCTTGGTGTTTTATTTGAGGGGCTCTTTTGGGTACATTCGTGTTGACCGACTCAAAGGCACTAAACTCTTGATAGCCATCTTTATAAGACTGGCTATCAAATATAAGTACATGCATTTACTCACTCTCCCACCCAAGTACACGGAAGACAGACGGGGCTTGATTCCCGATCAAATGCATGTGGTTTGGATTCCACGTGAAATTGTAGGTCCCGTGGCTCATGATAGCGAGATTAAGGGTCACGTAAAACAACAATTTTCCTTCCAAGTACACGGATCTAAATGACCACGATATCCATGCACATAAATGACACAACAACATCAACAACAACAACTCTGAATGAAACTTAGTCAAGTTGCGAGTTGTAGCCTTCTGCAGTTACAAGAGAGCAAGAACGAACCATAGTAATTGAAAATTTCATTTCAAAATTTAACTCGTTTAGTTCCAAAACATGGCTGGTTTCGTCACTCAGCGGTAACGATCTCGCTTGCTGTGCCCAAGGTTGCAGAATCGAATCCTGGCGAAGTGAGTCAGCATTTGAGGGTTCGCAAATGTGAGGGAGCCGTGTCATTAGATTTACTGGCACGTTTGAGATCACCTACGGGGCAAAATTCCGGCACCCCGGCGTCTCTAAAAGCCGGAGTAGATAATTGGGACGTAAAACCAATAAGATTATTATTATTAATACTCAGCAATTTTTCTAGGCGTATGCCGTGTCTTGTGTGGCGTTTCGCCTAGGATAAAAGTGTCCTTACGCGGACCCTCACAGGTGTAGTGAACCGTGCACTACCTCCCTTCTTGTCTGTGTGTTCAATATTTCCATTTATTTGAGAATTGTGTGTATAGATGTCATGGACGGCAATGTGAGTATAGGAATGTAAAGTTGTAAATTATTGTATAAAAGTTAGATTTGTTTAGATTTAACAAACGGAAATGGACATACTGCCGTGTATGTGGGGCTTGCCCTTCCTCCATCTGCCGTCATGTTTGGAAAATAAATATTATTATTATTATTATTAATAATAATAATAATAATAATAATAATAATCTGGCCATCTTAACAAGCAACAAGGATGAAGCCATATTAGCGGTAGACAAACTACATGAAATCTCCAGTAAAACGGGACTTGATATTTTCTATGAAAAAACACAGTATATGGATACCAAATCAACAGGAAACATCACCTTGCGAACGCAATATGGAACAAGAAGTTCCGTGAAGAACTATACAGCCTACTTTTCATGCCAATGATTATTCTACAGTATATGAACCTATCTAGAATAATGACAAAATTAAGTTGGTAATATCGAAATAAATAATTAGAACAAAATATACCTGGTATAATGTAGCCTAATAGAGCACTACGGTTGGCAGCCCTGGTGACTGAATATATTCTTAGTTCCATCTCTTAAGGTACAGAATACAAAATTTGGTTGAAGTCCAATGGACGTTACATGCAGTTAATCATTGGATCTATCAGCACGCGTAAAAGCATGTTGCCAACAATACCATGCGTGTGCTGGTCAGAAATAATCTGAAATATTATATCTTGTTGTGCCAAATTTGGATGAAATCCATTTGTTAGTATAGAAGTTACATGTATTTTAAAATTGGACATATCAGCAGGCATAGAATCATGTTGGCAGCACTGTCTTGTATTAATTACTCCAAATTAATCTACAATGTCAGGTGCTATACGTGTGCAAAGTATAGAGCTGTTGGCTTGCATACTTTCTGGTATATTGATATTAGGGTAAAAATATATACAGCATTTATTAACAGTTGGCAGCCCTGATTGCTCTTAACAATACTTATAGTCATATCTGTTATGGTACACATACTGTAGCACATACGAAATTTGGTTGAAATCCAACTGATAGTATAGTTACATGTATTTAAAAATTGGTACTATCAGCAGGCTTATAATTATGTTGGTAGAACTGACGTTTATAAGTTACTCCAAATTAATCTAAAATGTCAGAATATACGTGTGAATAGTTTAAAGCTGTTGGCTTGCATAATTTCTGATAAATTGGTATTTGGATTTAAAAAATTGAGAGAGAGAGCAATTATTAACAGTTGGCAGCCCTGTTGGCTCTTAAGAATACGCTCAGTCATATATGTTTATGTACAGATATTACATACAAAATTTGGTTGAAATCCAATTAATAGTGTAGAAGTTATATGCATTTAAACATTGGACCTATCAGAAGGCTTAAAATTATTTTGGCAACACTGTCATTGTTGGCCTCCTGGAAATTAAACTGAAATAGAATTATCTGCATGTGTGCCAATTTTGGAATAGCTCCCATGCATACCTTGCAAGATATCCAACATGGAGCTCAAATTTCTAGTGCGTTTTTTCAGCAGTTGGTAGCACTGACATCATTTTCAAATATGGACGTGAGATATTCCGGTGCACATCTTTACTCATACTAAATTTGGTGTTGATTTCTGCAGCCGTTTAGGAGTTGATAGGGGGGGGGGACACACACACAGCCAGACAGACAAACAGACAGACAGACAGACACACATTTTCCCGTATCGATCTCATAAGTCTACTTTTTCCTCATTTTTGCAAAATGTGAAAAGTAGGCTAAAAACTCGCAGGCCACTCACTTTAAATATTTAGGAGAAGCCGTCCAACCCACGGGATTGAACACAATATCTAATGCAGGTAGAATAGTAAAATTGTAGAAAGCGTCCAAGCTGACATGGAATCATTATAACAAAAGAGCAGTATCTCGTAATGCAAAACTGTGCCATTACAACGCAGTAGCTTTTTCCTGAAGCCTTGTACGCGGCACAAACCACAGTCATTAGAGGAATGACGAGAATTCATGATATTGAGAAACAGGAACGCAAAATTCTTAGGAAAATCCATGGCGCTGTTTTCCGTAATGGAATTTGGGTCAGGAGACCAACAAAGGATGTTTATGAAAATACAGACACCATTATAGATAAATTTAGAAAGAGACGTCTGCAGTTCTATGGAAACATACACACATCAAAAAAAGTTTTGCATCACCTCGGTTCCCAGATCTCCGGCATATAGACGTTGACTGTGTATATTGTATCCAAGATACAGTCCCTTTGACTATTCATAGATGTCACTAAAACTGCTCAAAGATGTAAACAACCATGCATGAGCAGGGCCTATTAGACGGAGGGGGTACGACAGCCGATCAGTTCCAGTCATTCCACCAGGACGAAGGTACGCTGCTCATGTTGTCTGTAGTTCTACCATGCCTAGAAGGTCAATACCGCAGTTCGATCGCGTCCGCATTGTTACTTTGTGTCAAGAAGGGCTCTCAACAAGGGAAGTTTCCAGGCGTCTCAGAGTGAACCAAAGCGATGTTGTTCGGACATGGAGGAGGTACAGAGATACAGGAACTGTCGATGACAGGCCTCGCTCAGGCCGCCCAAGGGCTACTACTGTAGTGGATGACCGCTACTTACGGATTGCCGCTCGGAGGAACCCTGACAGCAATGCCACCATGTTGAATAATGCGTTTCGTTCAGCCACAGGACGTCGTGTTTCAACTCAAACTGTGCGCAATAGGCTGCATGATGCGCAACTTCACTCCCGACATCCATGGCGAGGTCCAGCTTTGCAACCCCGACACCATGCAGCGCGGTACAGATGGGCCCAACAACATGCTGAATGGACCCCACGGAATTGGCATCACGTTCTCTTCACCGATGAGTGTCGCATATGCCTTCAACCAGACAATCGTCGGAGACGTGTTTGGAGGCACCCTGGTCAGGCTGAACGTCTTAGACACACTGTCCAGCGAGTGCAGCAAGGTGGTGGTTCCCTGATGTTTTGGGGTGGCATTATGTGGGGCCGACGTACGCCACTGGTGGTCATGGAAGGCTCCGAAACGGCTTTACGATACCTGAATGACATCCTCCGACCCATAGTGCAACCATATCGGCAGAATATTGGAGAGGCATTTGTCTTCATGGACGACAATTCTCGACCTCATCGTGCACATCTTGTGAATGCGTTCCTTCAAGATAACGACATCGCTCGACTACAGTGGCCAGCATGTTCGCCAGACATGAACCCTATCGAACATGCCTGGGATATGTTGAAAAGGGCTGTTTATGGACGTCTTGACCCACCAACCACTCTGAGAGATTTACGCCGAATTGTCGTTGAGGAGTGGGACAATTTGGACCAACAGTGTCTTGATGAACTTGTGGATATGCCACGGCGAATACAGGCATGCATCAATGCAAGAGGACGTGCTACTGGGTATTAGAGGTAGTGGTGTGTACTGAAATCTGGACCACAAATGCTGAAAGTCTAGCTGTATGATGGTACAACATGCAATGTGTGGGTCTCATGAGCAATAAAACGAGCTGAAATGTTGTTTGTGTTGATCTCTATTCCCTTTGTATTTAACGGTTCCGGAACTCTTGGAACCGAGGTGATGCAAAACTTTTTTTGATGTGTGTATATAGGATGGATGAGAACAGACTCACTAAGAAGATTTTCAATATCGTGAATGCAAGTAAATTAAAGACTAGTTGGATAAAAGAAGTACATGAAGACAAGGAATTACTTAAAATCTCTGAAGACGACATTAAGGACAGAGAACAATATAGAAATAAAATCAGAAAAACGAAAATTGTACAAGTTTCAAGGAAGGACACATCAGGAAAAAAATGGACTGAGGAAAGGAAGAAAAAGCACAGTGAACTAATGAAGAGGTTTTGGGAAGAAAAGAAGCGAGGAAAAGGAAGTGAAGCTGTGATTGGCTCATGTTCTCACGCTCTCCTGAAGGGGAATAATCGGAAATAATAATAATAATAATAATGAAAGTTAAAAACACTTGGCTGCTTGAAGTTGGAAAAGATCTTCAGGAAATAGGCATCATAGATGACATTGTACTAGCCATAGCTTAGTTCAGAGGATTAGTCGATAATCACCGCTTTGCAGACCATCCAATCACTATCACCAACGAAACCTGGTCAGAAGATCGCAAGAGAAGCCACAGCGAGAAGATGAAGAGATTTTGGGAGAAGAGAAAGTCTATGCCATCTGCTAAATAAGTTCAATCGCGCTCCTTAGTCGGGCATGACGAAGGAAGAAAGAATAATAATAATAATAATAATAATAATAATAATAATAATAATAATAATAATAATAATAGCTAAGATAAGGTGCCGTACTATAAATATGTACCAGAAAGTTACTTAGTTATTGTTGTTTTAAGGGACGGAACTACGAGGTCATCTGCCCCATGCACCAGAAAGTGTACTGGAAAATGACAACTTCACCTTCTACTGGGATCGTACTGTATTGACAGACCAGTCAGCCATGCACAACATACCTGATCTGGTTCTTGTTGAAAATGCATGAGGCATAGATGCGGCATTCCCAACCAGTGGCAACATTCTAACAAAACACGGTTAAATGCTGTCAAAATACAGAGAGCTTTCAGAACTGATAAGGAAGCATTACACAAGTCAGGACAGTTCCTATGATCATCTCCAGCACAGGCGTGATTCCAACCAAATTAATGGAATCTCTCACAGACCCAGACTTATGCGGAAGACAGTCATACTTCGGACGTGTCACATTGTAAGGTTGTTCTTGGGTAATTAAGCCTGAAGGAGTGGGGGAAAGAGTATGCTACTACAAAATGCAGTCACCGAGAGATTGAAGAATTTGCTCCATCAGATATATATGTGGGATTGTAAATATTTTCTTTCCAGCAAATTCGCTGAGATTGTGTAAGTGCATGTGAAAAATAACAAGAAGTTCCGTGACGAACTAAAGATCCTACTTTTCTTAAAATTTAAGATTCATGTCAATTATTAATCTATATGGATCTATCTAGAATAATGACGAAATTAAGTTGGTAATATCGAAATTTCTAATTAGTTCGAAATACTATAGGCCTATACCTGGAATAATGAAGCCTAATAGAGAACTACAGTTGGCAGCCCTGGTGACGGAATACATTCTTAGTTCCATCTCTTAAGGTACAGAATACAAAATTTGGTTGAAGTCCAATGGATAGCATGGACGTTACATGCAGTTTAACATTGGATCTAACAGCGCGCGTATAATTAAGTTGGCAACAATGACATACATGTAATGGTCAGAAATACCTGAAATAATATGATCTATTGTTTTGTCAATTTTGAATGAAATCCATTAGTTAGTATAGAAGTTACATGCATTTTAAAATTGGACCTATCAGCAGGCTTAGAATCATGTTGGCAGCTCTGGCGTAGGCCTATGTTAGTTACTCCAAATTAATCTAGAATGCCAGGTACTATACGTGTGCAAAGTTTAGAGTTATGGGCTTGCATACTTTCTGATATATTGAAATTACGGTAAAAAAATATAGACAGCATTTAGTAACAGTTGGCAGCCCTGATTACTCATAACAATACTTATAGTCATATCTGTTATGTTACACAAAGCACATACGAAATTTGGTTGATATCCAACTCATAGTATAGAAGTTACATGTATTTAAAAATTGGTACTATCAGCAAGCTTATAATCATTTTGATAGAACTGACATATATAAGTTTCTCCAAATTAATCTAAAATGTCAGGTACTATGCGTGTGCATAGTTTAAAAGCTGTCGGCTTGCATACTTTCTGATATATTGGTATTTGGATAAAAAAAATAGAGAGAGCAATTTTTAACAGTTGGCAGTCCTGGTGGCTCTTAAGAATACGCTCAGTCATATCTGGTTGGTTCTTAAGTTTAGGGGCTGCGACAACGCGGTCATGTAGCCCCAAACAGTCATATCTGTTTATGTGAACATATTACATACAAAATTTGGTTGAAATCCAATTGATAGTGTAGAAGTTATATGCATTTAAAAATTGGACTTATCAGAAGGCTTAAAATTATTTTGGCAACACTGTCATGTATGGCCTCGTAGAAATTAAACTGAAATAGTATTATCTACATGTGTGCCAATTTTGGAATAGCTCCCATGCATACCTTCCAAGATATCCAACATGGAGCTCAAAATTCGAGTGCGTTTTTTCAGCAGTTGGTAGCACTGACATCATTTTCAAATATGGACGTGAGATATTCTGGTATACATCTTTACTCTTACTAAATTTGGTTTCGATAGCTGCAGCCGTTTAGGAGTTGATAAGGGGACACACACACACAGCCAGACAGACAGAAGGACAGACAGACAGACAGACACACATTTTCCCGGATCGATCTCATAAGTCTACTTTTTCCTCACTTTTGCAAAATGTGAAAAGTAGGCTAAAAATAGTAATAACAGTCACGTCCACCTTTCAATAGGGATCATTTAAATCAAACCGGGTGAGTTAGCCGAGGTCGTTGCGGCATGACTGTTGGCAGTCGCTCACATCCGGGAGGCGAGGAGGTTCGAATCCCCCCGCCGGCAACCATGAAGATGGTCTTCTGTGGTTTCCCATCTTCCTTCCAGGCAAATGCCGGGGTTGGTCCTTAACTATAAGCCACAGCCACTACCTTCCAACTCCTCGACCCTCCCTTCCAACTTCATCCCCAACGGTACTTGTAGCTCACCCATTGGGTGTCCGTCTCGAAGCAGCTACAAAAACTGGCGAGCCGAACATGTCCTCGGACACTCCCGGCACTAAAAGCCATACGCTAAAAAAAACAAGAAGTTCCGTGAAGAACTATACAGCCTACTTTTCATGCCAATGATTATTCTACAGAATATGAACCTATCTAGAATAATGACGAAATTAAGTTGCTAATATCGAAATTTCCAATTAGTTCGAAATAATGTATACTTGGCATAATGTATCCTAATAGAGCACTACAGTTGGCAGCACTGATGACTGAATATATTCTTAGTTCCGTCTCTTAAGGTACAAAATACAAAATTTGGTTCAAGTCCAATGAATAGCATGGACGTTACATGCAGTTAAACATTGGATCTAACAGCGCGCGTGAAATCATGTTGGCAACAATGTCATGCATGTATTGGTCAGAAATAATCTGAAATAATATGATCTATTGTTGTTCCAATTTTGAATGAAATCCATTAGTTAGTATAGAAGTTACATGCATTTTAAAATTGGACCTATCAGCAGGCTTAGAATCATGTTGGCAGCACTGACGTATATTCGTTACTAAAAATTCGTCTAGAATGCCAGGTACTATACGTGTGCAAAGTTTAGAGCTATTGGCTTGCATACTTTCTGATATATTGATATTAGGGTAACAAAAATAGGGCAGCACATATTAACAGTTGGCAGCACTGGTTGCTCCTTAGAATACGCATAGTCATATCTGTTATGGTACACATAGCACATACGAAATTTGGTTGAAATCCAAATAATAGTATGGAAGTTACATGTATTTAAAGTTGGACCTGTCAGCAGGCTTAGAATCATGTTGGTAGCACTGACGTATATAAGTTACTCCAAATTAACATAGAATGTCAGGGACTATACGTGTGCATAGTTTAAAGCTGTCGGCTTGCATACTTTCTGATATATTGGTATTTGGATAAAATAAATTAGGAGCATTTATTAACAGTTGGCAGCCCTGGTAGGTCTGAAGAATACGCTCAGTCATATCTGGTTATGTACACATACAACATACGAAATTTGGTTGAATTCCAATTGATAGTATAGATGTTATATGCATTTAAAAATTGGACCTATCAGGAGGCTTATAATCATTTTGGCAACACTGCCATGTTTAGCCTCCTGGAAATTAAACTGAAATATTATGATCTGTACGTGTGCCAATTTTGAAATCGCTCCCATTCATACTTTCCAAGATATCCAACATGGAGCTCAAATTTCAATTGCGATTTTTTAGCAGTTGGTAGCACTGACATCATTTTCAAATATGGCCGTGAGATATTCAGGTATAGATCTTTACTCCTACCAAATTTTGTTTCGATTGCTGCAGCCATTTAGGAGTTGATAGGGGGGGACACACACACAGTCAGACAGACAGACAGAAGGACAGACAGACAGACAGACAGACAGACACACATTTGCCCGATCTCATAAGACTACTTTTTCCTCATTTTTAAAATTTAAGATTCATGTCAATTATTAATCTATATGGATCTATCTAGAATAATGACGAAATTAAGTTGGTAATATCGAAATTTCTAATTAGTTCGAAATACTATAGGCCTATACCTGGAATAATGAAGCCTAATAGAGAACTACAGTTGGCAGCCCTGGTGACGGAATACATTCTTAGTTCCATCTCTTAAGGTACAGAATACAAAATTTGGTTGAAGTCCAATGGATAGCATGGACGTTACATGCAGTTTAACATTGGATCTAACAGCGCGCGTATAATTAAGATGGCAACAATGACATACATGTAATGGTCAGAAATACCTGAAATAATATGATCTATTGTTTTGTCAATTTTGAATGAAATCCATTAGTTAGTATAGAAGTTACATGCATTTTAAAATTGGACCTATCAGCAGGCTTAGAATCATGTTGGCAGCTCTGGCGTAGGCCTATGTTAGTTACTCCAAATTAATCTAGAATGCCAGGTACTATACGTGTGCAAAGTTTAGAGTTATGGGCTTGCATACTTTCTGATATATTGAAATTACGGTAAAAAAATATAGACAGCATTTAGTAACAGTTGGCAGCCCTGATTACTCATAACAATACTTATAGTCATATCTGTTATGTTACACAAAGCACATACGAAATTTGGTTGATATCCAACTCATAGTATAGAAGTTACATGTATTTAAAAATTGGTACTGTCCCCGTTTACCCGGATAGTAGGCTGTCAGATATCCGCCCCCTCAATCGGATTGCCAATAATCCACCGCGCCGGCTCAGCTACACCAATGAAAATGGCACTGACAGATACTACCGAGATTTGAGCACAGAAGTTAACAAGGAATTATTGTGGAACACACCAAAATAGACGGGGGTTCATACTTACCTCTACTTACCTCTTAAAAATATCTCGGGGATTGGGTTGACAACAGGATCTCTAAAGTATGCTCCCACAATAACCTTCACTATGACATTTAAAAATGAACCAGAACGAAGGCAAGAACTTTGAACTGTACAAAAGCTTTATTTCAAATAAAGGGTATGACTTTAACAAACTCAACAAAATAAATGTGGCTATCAGTAGCCCATGTCAATCTGACTATGTCCTCCTTGGAAAGGGGTGTACCAAGTGGATGTGGTACATCCTAAGGGATTTAGACAGAATAAAGTTTCGGGCACAAAAGGTGATAATGAAGGACAGAGCGGGAAAAGACCAAAAAGTTAAGATTTAGATTTAAATGATATTTATTTAATATAAAGCGAATATGTCGCCAGGAATGATAGCTTCAAAGAAATTACTTTAAAAACTGACAATAAAAATTAATAACAATTAAAAGGTACTTGTTTCTCCAGGAAACATAAATAGAGCAGTGACTAACTTTAAAGTATTAAATATAAAATTACTAAAAGGGAAGCATAATAATTTAAATTCATTCCAAAGTGGATTAAAATGAAATACTCTTCTGACGGAAAGAATCCGGGCAGAATAAAAGAAGTGAAAGGGTACCACCTCTTCTAAGGTACGATACAAGAAGTATCAGGCCGGCAGTCGGAGGTCCTCAGTAGCTGGCGGCAATTTAGTGCGCCCGCTCTGGCGGTGCGAGGTCAGTCTGGCACGTTCCAGGGTTCCGGGTTCGGAACTAGAGTAGATGATGATAGGTTCTCCTAAAGATAGCGACCAGCATAGAGAGGCTCTTGGTAATACCTCCTGCGGCTGGTGAAATGATGTTCTCAGAATTACGATTTGCAGAGTAGATCCATGTTGAAGATTCTTGGTTGAAGTGCAGGCTGATGAATTTAGACTGCCCGGCCAGGCCGCCAAGTCCAGCAGAGAGATTATGCCGGCGGAGAAGAGACTCCGGCAGCCAGAGGTACCCCGAGAGGGCAGTAACCCCAGCAGGGATGTTGGTGAGCAGATGTGATCAGTTGCAGAGTAGTGGACAAGAGTAGGCACTGTAGGCCGGGAGACCTCAGGCTATATAGCGGTAGTGACGTCAGCGCGCGGAACCTTCTAGCATGAAGGTGTGGCGAGAGAGCAGCCAATCACAGCACAGCCCCATGCACAATGCGAGCGTCACCGCTGGAGAGAGCTCAGTGCTCGTGAGAAAATGTGACGGTATAGTACGTCTAGAAAGACACTACAGAAAACAGGTGAGTAGACATGAATATTACAGAAAAGCAATTAAATTGAAACACCAATATTAAACAAATCAGAACACCGCGTTCAGACTGCAATTCACGAAAATAAAATAATGGGGCAGAAAAATTGAACGTGTGTTTCACACCGTAAGGGAAACATAGCCAACAAAAAACATTCGCAAAGCGAACATGCTGGGAGGGGCGAGAAAAAATTGCAGTAAGAAAGCGCAGAAGTTAGGCCTCGCGGGGTAAAGGAGCAATCATGGTGATTGGCCTAAGAAAATGACCAGCAGAAGTCTGCAGTATTACCACGCGAACCCTACCATCTCTGCCAGGAAAGCACTCAACAACCCTACCCAAATTCCAAACAAGAGGAGGACTAGGGTCTTTCAAAAGCACCAAGTCCCCCACCTGAAGGTTAGAGCAGGAAAAAAGCCATTTGCCACGCTGCTGAAGCAAACCGAGGTATTCCAACCTCCAGCGACGCCAAAAATTGTTGCGCAAACTTTCAATTTTGCGCCAAGAAATGGCTAAAGAAGATTGAGAATTAGAATATAACAAAGGTGGGGAGGCAGTCAATGGACCACCGATAAGAAAATGGCCCGGCGTTAATGGTAGAAGATCTGAAGGGTCATTAGATAAGGGTGATAAAGGGCGAGAATTAATTATGCCCTCAATAAAAATAATTAAAGAATTAAACTCTTCATGAGAAAGGGGGGTGTGGCCACAAACACGTCTAAGGTGCTTCTTGGTGAGTTTCACACAAGACTCCCACCGTCCACCTTGATGGGGTGCATAAGGGGGGATGAAGTGCCACTTGAAATTTCTCTGGTGAGCATAATCAGTAATCCTTTCCAGCGCTGCATTTTGAGTAAGAGCTCTCTTAATTTGCTCAGAAGCTCCGATAAAATTTTTAGCATTGTCGGAAAATACTTCTGAAGGAAGCCCTCGGCGAGCAGAAAATCTGGCAAAAGCTGCCAAAAAATAAGCAGTAGAGGCGTTGGTAACTAGTTCTAAGTGAACTGCTCCGGTGACCATACATACAAACAGCGAAATATAGAGTTTTCCAAAAATACATTTTTTGGCCTCAGGAGAATTTTTTCTGTAAACAAAAGGCCCGGAATAATCCACTCCCGTAAAGCAAAAGGTCTAGCAGGCGCAGATCTAAAGTTGGGAAGATCACCCATGAGCTGAGTGGTAATTTTAGGGTTGGATTTGAAACATGGAATACACTTCCGGATAACAGAGGTAACTTCATGGACTCCGTTTATGGGCCAATACCTTTCACGAATGACAGAAAGTAATGTACGAGTTCCAGCATGAAGATGCTGGTAATGATACTGACGAATGATTAGAGAAGTGACATGATGCTTTGAAGGAAGAATAATTGGGTGTTTTTTATCCTCGGAAAGATCAGCCAAAGATAAACGTCCTCCAACTCTTAGTAAACCATCAGTGTCCAAAAAAGGGGCGAGTGATGAAAGCCTACTCGATTTCTTAAGGGATTGACCTTGGGACAACACCTGACATTCTTCAGAGAATATTTCTTGTTGAGTAAGCCATAAGATTTTTGCAGTGGCTAAACCTAATTCAGAAAGGGTTAAATATGGCTTAGGAAAAAGGGGTTGTTCTACCACAAAATATTTCCATCGAAGGAGATAAGCCATAACCCTCACCAATTTATGGAAAGAGGAATATCGCTGCAAGAGAAGGGGAGAGTCAGAAACGAGAAGAGAAGATCCAGTAATCTTACCAGCATCCGGCAAGTCTGATAACTCCGGAAGAGGAAAATTTGGCCAAGCGGAAGGTTCTTGCAGAAGCCAAGGGGGACCGTGCCAGTATAATGTCAGGTTAGCCAACATAAGAGGGGAACATCCCCGAGAAATGACATCTGCAGGATTCTCCTTGCCAGATACATGATGCCATTGTTCAAAGTTAGACAATTGTTGAATTTTGGACACTCTATTAGCTACAAACACCTGCCAATGCGAGGAAGGTTTGGCAATCCATGCCAACGTGATGGCTGAGTCACTCCAAAAGTAAGTTTTGCTAAATCGGATTTTCAAAGATTGGCGGATTTTGACCGATAATTCAACCGCCAGAAGAGCAGCACAAAGTTCCAGTCGTGGCAAGGATAAGGATTTAAGAGGGGCTACCTTTGACTTAGCGCAAATTAAATTGGAAAAGAAATATGACTGGTCAAAATTGCGGCAAACAATATATGCACAACACCCATAAGCTTTCAATGAGCTATCGGCAAAGATGTGAAGTTCATATCCTCCACAAGAGGGAAAGGGAATAATCACTCGCGGGATAATGACATTGGAGAGATCTTCCAAACTATTTCTATAAGAAATCCAATTTTTTTGCAACTCTGAAGGAACTGGTTCATCCCAACCAGTTTTCAAGGACCAAAGGTCCTGCATGAAAAGCTTTGCTGTGACAATAATTGGCGCCAAAAATTGGAGAGGATCAAATATCTTTGCAATCTCAGACAAAATTTGCCGCTTAGTTTGCGGTTTGATGTCACTGAGATTAATTTTGAAAAAGAAAAAATCCTTTTGAGGACTCCAATAGATGCCTAAGGTTTTGATAGAATTACTTTCTTGAAGAAGCTCTACTGAGTCGTTATAGACTGAAGTTAATGGAAATGTAGAAAGAAATTCTTCCGAATTAGAGTTCCACTTGCACAAGGAAAATCCGCCTCCCAAAAGCAAAGCTGTCAAATCTTTAGAGACCTGTAGTGCTTCAGATACTGACTCAAATGAATGAAGAAAATCGTCAACGTAAAATGATGATTTTAACACTTCAGAAGCCTTAGGAGAATACAACGGGCCATCCTGTTCAGCAAGTAATTTCAACGTACGTATGGCTAAAAAAGCAGAGGGCTTTAGTCCATAGGTTAAGGTTTTTAGCCGAAAAATCTTGACAGGTTTAGTAGGCTCGTCGCGCCAAAGAATTCTCTGAAGGTCGCACTGTTGTTGATCGACCAAAATCTGCCTATACATTTGCTTGATATCAGATATCACTGCGATAGGGAACAAGCGAAAATTCATCAAGACAGAAGAAATGTCAGATTGAATAGGAGGGCCTGATAATAATGTGTCATTCAGAGAAGTACCATTGGCATCCAATGCAGAGCCATTAAAGACCACTCTTATGTTTTCCTTTAAAATCTCATTTTTCCAAACTGGATGATGATTGAGGTAAATGACTTCAGATGGGGTATAAGAAGCATCATCTTTCTTGGTAACAACCTCCATGTGATCAAGTGCCTCATATTCCTCCATAAACGTGGAGTATTGAGTTTTAACAACAGGGTCACGTTTAAATTTGTTTTCCACAGCATAGAGTGCTCTAAGAGCCCTAGGGTGTGTTTCAAATAAAAGAGGTGGATTATCCACTCGGGGCATTGTTACGACAAATCTACCCTCTGAATTGCGTTTGGTCGTTTCGCGAAACTGTTTTTCACACATTTCATTTTCAACCGAGGAAGGTGAAACTGAATCTATAGTTTCGATTTTCCAAAATCTTTCTAAGTTATAATCGAGACTTGTATTGACAAAATGACATTGAGAGAAATTTTGAACTGACTTACGAGGGACTTGACCCGTTACTAACCAACCTAGCTTGGTATGATGAACAAACACTCCTGGTGATATTTTAACCTTAGAGCTAAGGAGACATTGCCAAAATACTTGGGCACTGAGAAGTATGTCTACCGGAGCGCTCGTATTAAATGTTGGATCCGCCAACTGAATGTTATGAGGAAATTGCCACGTTCTAACTTCAAAAGAATTACTAGGGGTGTTACTGCCAATAGTATCAATGGCAAGGCAATTCAACTGCAATGTTGTGTTACAATTCACAGCATCTTTGATGTGAACACGAACAAAATGCAAAGATTTAACATTGCCATTGTTAATACCGGTAACCTGAATTAATGTAGGTTGCTTGGGAAGACCAAGTTTCTTAATGAGACGCTCACTTATGAAGTCATGGGTGGCGGCATTATCCAATAGGGCACGTGCTTCAAGCCATCTACCAGAAGAGTCTTGAACTTTTATTAACACGGTTGATAGTAGCACCTGGGAACTACGAATTGAGCTAGAGCTCTGAGTATAAGATTGCGCATTAGCTCCTGGGGATGCATCTTTAGAACATCCAGGGGAAGGAGCCTG
Source organism: Meconema thalassinum (assembly GCA_946902985.2). Classification (NCBI taxonomy): domain Eukaryota; kingdom Metazoa; phylum Arthropoda; class Insecta; order Orthoptera; family Tettigoniidae; genus Meconema; species Meconema thalassinum. The sequence continues at coordinate 93,556,381 of OX336394.1, forward strand.
ACGTGGCTTTTCAAACCTATGAAGCAAGGTATGATGTTGAGCCTTGCAATGGGAGCAAGTATTTTTAGATAAGCAATCAGGCACCATATGCCTAGTTGACAAACAGTTGTAGCAATATCTTTTTTGAGCTATTAATTTGCGTCTTTCATCGGTAGAAAGGGCTTTAAAGGCAACGCAGGAATATAACCTGTGAGGTGCTTTGCAGAGAATACAATCCATTGAATTATGCTGAACAGTAAAGACAGCAGATTTGTTTATTTTTGCACCGACTGATTTCACAACATTAGATTTGTTATCTGCACTTCCTGACATATGACAGGCTACAGCTGACAAAACCTGACATCTATTATTCATAAACGTAAGCAATGAATCATAGGTATATGACGTGTCATTTGTAAGTTCCCTCTCCCATGCCTTTAAGGTTGATGAATCAAATTTAGAAGTAACCAAGTGAATCAAGAATAGATCCCAATGCTCGACCGGTTGGTTCAACCGTGCCAATGCTCTGACATGTAGTTGGACCGCGTCACTCAAGGCTCGCAGTGTTGACAAGCTTTCAGCTCGCAAGGTGGGCAGGTTAAATAAGGCTTGAATATGCCTTTGTAAACTTAATTTTTCATTGCCATAACGGCCTTTAAGAAGCTCGATAGCAATGTTATAGTTTTCTCCTGTTAAGGGAAGTTCTCTTATAAGTTGAAGGGGTGGTCCCTGCAAAATGGATTTTAAGTAATGAAATTTCTGAATTTCCGGAAGTGTGGCATTATTATGTACTAATGAACTGAACAATTCAAAGAATGATTGCCACATCTCTTCCTTTCCTGAAAAGTGCGGAATTTCAATTTTAGGTAGCAATGGTTTGATACCGTTCCCATGGTCGCTAATTCTTCCTTGAGTTTCTTCTACCTTCAACGCCAGGGTCAAAGTTCTAACTAATGCCACAGCCTGAGCATGTGTATCAAAGTAATTACTCTCTACTTCTTCCCTATCTGATTGATGTTCTGGACTTTTGATTTCAATTTCAAGTTGCACGAGATCATATTTCTCGTACGCCTGTTCAAAAGCTTTTAAACGCTGGGATATAATGTCAAGGTTTTGTTCCTCTTTCGGTAGAGTAGCTAAATATTTTTGAAAACGGGTGAGTTGACCTTTGTAGGCCGCCCGAGAGTTTAACAGTTTATCATCAAGTATTGGTGGCATGGCTGGAAAAGTTGGAACAACTCACTCACCAAAGCTGCTTGTGGCACCAGACAGACCTGCTCTCCGGAAAGAAACCAGTTGTACAAATATGCTGGGATTGTTTCCGCCTTCCCGCAGATCTCCCGCGCTAGCCACAATGTACTGAAATGTATAGAACAAATATTAGATTGCACCAGTTTTTTGAATTGAATTTGCGGTCTCAGAATGAAGGTTCTGGGTTTGATCCCGGGTTTCGGCACCATGGAAAGGGGTGTACCAAGTGGATGTGGTACATCCTAAGGGATTTAGACAGAATAAAGTTTCGGGCACAAAAGGTGATAATGAAGGACAGAGCGGGAAAAGACCAAAAAGTTAAGATTTAGATTTAAATGATATTTATTTAATATAAAGCGAATATGTCGCCAGGAATGATAGCTTCAAAGAAATTACTTTAAAAACTGACAATAAAAATTAATAACAATTAAAAGGTACTTGTTTCTCCAGGAAACATAAATAGAGCAGTGACTAACTTTAAAGTATTAAATATAAAATTACTAAAAGGGAAGCATAATAATTTAAATTCATTCCAAAGTGGATTAAAATGAAATACTCTTCTGACGGAAAGAATCCGGGCAGAATAAAAGAAGTGAAAGGGTACCACCTCTTCTAAGGTACGATACAAGAAGTATCAGGCCGGCAGTCGGAGGTCCTCAGTAGCTGGCGGCAATTTAGTGCGCCCGCTCTGGCGGTGCGAGGTCAGTCTGGCATGTTCCAGGGTTCCGGGTTCGGAACTAGAGTAGATGATGATAGGTTCTCCTAAAGATAGCGACCAGCATAGAGAGGCTCTTGGTAATACCTCCTGCGGCTGGTGAAATGATGTTCTCAGAATTACGATTTGCAGAGTAGATCCATGTTGAAGATTCTTGGTTGAAGTGCAGGCTGATGAATTTAGACTGCCCGGCCAGGCCGCCAAGTCCAGCAGAGAGATTATGCCGGCGGAGAAGAGACTCCGGCAGCCAGAGGTACCCCGAGAGGGCAGTAACCCCAGCAGGGATGTTGGTGAGCAGATGTGATCAGTTGCAGAGTAGTGGACAAGAGTAGGCACTGTAGGCCGGGAGACCTCAGGCTATATAGCGGTAGTGACGTCAGCGCGCGGAACCTTCTAGCATGAAGGTGTGGCGAGAGAGCAGCCAATCACAGCACAGCCCCTTGCACAATGCGAGCGTCACCGCTGGAGAGAGCTCAGTGCTCGTGAGAAAATGTGACGGTATAGTACGTCTAGAAAGACACTACAGAAAACAGGTGAGTAGACATGAATATTACAGAAAAGCAATTAAATTGAAACACCAATATTAAACAAATCAGAACACCGCGTTCAGACTGCAATTCACGAAAATAAAATAATGGGGCAGAAAAATTGAACGTGTGTTTCACACCGTAAGGGAAACATAGCCAACAAAAAACATTCGCAAAGCGAACACTCCTGTAGGACTTGCAAAGTTAGCATACAACATGTTAGCTCCCCCGAGCTCAAAATAACGTAATATTCATAACACACTTGGACTGGAAAAAGGAAGTCAGGACGAGACACATTTATAGAGCATTTGTTTTCTTTTAATAAACATGACACTTGTATTTATAGGCGCAAGGCCACAATGCAGACGACCTCGTCCGCTGATAACCAGTTGTCTGGCCAGCTGCCATCTACCCTTCAAACCTGACGCACACCTGTCAAATGGGCTCACTTGTCAAGCCACGTTGCGTAAGAATCCAGCACTCTCAAAAGTTTTAAATGTCCGCAAGACATCACAAATATTGTTACGCAAATCTTTCAAATGCTTTACTCACATACCACTGGATTATTCTGACAATCCTTAAACTTGTTAAATTATCATTCAAATGTTTAATAAGCATTGTTTAGAGTATAAAACAAACTCTTAAATGTTTATAACAAAAACTCAGAAATTAATTTATAACAATTAGAAATTGTTTATAATATAGTTAAAGACAAAAAGAATTTTAAACACGCCTCTAACATTACTTTCGTTCCACATTATTGTCAAAGATATTTACATTATTTATTTACAATATTAACATTTAAATTATTCAAATTATTTATTTGAGAAATACATTAATCACATGTTCATCCGGTTGGTAATTTCATAATCGTGTCAATATAATCGACCAATGAAGGTTAGTTATACATGTTAATGTCACAATCTGGTTTAATAAAGGTTTAATAATTATTATAATTATTTGTGACGGTAATCTTCATTCAAAATCTTATCTCAAATTCTTTCAATACTCTTGTTAATTATAACAGTAAATTCACTTGATTAATTTTCAAAGGACAAATACAATACACTCCTGCGGTAAATACGTCGCTTATAAAAATAGGCCCAAAATTCATCATATATTAATATATACGGCATCAAAATCTTCCACAGAATTTACAAAAACCTCCACTAACAAATTCTTTATCATTAATTACTGTGGGAACCTCCTTCATTTACTTCAAGGGCATTATACATCAGCGACTTTCAACACGTTCGCTGCACTAGCGATTATACATTCATAGGTCCACTTCAAAAATTCTTATAATCATTAATTGTTTCAAAACTGTTGTCATTTAACCTTCGTGGATTTCATTCATGAATCGAAATGAAGTAAAAATTTGCCAATCACAAACAAATTTAATAGTGAATACGCTTATATACGCCTCTCTGGTCTATCAAAATTTAAGATTATCATCTTCAAAGTATTGTAGTATAAAAATACTATCATCAAACAAAGTGCGACTAAACTGCAAAATAGTCGAATAGAATCCAATTAGACTGTGGAATGCAAACATTATTATTCAAATCTCTAATTGAGAAAAAGCTCCTAACAAAAGTTCATGTCTTTAATGCATTCAATAATTCATAATTAAAGTTCATCTTTCACAAAATTGTCTATGATGCAATGGTCGTTCATAACTGACGATAAATGTCTGTGTTGCAATCAATTTCAAATAACGACTAGTATTTCCAAGATCGTCGACAACGCAAGAGATTTTAACGCTCTAAAATCATTTAAATGTTCTTCCTTCTTGATGATGACAGAAAATTGGTCAAAGTAATTAAACTGGGGTAGAAATTACTTTAATAAAGAGACACGCTGTCTGAAATTAAATCTGCCATGAAAATCATTAACTTATAGTCAAAGCGTGACTACAAAAAAATAAGCAAATTATTGAAATATATAAATATCAGTCTCAACTGATCCAAAATCATTTAACTATGCCCATGACATAACCATGTCTTAATAAATCGTCGAAAAAGGCATAACTCATCAAGGTGTACTGAGAATAGGAATCTCAAACAAGAATATAGGGCAAAATACATGAGGACAAAAATATGGGAAAATGGTTGCTCAGATATTGCTAAGAAACTCAAATACAATAAACGTTCACGACTACCTTATCTGCCGATTGAAGTTCCAGAGGAAAATTCCCCAAAGAAGACTGCTGATGGATCCATTTCACCAAGTTAAAGCTGAGCTCCATCCTCGAAACAGGAAACAGCACCCTCGGAGAATCGAACTGCTTCCTCCTCCGGAAATTGCACTGCTCCATGAAGACAAAAGACATCCTTCCGGCAAAATTCTTCTTTGTGAGTCGGGACAACCCTGACCTCTCTTGAAAAATCCCTGAAGATCTTGTAGAAAATCGCCATGAAGTTTTTGTAGTAATTTCCGTAGAAATATTCATATTCAGAGAGTATGAAATCGTTTCCATTGCTATTTGATAGTATTCAGCGTTGAGCCACGAAACATGGGTGTAGATGGTTGTTCACCACATGTCCGCTTATATGGAATGGCAATTAGCGAAGTTCCATGTTGCTATCTTACTCCAACAATGTATGTCCCAATCGCATTAAAGTCCTTTAGCCTTCCATCTTCTCTTCGGTTATGGTAATCGAAGAACAAACTGCCTTATTAAACTGCTCCATAATACTGTAGCGTTGTGTCACAAAAGCAATCTGAAGTCTCCCTGTTATACTAGCAGTGTCAGCCGTAGCGTAGAATCTGACGCTATAACGTGCTTCTCAGGTGGCGAGAAAATCACTTTTGTCAGTCGTCTAAAAGTGCTAATATCTTCTAAAATAACTCCTTGAAATTGTTCAAATTTACTACACTGCTTAATGTAGCACTGCACAATAGAATTAGCTTATAGGCAACCGCTAACTGTTCATAGCTAATCTTGTAGACGCGTTATAATGTGCGTTTTAACTTCACCTAGTTTTACTCACAGTAAACTTGCACTGCTTAATGTGGTGGCTTCACCACGCGTTATAAAGACGACTCTTTCTACCAATATCACTCGACGTTTCACCAAAACGACTATATAATCACTGAAGATCTGACGATTTGAGATCTGACGATTGAGACGATTGAGACTCCTCTCTTCTGCGCAAGGCCTTTTATAAACTTCATAAGGGGCGTATCCATCCCTTCCATAGCGTGTTACTGCGTCATCGCTAGAAGTTCCAACTTCGTCAATACGTGACGGATTTTCAAAATTCAAAAACAGGAAATAAATTTCACCAAAATTCCAGATCAATGCCACTACTGCAAATGGATTTCCACAATTCTTCATTCCAAAAAGTATTAAAAATGTCATAGTTTCAGCAATCTCCGTCTTCCTTCAAACAATCGTTGATTGGTTCGAGCCTCCCCTCCAATAGCATAATTTCTTCCTCAGCATAATTGCACGTTTCCTGCGACTGCGTCGTAAATCTCGGAACTTTCTCGAATAAATGCTGACGTCATTGAGAATCTCAGCTCAAGCAGCCTGCTGGTATAACGTCTGCGTCATCCGTGCTTACGTCATGACCATCCACGTCATAACTATGACAGCCATAACTTTCTTCATAATTTTCAATATAGCCACCGTGGTCTCACTATAATTCAATTACGGGGGCATTCTACCCTCACCACGTTTTAAAAACAGTTGCAAATTGTTTTTAAACTCAGTGTTACAAGTATCTCAACTCTCTTGAACACGAAATTGAATTATTACTGGCTTACTCTAGGATAGTATCTTTTCAAATTTCCAGCATTGAATTTGCCGTAAATGACATTATTCTCATCATCGTAGAGTTCATAACAGTTGTTTCCATAAGCGTTTGTAATCCTAAACGGTCCCATAAATACAATTCCAAATTTGGGATAGATTTTCTTGCTCATATCAGCCTTGACAGGTCTGCGGAGTAATACAAGATTTCCAACTTGTAAGGGTGCACCAAAACGTTTTCCAGCTACTCTTTTCAATCGTTTCTCTGCTGCTTTCTGGAGTTGTTCCTTCGCCTTGTCAATCCTCTGCTGCCTTCCTAGGTCGGGATCTCTAGGAACGTGGTTGAAAAGATTATCCCACGGCCTTTCTGGGTTTCTTCCTAGATGAAGTCGCATTGGCACTTCTCCTGTGCTCTCCTGCACTGTAGAATTCAGACATTCCTCAATAAGGGGTACAAATCTCACCCAACCAGAATGATCATTTGGACAGAAAATTCGACAGAATTTCGAAAATTCAGCCATATATCTTTCAGAAGAATTCGATTCTGGGTAACGCACGCTTGAAAATAAGTGCTTAATGCCAAGCCTTTCCATATCCGCTGCAAATTCCACTGACGTAAACTGCGTTCCATGATCTGACAGTAGGTATTCTGGTTTACCAGCTTTAGGAAATACAGCATTTTCCAGTCTGCTTACAACGTTCCTTGTGTTAGCTTTCTGCATGGGACTCATAGTTACAAATTTTGAGAAAACATCCACGGTAACCAACAGGTACTGGTTACCCTGATATCCCTTCGGACAGGGGCCAAATATGTCTGTCGCCATAAGTTCGTTTGGCTTAGAAGGAATCATAGCCTTCGGTTTTCCCTTTAATAAAGCAGAGGCATACTTTGCTCTCTGACATTTGTCACATGATCGAATGACCTTGGCAATGCTGGAACGCATGTTAGTCCAAATAAATCTCTCTTTAAGAGTATCAAGAGTTTTATCTAAACCGGCATGTCCAGTTGCGTGATGAGCTACCCACACTAAATTGACAACAAGTTTAGGTGGCACGACTATTCGGAGTTTTGTATGCGCAGAGTCAGCATACTTGCATACGATGTCTCCACTCAAGACAAAGTGTCGTGAATTTCTCCGTGTAGCTGCATAGTCAACATCAGTATTGTCCATGTAACCCTTGAGGAACCTGTACATTTTCCTTATTGGAGCGTGTCTCTTCTGTGACACACCGATTCGGGCTAACCTCCTAACGGTTTCTTGATCTTCTTGCTCCAATTGTACATGGTGTATCTGCACATTTTTAATAGGGTTACGTGATAACGCATCAGCCAGTAAGTTATCTTTCCCAGGCTGGTGGACGATAGTGGCGTTAAACTGTTGGGTGAACAAAGCCCAACGTGTCAGTCTATCACTTGACATGTCAGTTTGCAGCATAAACTGTAGTGCTTTATGGTCAGTAATAATGATGACTTTATGTCCCAGCAGGATTTTCTTCCACGCTTGCAAAGCTGTCACAAAAGCTAACGCTTCAAGTTCAGTCGTGAAGTAGTTTTCCTCGTGTTTCTTCAACTTCCGACTAGTGAATGCAATGTAGTGCTTGTTGCCTGCCTCGTCTTTCTGGTATAAGACTGCACTAATGCCTATCCTTGATGCATCAGACTCAATATAAAACACCTTTTCAAAGTCTGGGTACTCCAGTTTCACATTATTTCTGAGCATCTCTTTTGCTTTCTCAAAAGCCTCATCTGCTGCGGTACTCCATTTCCATCTATTATTCTTTTTGAGTAAGTCGTATAGAGGAGCCATAATTTCAGAATATCTCGGACAGTGGCTGCTAATAAATTGGCATGCGCCTACAAATTCTCTGACTTGTTTCACCTTAGTTGGCTTTGGAAATCTCGTGATTGCCTCTACTTTTTGCATGTTTGGATGATATCCAACTTTATCAATAGTATGCCCCAAGTAATTTATCTCCTTCTTCAAGAATTGACATTTTCCAAAATTCACCTTGATATTGGCCTCCCTTAAATTCTCGAACAACTTTCTCAAGTGCACTAAATGTTCTGCGGCGCTGGGTGAAGATACGATTAAATCGTCAATGTAGCAGATTACATTTTCTTTCACTTCATCAGTGAGCTTACTATCAAGTGCTCGAATAAGTGCTGGTCCACTGTTAACCATACCAAAAGGCATTCTGACAAAGACCCATGACGTCTGGTCAAATAGGAATCCAGTGTACTGCATACTCTCTTCTTCTAGTTGAACTTGATAAAATGAAGACGTCAAGTCAAGAACGCTGAAACATGCTCTTCCTTTGAATTTTCGAAGCAGATCTCTAATCTTGGGTGGTCGGTCATTTTCTGGAAGAATCTTCAAGTTGATGGTCCTGGCATCGAGACAAAGACGTATCTGACCATTACTTTTCTTCACTACTGTGATGGGGTTTATATAAGACGACGCCTGTTTTTTAATAATCCCGTCTACCTCCATTTTTCTGATTAACCCTCGTACTTCTTGATAGTATTTCTCAGGAATGGGGTATATTCTCTTCTGGTAAGGGGTTTCATCTGTTAGCCTTATCTTGTACTTATAATCCTTAATCAATCCAGGCTTTTCATCAAAAATATCTTGGAATTCCTTTATCAGATCCTCAAATTCCCCCTGAATTTCTTCAAATCCTTCAGTTTTTCTACTGGGTATTTCTGCTAAATTTTCCACTTCATTAATTATGGTATTCAAAATTTCTTCCCTAAGGTCTATTTCCAGACTGTTTTTCACGTCCTGTTTTTCTATCTCTTCTGTGATCATGTACCCATCATTAAAGCGAATACTTCTGTTCTTCATGTCAATAATAGCTCCGACCTTCGATATAAAATCGATTCCAAGCACCATATCAAAATTGATCTTGCTCACCACAATGAAGATCTGTTCATAATTCCTTCCATTGATCTCAAAGTTCAATAACACTTGAATCTTGCACTTCACTGCCTTATCTTGGAAAATCCCTCTCACTTTGACGGTAGAAACAGGTAGAACTGTCATATTCTCTCCTCTTAGCAGACTTTGATAACAATCCTCTGAAATGATGGAAATAATTGCACCAGTATCCATCAGGGCTTTGTACTGTTGGCCATCTATTCGTACAGAAATAATAGGTAAGGCACATGGTCTTTCCTCTCTGACGATTCCCCTCTCTTCTAGTAAATCTTCATCAGTAACTTCATATATCTCATTAATTGTAATTAGGTGTGGTGTGGCAATGTATTTACAAGTTCTCACTGTCGTTGAGAAATCGGCGTTTTTTTGTGTTACCGACCTCAAAATTGTGCTGGCTCGTAGAAGGCCCAGGATCGATTACAACATCCTGCCTTTTCTTTTGGTTTTCGGCTTCTTTTTCCCGTAGTTCTTTCAGGTATTGCTGGCTTTCCCTCTCTCTTTCCTGATACTGATCGGGTGTCATAACCTGACCTTGAGAATCCTGATTTCTATTTTGGTTCTGGTTATTTCTATTATAATTTCTGTTATAACCATTATTGTTGTAATATCTGCCTCTTCCAGTGTTGTAATTGCCTCGATTATAGTTCCAGCCTCTTCTCTGTTGATACGGACGGTAACCTTGCGATCTGTTATTTCTAAACTGATTATTCCTGTGAGGACCTACATTGTCAGTTTTCTCTTCATCTGGCATGTCAGTTTGTTGGACTTGGTCCATATATACCGTATTTATTTCTTTAAAGTCATGCCTTTGACCTTTCTGTACCACGTTAGGCATTGGACTTGTGTAGTCTAACCTCCTCAGTAATTCATCCATGCTGGTCAAATACCTTATGTTTGACGAAATGATTAGTCTCCTCACCTCCACAGGCAGCATACGAGAAATCGCATCAATTAATTGCTCCGTTGACAAAGGGGGTTGCAAAAATCTCAAGCGGGACAATTGACTCGTAAAGAAATCAGCGTACCGCGTTGGAAGAGTACCTGAGTATTTTCTTGAATAAACCTCCGCTCTTAACGAATTCTGCGCTTCTATGGACCAAAATCGTTTGATTAGCGCCTCTGCAAACTCGTCAAAGTTACTGAATGTGTATCTAAATGCGCGAAACCATTCGAGGGGTCCTCCAATCAAAAATCTCTCCACTATCTTCATCTCTCTCTCTCTGGGAATGTGAGCTTCGATGAAATAATCTTTGAGGTTCCTAACATACTCTATAGGCGTCAAACTGTCAGTGTTGCTGAACTTTTGTGGTTTGTCTTCAAAATTCCTGATGACCGTGACATTCCTCGGATATGAATCCGGGTAGTTTTTCCCACTATCTCGATAGTTCCACTCAGGTTCCATATTCCTCTCGTCATCTTCCTCCCTGAATCTGGATATACGTTCTTCAGGAGTCACGTCTCTCTCTTCTGGATCTAGGTTATATCTTCTGGCATAATTCCTATTGGTTTCGCAAGCCAAGCCTACTGTATCCTTGTCAGTGATTTCCGTTAAGACTTTCTTGATTAACTCCTCTTTGTAGGTCTCCATCAAACTAGCTTCTCCTAGCTTCAAATTTTGCAGTTTACTCGTCGTTTCATTCACATCAGAGACAACTTTATGAATCTGTTCCTCTAATGCAGATTTTAATGCTTGCACATCCTGACCTAATTGTGTTCTAACTTCTACTTGTCTCTCGGATAGCGAATCCATCCTGACGCTTAAATCTTTCCTAATCTGTACTACTTCATTGTTGATATCTATTTGAGTACTGGCAAGTTTCCTTTCAATACGTTCCTGAATTTGGGTTACATGTTCCCCACTTGACCTATTCCACTCGTCTTTCCATACTGCTACATTTGCCGTTAATATTTCTGCTATGTCTACTTCGATATCTTCTTTCAGTAATCTATTATGGTCTAATACCTGGGTTCTCATGACCTCTACATCAAACTTTAAACCTGCTAAAGACGCTGTCGTTCTAACTGACTCATCAACTAGCCTAGTCGTTAATGCACTTATATTACGTGTACAAAGTGTTTTCGAATTTTCTATTTCTTCCCTGACTTTATTTACATCAGTTTGGACTTTAGCAATATCTACGAAAACTGTGTTGACTTCTACTTGAATTTTATTTATGTCACCTTGCATCTCATTTACATCCGAATGAATGTTATTAATATCAACCTGAACATTGGACACATCAGTTCTAACATTTTGGATTCCTCTTTGGACGTCCTCAACCTTGTCTTGGACAGTCGCAACATCATTTTTAACAACAACTACTTCAGCCCTAGCACAAGAAATATCACTTCGGACATTAGCAACATCTAAATTCAACATTGTAAGATCTTTATGCACATTAGACACATCTATTTTAACATTGGACACGTCTGAGCGCATGTCAGTTACAGCATTCTCGATTCCTTGGGTATTAATCTGTAAACGCGACATATTATCCTCTAAGTTAGCAGAACTGGTCTGGAGAACTTTCATATTCTCCTCCATTCGACTAGTACTCTCCTTCATACTTTCATTCATGCTAGCTTTCAAACTAGCAGACAAATTACTAGCATTCTCCTCCATTCGACTAGTATTCCTAGCTTCCATCTCCTTCATGCTTTCATTCAGCATCTGCTCCATACTGCTATTCATGTTAGCAGACATCTCCTCTAACATCATCCTCAAACTTTCGTCTGCCATTACAATATTAATTCAAAAATAGACTGCTGTAGGGACATACATCAAAAGAGCAAAATAACAACATCTGAGCAACACTTTTCACCATATATAAATTTGATCAATTTTCTGTCTTAAATCTAACTTATAACTACCTTATAATTAACCTTCGAAGACACTTCATGTTGAAACAAACTCAAGCACATGTTCAAATTTCCCCGGTCCATTTTAAAATATCCTACCACAAATAATTTACATTTACAATCCAATTAATTTAATTTTATCTTTAATATGACTGAAATGTCATAAGCCGGTCAAATAAAATAAGATTCCAGATCATAGGCGATTTTTCTAAGTTTCCAGCCTATTTAACCTTTCTCAAGTTGTATAAGATCTGATCTTTTCTGAGTGTAATTTTCCTACTACAATACAACATTTAATTCCTATATAATCACACTCTCAAATTCTACAATTGGCCAAGACATCTAACAAAGAATCAACCTCTTTATTTGAGTCTAATCGATCCACACATTTAGGTTTGCCAATCCTACTGGCGTTCAACCTGGTGATCCACTTATGTTGAATCAGCCCCACGTTTTAGGGTCGCCAATCCTTCTGTCCCCGTTTACCCGGATAGTAGGCTGTCAGATATCCGCCCCCTCAATCGGATTGCCAATAATCCACCGCGCCGGCTCAGCTACACCAATGAAAATGGCACTGACAGATACTACCGAGATTTGAGCACAGAAGTTAACAAGGAATTATTGTGGAACACACCAAAATAGACGGGGGTTCATACTTACCTCTACTTACCTCTTAAAAATCTCTCGGGGATTGGGTTGACAACAGGATCTCTAAAGTATGCTCCCACAATAACCTTCACTATGACATTTAAAAATGAACCAGAACGAAGGCAAGAACTTTGAACTGTACAAAAGCTTTATTTCAAATAAAGGGTATGACTTTAACAAACTCAACAAAATAAATGTGGCTATCAGTAGCCCATGTCAATCTGACTATGTCCTCCTGTAGGACTTGCAAAGTTAGCATACAACATGTTAGCTCCCCCGAGCTCAAAATAACGTAATATTCATAACACACTTGGACTGGAAAAAGGAAGTCAGGACGAGACACATTTATAGAGCATTTGTTTTCTTTTAATAAACATGACACTTGTATTTATAGGCGCAAGGCCACAATGCAGACGACCTCGTCCGCTGATAACCAGTTGTCTGGCCAGCTGCCATCTACCCTTCAAACCTGACGCACACCTGTCAAATGGGCTCACTTGTCAAGCCACGTTGCGTAAGAATCCAGCACTCTCAAAAGTTTTAAATGTCCGCAAGACATCACAAATATTGTTACGCAAATCTTTCAAATGCTTTACTCACATACCACTGGATTATTCTGACAATCCTTAAACTTGTTAAATTATCATTCAAATGTTTAATAAGCATTGTTTAGAGTATAAAACAAACTCTTAAATGTTTATAACAAAAACTCAGAAATTAATTTATAACAATTAGAAATTGTTTATAATATAGTTAAAGACAAAAAGAATTTTAAACACGCCTCTAACATTACTTTCGTTCCACATTATTGTCAAAGATATTTACATTATTTATTTACAATATTAACATTTAAATTATTCAAATTATTTATTTGAGAAATACATTAACCACATGTTCATCCGGTTGGTAATTTCATAATCGTGTCAATATAATCGACCAATGAAGGTTAGTTATACATGTTAATGTCACAATCTGGTTTAATAAAGGTTTAATAATTATTATAATTATTTGTGACGGTAATCTTCATTCAAAATCTTATCTCAAATTCTTTCAATACTCTTGTTAATTATAACAGTAAATTCACTTGATTAATTTTCAAAGGACAAATACAATACACTCCTGCGGTAAATACGTCGCTTATAAAAATAGGCCCAAAATTCATCATATATTAATATATACGGCATCAAAATCTTCCACAGAATTTACAAAAACCTCCACTAACAAATTCTTTATCATTAATTACTGTGGGAACCTCCTTCATTTACTTCAAGGGCATTATACATCAGCGACTTTCAACACGTTCGCTGCACTAGCGATTATACATTCATAGGTCCACTTCAAAAATTCTTATAATCATTAATTGTTTCAAAACTGTTGTCATTTAACCTTCGTGGATTTCATTCATGAATCGAAATGAAGTAAAAATTTGCCAATCACAAACAAATTTAATAGTGAATACGCTTATATACGCCTCTCTGGTCTATCAAAATTTAAGATTATCATCTTCAAAGTATTGTAGTATAAAAATACTATCATCAAACAAAGTGCGACTAAACTGCAAAATAGTCGAATAGAATCCAATTAGACTGTGGAATGCAAACATTATTATTCAAATCTCTAATTGAGAAAAAGCTCCTAACAAAAGTTCATGTCTTTAATGCATTCAATAATTCATAATTAAAGTTCATCTTTCACAAAATTGTCTATGATGCAATGGTTGTTCATAACTGACGATAAATGTCTGTGTTGCAATCAATTTCAAATAACGACTAGTATTTCCAAGATCGTCGACAACGCAAGAGATTTTAACGCTCTAAAATCATTTAAATGTTCTTCCTTCTTGATGATGACAGAAAATTGGTCAAAGTAATTAAACTGGGGTAGAAATTACTTTAATAAAGAGACACGCTGTCTGAAATTAAATCTGCCATGAAAATCATTAACTTATAGTCAAAGCGTGACTACAAAAAAATAAGCAAATTATTGAAATATCTAAATATCAGTCTCAACTGATCCAAAATCATTTAACTATGCCCATGACATAACCATGTCTTAATAAATCGTCGAAAAAGGCATAACTCATCAAGGTGTACTGAGAATAGGAATCTCAAACAAGAATATAGGGCAAAATACATGAGGACAAAAATATGGGAAAATGGTTGCTCAGATATTGCTAAGAAACTCAAATACAATAAACGTTCACGACTACCTTATCTGCCGATTGAAGTTCCAGAGGAAAATTCCCCAAAGAAGACTGCTGATGGATCCATTTCACCAAGTTAAAGCTGAGCTCCATCCTCGAAACAGGAAACAGCACCCTCGGAGAATCGAACTGCTTCCTCCTCCGGAAATTGCACTGCTCCATGAAGACAAAAGACATCCTTCCGGCAAAATTCTTCTTTGTGAGTCGGGACAACCCTGACCTCTCTTGAAAAATCCCTGAAGATCTTGTAGAAAATCGCCATGAAGTTTTTGTAGTAATTTCCGTAGAAATATTCATATTCAGAGAGTATGAAATCGTTTCCATTGCTATTTGATAGTATTCAGCGTTGAGCCACGAAACATGGGTGTAGATGGTTGTTCACCACATGTCCGCTTATATGGAATGGCAATTAGCGAAGTTCCATGTTGCTATCTTACTCCAACAATGTATGTCCCAATCGCATTAAAGTCCTTTAGCCTTCCATCTTCTCTTCGGTTATGGTAATCGAAGAACAAACTGCCTTATTAAACTGCTCCATAATACTGTAGCGTTGTGTCACAAAAGCAATCTGAAGTCTCCCTGTTATACTAGCAGTGTCAGCCGTAGCGTAGAATCTGACGCTATAACGTGCTTCTCAGGTGGCGAGAAAATCACTTTTGTCAGTCGTCTAAAAGTGCTAATATCTTCTAAAATAACTCCTTGAAATTGTTCAAATTTACTACACTGCTTAATGTAGCACTGCACAATAGAATTAGCTTATAGGCAACCGCTAACTGTTCATAGCTAATCTTGTAGACGCGTTATAATGTGCGTTTTAACTTCACCTAGTTTTACTCACAGTAAACTTGCACTGCTTAATGTGGTGGCTTCACCACGCGTTATAAAGACGACTCTTTCTACCAATATCACTCGACGTTTCACCAAAACGACTATATAATCACTGAAGATCTGACGATTTGAGATCTGACGATTGAGACGATTGAGACTCCTCTCTTCTGCGCAAGGCCTTTTATAAACTTCATAAGGGGCGTATCCATCCCTTCCATAGCGTGTTACTGCGTCATCGCTAGAAGTTCCAACTTCGTCAATACGTGACGGATTTTCAAAATTCAAAAACAGGAAATAAATTTCACCAAAATTCCAGATCAATGCCACTACTGCAAATGGATTTCCACAATTCTTCATTCCAAAAAGTATTAAAAATGTCATAGTTTCAGCAATCTCCGTCTTCCTTCAAACAATCGTTGATTGGTTCGAGCCTACCCTCCAATAGCATAATTTCTTCCTCAGCATAATTGCACGTTTCCTGCGACTGCGTCGTAAATCTCGGAACTTTCTCGAATAAATGCTGACGTCATTGAGAATCTCAGCTCAAGCAGCCTGCTGGTATAACGTCTGCGTCATCCGTGCTTACGTCATGACCATCCACGTCATAACTATGACAGCCATAACTTTCTTCATAATTTTCAATATAGCCACCGTGGTCTCACTATAATTCAATTACGGGGGCAGTACTATCAGCAAGCTTATAATCATTTTGATAGAACTGACGTATATAAGTTTCTCCAAATTAATCTAAAATGTCAGGTACTATGCGTGTGCATAGTTTAAAAGCTGTCGGCTTGCATACTTTCTGATATATTGGTATTTGGATAAAAAAAATAGAGAGAGCAATTTTTAACAGTTGGCAGTCCTGGTGGCTCTTAAGAATACGCTCAGTCATATCTGGTTGGTTCTTAAGTTTAGGGGCTGCGACAACGCGGCATGTAGCCCCAAACAGTCATATCTGTTTATGTGAACATATTACATACAAAATTTGGTTGAAATCCAATTGATAGTGTAGAAGTTATATGCATTTAAAAATTGGACTTATCAGAAGGCTTAAAATTATTTTGGCAACACTGTCATGTATGGCCTCGTAGAAATTAAACTGAAATAGTATTATCTACATGTGTGCCAATTTTGGAATAGCTCCCATGCATACCTTCCAAGATATCCAACATGGAGCTCAAAATTCGAGTGCGTTTTTTCAGCAGTTGGTAGCACTGACATCATTTTCAAATATGGACGTGAGATATTCTGGTATACATCTTTACTCTTACTAAATTTGGTTTCGATAGCTGCAGCCGTTTAGGAGTTGATAGGGGGACACACACACACAGCCAGACAGACGGACAGACAGACAGACAGACACACATTTTCCCGGATCGATCTCATAAGTCTACTTTTTCCTCATTTTTGCAAAATGTGAAAAGTAGGCTAAAAATAGTAATAACAGTCACGTCCACCTTTCGATAGGGATCATTTAAATCAAACCGGGTGAGTTAGCCGAGGTCGTTGCGGCATGACTGTTGGCAGTCGCTCACATCCGGGAGGCAAGGAGGTTCGAATCCCCCCGCCGGCAACCTTGAAGATGGTCTTCTGTGGTTTCCCATCTTCCTTCCAGGCAAATGCCGGGGTTGGTCCTTAACTATAAGCCACAGCCACTACCTTCCAACTCCTCGACCCTCCCTTCCAACTTCATCCCCAACGGTACTTGTAGCTCACCCATTGGGTGTCCGTCTCGAAGCAGCTACAAAAACTGGCGAGCCGAACATGTCCTCGGACACTCCCGGCACTAAAAGCCATACGCTAAAAAAACAAGAAGTTCCGTGAAGAACTATACAGCCTACTTTTCATGCCAATGATTATTCTACAGAATATGAACCTATCTAGAATAATGACGAAATTAAGTTGCTAATATCGAAATTTCCAATTAGTTCGAAATAATGTATACTTGGCATAATGTATCCTAATAGAGCACTACAGTTGGCAGCACTGATGACTGAATATATTCTTAGTTCCGTCTCTTAAGGTACAAAATACAAAATTTGGTTCAAGTCCAATGAATAGCATGGACGTTACATGCAGTTAAACATTGGATCTAACAGCGCGCGTGAAATCATGTTGGCAACAATGTCATGCATGTATTGGTCAGAAATAATCTGAAATAATATGATCTATTGTTGTTCCAATTTTGAATGAAATCCATTAGTTAGTATAGAAGTTACATGCATTTTAAAATTGGACCTATCAGCAGGCTTAGAATCATGTTGGCAGCACTGACGTATATTCGTTACTAAAAATTCGTCTAGAATGCCAGGTACTATACGTGTGCAAAGTTTAGAGCTATTGGCTTGCATACTTTCTGATATATTGATATTAGGGTAACAGAAATAGGGCAGCACATATTAACAGTTGGCAGCACTGGTTGCTCCTTAGAATTCGCATAGTCATATCTGTGATGGTACACATAGCACATACGAAATTTGGTTGAAATCCAAATAATAGTATGGAAGTTACATGTATTTAAAGTTGGACCTGTCAGCAGGCTTAGAATCATGTTGGTAGCACTGACGTATATAAGTTACTCCAAATTAACATAGAATGTCAGGGACTATACGTGTGCATAGTTTAAAGCTGTCGGCTTGCATACTTTCTGATATATTGGTATTTGGATAAAATAAATTAGGAGCATTTATTAACAGTTGGCAGCCCTGGTAGGTCTGAAGAATACGCTCAGTCATATCTGGTTATGTACACATACAACATACGAAATTTGGTTGAATTCCAATTGATAGTATAGATGTTATATGCATTTAAAAATTGGACCTATCAGGAGGCTTATAATCATTTTGGCAACACTGCCATGTTTAGCCTCCTGGAAATTAAACTGAAATATTATGATCTGTACGTGTGCCAATTTTGAAATCGCTCCCATTCATACTTTCCAAGATATCCAACATGGAGCTAAAATTTCAATTGCGATTTTTTAGCAGTTGGTAGCACTGACATCATTTTCAAATATGGCCGTGAGATATTCAGGTATAGATCTTTACTCCTACCAAAGTTTGTTTCGATTGCTGCAGCCGTTTAGGAGTTGATAGGGGGGGACACACACACAGTCAGACAGACAGACAGAAGGACAGACAGACAGACAGACAGACAGACAGACAGACAGACAGACATTTGCCCGATGTCATAAGACTACTTTTTCCTCATTTTTGCAAAATGTGAAAAGTAGGCTAATAAATCAAATTAAATCGAAATACTGAAGCGAACGTTGCTATTGATTTTCTTCATGGAACGTTCTGTGAGAGAGGGATTAAACACTCATTTAATAAAATAGGCTTATACGGCAAACTACATTTGGTGCTTCGAAAGATAGAAAGTAAGATTCAAAGTGACACTTATTTACACTTGAACTTGGTTGGTTTTGATACTAAATTACTCAATGTATAGGCTATGTTATAAATAACACTCATGCATTATAGACAGGAGGTATTTAGAGTTAAATTTATATCCAAGGTACAATATTATCGCACAAAAATTATATTTCGCGTCATTGAACATTATAATTTATGTGTTACATTTGAAAATGACATTATTATAACTGGGTGTACATAATTGTAATGAAATTTTAATTAAAAGAGGAGTATTGCTCGCTCACCAGTGAAGAGTGAAAGCCAAATCCATGACCCTCACATTTGCCAGAGGACAATCTACACACATCAAAAAAAGTTTTGCATCACCTCGGTTCCAAGAGTGGGCAATTTATTTCGTCTTAACTTCTTTGTTTCCAGCTAGCCCTCTGTTCCTTGCCAAGTACAGGAATTCTGCCCCACAGCACAAGTCTAGTTTATACGGAGAGTGATTGTATTAGGTGCGTTCAAAAAGTAACGATCCGGAGGCTGTAATGCCCAAACCGGTGACGACATGGGCTAATCGTGGCGTGTGTAACGGGGTGTGGTTCCGACCAGAGCTTGTAAGGTCACAGCTCGTCACTAGAGGGCACGCGTGCACGTCATGTCACGATACAAAGCGAGCAGTAGTCCAACGCTGCCAGTCGCATTGCAAACATTGACAAGGAGGCGTCAAACGAAGAGCAAAGGGGTGTTGTTCGGTTTCTGACAGCGAAAGGAGTAGGGGGAACGGACATTCATCGCCATTCCTGGAAGAATTTCTGTGGTTTTCCACTTCCACTCCAGGCTAATGCCGGGATGGATCCTAAATTAAGGCCACGGCCTCCTTCCCAATCCTCATCTTAATTGGAAAGAGCCACACAACATCACAGGTTATCAGAAATATTACACACACCCAAGTACACAGGGCTACATGACCACGATGTTGCTAAGCCCCTAAAGAACCAAAAATCAACAACGTTATTCAAAGAATTGGCTTTTCACGACCGCAATGATGAGCAAGAATGCATTTCCCTGATTGGTCTTGTATTGTGCAAAGAGTAGGCCTACAAGTCATGTAGATGGAAGGTAAGATAATGGATAAGTTTGACGCATACAGAAGTTGTACATGCTACCTTTAAATGTGGCCTCCGGTGCTCTACCAGTGTTCCAGTATCGATTTTTACTGAAATTGTCCGTGACAGATAATTAGAAATATTAAGTGCATTGTTTTTGTAATAGCATTAATTTTAAACTCATAAAATGCATTACATTTATTAAGCAGAAAATATTTCCCTGCAATATTTTTTATAATTATATATCACAGGGTAGATAAATTGCAATGGCCGCTGAAATTGCAAAATTAACCCTAGGGGACGTCACTAATGATTGACAGCAAAATCAGTAAAAGCTTACTGAAGCTAATTCCATAACATTCAATTAATTGAATTGATGTAATCGAACAGAAGCGTAGACCAGCCACTGTTATCATGACTCCATATTGGTTTCAGTAAGACTTGGTTCCTTCGTTTGAAGGGCTTGGACATCGTGGTCATTTAGACTAGAATTCGAGTTCGATTCCCGGCTCTACCAAGAAATTCAATTTGGGTCTGAGGGCTGGAACGGGGTACAGTCAGCTTTGTGAGGCAAAACTGGGAAGTGATGGGTTTGGTTCTCACCTCAGCCACCTTGGAAGTGGATTTCCGTGGTTTTACATCTTTACTCCGGGCGAATGCCGGGATGGTGCCAAACTTAAGGCCACGGCCGCCTACTTCCTAATCCAGACTAATACAGCCATCACAATAACACACCTTATCGGACAAGATTCCACACTCATGATGTCCAAGCGCCTCAAGTGGAACAACAACAACAACAGATATTTAGGCCCATGTACTTAGGTGTGCTTTGATAATTTGTCTGATAACCTGTGTTATTGATTGGTATGCTTAGTATGCTTCAGTAAAAACGAATTCCTTTACACAGTATTTACTTTGCATAACCGTCGTCTTTATTTATTTATTTATTTATTTATTTATTTATTTATTTATTTATTTATTTAGCGTATGGCTTTTAGTGTCGGGAGTGTCCGAGGATATGTTCGGCTCGCCTGAGGCCGTAGCTGCTTCAAGCGGATACCCATGGGGTGAGCTACAAGTTCCGTTCAATTTCATGTAGTTCCAACTTTCGCTACCAAATGTCACTGACACATAGTGGTGAACGTTGTAACTTTGATAGAACGTTCCAACGAAATCTAACCTCGAAATTTAGCTTCACACAAGTTTAGTAAGAGGAAGGATCTTTTACATTCCATAAATCCATGAAATGGGACCGCCGGCTTTACTTACACTGTGTCTGTCACCGGGTGAATAAAATTTAAAACTTCATTAGTAATTGTAAAGCTAAATATGATCGATATCAAGTTAATTTGGCCCTTAGTCTTTCATATTTACAAATAATTGCAATATGAAAATAGGAAATACGTCTTGGTGCATCTTAATATCCACAGAGATGCATATCATTGTTGAATTTGTTGATATGCTGGTTCTCTTGATACTTTGTTGACTCCTGGCGGGAATATCAGAAGTACAGTATTTAAATTTGTCGTTCTATGTAAAGCTTCATCCAGGTAGTTCACTTTTCTGCAATAAGTGTTGGAAGAAAATTGTTCGAAATTGGCCTAACAGCAAGATCATCCAGATAAAAGCCATTTCTCAAAAAAAAAAGAAAGAAAGGCAACGTGAAAATTGCGTAAACCGGGATAAAAATCATAAATCTTGGATTAATGATGACTGGGTGAAAGTAATTAGTATGGTTAAATGAAAATTAATATATTTCCTACAAAGTTTCCAGAATTATGGCCACTAGTGCAATTTCAGGAACGTGCAACTTCAATAAATATTCATTATACGAGGCGCATCCAAAAAATAAGTTGTCCTATTTTAAATAAAATAAGAGAACATAGTTATTTGCAAATCTTTATTGGCAACAGGTATAGTAATACCTCAGCTATTTTTCGACATAGGCACCAAACGTATTGAGACACTTGTCATAGCGTCGTATCATCTTTTGTAGTCCTGTGTCATAGAAGTCTGCTGACTGCGAATGGAACCAGCGTGTGATATTCGTCTTCAGCTCTTGGTCAGTGTGAGAATGCTGACCGGAGAACAGAAATATCGTGAGGTGTAAGAAAAGGTGGAAATAGCTGGGATCAAGATCAGACCAGCAACTGTTCTGCAGGAGTTTGGCTGGGAGCTGGGAGTCAAACAGTGCTTCATAAGAGAGTTTTTGAAGTATAAGCTCTTAATATTGCAAGGTGTTATGGGGAATTAAGACTCCTCAAAGATTGAGGATGTCCAGACAGAGTGGAGGGGAGACAAAACAAGTAAACATTATTTCGTGAGACTCACTTCTCTCTTATTTGCATAATCCTACAGCCAGGCCAGTACTTGTTGGGGAGGGGGGAGGGGGGGGGGGGGACGAACTGGACAACTGCCCAGGGTGGCAGGTTTTAGGGGCGGCATGTTTTCTTGAAAACTGTACAAAACCGCTTGGACATTAAACGTCAAGTAGCCTAATTAAAGTTAAAACCCTGCACAAGGGAATATCCAATGGCCAAGCTGATTTTTAAGGACGTAAAAAGAAGGATCGTCTTAAGTCATTTTGCTGTTGAATCTGACTTGAAAGTATTTTTATTTATTTTATTTTCCGTGTCCAAATCAAATTAGATTTTGCCAGTAAGTAGCAACAGTTATAGCATTAGCATTTTCAGCCACAATATCGTCTTCTGAACATATGTCCTGCATCAAGGGGCAGATCAGCAGGTGTTCTGGATCTTGTAACATGCTGCAGTCACAGAACTCATCATTGTTGGCGAGCATGTTTCATTGAAAGTGAAATTGTTCTAATGAAAAAATCATAAACATGTTTGCAAATGACAAGGCAAGAAGGACGCCCGTTCTTATTTAAATAATTAGTGTTTTGGCCATTGGTTTTGAATGATATCTGTTGAAATTTAATGAAAATTGTTTGTATTAAGTTCTTTTCTATTTGTAATTTTAGTAAACTCAGAGTTATTGTCTGTCTTTGCCACTCATAGTTATGTACACCCTATTCCGATTCAACACGAAACTGTAAAATGGGTTGTCTACCCACCCGCTATCAGCTTGAAATCTGCTCGCAGCGCGCTAGCGACGGGGCTGAGTTCGATTTCACTGATTGCCGCCTTCTTATGCAGCATTGCAAAGTATTTTGCCCTTTCAAAATATTTTTACACAGGCTTCACAATAAGTTTGAACGATCTCTGTTTCAGAACTTGTTATTTTACGCTTCTGTTAATGGTTTTTGCAGAGCATTTCTATGAAATAAAATTTTATTTTATAACATAGTCTATCAATGCAAAATTACGACATTTTAATACTGTTGTTAGACCAGTCATCTTGTACGGCATGGAAACTACAAATATAACCGGAATGGAGAATTTGCTCAAGAAGAATTTTACGAAGGATTTATGGTCCTAGGAAAACACAGGAAGGTTATAGACTGAGATCGAATGCAGAAATTTATAGTAAAATCGACAACCTTGAAGTGATGATCAGAAAACGGCGACTTCAGTTCTACGGACATATGGTCCGCATGGATTGCTCAAGGTTAAACAAACACATTTTTGATAAAATCTGGAACTATAAAGGACAAGGAGGCTATGTAAAACAAATGAAAGAAGAACTTCAAAAATTCAAAATTACTGAAGAAGATTGTCTAAATCGAATAGAGTATAGAAAAAAAATTTTGGTCTCAAAATTCTTGTAGGGGAGAAGAAAAATCTCAACAGAGGAGAGTGGACTGCTGAAAGTAGAGCTGCACAGTCGACCAGGATGAAAGACTTCTGGAAGAGAAAGAAGGAAACTAGACCTATAAAGAAGTGATATTTGCGTGGTCCTTGTTGGCCTGTCCGCGGTGTATATATATATATAGTTTATTATAACACAATGTATTTTTGTGTTGTATTTTATTTACAACACAATTTATTGCTTTGTAACCCAATACCACAAAACGAGATTGAGTTTGGAAATGATTTGTTACAAAATTGTAATCAGTCTTCGATGCCACTAAAAAGTAAATTTATCACAGAAGTTACTTCTACTGCTAATGGACATTTACATAAGATGTTCGAAGTGGCGTCCATCACTTTCCAAGCAGGGGGCCACTCGTTGCATGAAGTTCTCATTTGTGTTCGACAACATCTGAGGAGTAATTTGCGCAAATGCTTCGGTAATGACGAGCTCCATTTCTTCGGGTGTTTGTGGTGATCTTAAAAATACTCTCGACCTGACTCGAGTCAGCCCCGTCTCTCGCGCGCTGCGGGCAGATTTCTAGCGGGTGGGTAGGCAACCCATTTTACAGTTCCGTGTTGAATCGGAACACGCTGTAGATTCTCAGATGAAGAAACGGCCCCATAGGTTAAGGTAACTTTATTAAATCTACGTATTCCAAGTCGGGGTGAGCAGAGCATTTTTATTTGCCGTGGGGCGCCAGGAGCCCTAAACACGGATCTGCGGCTACAGCCTTCATGTTCAAATTATTGAATGTTCCAGTATACTTTTAATCCCATGTATAAGGTGCGTTCAAAAAGTAACGAGCCGGAGGCTGTAATGCGCAAACCGGTGACGACATCAGTTAATCGTGGCGTGTGTAACGAGGTGTGGTTCCAACCAGAGCGTGGAAGGTCACAGCTCGTCGCTAGAGGGCACGCGTGCACGTCTCGTGTCGATACAAAGCGAGCAGCAGCATGCATCAATCGTCCAACGCTGCCAGTCGCATTGCAAATAGTGACATGGAGGCGTCAAACGAAGAGCAAAGAGATGTTGTTCGGTTTCTGACAGCGAAAGGAGTAGGGGAAACGGACTTTCATCGCCGAATGTCACAAGTGTACGGCGAACACTGCATGTCCCTTGCAAGGGTCAAGGCGTAGCACAAGCGCTTCAGGGAACGACGGATGTCGTTAGCCGATGATGCCCGGTCTGGGACACCCCCCGGCATTACTGATGACAACGTCCAACTGGTTGATGCACTCATAACCCAGGACCGCCGAGTGACAGTGAACGCCATAGCCGCTGTGGTCGGATTGAGCTTCGGAAGTGTGCACACCATCATGAAGGAACGACTGCACTTCCGGAAAGTGTGTGTCCAATGGGTGCCCAACAGTCTTCAACCACACCAGGAAGCATGTCGAATGGCCTACTGTCTTGGTCTTGCTTGGACGATTAATGCATGCTGCTGCTCGCTTTGTATCGTCACGTGAGGTGCACGCGTGCCCTCTAGCGACGGGTTGTGACCTTCCACGCTCTGATCGGAACCACACCTCCTTACACACGCCACGACTAGCCGATGTCGTCACCGGTTTGCGCATTACAGCCTCCGGCTCGTTACTTTTTGAACGCACCTTAGTCTATATAAAGAAAGTGATGTATTATCTCGTAACTCTATTCAGTGGCTCCAATGACATATCTGGTGACGAACAATGGAACAGATGAGAGGATATATTTCTTGCTGTTGATTCTTTACGGACTTTGCCAAATGTAGCCCCGTGTACTTGGGTGTGTGTGGAGTTTGTCTGCTGACCTGTGTTTCACTGTGATATTTGTACTAGTATGTGTATTCTTAATTTGGGTAGGAAGCGGCCAAGATTCAAAGAAAGGAAGTTTGTAGTTTTACGTGACCGTTAATCTTGCCATAATGAGCCACAAGACCTCCATTTTACGTGGAATCCGAACCACAGGACATGGCATTTCACTTCAAAACTCTCACGTGCATTGACCCTGGTGAGAAGCACATTGCATTGCCACTGTACCACCACACCACCGATACAAATCAGGTGGAATATCTAGGGTATTTTGTTCACACTTTGAAGTTGGGCACCGGTGATGGGAATTCGACAGGTAACATCACATGAACTAGAGGTTCATACCAGCCAACAGGGTCATGTGACAGGGATTCCCTGCCCGTCGTTTCGATTTTTCAATAAATCGATCAATCAATCAATCGATTGGCCGCCATCTTGAAAGAACCGCAAGTGCACGCCCTCATGAAGCCAAGTGGGGTAGTACCGGTATGGAATCCACTACTCATCAATCTTTTCAATCCGCTTCGTTTCGTAGTGGCTAGCATTCTTGACTGTCACCACGGAGGCCCGGGTTCGATCCCCGGCTCTGCCAAGAAATTTAATACTGGTTTGTGGCCTGGAACCGGGTACATTCAACCTTGTGAGGCAAACCTCAGAGGAGGTGTGTACGATTCCATTAATAATATTATTGGTTTTACGTCCCTTTTAACAACTCTGGCTTTTAGAGACGCCGGGGAGCCAGAATTTTGCCCCGAAGGGGTTCTTTAATGTGCCAGTAAATCTACTGACACGGCTCCCTCACATTTGCACACCCTCAAATGCCAGCTGACTGCGCCAGGATACGAACCTGCAACCTTGAGACCAGCAAGCGAGAACGTTACCACTGAGCCACCCAGTCACCACTCCTTCTTCAGCCATCATGGACGTGGTTTTCCGTGGTTTCCCACTTCTACCCCAGGCTAATGCCGGGATGGTTACTAACTGGTATATTTTACTGCTGTCTGTATGTTAGGTAGTCAGCCCAGAGGCTAGTTGGATCATCAAAATGTACCACCATAGGTTAGGTCGATTAATTCTCACAAAACCTCAAAGCAGTACTATAATGAGGCGTACTAGGCAGGATAAGGAGTGAGGTATTTTGTCAGCGCTTCGTCACTTAGTCACAACAATAGCACTAACACTATGAGTATTACATTTCACAGTACACACAGGCGCTAGATTTTCAAAACAATCTATCAATGATCGGTGTATTTATTAAAAAATTATACGAGCCTAACAGTAGTCGCATATGATGTGTAACATGTGACATGTTATCCTACTATGTGTGTCCCGGGGTGCAAATCCCTTGTTGACAGCGAACTCTGTTGGTCCTTGAAATAACTACTGGTATACCTCCAGTGCCAAATCCTGACCGTAATGAATCATAATTGTTATTTGCCATGGCGGAAGCAATCCACTGCCTACTTGATGCGAGCTGCGCTCTATACCGGCCAGTTAGTGAACCCATGCCAGCGATGTTATTGAAAATGGCCTCGTTTAGCCGATAAAGCGCACTGCCAAGTATAGGCGCGATTAAAAATTAGGTGTGCGGAAAGTATATTAAATGTGTTTCTCCCAGTGATGTGTTTAGACCAACGAAGTTTCAATTATTGTTAGCAGTCGACGTTAATATACTGAATTCCTACGTTGTTTGGAGTGTTTGTTGATGCGATATAGATTCCACATAGCCACATGGCCGACAGTACATCGAGTGCTTGCATTAAATAAGAATACAGCTAAAGTATGCATATTTAATAAATCGTAATTGTTTTCAGCAAATATAATAAAATGAATATTTTCACACCAAAGAACGACAACTTGAAGATGATTTATTGTAGGAATATCTTAAATGGTGTCTCCAAACCTTTAACTAAACTGTATGCGATATACATTTCCCATAGTCACATGACCTACAGTACGTCGTTGTACAGATCTCCGCCACCACGCGCGCTTATTGTTTCCGTCCCATGCTCTTCCGTCCCATCCATTTCCGTCCCTTTTCCAAAATCACTCCCACAAACATGTTCAGGTACCGAGCGCCACAAAAGTATTCAGATACCAAATGGAAAGATGTTACTCATCAAAAATAATGTTAATATAATGTAAGATACAAGAACAGTAATTATTAATAGAATTAATAATGTATGATCATGAAAAAAGATCAGTTCTATTCAAAATTGTGCCCTGAGGTCATTTCATTACTCAGCACCATTCATACCTGAGTAGTTTCCAATTCATGACCACAGCCATGATTGAGGCTGAGACATCAGTGAAAAGCCACATTTTACTCTAGCCTGTGTCAATAGACAAATTCAAATGTACTGCATTCATCAAAAGCTAGTAAAGTATTGCAAGTATTTGATATTTCCGATGATCTTATAAAATGCAATTGAGTATTTTGTATTTTCAAGTATTTTGTTATTGTATTTTCTATCGGAAATACATTTTTTGAGTATTTTTCCCAACTATACTCACAGAATACCAAATAGCCTGTTTGAGTGTGTTGACCTATTTATGACCTACGAGCAGCGCGTACCCAAAACTACAGTTTTATCCTCTGAATTATACCAATACCTTTAAGTAGCCCGATGAGCATATTAGATTGCCAGCATTTGTTCAATCAAACGATACCTGTGATGGATGCTCAACAGGAAATTGAAACACTGTCAATTCCAGAGGGTTATTAAACCTTTTATCAGTATGTTTTTACTTGAGTGAACCTCATTTGACCTACCTCATGTCAAGCGGTAACATATTCCCATATCCCTGTTCTCCAGCATTGATGGACCATTACAGCCAATGGATTGATTCCCTGATAGCTTGACCCGTCACCTCTCTTTGATCCGGCTCATCCAATTTTCACGGATGCTTTCGGTTCATGCAGAGGCATCTGTTTTTCCGAGCAGCCAGGTAACAGTTTTAACTCAAAGCATCAATAAAAATGAAACAGACCTGAAGCTGCTTTCACTTTCATAGTTTGCAATTTTAAATCTGCTCTTGTGCTACATTTTGAAATATTGTACGAACAGCAAGCAACAGATATGTTTTGTATTTACCATACAGACAAAGTGCCACCCCAAGAGCAGTATCCAGGGTGTTTCTAAATTCCCTTCACACACTTCGAGGGCTTGTTGTGGGGACCAAGACGGTTAAGTTTAGCATAGGAACATTATGGTGGTTGACCCCATGTTTAGCCTACTTTTCACATTTTGCAAAAATGAGGAAAAAGTAGGCTTATGAGATCGATTCGGGAAAATGTGTGTATGTCTGTCTGCCTGTCTGTCCTTCTGTCTGTCTGTCTGTCTGCCTGTCTGTCCTTCTGTCTGTCTGTCTGTCTGGCTGTGTGTGTGTGTCCCCCATAACAAATCCTAAACGGCTGCAGCAAGCGAAACCAAATTTAGTATGAGTAAAGATGTATACCGGAATATCTCAAGCCCATATTTGAAAATGATGTCTGTGCTACCAACTGCTGAAAAAACGCACTAGAAATTTGAGCTCCATGTTGGATATCCTGGAAGGTATGCATGGGAGCTATTCCAAAATTGGCATACATGTAGATAATACTATTTCAGTTTAATTTCCAGGAGGACATACATGACAGTGTTGCCAAAATAATTTTAAGACTTCTGATAGGTCCAATTTTTAAATGCATATAACTTCGACATTAACAATTGGATTTCAACCAAATTTTGTATGTAATATGTGTATATAAACAGATATGACTGAGCTTATTATTAGGAGCCACCAGGGCCGCCAACTCTTGATAATTGCTCTCTCTCTTCTTTTTTGTTATCCAAATACCAATATATTAGAAAGAATGCAAGCCGACAGCTTTAAACTAGGCACACGTATAGTTCCTGACATTTTAGATTAATTTTGAGTAACTTATATACGTCAGTTCTACCAATATGATTCTAAGCCTGCTGATAGGACCAATTTTTAAATACATGTAACTTCTATACCATCAGTTGGATTTCATCCAAATTTCGTATGTGCTATTTGTAACATAACAGATATGACTGTAAGTATTCTTAAGAGCAATCAGGGCCGACAACTGTTAATAAATGCTGTCTATATTTGTTACCCTAATATTCTAGATAGGTTCATATACTATAGATTAACCATTAGCATGAATCTTAATTTTAAGAAAAGTAGGCTCTTTAGTTCGTCACGGAACTTCTTGTCAGTGTTGCCTTAGGAAACAAGAGTTTAGTGCTTTTCAGTCGGTCAACACGATGGTACCCAAATCAGATGGTTATGCCGTAATCCTGAATAGAAATACATAAGATTAATAAATACACTTGGATGACCAGTTTCGATCGTCAAGCGATCATCATCAAATCCATTACACTTGGGCTATAAAATCTATGTCTGAAAATATGGGTGAAAATAGTTACACTAGGCTATATTAGTATTACACTGTATTAGTTGAGATAATGGAACTCGTCAATATTTGTTAGTTGTGGTCAATGGGATGTTTTGTTGAGATACTGGAAGTGGTGATTGACCTCCGGATTTTGCTTGTTTGGAGTGAATATGTGGTTGTTGTAATTGGTCAATTCAGATTGTATTGTACAGGCTACTTATCTGGTTGAACCTTGCGTGGTCCTGTTGAGAGCAAATAACTTAGTCACTGTATGCACTGTATGTGTACTTGTAGATTGTAAATATTCTCACCCATAATTTCAGACATAGATTTTATAGCCAAAGTGTAATGGACCTGATGATGATCACTTGACGATCGAAACAGGTCATCCAAGTGTATTTATTAAGCTCGCGTATTTCTTTTCAGGATTAGTGAATAATCCATTTCAATCGTGTTGACAGACTGAAGAGCATCAAACTTTTGTTTAGCACAGCAACTTGAATCCGGAAACGTACCGTCTTCCCGATACCCACAAAATATCACTAGAGCACACGATCTCAGCTCCCACATTTTCGGCGCTCTGTCCGACTTCTGTTGCTTGTCGTCTGGGTCCAATTACAGTGACGACCACCTACGTCAACACAGACACGGCACCTGATACAATGTTCTAGTACACACGATCACCTATCCCTGGTTCTCCAACATCCGCTGCAACTATAACCCGCGCCAGTATGTCTTCCTCGGATTCCACAGGGGTCTCGTAAATCAAGGTTTTCTTGTGATCCCACAGGTATTCATATTGCGCCGGGAGATGGCAGTTGGGTTTGAACTCATGTTGTCTTCCAGCTCACTGCGTGTCACGCATTCCAAAAACATTAAATTGGTAACTACTTTATTCACACGCTCAGCACATTCCTTCTTTCACTGGCTGCATGTCGTGTGCTGCGATAATAACCATTGACATGCGGGAAGACGACATATTTAGGTTTGGAATAAGCGGGCCGCGCATGCGTACTAAAAGTCCCCCCCCGCACCCCGTCACAGCGTGTGGAACTGCCATCTTCTGGCGCGAAGACAATAGTAGTCTAGCGGCGTCAAGTCAGGTGAACGTGCAGGACAAGCAATCGGGCCACCACGACCTATCCACTGCTGCCAAAATCTGTGGTACCAATCACCTTGGACCATACGTGAAAAATGAGGTGTTTTGCCATCGTGCTGAACCGCATGTTTTGACGCACATGCAGTGGCACATCGTCTAAGAACTCATGCAGTACGTCTTCAAGGAATACCAAGTACGCGGCACCTGTGATATTTCGTGGAAGAAGGTATGGAATGTCAACAAACCTGTAGTGGATATGGGACATCAGGTGATCGTTCAATGACGTACGTACTCTAGTCAGTAGATCCGAAGATGCGGGAGATTTGAACGTGTGCTGTAGTGATTTTTTGTGGGTAGCTGGAAGAAGGTGCGTTTCCGTGCGCAAGTCCCTATGCTAAACTCAACCATCTTGGTCTCCACTATAAGCCCTCAAAGTCTATAATGGCAATTGGGAAACACCCTGTATAGAAGGTATAAAACGCGCCAAATCTATACTAATATAATAAAGCTGAAGAGTTTGTGTGTTTGTGTGTTTATGTGTTTAAACGCGATAATCTCTGAAACTACCAGTCTGAAAATTCTTTTTTTATATGATAGCCTGATTGAAGAAGTATAGTGTAGGCTGTGTAGCATTAGGCTACACCTCTCAGGTAACCTTCAAGATTGATTTTTGTTCAGTAAGTCGGTAGAACAAGTGCTCCCGAACAGCTCTATCCGCATGCGCTGGCGTTATGGTTAATGATACGTACACCGTTTCACCTATCTGAACCAAAATTTGTATACTTACCCTTTGGAACCCTGATGGTAACACTGTCTACGTGAAATTTATGACAGACCAGTCCATTCCCTGCATTTAGGCCCTTGGTTTCAAATCTACACCTTTTCCCCGATCTGAACCAAAATTTATATACTTACCCTTTGGAACTCTGCGAGTACCACTGTTTATATGAAATTTCGGACAGACCACTCCATTCCTTGCA
Organism: Meconema thalassinum; assembly: GCA_946902985.2. NCBI lineage: Eukaryota > Metazoa > Arthropoda > Insecta > Orthoptera > Tettigoniidae > Meconema > Meconema thalassinum. The sequence goes on from OX336394.1 coordinate 93,588,582, forward strand.
TTTAGGCCCTTTGGCACAAATCTACACCTTTTCACCGATCAGAACCAAAATGTGTATACTTACCCTTTGGAACCCTGCGAGTAACACAATCTGCATGAAATTTCGGACAGACCACTCTATTCCCTGCATTTAGGCCCTTCATCACAAATGCACACAGTTTCTCTTTATTGCACCAAATTTTACATACACTTTGAAACCCTGCTGGTCACACTATTCACTTGATATTTTGGACAACGCTCCCCATTCCCTACATTTAGAATAACAGACAAAATGGACTTGAAAACCACGTATTAAGGCCCTAGAACCATTCATGTCCGTAGTAGTGTAACTGTAAGAGTATTTTAATAAGTCTGTTGTTGACGGGCAGTTCGGGCTACATCACGTCATCCCTACCAGTGTTCTGGTGCAGAATTGCGAAAATAGTTGCATCTTGCGCTGTTTATAAATTGCAGTCACGGGGGGTAATTAGTACAAAAAGATTTCTTAGGCCCCTTTTAACAGTTATCATCATGGAAATATTATGCCTCTGTATAAGTGCAATGGTGTTGGTGCAGTACATTGAGATTATCAGCTGCAATAAGCGTTGGTGCTTTCAAATTTTTCTTCATTTATTCTGAAACTTATCGTTAAGCGCTTTGTGGCGATAAATGACACTATTGCTACCTCAGTAGCTCGGGACAGCCGAAGTTTGCCAAAGAGTTCTGATTATTTTCCTACGGCGCTATGCGACAAAAGACGACACTATTGGTCTCTACATTTATAACAGCCAATGAGGCATAGGCCCTAGGCAGTGTCGTTTGTTTCACTTACTGTTCTTTTTTGTTTGTTTGTAAATTTGTTTGTAAATTACATGTGTCAGTGCTGTAGTTAGTAAATAGCTGTTTCCCTATTCATAATTATCATTACGGGAAATTGACCTGAATGCTACGACCATTATACTGTACTACTTATCACCCCCACTACAACCACCGCCACCACCACCACCACCACCACCACCACCACCACCACCACCACCACAAAAATATATATTTTTAAAATATTGGTTTCTGTTAGTTTAAGTATCATGTGCCAGTTCTGTAGTAGTATTCATTACCATCCATAAAACAAATAAATCCACCGGGCGAAGCCGGGCATTACTGCTAGTTATTTAATATGCTGCGAGAGCAGGACTATGGAGGGTTCATGGTGATAGTTACTATGCACGTCCAGAAAGTAAGTTCCGTTATTATACGTTGCCTTGGCATCACTCCAATCGCGGATCGGTGCATGCGCGGTAGTATTTCATAGTCATGATTTCATGTCTACATTTCAATTTGCATTGTTACTTCAACGACAGCGGCACATAATCAAGTATTAGATTGAAGGCGCTATTGAGGTGATTTATGGAATGACGAGGATATCTTTGATCGCCTGGACAACACACAGAGAGCCATCTATACCACAAAGTCTGAATCTGAAGAGATTTTTGAAACTAAGAAATGGTTAATAGGATATACTCTCAAAGGAGCGATCAAATAAGTGTTGTAAAGCTTGAAATAATGGATTGCAGCCGATAGAAATTAAAAAACCCCTATTGACATCAAATTGGTAGGTGAAAAGCTAAATGAAGTAGGAGGGACCAAGAAAAATAAACAGTGTTGGGCGAAGCAGAGAGGATAAAAAAACGTAGGTTGACTCAGGATAAGAAAGCATTTCTACAGGAAAAAAAATATTGTCAAGTATAGATTTAGGCAAAAGGAAGAGAGTTTTGAAAGCTTTTGTCTGGAGCTTGGCACTGTATGGAATTGAAATTTGGACAGTTGGCGCAGCAGAAATGAGGAGAATAGAAGCGTTTGAAATGTGATGTTACAGGTGATTGATGAAGATCAGATGGGTAGATAGGGTAACAAATGAAAAAGTATTAAGACGAGTTGGTGAGGAGAGATGTTTCTGGGGACTGCTAATGAAGAGAAGAGATAGGTTGGTAGGAAACATACTAAGACACCTAGGAATAGAAATCATATGTATAGAAGGCAGGGTTGAGAACAAGAACTGTAGGGGTAGACCAAAGTTAGAATATGTTGCCTCGGATGTAAGGTGTGCTAGCTATGTAGAGATTGAACGATACGCTCAGGACAGAGAGGCATGGAGACCTGCATCAAACTAGTAAAAGGACTGAAGACTCAACCAACAACAACAAGTCTTGAAAGTAAACACGGTAGGGAATCGAACCCGTTTCTCCTGCTGACCATGCAGGTGCATCCATCCACTTACACCAATGCGGCTCAGTATTTGACCGCTCCAAGAATAGTTATGTCCTAGAAGCCATTTCAATGTTTCATTAATCTCAAGTCAGGTTCAGACTTTGGCAAACATGTGGCTATTAACAGTTTATCTTTCAGTCGGTCATCAAAAATATCATTCCAATTACTGGACTATGTGACAAAATAACCTGAAATAAATTAACGTACATGTGATTAAGATTTATATACCAGGTGGCTCATTTGCACCATACAATCTACTTTTAGGTGCCCCGCATGCACTAGTGATGAACGGGAGGTCTAGTAACTGATTTCTTAAGGGGTAACCTTTAATGCAAGCAGGTTACGTCAAATGCCATGAGATAACACCTGGACGGCCGCTCGCTACATGTTCCTCAGTGCTCTCGTCTACTGCGCCCCATTGCGTTATAAAACCCTGAGCTTCGACAACATTACGACGAGCTTCTCCATAGATTAGTATGATGTCCGTGTACTCACCGTGAATGCACCAGCCATTGTAAATATGCTGACAGCAACTCTCGTGTTGTTGTGTAACATATGAGCCTGTTACACTCCCAAATGCGAGGTTTCGTAACGCAATGGGGTGCATTAGACGGGTAGCGCTGACAAAGATGCAGCGAGTGGCCGTTCGGTTGTTATCCCTTCGTATTCTGACGTAATCTGCCAGCATACAGTGTGGAAATCAGATATTAGACATCCCATACAGCAGGAGTGTATACGGGACACTTAAACGTAGATTGCTTACCCCGATAGGTGAGTGGTTATCGTGTCGGACTGCCAACCCCAAGCTTGCAGGTTCACTCCAAGCCACGGTCAGGCGACAAAAATTAGGACACGCATGTCATACGTTGTTGGCATGTTAAATAACCCATTTGAATTCAGTAGGACGTGTTCATAATGGCAAAATTAATCTCGGGATTCTCAGCCAACACAAAAGTTCCTACTTTCGCTACTAGAAAGCGCTATAGTGTAAAGGAGCGTAGATATCTAACCTCCTTGACTTTCATAGCGCTCCAAGGAACAACGAAATTTGACATGCAAGCTCCCCTCTGGGCGTCAAATAACAAAGCTTGCACCCGGCTCCAGAGGCCATGCGATATTATTATTACAGGTAGATGGCAAATGAATCAACTGGTATATTGTTACGGACTGTTGAAGAAGTAGAAAACTAAGAATGATCCCATAGTTTTGTATATAGTCTATAACATTACTTTAACAGCATGTAATAATTTTTCAGATTATTTTTTTCGAATATCCCAGTTATTAGGATTACCGTACTGTATATGTTGTTGACCGACCGAAAAGGTGCAACGTTTATCGCTCCAAGGAGAGCCATTTCTAACTAACATCATAGGTTGTGAGGTCTTTGTAACATTTATTTGGGAAATATTAATAATAATTTACCAAGTGCAACTAACTGCCAAAAGAAATACATTCACGACCGTGCATACCTAAATAGGACCACATATTCAGTCATTGCAGAAATCTGTCAACGAGACTTTCCTTTTGGAGCACAAAAGCAGGTGATAACGGTCACAGGTTGTCCCACACAGTTTACACCTGAAGTTATCGTCCGGGTCGTCGAAATTCTCAGTCTGGCATATCCGGTGGTGGAAACCATGCACGGCGTATCGCGTCACTACATGACGTAGTTCATATCCAACTTGAGTCCATTCCCTGTAAATCATGGCATTTGTTGAAAAGAACGTTGGCCTTATGTCTTGCCGTTTTGCATTGTGTTCTTGTATAAGTTCTATGTAGGCGGCGGTTGATGCTAGCAATAGGTTAAGGCGAAGATCTTCGATGAACAATTGCTCTCTCGCTAGCACGTAGGTGAGGCAAGACCGTGTGAATTTCGACAGGCACTATGTTATTTTCAGGAAAGTGGCTTTGACTCTTTCTATTTATTCCAAATTTATCTTCGTCAGAAATAAGAACGGTAATAATAATAATATCGTATGGTCTTGGGTGACAGGTGCAAGCTTTGTTATTTGACACCCAGAGGGCAGCTTGCATGTCGAATTTAGCCGTTCCATGGAAGGCTGTGAATATCAAGGCGGTTAGATATTTAAGCTCCTTGACACTAAAGCGCTTTCTAGTAGAGAAAGAGGAACTTTTGTGTTGGCGGAAAATCCCGAGATTAATTTTGCCATTATGAACATGGCCTACTGGTATCAAATGGGTTATTTAGCATGCCAACAACGTATGACATGCATGCCGTGATTTTTGTCGCCTTTCAAAAGTCACTTACCACGGCCAGGAGCGAACCTGCTAGCTTGGGATTGGTAGTCCGACACGATAACCACTCACCCACCTTGGCAAGCCATACGAATGGTAAAAGATTTTGATTCTTGGTGCGATATATGTGAAGGTTGAGCACAAAGATATTTCACCCCTCCAGATTATAGGTGTGTGTGAGTAAGTGTAGGCCTATCATCAATTCATGTCACGGGGAAGAGATATTTTCCGCCTGATGACTTATGAGTGTGGTGTATCGGCGATTGCTCATTACAAGTACTATGTAGTGAGTAATGTATTCTGCCCAGGTCGCACAGATTGCAATTGCGAGCGATACGGGCACAATACCGAAAGCAGAGTAACGCTTGTGTAATCAATTAGTTTGACTGTCTACACCCCAGGCATTGCTACTTTGAGCCATACAACTTCCATTACTGTTGTCAGCAGCTCGCTTGAACACATCCTTGAACCGTTTGATATAACTCTACGTATTTACAGTAAACACAAATGATCGGTTGCTTGTGTAACTGCTTTTAATTGACACTTATTCACATGGTTGCCAATTTGGACGGTATTTTGTAATTTGACCGTTTTTTCAACGTACTTGTTGCCATTTAATACCCAACCTGTACAGGAGGAGAAAGCCAACAAAAGTTAGTTTCCCTTTGTGAATTTTGTGTAAATATGAGAATATCAACTAAGTTATAAAGTACTTTCCTTATTATTAGACCCGGGAAGATTGCTTTATTTATTTATCTACAAGCAGTACCCGGCATGCGTTGCAATGCCAATCAAAGAAAGTGTTGGCGTTGAAATTCTGTTTCTTGAAGTGCTTTTGGATACACAAAATGTTAACTGCCTCTAAGCTATCGTAAAATGGATTTTCTAATTTAGAACCATTCGTGGGAGAGTGCACAACAACTTTCAAAAGTTTCATCGCTGTCACTCATTTGTTGAATCTACTCGCACGCTACCTATTGTGAAATGGATTTACTAAGTCGAAACCCTTCCCTGGCGTGTACACAATAACTCATCAATGATTCATCGCAATCGGATGAATGGTATATGCACGTATATGGGGTTTTGTTTAAACGATTCGTGCGCTGTTATTCATTTGTTGAATCTACTCGTGCGCTACCTATTGAGAAATGTATTACTAAGTCTAAGCCCTTCCCTGGCGTGTACACAATAACTCATCATGCTTTCATCGCAATCGAAGAATGTTATATGAACGCAATAGGGGATTTTGTTGAAACGCTTCGCGCGTCGTCACCCATTTGTTGCATCTACTCTTGCGCTACTTATTGTGAAATGGATTTACTAAGTCCCCTTCCATGGCGGGTACACAATAACTGATCAATGTTTCATCGCAATCGGATGAATAGTATATGAACGCATGCCTGATTTTGTTTAAACGATTCGCGCTCCGTCACTCATTTGTTGAATCTACTCGTGCGCTACCTACTGTAAAATGTATTTACTAAGTTAGAAACCGTCACGTAAGTGTCCACAACATCTCACGCAAGTTTCATCGCTATCGGACTAATGGGATATGAAGACATAGGGGACTGTATTGAAACGCTCCGCGTGTCGTCGTTCATTTGTCGAATCTACTCGTGTGCTACCTACTGTGATATGTATTTACTAAGCCAGAAACCTTCCTTGGAGTGTCCACCATATTTCACCCAAGTTTCACCGCTAACGGAAGAATGGTATATGACCTTATACGGGACTTTGTTGAAACGCTTCGCGCGTCGTCCCTCATTTGTTGAATCAACTTGTGCGCTGCATATTGTATAGTGGATTTACTAAGCCAGAAATTTTCCATGACGTGTACACAACATCTCACCCAAGTTTCATAGCTACGGACGAATGGTACATGTATGCATACGGGACTTGGTTGAAACGCTTCGCGTGTCGTCGCTCATTTGTTGATTCTACACTTGTGCTACATATTGTAATATGGATGTACTCAGCCAGAAACCTTCCCTGGAGTGTACACAACATCTCACCCAAGTTTCATCGCAATCGGATGAGTGGTATGTGAACGTATACGGGACGTTGTCGAAACGCTTCGCGCGTAGTCATTCATTTGTTGAATCTAAACGTGCGCTTCGTATTGTAAAATGGATTTACTAAGCCAGAAACCTTTCCTGGAGTTTACACAACAATTCACCAAATATTTATTACTATCAGACGAATGATATATGACCTTATACGGGACTTTGTTGAAACGCTTCGCGTGTCATCGCTCATTTGTTGAATCTACTGGTGCGCTACCTATTGTAAAATGGATGTACTAAGCCAGAAACCTTCCCTGGAGTGTACACAACATCTCACCCAAGTTTCATCGCAATCGGATGAATGGTATATGACCTTATATGGGACTTTGTTGAAACGCTTCGCACGTCGTCGCTCATTTGTTGATTCTACTCGTGCTCTACCTATTTTTAAAGGGATTTACTAAGCCAGAAACCTTCCCTTGAGTGCACACAACATCTCAGCCTAGTTTCATCGCCAACGGACGAATGGTATATGAACGCATACGTGACTTTGTTGAAATGCTTCGCGCGTCGTAGCTCATTTGTTGAAATCTACTCGTGCGCTGCCTATTGTAAAGTGGATTTACTAAGCCAGAAAATTTCCCTGAAGTGTACACAACATTTTACGCAAGTTTTTTTTTAGCTATCGGACGAATGGTATATGAATGCATACGGGACTTTGTTGAAACGCTTTGCGTGTTGTCGCTCATTTGTTGAATCTACTCGTGCGCTATCTTCTGTGAAATGTATTCAATCATTTTGAAACCTTCACGTAAGTGTATACAACCTCTCACCCAAGTTTCATCGCTATCGGACGAATGGTATATGAACACATACGGGACTTGGTTGAAACGCTTCGCGCATCGTCGCTCATTTGTTGAATCTACGCGTGCGCTACCTATTGTAAAAAGAATTTACTAAGTCAGAAACATTCCCTGGAGTGTACTCCATCTCACCCAAGTTTCATCGCAATCGGATGAATGGTATATGAACGCATAGGAGACATACCCACAGACCCACAGACAGACAAACTATCACGTAAAATTGACTTTTATATATATAGACTAGCAGAAGTACCCGTTCTTCGAACGGTGTTCGTTGTTAACACCAGACATTATCAATTGAGCTACTGTTGCAATGGTTAGCAGTTTGTCATTCCTTCAAGTTTATCAGAACGAAGTTAGTTTACTGGGAATATCACACACACACTGTTTATTTAAGGCCCTTAAAATGTAGTTTTCGGAGACCCTTTATAGATTCCCGAATTTTGGGTCTCACATTGAGAAGCGCAACATATGCTTTGGTCGTCCTTCTAGGATAATTTTTATATTTCGCCTATTTTAGCATATATTGAGAAGTTTTTCTCTATATCCACCCTTCTAATGTATGAAAAGTACGGTGAAGAGTTTTATAAATGATTGGTGTATTGACTCACATGGTTACCATACCTAATTTTACGATGCACCAAGCATCCGAACACGAGTTATAGGCGTACATAAAGATACACAGAAAGACAGACAATTCTATTGTCTACAACATATTACCCAGATATCCAAATATGGGTCTACCACACAGTATCAAATAAAATCATCCTTACGATGAACGCGTGTGTCGACAAAAAAAAAGTTAAAATGTGCTCTCAGACTAAATTCACCTAACGTGTACTTCCTGACGTGAAATACAATTGAAAGCCTTGTAGACGAAACGCAATACACGTCACATAAAAACTGACCTTCTACGTTGTGCTAGGTTCCCATACACAGGAAGACCCCTTTCATAAAATATAAAGGCTTGTGGTGCATGAAAATTCAGGTTCTTTAGCCTCAAATTGCCCAAATTCCTAAAAGCCGCAAAAAATGCTGGTTCAATTCAGGAATTTTTGAAAATAATGTTGCTGTTTGGAGATATAATAGACCTTCTGTACTATATGTCGAACGTGAAAATTGCATGAAAAAATTCTAGGTTACCCCTTCACCCCCTTAATTGCATTGATGAATTATACGGTCTACGTTAGTTCCGTGATAACCTTATAGCCATTTGCAAACTTTCACAGAAATGTAATAAATGGAGTGACATTGCTTCTTACAGAAATAGAAGGAAAGTTGTATGCCACCCCTTGAGATAATGTTCTCATGGTTACCGATTTGCATTCCTTCATTAGTTTGTTAAATTAAATTAAATTAGTTTTCTGGGAATATTTCAGAAACTGTTGGATTTAGAGCCTTATATGTAGTTTTCGAGGACCCTTTAGGGCCCCCGAGTTTTGTTGCTGGCACCGAGGGGATTTATCTCGTCGTTGTACGCCATAATATAATACTAATAATAATATAATATAGGGAGAAATTATAACACCTATTTATTATAATTTTAATTCAGCCAATGGCCATGTACTTTTCTTTTCAGGACGGGTCAGGGAAGGGATATTATCAGAGAAAGAAGCATTCACATCACGCATGAGCAAAATGGAAATGGTCCACCATTTAACTAAGGACATCTATAAGAAAAGGTCAATATCCTTCAACGCAAAACTAAAACATTACTGCAGTGTCATCCGTCCGGAGGTCTTGCATGCTTCTGAGTGCCTCACGATGAACAAAAAAGGCTTGGTCGAGAAACTGGAGGCCAAAGAAAGGAAAATTTTGAGAAAGATATTGGGTTCCATCAAAGACAATGAGGAATACAGAAGACGGCATAACCATGACCTATATACTCATGTGGAGAAGATAAGCAACGTCATCCGGAAGAGAAGGTTACCATTTTTTGAGCATGTGAAACGAATGAGCCCAGTGAGACTGACCAACCGCAACATAACTTACTTTCAGGAGTGGGAAACAAAATGGGCCTGATTCATTGAACTGGATAAAGATCTGAAAGAAGTGGAGATTACACCAACAGACATTCAGGAGCGCGCCCCACTCAATAGGAAACTTCAAGCTTGTAAAGGTTTACAAGAAAAACCGAAGCTGAAAACGGGAAAGATTTGGACCCAGGAACGGAAGGAAATCCACCGAGAACGAATGCGGGCGTACAGGGCAAACATCAAAGCCAGTAGGAGACGGTTGGAATGACGCGGTCCATAGATGGCCTATACGAAATGAATGAATGAATGAATGAATGAATGAATGAATGAATAATATGGGGATAGGAATATAATAGACCTGCCGTACCACACCCGCAGGTGTAAATCGCGTGAAAGAATTCTAGAGTACCCCTTGATCCCCTTATGCGCATTATTCGTATTGATGAATTTTACGGCTTAATTTGGTTCCGTGATAACCTTCTAGCCGTTTGCAAACTTTCACACCAATGTAATTAATGGAATTGCATTGAGTCTTACAGCAATGAGAATCCGTTGGCATGGTTACTGGCTTGCATTCTTCATTAGTTTATTAAATTAAATTAGTTTTCTGGGAATATCTCAAAAACGGTTGGTCTTCGATCCTTAAAATGTGGTTTTCGGGGACCCGAGTTTTGTCTCTCACATTGAGGGGCTGAAAATGAGTTTTGTCTCGTCCTTCTACGCCTATTTCAGCATATATTTTAAGGGGGTAGGCCCCCTTTTATGAGAGGTACGGAGAGGAGTTACATCAATGATTAGTGTCGTGCCTCTGATGGATATCTGTACCAAATGTTACGTTGATACACCCAGCCGTTCTCGAGTTATAAGGGAACAAATTTGTCCACAGACAAACAAACAGACAGACAGACAAAAATAATATTTTCGCGCGCATCTATCATAAAACAGTCTGAAACGCGTAAACAACTCAAATTTCCGTAGAAATTCAGAGAAAAACACACACATTTTCATTTTTCTATATAGAGAGATCTACTGCACCGCTCGGTGTTGACCGTGTTTTATTGCACAGATTTTGGTTTTACTCGCTAACCGTTGGAGATATACGAAAAGTGATAAGGAACTTTCGGATAGAAAATTAAATGTTAAAGCTCATGTATACCATCAAAAGTTTGCTATTTCTTAGCGTTCTCTTTTTATTTGAAGAGGAAATATGAAATTTTGAAACCAAAGGGTGTAGTGACGTCACAAATGTCAGTTTTACTCGCTAACTGTTGGAGATACACGAAAAGTGATAAGGACCTTTCGGATAGGAAATTACATTTCAAAGATCGTTTGTGCCATCAAAAGTTTGCTATTTCCTACCGTTCTCTTTTTATTTGATATGGAAATATGAAATTTTGAAACCAAAGGGTCTAGTGACGTCACTAAAATGGTCGCCATATTTAATAGTGCAAAATTTCGAAATCAAAAGTATCCTATATGTAAACCTGGTAAATCCATGCAAAATTTCATTTAAATCGGACCAGTGGTTCTTGCGTTATTGAGTAACAGACAGACAGACAGACACACACCATCTCATTTTTAGCCTACTTTTCACATTTTGCAAAAGTGAGGAAAAAGTAGACTTATGAGATCGATACGGGAAAATGTGTGTCTGTCTGTCTGTCCTTCTGTCTGTCTGTCGGTCTGGCTGTGTGAGTGTCCCCCCTTTCAACTCCTAAACGGCTGCAGCAATCAAAACCAAATTTAGTATGAGTAAAGATGTGCACCGGAATAGCTCACGTCCATATTTGAAAATGATGTCAGTGCTACCAACTGCTGAAAAAACGCACTAGAAATTTGAGCTCCATGTTGGATATCTTGCAAGGTATGCATGGGAGCTATTCCAAAATTGGCACACATGTAGATAATACTACTTCAGTTTAATTTCCAGGAGGCCAACCATGACAGTGTTGCCAAAATAATTTTAAGCCTTCTGATAGGTCCAATGTTTAAATGCATATAACTTCTACACTATCAATTGGATTTCAACCAAATTTTGTATGTAATATGTGTATATAAACAGATATGACTGAGCGTATTCTTAAGAGCCACCAGGGCTGCCAACTGTTAATAAATGCTGTCTATATTCTTTTTACCCTAATATCAATATATCAGAAAGTATGCAAGCCAACAGCTCTATACTTTGCACACGTATAGCACCTGGCATTCTAGATTAATTTGGAGTAATTAATTCAAGGCGGTGCTGCCAACATGATTCTATGCCTGCTGATATGTCCAATTTTAAAATACATGTAACTTCTATACTAACAAATGGATTTCATCCAAAATTGGCACAACAAGATATCATAATAATTCAGATTATTTCTGACCAGTTCACGCATGGTATTGTTGGCAACATGCTTTTACGCGTGCTGATAGATCCAGTGTCTAACTGCATATAACGTCCATTAGACTTCAACCAAATTTTGTATTCTGTACCTTAAGAGGTGGAACTAAGAATATATTCAGTCACCAGGGCTGCCAACTGTAGCGCTCTATTAGGCTACATTATACCAGGTATATTTTGAACTAATTAGATATTTCGATATTACCAACTTAATTTCGTCATTATTCTAGATAGGTTCATATACTGTAGAATAATCATTGGCATGAATAGTAGGCTGTATAGTTCTTCACGGAACTTCTTGTTATATATTAGTATGATTAGTATGATTTATGTATTTAATTTATTTTTTGTTTTTATTAAATTTTAAATTTTTACTTTTTTTCTTTTTTTTTACTCTCTTTTTATATGTTATTTTACTTTACTTCATTTCATTTCAATTCACTTTTATTGAAGTAATTTCAATTTATGTATTTATTTTATGGCAAAGGTAAAGAATCACACACACAGGGTGATTCATAATTCCTATTACAAACTTCTGGGGGTTGTAGAGGGGACTAAGCAAATCACAGTTTGAATAGGAACCCTTGTCTGGAGACGTATCGTTTCGATACCAAATCGGTTTGAGAATCATTTTCATTTTACATCAACCGCTTCACGGAACGCAAATACCATTGGCTGAGGGCAACCTCTGTAGTCCCCTGTTGTCATACAGTACGTCTTGACCAAACATTCGGGGAAAGATTGATAGGTCGAGGTGACCCAATTCCGTGGCCACCACGATCGCCTGATTTAACTCCCCTCGACGTTTTCCTGTGAGGCCACATGAAGAACTTTATTTATGAGACTTCTGTCGAATCGGAAGAAGATATTTGTGCACGCGTTCTGGCAGCAGCGCACGTTATTGAACACACACGTGGTCTCGTGGGACGTGTATCTGACAACATGCTGCGCATTTACACGTTGTGTAACGAACAGCAGGGTCGCCACGTGGAACCACTATTGTAGTACATACGTGTCTGTAGTGAAATGGGAGATGTGAAATCGATTCAAACTGATTTGGTATCGAAATGATACATATCCGGACGTAGGTTCCTAATCTAAATGTGATCTACTTAGTTCCCTCTACAATCCCCAGAAGTTTGTAATAGAAATTATGAATCACCCTGTATAATAAGACAATAAAGCATTAAACAAAATGTATAAGTTACAAACAAACTAAGATCTAAAGCAAGGGTTAAAACAAGTGATGGTGTAAGATGGAGAAAAAAACGTTTAGTAGGCCTATACCCATCAATTTGCTGTCCACTGTACCTGGTAGTCAGCTGTGATGGGTTCACTAACCGATTAGATGTGTGTTTTGTTACATTTCATGGATTCAAAGGAATAAGCCCATAATAGGCGGCCCATAGACGTTCAATAATATTGTGCAATAATGTTGTGTGCGCAATAACTTAAATCTTGTGAAGGCAATATTGAAGGTTGTCCAATATTTTGCGCAAACACGAGCACAGACGTACAACCTCAATGGCAGTATATTGTGCAACATCCATACTACGGCAAAATCAGTCTCCGCCAGAGTTTCATGTTGATGATGTTGGATACAGAACTGTGTTTTGTTTCGATTGTTGTGCGCGTAGGTGCGAAAATGAAACATAAGACAGGAAGTAAAGGAAGGAAATGGGCCAAATAGTGGTTTATTGATCGAGAGAAGTATACCCACGAAACGTTACTCAATGAACCAAGAATCATTGAACCTAATGATTTTCGCAACCATTTTACGGATAGACGGAAAATTATTCGATGAACTCCTCGCATTGGTTACTCTTCAGCATCGCGAATACGTTTCAATTCTTCGCAGAAGTTCGTGCGCAATTTTTTTTTTTTTTTGCCACATGTTGTTTGTCCGCGTCTGGGTATTGTTCCCGGTATTTTTCTAAGAGCACATCATACTGCTCCCCCTTTTTGGCAAGATTACCGTAATCCTTGTACTTCACATCCCGAAGAGCCGGGAATAAATTCTAAAATAAATCGCTTTTCTGCATTCTTGTCCAAACTCGACCCCTTTTGGATACCAACTGGCGGAGCATTGCGCAATACTGCCAACAGACGACACAATATTTTCCCGTTTGCACAATATATTTTCAGCTTTTTGAAAATCACGCAATATATTGCACAACCTTTCAATATCGTCTATACACAGTCAATTATATCGCACAACCCGAAATATTGCGCATAATCTTGACCGTCTATGGGCCGCTTTTAACAGACCACACTTTCACACGCCTTCAAAAATAACGACTTCGGTGGCGTATTCGGTAGCATACTGAATTGCTATACCCAATATCGCGGGTTCAAACCCGGACGAAATCATCGGATTTTTAAGAGCAATCCTTCAGTATGCCTTCCTTTGGAGGGGAAGAAAAGCCGACGTGCCCATTTCATAGATTTATTGCATGTAAAAGAACGTACCACTACAATTGGTAAGCCGGCCCCGTGGTGTTGGGTTAGGGCACCTGCCTCTCACCCGGAGGCCCCGGGTTCAATTCCCGGCTGCATCAGGGATTTTAGAAACTGACGTCTTCAATGGTACGGAAGCGCTGCCATACTGTTCCCCGAAAGCAAACCGTTAATGCGGCGTACTATTGTTCGTTTCTGCAAGACCATCTCCGAGGAGCTCTGAGAAGGAAGCGGCGCCACCACATGGTTACACCGCCCATCGTTCTGCATGACAATGCTAGGGCACACACTGCAGGCTTTGTGTCGGCATTGTTGGATCGCTGGGGCAGGGAGGTCCTCTATCAGCCCCCATATTCTCCCGACATCAGTCCCTGCGACTATGATCTCATCCCGAAGATGAAGATAACAATGACGTTAAGCAGGCAGCCGAGCGCTCTCTTCAACCAACAATAGATTGGGCAGTGCCAACGGGATCCAACGACTTCCGCATCGCTGGGAACACGTTGTACGCAACGGTGGGGACTACATCGAGGGCCTGTGAAACTTGGAACCATCTAAGTGAGTTATTAATCGAGTTATAACTAAGGGGCCAAAACTAAAAAACTTACCCATGTATTACTACAATTGGTAGTTTTGAAGCAAAATTTGTAGGATATATTTGGCTGGTTAGAAATGCTTTATCAAGTGCCAACGTTCGCCACTAGGTGTCAGTGACAGTAGCATCTGGTAGCCAAAGTAGATACTTGTTGTGAGGCTAGGGGCGTTCAATTAAAATACCCTGATCGCGGGTTCAAACTCGGCCGAAGTCGTCGGACTTTTTAAGAACGTTAAAAATCCCTCAGTATGCCTTCCTTCGGAGGGGAAGTAAAGCCGGTGGTCCCATGTCATAGATATATGGCATGTTAAAGGACCTTCCACTAATTACACCCGTGTGAAGCTAAATTATACATAGGTTAAATATATGACTAACGTTATGTTCCTACGTTCGTCGTCAAGAGCCGACTGCGGTGGCATCTGGTAACTAAGTTCTGAACTAGTTGGTCGTTGACGGTGTCGTTTGGCGGCAAAAGCAGGAACTACATTAAAAAATGCAATGCCTGCAGTCCTTATTTGAATTAAAACAGATACACACACTATACAGTCATTACAATTAACACCGGTTATCAGACAGATTCTACACACACCCAAAGTACACGGGGCCACATGACCGCGTAGTCGCAGCCCCTAAACTGAGGAACAAACCAACCAACCAACCAAAATACCCTGGTATGGCCATTCGGCTGCAATTCATATATAATTTTAAAAATACGAATGGTAAGTAAATAAAAAGTACAGTGTCTCTTAAATTGCCATTAAAGAAATTGCAAGTGTGGAGATAAGATGCAATGCCTTCAAGGTCTTGGGGTTTCTTGTACATAAATCTGAGCGTTTGTAAACGCAGATCTACTTATGCATGGTCCGTCCGGTATTAACGTACGGTTTACCCCCTTGGCATCCCACTACAGCGGTAAACGAATTAGTGTCAGTATGTACAATGCCTCCGTGAGAGGCAAATCGCTCGCTATTTCCCTTCCCGTTTGTCAACATTTATATCTACAGAGGCACCAGCAAAACGTACTGATTTGATTTTCCCCAATAAATCCCTCACTGGCTCCGTTTGCTATATAACCCTTTCGCCGATTGTCAATGGCATATCGCTCAGTTCGAAGAGGACGATGCGTAAACCTCGTTCCGTCCTTTGCTCGTAGCAATGCCTACCAGACTGGATTTTACGGCCCCTGTGCATGGTTATGGAACACAGTTACAAGAGATGCCAAGAAAATGTCTCTTTGGAGATTCAAGTCGTTGACGAAAAAGAAGTGCATTGTGTAAATGAAATTCTGTATGAGTGATTGTCTCGCTGAACTAATGAGTTTCCGAAATAAAAGATGATTGAACAATGGGAGTGAGTGAGGAGATGAAAGTACGTAGGCACACATGAGAGATTGTGTGAGAAGGATGTTAATGTTCACTATATTAAGTGTCTTATTATTAATACGGTACTTTAAATACGTGCCGTAAATACAATACTTTATAATTATAAATGTTTTGTAAAGTATGTAAATGCTGTAAATATGATCAATGTGCATTTAAGTTATGCCAGCGAAACATAAATTATAAAGGTTCGATTCCAGGCTCTGTCATGAATTTAAATCTGGTCTGTAATGGGGTACACTCATCCTCGTGAGGCAAAACTGAGAAGAGGTAGGTTAGATTCCCACCTCAGCCTTCTTTATAGTGGTTTCCCGTGGAATCCCACTTCTACTCCAGACAAATATCGGGATGTTTCATACCTTCAGGCCACGGTCGTCTTCTCCCCAATCCTCACTTGACTTACATTAAATTCACACACTAACACAACCATCACAATACGACAGATTATCATAAAAATTCCACACACAAAACTAAGTACACGGGCCTACATAACCACGATGTCGCAAAACCCCTAAGATAAAACCACCACCATTGATTGGTCTTCCACACTTCTTGTTTCTTGTATGATGTATGGCAAATAAATAAATAAATAAATAAATAAATAAACAAATAAATGTATCAGTCAATCGATCACCTGATTAGTTCATTCATTCATTCATTCATTTCGATTATTATTATTCTGTCTTTATTTGTTTCACCCAACATGAAATCAATCACTTTTTATTGTTTTGACCTTTCCTTTTGGCCCAGTATTGCCTCATCCTTTGAGATCTTGCTTCCCTTTCTTCGGCAGAGATGTGGATCGTACGCTTTTGTTTGAGTTTCACTTGGAACCGATGTTTCTTATCCTTGGTGAAGATTTTGGCTGTTTTGTCCATGAGCATGGTGTCTGTAATTTGGAGTTCCACGAGGTCTTTCTCGGCTTCCTTAAACTAAAGAGGTTTTCAGGTAGATTTCATTAGAAAGCTAACTATTGCAATGGGTACCATGTTTCGACTTCCGGAAAATTTCGACATATCTTCGCGTTTCACATCCCCCAGACCCCAAAACCACCGTCAGTTCAAAAGTTTATATATAATTTATGTATGTATATATATATATATATATATATATATATATATATATATGTATATGTATGTATATCAGTTTCTTGTGGACACGGTAATTGCCGTAGTTTTACACCAATCACTTTGAATTTTTTACCGAATATGTATACCTATACATTCTCGGTCGAGTTCGTTACTGGGCAAAATCGGTCGAAGGGGGTGAAAATGGGGGTCTTTTTTTTCGAAAAAGTGAAATATTTCTATAACTCTCTTAATATGTGCAATATCGAATCCATTCGAAGTTCATACTATGTGTCGGATAAAGTCCAAAAATTTATGTTTGAAGAGTTTTTTATAGCACCAACCATTGACCAAAGGGGTGGGAAAAAGTGGGTTTTTCGGGAAACATTAATCATATCTCTCTTAATAGGCACAATATCAAAACCGTACAAAATGGACAATATTCCCCTAATAATTACCTAAAACTTTTGTCTAAAAGAATTTTTGATATGACCCACCATTACGCCAAGGGATGAGAAAAATAATTTTGGAATTATAAGAAAATGCCAAGAGCTATCAGAGGTTGCCATGGCAACACTACTAAATTGATGAGGGATGAGCCATCAGGCGTTGCCATGACAACGCACTTGCACGAGATCAGCGGCTTCGGTGACGTAACTGGTAGCATGCTGAACTTCTATGCCCAAGGTCGCGGATTCAAAGCCGGCCGAAGTTGTTGGGTTTTCTAAGAGCGCTAAAAATCCTTCAGTATGCTTTCCTTTGGAGGGGAAGTTCCAACGTTCGTTGCGAGTTGCTGGTTGCGATGGCATCCAGTAGCCAAGTTCACAACCAGGTGTCGTTGCCGGTAGTATCTGGTAGCAACATTAGGAACTACTGCTTGAAATTGGCCGTCTGCAGTCCTTACCTGAATTACAGACTAATACAGCCATCAAAATTCACATCATTTAACCGACAGATTCTACACTCACCCAAAGTACACGGGGTTACATGACCGCGTCGTCGCAGCCCCTAAACTGAGGAACCAACCAAAATCCCTGCGGGAGATATAATTTTGCGTGAAGAAGTAACAGACCGTTACATAGTTACACATCAGTGTCGAAACCTTGCATAAGGACAGTGTGACCACAAGTATAAAAATTGACCCCAAATGACAAGAAGATTACCGTCCCAATAAGACAATAAAATGTTTAAAATATGCATAAAAGGACGAAAAACAAAGTTAATTAAGCTCCAATTATAAAATACTTTCTCGCAATAAATGAGGTCTGATCCTTCTACGAAAACCTGCATATTCTGCCTATTTTTGCCTATCCCCAAGTTTGTCCGGTGAAATCTACCTCCGCCTTCCGGCGTGCCGAGAGGACTTTTTTTTTTTTTATTACGGAAGTGGTCGAAGATCTTTTTGGTTAATCTATTTGAAATCATCCGGAGGATGTGCCCATAAATATCAATACTCCGTTTCTTTATTGTGTCCGAGAGTTTTTCAGTTTTTTGGTAAAGAGTTTCGTTCCTGACATGGATGAATTTGTTGTTATGAAATTTGCGGCCTAAGATTTTGCGTATTATCTTTCTTTTCCTTGACCTCCAGCCTTTCAAGCGGTCCCTGGGTGGTGAGAGACATGTTTCGGCTGCATATAAGGTTTCTGGTTTAATTACCGTTATTATTATTATTATTAAGCCTCCGTGGCTTAGGCGGCAGCACGCCGGCCTCTCACCGCTGGCTCCGTGGTTCAAATCCCGGTCACTCGATGTGAGATCTGTGCTGGACAAAACGGAGGCAGACAGGTTTTTCTCCGGGTACTCCGGTTTTCCCTGTCAAAGTTTCATTCCAGCAACACTCTCCACTATCATTTCATTTCATCTGTCATTCATTTAATCATTGCCCCAGAGGAGTGCGTCAGGCCTCGGCAGCCGGCACAGTTCATATCCTCGTCGCTAGATGGGGGCTTCATTCATTCCATTCCTGACCCGGTCGGAGACTGGAAGCAGGCTGTGGATTTTCATTCATTATTATTATTATTATTATTAATCCGTGCAACCACCAGAGGGTGAGATCGTGTGTAATAGTGCTGCGGCTTATATCCACCTATACTGAAGGCCTACGTTTCTTTTGTGGCTTCCAGTGAATATTTGTGGCTTTGTTTTGGGTGCTGAGTTTGTGGTAGTGTTGTCCAGAGAATCTAATCTCTTTTGATAGTGTTTTAGGATCATATTTATTATTAATTTTATGCAGTAAGTGTCAGCCATCTTGTTAACTGCTACAATAAGTTCCATAGAAAGCACTATCTAGAGAGTCACTCGTTATCTGTGGCTAAAATCTTTGCCCTCACTTTCACCCATTTTGTTTCTTTTGCCATCATTACCATAGAAACTATGAACAAGATATGCACTCTACTTAATATTCTTGGCGTTGCCTAGGTCACTCAGCCGGCCTATTTTGTCAGCCATCTTTAAGACCGACAATGTGAGGCTTCTGTACTGGACAGCATATGGCACTATTACCCGGTCAGCTTGCGTGGGGGTTTAGCTCTGAATTGAGTAAGGGCTAAACACAACCCTGCGCGAGACACTGGGGTAGGGGGCCTCAACCCCGACACGGCGCGTCCCAATGGCTGATAGGGGACGTCCTGTAGATATGCAGGACAGGTGCGAATAAGGCATGGCCAAATAAGCATCCACGGATCAACTGAGGCAAAAATAGTAAACGGTCAACGGTCTCCAAGGCGGAAGAGGAAGACTCCCAACGGTTTGGAGGGCGGAAGAACCAACACCAAAACTCTGGGGCTTACAACCTCAGTTTAAATTCTGGAGGAACAGGCAACGCCTGCCCTCCCAACTAACTTCAACAAAGGGCATGATGGAAACACCTTCAGGAAAGACTACTCCAGGGGACAGCCGGCAACGGAAATCCCCCACCGCCAAAAGCGGTGAAACCAGGCCTTTGGATTCTGGAGAGCCTGGAACGTCATGCAGGGAAGAGTCGGAGCTTCCCAGAACCTCATCACAGAAGATACGAACCAAGCAAAAACATCTGCTGGGAACGCTGAACATCAACACGCTCCTGAAAGTTGGCAAACTAAAACAACTGATCAACGTTTTGAAGGAAAAATACATCTGCATACTGGCACTACAAGAGACAAGATACCTAGACGAAAATCCCATGGAATCTGAGGGTTACAGAATCTACAAGGGAAAACCTGCGATAAAAAACAGATCAAATGTAACGATCTTAGGTACGGCCTTCGTAGTTAAGAGGAACATCACTGAGTCCATCATCAACTTCACCTCACCATCCGAGAGAATTTCTCTTCTCTCCTTTAGATCTGGAAATAAAGCATATACAATTATCAACGCACACGCCCCTATTAATGAAGATAACAAGAAAAATCCTGAGAAGGTGGATAACTTTTGGCAAACTCTCGAAGACACAACTTCCAAAATTCCACAACATCACGTAAAAGTTTTGGTTGGCGATTTCAATGCCCAGATAGGCAAAGAGAGAAGATATAGAAAAATTGTGGGGGACTATCCAGCACATAAAAGAACGAACAGAAATGGAGAAAGAATAATCGGGTTTTGCAGACATTTCAACCTGAAACTCATGTCCACATACTTCAAGGCACTCCCGAGCAAGAAGAAAACCTGGGTATGTCCTAACACGATGCTGGGAGAGTTCCAGATCGACCATGTCGCAATAACGACCAAAAACCGAAAGGAAATCCTGAATGTTAAAGTAAGGAAAAGCCTAAACATCGACTCGGATCACTACCTCTCGGAGATTAAAGTAAAATTCCAGCCAAACAAGCCCAAATCGAGAACCAACAGGAAACCCAGAATTAATACCGAGACTCTGAAACAGAACAAGGAAAAATACTGCGAAAACCTATCAAAGCTGAACATGAACAGCTGGGAAGAGATCAGAGAAGCAATGACCAAAGCAGCTGATGGTTTGGGAAATCCAGCGAGGAAACGAAAACATCGGTGGTGGAATGAAAAGTGTGACGAAGCTCTTGACAAAAGGCTACAAGCCTGGAAGAGATGGCACTCCAACAAGACCGAGGAGAGGTGGAAAGATTTCAGGGAAGTAAGGAAGAGAACTGCTAAGATCATAAGATCAGAGAAGAGGAACTACGACAGAAGTAGGGTGGAAAAGATAGAAGAAGATTTTCGAAAAAACAACACGCGAGAGTTTTACAGAACCTTCAAAGAGGAACTACAGGGATATCAGTCACAAAGTCTGTGCTTCAAACGGAAAGATGGTAGTATAGCTACGAACGACAAGGAAAACTGTCAACTTTTGGCCGACTATTTCAAAGTACTGCTGAACTGTGAAGAACCTGTGGAAAGACTGAATACTCAGAATCCATCCTATGAGAATCCAGATTCCAACCCACCAAGTATAGACGAGGTAAAGCGCATAATAAACGAGCTTAAAAACAACAAAGCACCAGGCGAAGATGGCATCGCTGCAGAAATGTGGAAGTTCGGAGGAGAAATGGCTGCAGAAAAAATACACGGCATCATAGAAGAAATCTGGAAAACTGAAATGATCCTGAAAGACTGGAAATGTGCCCTTATACACCCACTTCACAAGAAAGGTAATCGGGCGAACATCGACAACTACAGAGGAATCTCTCTACTTCCAGTCGCATACAAGATACTCTCCAAAGTACTGCTGAACAGAGTTGAAAAACAAGCAGACCACCTCATAGGTGAATATCAAGCTGGCTTTAGAAAGGGGAGATCGTGCGCAGAACAAATATTCAACCTCAAGAGCATCCTCAGATCAAGAGCTTTGAGAAGCCAGAACACTGTAGTAATATTCGTTGACTTCAAGAAGGCGTACGACTCAATTGACAGGCAGACTTTATTTAACAGCCTAGAGGAGTTCGGAATTGACAGGAAGACGAGAGAAATAATCAAACAAACTCTAACGGATACCATGTCAAAAGTGAAGTTCTTCGGAGAAATCTCTGATCCTTTTGAAATAAAAACAGGGGTCAGACAAGGAGATGGCTTATCACCTATCCTCTTCAACATTGTTCTGGAGAAAATCATGAGAACCTGGGAGGAAGCTTTGGACATGAAAGGAGTAAGGGGGATACATCTGGGAAGGAAAGGACAGAACCTGGAAATTAAATGTTTGGCTTTTGCTGATGATCTTGCCCTCTTAGCCCAAAGCCGAGATGATGCCCAAAAATGCTGGATACTCTGCACGAAATCGCTGAGAAAACGGGTCTTAAAGTCTCCTATGAAAAGACAGAATACATGGAGTACAGACACCTTGGAGAGAGATACATAAAAGTGAAACATGGGACTGTCAAAAGAACTGAGAAGTTTAAATATCTAGGTGAATGGATAGAACCCAATGGGCTGGATAAAGAAGCAAATAGGGCAAGAGCTAGAAAATTGGATTTGGCTTATAGGTTAACCCAGAACAGATACAACAAACGAGCAATATCCTACAAGGCAAAACTCAGACACTATAGCACAGTAGTAAAGCCAGAGGGTCTGTACGCCTCGGAGTGCTTGACACTGAATAAAAAAGGGGATCTTCAGGAACTGGAAAAGAAGGAGAGGAAAATTTTGCGGAAAATTTTAGGACCACAGAAAACTGCTGACGGGACATGGAAGAACAGAAGGAATGATGACCTCTATAAACATACTGAAAAAATTACTGTCACAATGCGGAAGCGAAGGTTGAAATTCTACGGTCATTTGGTGAGAATGGACGAGAATCGACTGACTAAGAGGATATTCAAGTATATTACAGAGCTGAAGGCTACAACTAAGTGGGTAGAAGAGGTTAAAAGAGACGCCAAGGAAAGTGGACTCACAGTGGATGTGATCCACAACAGAAAAGAGTTCAGAAACCGAATTGACAACATCAAGATATTCGAGGAGAAAACACCTAAAATTAGAGCCAAACTGGTAATATCCGAGGAGGAGCGATAGATCAGAAGTGAACGAATGAAGAGGTTTTGTGAAGAGAAGAGGAGATTAACCAGAAAGCCTTAGGTTCCATGCGGTCCACAGGCGGCCAAATTCGGAAGAAAGAAAGAATTATTATTAATATTATGGCTCTTGAAATTCGCTAATTGGTTTTATTTAATGACATTTGCTACATTATCAGACGTATAGCTAACGTTGGCAGCATTTGTTCTATATACATTTCAGGTTCTGTACTTCAACTGACAGTTCAACTGTTTTGGTCTTTTTCCAGATCAGAGCTCATCTATTGCACTTCAAGCACTAATGGATGAAGAGAAGCAACATTTTTGAGTTATGTGCGTCTCGTCTACTGCACTTTAAAAGAAGATTCGTTTATTTTTGAAGTAGATGAATTTTAATTCCTAAAGATTTGTGTGATATCCTCTTTTACGACGGTGTTAATAGGATGAGTTATGACGGAGGAACAAGATTATATTCTAAACCCATTAGCATTAAGATTTAAAAAAACATAATTAGTAACCAACATTTATTATATATAGGGTGTTCCGTTCGTTCACGGAGCGACTCCTGTAGCCTTGCGGCAGCCAGGAATGCAAGCTGGTTATGTACGTTAATTCGGGAGCAATAGTTCAGAAAATAATATTTTGCACACACACTTTATTATAAATTATCTATTATACATACAAATACGTCTTTAAATTATACGCCGATTGTGGCCGAGATGGCACTAGATTTAATTTCGCTTGCTTGTAAACCGCGCCATGCCATGCTTGTTTGTTGTCGTCCATGTTATGTTTTAGGTAGATTTCATTAGAAAGCTAACTATTGCAATGGGTACCATGTTTCGACTTCCGGAAAATTTCGACATATCTTCGCGTTTCACATCCCCCAGACCCCAAAACCACCGTCAGTTCAAAAGTTTATATATAATTTATGTATATATGTATCTATATATATATACAGTATATATATATATATATCAGTTTCTTGTGGACACGATAACTGCCGTAATTTTGAACCAATCACTTTGAATCTTTTACATAACATGTATCCCTATAAAATCTCGGTCGAGTTCGTTAATGGGCAAAATCGGTCGAAGGGGGTGAAAATGGGGTGTTTTTTCGAAAAAGTGAAATTTCGCTATAACTCTCTTAATACGTGAAATATCGAATCCATTCAAAGTTCATAATATGTGTCGGATAAGTGCCAAAAATTTATGTCAAATAAGTTTTTTGATAGCACCAACCATTGACCAAAGGGGTGGAAAAAAGTGGGTTTTTCGGGAAACATTAATCATATCTCTCTTAATAGGCACAATATCAAAACCGTACAAAATGGACAATATTCCTCCAATAATTACCTAAAACTTTTGTCTGAAAGAATTTTCGATATGACCCACCATTACGCCACGGAGTGAGCAAAATGATTTAAATTATAAGAAAATTCCAAGTGCCAAGAGTGGTTGCCATGACAACTTTACTTTTAATTGATACGGGTTGAGCCATCAGCAGTTGCTATGACAACGCCACTGCACGAGATCACATTCTGTTTTCATATGTCTGTGGGAAGCGACTTCGGTATCGGAACTGGTAGCATGCTGAACTTCTATGCCCAAGGTCGCGGGTTCAAACCCGGCTGAAGTCGTCGGATTTACTAAGAGCGCCAAAAACCCTGAGTATGCTTTCCTTCGGAGGGGAAGTTCCAACGTTCGTTGCGAGTTGATGGTTCCGGTGGCATCTAGTGGCCAAGTTCACAGCTAGGTGTCGTTGATGGTAGTATTTTAAATTATGTAGCCTATTTTAGGTAGATTTCATCAGAAAGCTAACTATTGCAATGGGTGCCATGTTTCGACTTCCGGAAAATTTCGACATATCTTCGCGTTTCACATCCCCCAGACCCCAAACCACCGTCAGTTCAAAAGTTTATATATATGTGTGTGTATATATATGCATATATATCAGTTTCTTGTGGACACGATAAATGCCGTAATTTTGCACCAATCACTTTAATGTTTTACATAATATGTAACCCCTTAAAAAATCGGTCGAGTTCGTTAATGGGCAAAATCGGTTAAATGGGGGGGGGGGGGGGCTTTTTTTTTCGAAAAAGTGAAATGTCGCTATAACTCTCTTAATTTCGTGAAATATCGAATCAATTCAAAGTTCATAATATTTGTCGGATAAGTGCCAAAAATTTATGTCAAATACGTTTTTTGATAGCACCAACCATTGACCAAAGGGGTGGAAAAAAGTGTTTTTTTCGGGAAACATTAATCATATCTCTCTTAATAGGCACAATATCAAACCCGTACATAATGGAAAATATTCCCCTAATAATTACCTAAAACTTTGTCTGAAAGAATTTTTGATCTGACCTACCATTACGCCAAGGGAAGAGAAAAATGATTTCGGAATTAAAGAACATGCCAAGTGCCATCAGAGGTTACCGTGACAACGCTTCTAAATTGATGAGGGATGAGCTATCAGAGGTTGCCAAGACAACGCCATTGCACGAGATCACATTCATTTTTCCATCTGACTGTGGGAAGCGGCTAACTGGTAGCATGCTGAACTTATATGCCCAAGGTCGCTGGTTCAAAGCCGGCCAAAGTCGTCGGATTTTCCAAGAGCGCTAAAAAACCCTCAGCATGCTTTCCTTTGGAGGAGAAGTTCCAACGTTCGTTGCAAGTTGCTGGTTGCGGTGGCATCTAGTAGCCAAGTTCACAGCTAGGTGTCGTTCACGTTAGGATATGGTACAAAATTAGGAATTACTACTTAAAATTGACCGTCTGCAGACCTTACCTGAATTACAGACTAAAAAGTCATCACAATTAACACCGTTTATCAGATTCTACACACCCGGGGTTACATGACCACGTTGTCGCAGCCCCTAAACTGAGGAACCAACAAAAATCTCTGCGGGAGATAAAATTTTGCGAGAAGAAGTAACAGACTGTCTGATAGTTACACATCAGTTCCAAACCTTGCATAAGGACAGTGTGATCAGAAGTATAAAAATGAACCCCGAATGACAAGAAGGTTACCATCCACATAAGACAATAAAATGATAAAAATATGCATACAAAAACGAAAAAAAGTTGATTTTTAACCTCCAAATGTAAAATACTTTCTTGCAATCAATGAGGTCTGATCCTCCTACGAAAACCTGCATATTTTGCCTATTATAGCCAATCCCCTAGTTTGCCCGGTGAAATCTACCTCCGCCTTACGGCGTGCCGAGAGGATTTTTTATACGTATAGCCACTGCCATCATAATGTCATTGGACATTACGGTGGCAGTGGTATAGCTAGTATCTCGCTGGATAACTAAACCAGCCCCGTGAGGTGCCGCATCCTAGCGGCTGTTTCCACAAACATACCGCCACACCTAAACGTATTACATTTAAACAAAAATAATATTAAGACAAAACACTAAACAAAAACACAAATTTGGCGACGTTGTCAGAGTTCAATATTGTTCAAACTTGCTACCAAAGCGCAGAGCATTCTCGAAAAATGTCACAAAAATGAAGCACAAATAAAAAAAAAACAATAAAAAAAACAGATCAATGAAATAATAAAACACTTTAATGTTATTGGTCTTGATTGGGCAAAGGGCAGAATTTATGTATGGGTCTCTTGAAAGTCCCTTTGCTGGTGCGAACTATCACCGTCCGAACTCGTCCATCTCTTCCAGGCAGGGCTTCCTTGGTGACGGCCAGTCGCCACGAGAGTGGGGGAAGATTGTCATCCTTGACAAGCACAACTGCCCCTGGTTCCAGGTTTGGAAGGGTGGATTGCCATTTCTGACGCTGTTGCATGCTATTTAAGTAGTCAGCAGACCACTGCTTCCAAAAGTTCTGCTGCAGGGATGAAACGCCACCTGGTGACATGACTAGGCACAACCTTGGTCAAGTCAGGTTCAAGGATAGACATCAAAGGAGCCCCTATCAAGAAATGGCCAGGACTGATGTATGAGAGATCGTCAGGGTCATCTGAAATCTAGTGAGCGGTCGCGAGTTTAGGCAGGCTTCATATTGACAAAGCAACGTGTACATTTCGTCATACGTAAGACATGCCTTGCCAGCTGTTCTCCTCAGATGGTGCTTCATGGACTTAACGACTGCTTCCCAAAGTCCGCCAAAGTGAGGTGCATCTGGGGGAATGAAATGCCATCTGAATCCTTCTTGCGCAGAAAAGTCTTCAATTTCGATAGCCGTCCTCTCGGAGTTGAACATTTTCCTCAATTCTTCAAGTTCGTTCATGGCTCCTACCAAGTTGGTGGCGTTGTCGCTATATATGTTTCGGCATATACCTCTTCTTGCCGTGAATCTTCGCAAGGCAGCAATGAATGCTTGGGATGTCAGGTCACGTACCAACTCAAGATGTATTGCCTTGGTGGCGAAACAAACAAATAAGGCTACGAAGCACTTCACCTTAGTCTTGCTTCTCGTGTTACCATGTTTGATGTAGATAGGCCCTGCGTAGTCAACCCCTGTGTTGGTGAATGGTCGGGACGGCGTCACTCGTTGAGATGGTAGTTGCCCCATTAATTGAGTTGCTGTTGAAGCCTTCAGTTTAAAACATATCAAACACTGATGTATGAGGCGTCGTATCACTTGCCGTATATTCACGATCCAATATTTACACCGCAATGACGCAGCTAGGTGCTGAGCCCCAGCATGCAGCAGCCTTCTGTGTTCCGCAATTACAACCAAACGGGTGAAGTGATGCTTGGGAGGCAGTATTATCTGATGTTGTTCATCAAACGGCTTTAAAGAATTGTGTAACCGGCCACCCAATCTAATAATCCCCTGTCCATCGAGAAAGGGATTAAGGGCCCTTATTGAACATTTGGATGAGACCGTGGATTTCGACTTCAAGGCTTCAATCTCAGTAGCGTAGATAGACCCTTGTGCCAGTTTTATGCACCTTTCCAATGCCCACGTGAGCTTCTCACTCGACAGCAATTCTGTTCTCCTTACATTACCTTTCATGCAGTTAGATAGGAATCCGTTTCAGTATGCCATTACCCTCACTAATCGATGCAGAGATGAGAACCTGGTGATGATATCAGAAGAAAGTGTACTAGTAAGGCAATGTGATGTCATCCGTTCATTAGGAAGTTCATCATTAACACATGGGAAAATTCGGTTGGGCCAGTTTTCCTCATCTCGTCATAGCCAGGAAGGTCCCTGCCACCATTGTATGTTGTCTTGCAGGACGAGTGCTGATTCTACCCTGGAAAGTATGTCAGCCGGGTTGTCTTCAGATGCAACGTGGCTCCATTTAGCGTTGTCCGTCAACTGTTGGATCTCAGCAAACCGATTCGCGACGAATGTTTTCCATCTGGTAGGTTCCGCTGAAAGCCAAGCAATGACGATGATTGAGTCGGTCCATAGAAACGAGTTGTCAATTCTCAAGTTCAGAGATTGAGAAGTTTTGGCCAACAGACGAGCAAGAAGTAGCGCTCCACAAAGTTCTAGACGAGGGATGGATTGTTGCTTGAGGGGTGCAACTCTGGACTTGGAACATGCCAACCGCACCCTGATTTCGCCTTCTTCAGTGACACTACGAACGTAAACGCAAGCAGCGTATGCCTTCTCGGAGACATCTGAGAAGCCATGTATTTGGATTTCAGTGACCTTGCCCCTACCGAGGTTCAGCCTACCTACCCGAATGTCATTCAGTTTCGGCAGGTCCGCGTAGACGATATGCCAACTCTGTTGCAGCGACGGAGGCAGAGGGTCATCCCACCCTAGTTTGATCTGCCACAACTGCTACATGAACATTTTTGACAGAACGATAACAGGTCCTAGAAGGACAAGTGGGTCGAAAATCGAAGAAATGATGGAGAGAACCTTCCTCTTAGTAGCCGTCCCCATGCATTCCTTGATGTGTACTTCAAAAAGCAACTCGTCAAAGCTGGGATTCCACAACAAGCTCAACGTCTTTATGCTATCCTTGTCGTCAAGTCGTAGGGGATGTTGTGATTCTCGAAGTTCTACAGGGATTATATCGAGCACTACTGAGTGGCTCGAGCTCCATTTTCGAAGCGAAAAGCCTCCTCGTCTTAGCAACTCTTGCAGTTCTTCTCGCAGGTGGATGGCCTCCTTTACAGTGCTTGCTCCAATGAGTGCGTCATCCACATAGAAGTCCCGCTTCAACACTTCTGAAGCACAAGGAAATTCATGCGCTTCATCTTCAGCTAATTGCATCAAGCATCTCGTAGCCAAGAATGATGCTGATGCTGTACCGTAAGTGACAGTCGTCAGTTGATAAATCCGCAGGGGATCTTGGGGGTCTTCTCGCCACAGTATGCGTTGGAGGTTGATGTCCTTGTTGTCCATCCTAACTTGACGATACATCTTGGCAATGTCTGCAGTCATGGCCACTTGGTGTGTGCGGAATCTCGTAATCAGTGCTAGCAGGTCTTGCTGAACCGTGGGTCCCACAGCAAGGGTGTCGTTGAGGGAGATGCCATCGTGAGTCTTGCACGACGCATCGAATACTACCCGAGTCTTGGTGGTGGTACTTTGTTCCTTGAAGACCGTGTGATGTGGCATATAGTAGAATGCGTTGTTGTCCTTAGGATAGTCGGGGGCGAGTTGCATGTGGCCCAACCTCTCGTATTCGCTCATGAAACTTATGTAGTCTGCTCGTAGTTCAGGACTGGTGGACAACCTGTGCTCAAGATGCTTGAATCTCTTCAGAGCCGTTTTGTAAGACGGGCCAAGTTGTGGGCTGTCTAACTTTACTGGTAGCCTTACAATGAATCGACCACTGTTGTCCCGCCTAGTGTGGGTTGCAAAATGATTCTCACAATATTGTTCCTCATTTGTCAACAACATTTTGGTATGAGGCACCTCATCAGTACTCCAGAACCTTTCCAATTGTTTGTCAAGATCACAATACCTTCTGACAAACCGTGCTGATTGTGATGTTGAGCCAGCATCACCAAGATGCATGGTTCTTACAGGTCCCGATAAAATCCACCCTAACTTACTATTCTTCAGGATAGGAAGATCATCATTGTTCTTCCGCCACCCGTCAAGTAGCAAACGCATGAATAATTCCGCACCAATGAGCATGTCTATCGGCCCAGGTTTGTTGAAGCTTGGATCCGCCAATTGTATATCTGTAGGCAGGTCCCAAGATCTGCAATCAATATTGCTAGACGGGATGTTTCCAGTTATTAGTAGAAGTATGGAGCATGTGATTGTTGCTTGGAACCTTGAGGTATTGGACCGAATACACACACTAACTCACTGCTGTATTGTTAATTCCATTAATTGGGATTGTGTTTTTGCAACGCCTTAATCTCAGTGTTTTAGCAAGGCCTTCGGTGATGAAATGATACAGGGATCCGTTGTCGAGCAAGGCGCGGCAGTGGTGGGACTTGCCATCATTGTCTAACACTGGAATTACTGCAGTGGATAACAAGACTTGAGACTGTTCCTTGAATTTCAGAGCACAATAACTTGATTTATTGTGGCTTCGATTGTCAACATTATTACTATTACTGGATGCGGGAACGCTGTTCGTGGTTTGTGATTCTTCACTGAAGTGAAGTAATGTGTGGTGCTTACGATTACACTGTCTACAATTCCCGTATTTGCAAGAACGGATTCCATGATGTCTGAAACAGTTGAAACACAAACCCTTGTCCTTTACAAATTCATAACGTTGCCCAGTCGTGGATTTCCTGAAGGCATCACACTTGTGCAACGGGTGATTCGAACCGCAAAACTCACATTTGTTACTTGTTGCTACGTAGGAGTTCAATTGAGGTGGTTTATTAGGGCACCTTGGGTGGCTACTCTTTGGGGTACTTGATACGGACCCCTTTTGGTCCCTAGTTGCAATCATAAGCTCCAAAACTTGCGCTTTATCTTCTAGAAATGCAGATACCTCGCTTAGCTTGGGGAAGTCATCACTGGGGGCCTGCATTTCGAATTCCGTACGTGTAACTGGGTCTAATTTATCGAGCACTAATTGTTGTAGCAGGATTTCATGCAGTGGTGCTTCCAACTTCAAGAATTCAATAGCATTTAAGTTGCTCATTATGTGATTGTTTAATTGTCTGATATCAGACGCTGTAGCCTTATGACAGGTGGGTAATGACAAGAGGGCCTTCACATGTTGTGTGGCAATTAACTTTTTATTGTTGTACCTCTTGCATATAGAGTTCCACACGACCATAAAATTGTCGTTGGAGATAGGTAGATTTTGAATCAATTGATGGGGCTCACCCTTAAGTGCTGAAAGCAGGTAATGAAATCGCTGTATGTTGGACAGCCTATCATTGTCTACAATTAGTCCCTGAAAAGTATCATGGATATGAATCCAGGCCTCATACTGCCCGTGGAATTCTGGGAGGTTAATTACAGGCAATCTTACTTCGGCGGGAGAACTGTGGGGTTGTTGGCGTGCATTTTCGGTGTTTTGATGTGTGTTACCACTTTTTTCAATTAGTGTAGTGCCTTTAGCCTCAATATCGTAATAACTATCCTCAAATAGCTCCCTATCCTTCGCATGGGCTTCGCTGTACCCTCCGTCGTCATTCAGTTCTAGCTTCCTTTGGACCACTGAATATTCCTCCCACAGGGACGGTAGCTGCTTCAACCGAGTAAGTAATGTGTTGGCGTCAGAGCCGTGCACGAAAGTATCGACAAATTTGCCTATTCGTGTTAGTGACCCCTTTACTATGGCCAGGGCCCGGGCTAAGGTGATAGACGCCCTGGGCAAATGGTCTGCCGGCGCCCTTTTTCTCATTTATGTGTTATAAAACTAGGTGGACGAGTGAACATCTCTTACTATATCACCTCCAGATATCATTACTACAGTTATTTTGGCCAATTTCATTACTTACATTTTTTTAAAACAAATGTTCTCCTGTTCTGAAGTCCCCCCGAGTTTCCTTGCTTGAAGTGGCAATATGCGTGATAGTTGTAGCTCTTTGTATAAAGTGCGATGCAATTTAAGGCAATTTCTTTAAAATTTCTTGTTCGTCACTTTCCTTCTTGGCAGTACGTTTCCTGAATTCTGATCCACTTTTTGTTTGGTTCATTTTAAAATAACTAACGTAGACACATTTTTGCAAATCACAGTTGACACGCAATACAAGCGATACAAACAAACAACCTTTGAGGTTACTATTGCTAACAGCGTCAACCGTGCATCACTGCCTACATTTTTGCCAAAACTAATATTATTTACAGATAATACTGATTATATCATAATACTGTATTATAATATAATCATGATAAAACATAAATATTACGAATATATGTGATATTTAATATTACTTTTATTTTAGATTCACGAAAAATTATAGTTACCGGTATCTTAAAGATTTCCATGTCATACTTATTTTTAATGTTGGGATTGTTGGGTCAACCTTTTTCTGCGTTCATCGTCACCTAAATTTCGGCGCCCCCTAAAATTTGGCGCCCTGGGCAAATGCCCAGTATGCCCGTTTATAGCCCGGGGCCTGACTATGGCTCGTTGTTTAACAAGCCTATCTCGCTCACTAGACTCCGTGGTACATAGAGGAAACAAGGAAAATGAAAGGATTGACTGACCAGCTGACACAAACACGATGTGAAGAATAGCCTCTCGTCCAGTTCAGTCGCCGCGATGTAGTCTAGCCTTGTGGATTGGGATGCCGACGAGATGACCTAGTAGCCGTAGCACATCATCATTTCACTGTTTTAACACCGGAGGACCACGTAATTATACGACACTTATTATCCGGCCCGGTCGGACCATATGTTCCGATCGTTCACGGAGCGACTCCTGTAGCATTGCGGCAGCCAGGAATGCAAGCTGGTTATGTAATATGTTAATTCGGGAGCAATAGTTCACAAAATAATATTTTTTCACACACACTTTATTATATATATTATCTATTATATATACAAATACGTCTTTAAATTATATGCCGATTGTGGCCGAGATGGCACTAGATTTAATTTCGCTTGCTTGTAAACCGCGCCATGTCATGCTTGTTAGTTGTCGTCCATGTTATGTTTTTTTATACGTATAGCCACTGCCATCATAATGTCATTGGACATTACGGTGGCAGTGGTATAGCCTCTTCAGTCCTGGGCTCAGTTCAGAACTTTGTAATATACTTTTCTGTGTTTAACTTATTGCAATTAGGTAAAATAATACATATGTATCCAAAAAAAAAATTCGAAATCACTGGGCTATTATGACATGTAGCATATATGCTACATCAGGACTTAATGACGACTCTCCTCCCACTACTTTGCAATGCTAAATTCTTTTGTGATACACGATTACTAATGGTTTAATGCCTTGTGAAGTATTTACAATAGTAACATAATATTTTGTACATTTTCTATATTTATTTTGCATTATCTAAAGTCAAAATACAAATAATTAAGAAAGGATAATAAAAAAAATTGATTAAAAAGTCAATGCACTAAAGAAGTTATATTAAAAAACACAAAATTGAGAGTACAATCCACAATATCCAGTTATGACTCATGAAATGCTGAGAAACAGTTTCTTTTTTCCGTAAAGCACAGGTACATTTTGCATTTTTTGCACTGTACAAAAGTGAATCCCTTTCTGCCTGGTAGTCTACATCTTGCTTTTTGCGTTCTGCTCATCATTTCTGGTAGATGCAAAGCATGAAACTTCCTGGATTGAACAGACGGCATAGGCGCTGGTATTCTGCGGCGCCTCAAGTTTCGATTTCCATCGTTCTCATCACCATCATCATCATCATCAGGCACATCATTCGCTTCATCTTCGTTGTTGGAGATGCCGTATTCAATCTCGGGTCATCTTCCCTCCCATCATCATCATCTCCAATCTCCAGCTCAATAACAGACACATCAGGATCGATAGAGTCAATCAGTTTTACAATGTCTGCATCATTCAAGGCTGAAGAAATAAATGGTGAAATTTAATGTTAGCGTTTTCATTACATGGTAAGAGAAAGTAGGCTATGTGGTAAGAGAAAGTAGGCTATATAATATTTAAAGACCGCATTTTTCTCAACATTTAAGCCACATGTGACTTAAGCCTTACCTACAGCACTGAAAGACATGCTAAAAATGAGGAAAATTCAGACATAAAATCAAGTAGCAAGTATAAAATGTCAAGGTCATTGCCTGATGTAGAGTATATGCTACGTAATGAAAATCGTGATCGTGTAAGTATTTTAGTATACTACGGAAACTTACATTCAATAGCACATTAACTGTTGATCAATTGTAAGCAATTTTTATAACATTTACATTACTTTAATATACAAATACATAATAATTACCTGCACGTCTTGTTTCCATGGTTACCAGTCCGCCAACTTCAATATTCACAGAGGTGCTGCCACCTATTCTCTCGAGCGGGTAACAAAAAAAAAAAAAAAAATATGTGCGTGATGCGCGGCCAGTAGACTATATGCTACAGCCGGCAACCCGCAGAGAAGCCAGCGCCTGAGTCAGAAAAAAATAAAAGCCGCATGTAGCATATATGCTACGTAAGGACAGAGGAGGATAGCTAGTCTCTCGCTGGATAACTAAACCAGCCCCGTGAGATGCCGCATCCTAGCGGCTGTTTCCACAAACAAAAACATTTTTTTAATGATCAATTATGTGATAAAATACTTAAGAAAGAAAATTCTTTAAGTAGTCGATAAAACGTATTAAAAATTGGAAGTTTCACTGTCGAAATTTTATTGGATAAATATTGTATTGTTCAATATATTGACGCGCAATTTTAAAAACAGAACGACCCAAATAGAAGGAAACAAGAAGTTATTATTTACTATAACCGGCCGCGGTGGCCGAGAGCGCTAAAGCGCTACCTCGTGCCTCGCTGGCATCGGGAGAGCGTGGGTTCGATTCCCACCTCGGCCGTCCTGAAAATGGTTTTCGTGGTTTCCCATTTTCATCACCAGGCAAATGCCGGGACGGTTCCTTTCAATAGGTCCACGGCCGATTTCCTTCCAATATCCCTTCCCTGACCCGTCCTGAAAAGAAAAGTACATGGCCATAGGCTGCATTAATAAAAATAAAAATGTTTACTATAGTGTTGTGTACTTATCTTTACCCGGTAATGATCCCCTCCGGGGCAAAATTCCGGTACCCTGGCGTCTTTAAATGCCGTAGTAGTTAAAAGGGACGTAAAATCAATAACATGATTTATCTTAGCTGTCACCCATGAGGTCCCAGTTTGATTCCCGGCTCTGCCAAGAAATTTTAACTGTAGTCTGATGACTGGAACGGGGTACACTCAGCCTCGTGAAGCAAAATTGAAACGAGGTGGGTTCGATTCCAAACTCTGCCATTCTGGAGGTGGTTTTCCAAGCACATGCCGGGATGGTACCTAACGTAAGGCCTCCTTCCTGATCCTAACCTGAATTCCAAATACACACACTACTACTAGCCTACAGACAACGCAATTATACAGGTCATCGGACGAAATTTACAATTTACGATGTCAAAGTCCCTCAAATGAGACAACAACAACAACAACAACAACAACAACAACAACAACAAAAAGGAATACTTACCTTAATTCAAAACCCTGTCCGTAACCCTCCGTTGGTCGCGTGAATTACAATTGTAATCCGGGCTCATTTGTTTTATGTCTGAAAACATAATACACGATTTTGGTACATACTGACCTTTCTTAGCTCATTCCACTACAATCACCGTGATATATTATATCAGTGACAACAAACAAATATATATAAGTCATTTCATTCCCACCCATGGAGGGTGGGCGGGCCCCCAATAGATGGCCCGCACCATCTCTTGGGCCGGAGGAGGGGATTGTTTGGGAGATTGAGAGTTATAGGAGAAGGGCGGTGGTGAATTTTAAAAGTTTGAGAAGGATAAATGACGTGACTTCTTGGCTAAGATTAAAGTTTTTAATTTTATTAAGGTAAAGAAAATTTGCTCTTTTAGGCTTTGTACTATAGTAAATTGAGGAGTTGGAAGGTTTGAAATTTTGAGATTTTTGAATTTATTAGTTTCGTAAGTTATAAATTTGGAAAATGATGTGATTTTTAGCCTATTTTCAATTTTGAAAAACAGTCGGCTTATGAGATCACGTTTTGTCCGCGTGTGTGTGAGAGAGAGGTGTGTGTGTGTGTCCCCTAATAAATTCTAAACGGCTGAAGCAATTTCAATGGAACTCGGTAAGTTCATAACACTATTCCGGACGACTCCGACCGTGCCCTTCAAATTTTGTTACGTCTCACCAATCCAACATGGCGGCTGTGCGAAATATTTCACCAGCATTCAATATCTCCGAAACTATTCCCGATATCACCCTGGAATTTTTTACGGTGATAAAGGGAACTACTAGAAGTTCACCTAAGTGACTTTTGAAAAACTGGTGATTACAAAACCAACATGTAGGCCACGCGAATTGGCGACTTTTAAATAGACGTTTCTCGCGGTTTAACCAACCAAACGCAATAAAACTTGGTACAGTATATGATCACACACATTGTAATGCACCGACATCTAACTTCATTCAATTGTTTACATAAACACAAGATGGCGGATGTGCGAAATATTTCACCGGCATTCTATATCTATGAAACTATTAGCGGTATAACCCTGAAATTTTGTACGGAGATAAAGGGCACTACTGGAAGTTCATCTATAAGACTTTCGAAAACCGGTTAACTACTAAACGAACATGGCGGCCAAGCGAATTTGAAAATTTTAAATAGACCTTTCTCGCGATTTAATGTTCCAAACGCAGTGAAATCTGGTACAGGAAATGTGTATACACATTGTAATACACTGGTATCTAATTTAGTTCAATTGTTTACATAACCTCAAGATGGCGGCTGTGCGAATTTTACAATTAAGTTTTTATTTCTTGTGATGTAGTCATGCGATCGAAGTGAAAGTTTGAATAATGAACCTATGCAATAATTTTCCTTTAATGGTACATGACTCTATGACCTATACATTTAACAATCCAACATGGCGACCATCCGAAATATTTAGACGGCTCTGAATATCTACGAATCTATTATAGCAATCAAACTGATTTTTTTATGATCATAGGGGCTATAAACTTAAGTTCACCTATAGGACTTTAAATAACCTGGTGATCACAAATCCAACATGGCGGCGACGCGAAGTATAAATATTCACATGGACGTTTCTCGCAATTTAACCATCCGAGTGCAGTGAAACTTGGTACAGTAAATCCTTATACGAATGTTAATCCACTGGCATCTAATTTATTTCAATTGTTTCCATAACCACAAGATGGCAGCTGTGCGATATTTTAAAATCTCCTTGTTACTTCTTGTGTCCTAATCATGCGATTGAAATTTGAATGCTACACGTACACAATAATCTTCATGTAACAGTACATAACTCTAGGAACTACATATATAAAATCCAACATGGCGACCATCCGAAATATTTAGTCGGTTCTCAATATTTACGATTCTATTATAGTAATCAAACTGACATTTTGTATGTTGATAGTGGGAGTTAACATAAGTAGGATATATGAAAATAGGCTGTATATTTCTTCACGCAATTAATTGTTTTAAAATCAGTGTGCCAGATCTTTCAGTTTATTGCATTTTTGTTCTGTGTTACTTCAACGGGGAAGAACGTGTGAACTATCTTATTTTCACGCAGAGCGAAAGTCAGCTTACAACAGTGTTATTCTTAACTTGTCACCCCGTGCCACTCACTGTGGTAGCCGGGAATTTCCTTGTCATTAGCCATATTGCACCACGCGCTAGAACTCTCCCACCCCCAGATACTTGGAACCAGTGTCACTCACATTTAGTTCATTTCTGGCACTGTGAAGTGTAAGGCAGTTCTACGATGCCTAAAGTAAAGACAACTACAAGTTATCGTCTGTTGCAGAATTTAAGGATAATTTTACTTCTTATAGGGGCGTTCTGTTCTGCCAACTATGTGGGAAAGCAATCAAGACTGAACAGCGATCTCAAGTTACACAACACCTCAAGGGCAAGAAACATATTGTCGCAGTTTCGCGCCTTCAGAATTACTGTTTCGCGATAATCGGCAGTCATTTATGTTGGACAACCTGAAGATGTATCTCGTTGTGTATTGTAATGCTTCAGCAGTCAGTGAGACACAGAATATATTGCATTCGTGAGTGCTGCATATTAATTAACTATATATATATATATATATACACCGCGGACAGGCCAACAAGGACCACGCAAATATCTCTTCTTTATAGGTCTAGTTTCCATCTTTCTCTTCCAGAAGTTTTCATCCTGGTCGACTGCGCAGCTCTTCTTTCAACAGTCCATTCTCCTCTGTTGATATTCTTCTTCTCCCCGACAAGTATTTTGAAGCCATTTTTTTCTGTACTCTATTCGATTTAGACAATCTTCTTCAGTAATTTTGAATTTTTGAAGTTCTTCTTTCATTTGTTTTACATAGCCTCTTGCCCTTTATAGTTCCAGATTTCATCAAAAATTTGTTTGTTTAACCTTGAGCAATCCATGCGGACCATATGTCCGTAGAACTGAAGTCGCCGTTTTCTGATCATCACTTCAAGGTTGTCGATTTTACTATAAATTTCTGCATTGGATCTCAGTCTATAACCTTCCTGTGTTTTCCTAGGACCATAAATCCTTCATAAAATTCGTCTTTCTATCATGAGCAAATTCTCCATTCCGGTTATATTTGTAGTTTCCATGCCGTACAAGACGACTGGTCTAACAACTGTATTAAAATGTCGTAATTTTGCATTGATAGACAGGTTCTTTTTATTGTATATATAATAATTAAATATTTTTACTTTATTGTCACATCTTTCAGGTCATTTTAATATGTAAAAAATAAATATATTTCCGTTTTTTAGCACCTAAAAATTCCGAGCCCCAATCATAAGTTATGGACGAAGATCAAGTGAGCAGTGACCTGGGATTACGACAACAATTCTTCATAGATTTATATCAGTGAAGACATAAATTGTACAATAAAATTAGATGAAAATATTCTAAAGATCATGTTACATTAATTAATACAGAAATATAAACATTCCATGAAATTCAAAAAGCATTCTTACATATATTTTACATTTGAAGACCCCACGGAGAGAACGGGGTAAGTCTATTTTATTCGAAAATGAGATTATGACACATTCTGGTGTCCAGCCATCGTCACTACAGCTCAGTTCAAATTATAAGGTGCGTTCAAAAAGTAACGAGCCGGAGGCTGGAATGCGCAAACCGGTGACTACATGGCTAATCGTGGCGTGTGTAACGAGGTGTGGTTCTGACAAGAGCGTGCTCGAGGGCACGCGTGTACGACACGTGACGATACAAAGCGAGCAGCAGCATGCATCAATCGTCCAATGCTGCCAGTCGCATGGCAAACACTGACATGGAGGCGTAAACCGAAGAGCATAGAGGTGTTGTTCGGTTTCTGTCAGCGGATGGAGTAGGGGGAACGGACATTCATCGCCGAATATCACAAGTGTACGGCGAACACAGCCTGTCCCTTGCAAGGGTCAAGGCGTGGCTCAAGCGCTTCAGGGAAGGACGGGTGTCGTTAGCCGATGATGCCCGGTCTGAGGCACCCCCCTCCCCCCTGCATTACCGATGACAACGTCCAGTTGGTTGATGCACTCATTACCCAGGACCACCGAGTGACAGTGAACGCCATAGCCGCCGTGGTCGCTCGACGACAATGCACGACCTTATACGGCAAGAAGGTAAATGACATCAAAGATCAACTTCAGTATGATAGAGAACATTCTTATTCATTAGTTTGGAACAATGCAATTTCAAAGAAGGGTGAACAAACTCAGATCAAACCAAAGCGGCACTGTCTAGATAACAATGAACAAGAACATCGTTATCGCCGCCTATACGTGGAAATTGTCGATTGTATAATTTATCAGATTGAATGTAGGTTCTCTCAACTGGAGATATTGGAATATTTTCATTTGCTATATCACCATAGGTATATTGAATATAAGAATACATTTCCCGAATCACTGCTACAAAAACTTTTGGCTCAATACGGAAATGTATTTGACCGCATTGGACTGAAGAATGAATTAAGTGTTCTGTACACATCAGCTGAATTTCATGGGAAAGATGTTCAAGAACTTGTTAGTTTTATGCATGAAAATAACCTCGCTTCTGGATTTGGTGAATGTTACAAATCAATTCTTCAACTCATGTCTACAATTCAAGAACAATCACTTTTATTGTACACAACAAGGAACATCACTATCCGGCCATTACATTCAGTTACTCAAAACCTGTTCCATCTTTCTCATCGACGCCCCAAGGGTGCCAACTTACAAAAAACAAATTTAATTGCAGAAATACATTCACAACATTCTCCCACCTTGAAACGGTAGGTTTCAACTAAAAGCACAAAATAATACAAAACCTAGGAATAAACATGGAATTAACAAATATTTACAAATTCAGTTTGGTTGGCCTTTTAACAACCCTGCCCCTTCTTGTCAGAGCAACAGCTTCACTCTCAACTACTTGAGGGGGGTTACTAGAGTCACAATCAGGCACCAAGTCAACAGCATTGGGACCACACAAAGAACCATCACTATTTTCATAAGGAGATCCAATCTCCATCAAGCACAAACGTTGGACTGGTCGCAACAACTCACTCTTAACTGTTTTTACCTTTGCCACTCTAGTTACTCCATCTTTACCAGGGAAGATCTCAAGCACTCGAGCCAATTCCCAATCAATTCTTTTCTTTTGGTCAGACACAACCCATACAACATCTCCCACCCTGACATTCTTAGTAGACTTAGCAGTGTTTAACATCAGAGACCCTAGGTATTCCTGACGAAAACGTTCTTTTAGGTTTATCCTAACCTCAGCTACATATTTCACCCTAGCAGAAAGACCCTTTTCATCCACTTCGTCAAGATCAGGCACCTTTGTCTCAAACTGCTCCTGCAAAAACATAGCAGGCGTTATTGGTCTCAACTCATTAACATCTTCAGACATGTAGGTAATGGGACGCGCATTCATAACAGCCTCAATCTCGGTAATCAAGGTCATTAGT
The DNA here is from genome assembly GCA_946902985.2 of Meconema thalassinum. Lineage (NCBI taxonomy): Eukaryota > Metazoa > Arthropoda > Insecta > Orthoptera > Tettigoniidae > Meconema > Meconema thalassinum. The sequence continues at coordinate 93,629,811 of OX336394.1, forward strand.
TCACAAAGATTTAATAACGCACGACCAAGGGATATTTTCAACAGTCTTTTCATCACCCCAATAAGCCGCTCAAAAAATCCACCCCACCAAGCACCTGTGGGAACATTAAATAGCCACTGAATTTTCAATTCATGTTCAACTGTAGTCTGCTTAATGAGATTCCAAACTCCTACAAAGTTAGTACCATTATCACTATACATAGTTGTGATTCTGCCTCGTCTGGCAATCATTCTTCGAAGAGCATGTAAAAACGATTCTGTAGAGAGCGACTCTACCACTTCAAGATGGACTGCACGGTATACAGCACAGGTGAACAAGGCAATCCAAACCCTAGTACCATCTTTTATGAAAAGAGGTCCAGCCAAATCGACTCCGCATACTTGGAACACCTTTCCAAGATTTACACGGTTATTAGGTAACCCAACAGGTGGCGTTCTCACTGGTTGGGCTTTGTGCCTAAGACAACGAACACATTTACTAACAACACGTCGGGCTAATCGTCTACCTCTGACTATCCAGTATTCTTCTCTCAGGGCTCCTAACACAGTACTTGCTCCAGCATGGTGCATTTTCTCATGACATTCTACCACCATGGACTCCACTAGTTCACACTGAGGTAGTAAAATGGGTTCCTTGAACATGGGTGTGAACTCATCAGATAATATTTTAGTACGAACTCGAATCAAGCCATCATCATCAGTTTTAATGTTGAAATTATTTACATCTAGAGGGTGACTACTCTGAATCCACCGTACTAATTTTAATTCAGCATGTCGTACTTCTTTGCCAGTCAACTCCTCTCCGCAGTTTGAACTTTTCCCACTAGCTTTCTCAAGAAATCGGTAGATCCAACCAACAACACGCACATTTTTCGAGAAAGAAGCAAAGTGTGTGAACAAGTTTTCTCTTACATCGTTTGTGTTGTACAAACTAACAGCCGTTTTCTTCGATTCCTCTTCTGTAGGGGCTATTTTCACAGTTAACCACTTGTTCTCATTCTCTAGGAGCCACTGAGGACCCTCCCACCATTTTGATGCAACAAATTCGGACAACAAGCATCCTCGGCTGAGTATATCAGCAGGATTACAATCGCCAGGAACAAATCGCCACTGCTCGGGTGACGTCAACTGGTGGATTTCCTTTACCCGGTTTCCAACAAAGGTCTTCCATTCACCTTTCTTGATCCAGTAAAGAACAATCATAGAATCAGACCAGTACACAATGTTGGAAATATTAGTCGATTTACTAATAACAGAACCAAGCCTTGCTGCAAGTGTTGCCGCTACAAGCTCTTTACGAGGGATTGACATGTCTTCCATTGGTGCAACTCTGGACTTAGCTAAAACAAATCGAACATTAAATCCATCTTTGTTTTCATACCTCATAAAGGCACAAGTGCCCAGTCCAAGGAGACTGGCATCACTGAATACATGTAAACAAGCTGTGTCAGAGACACCTCTTAAACATCTAGGCACCACAATGCTGTCAATCAAATCAACTTCAGTAAGCCACTGCGAGCACTTCATTTGAATTTCTTTTGGAAGGGGTGTGTCCCAGTGTAGTTTGAGCTTAAATGCCATTTGCAATGCAATTTTCAGATGGAGTAAAGGTGCCGATAACAAACCCAATGGATCAAACACCCTGCTTATAATCGACAGCAATTTCTTCTTAAGTGCCTTAAGAACAAAACTGTTATCACCCTGTAAGCTAGTTAGTTCAATTTCATGAATTGGATGTGATATTTCAGATGACACACTCCCACCAAACAGCATATGACAAATATTTTCACGACCACATTCGATCAAACCCAATTTTTCACAGATAGCTTCCGAAATATAACTGCGGTGTGAAGCAGTATCAAGTAATATTCGAACAGTGACACCACGCAATTGTGCTACTAATGTTTTTAAAATGACAGTTCCACTAGGCCCTGCAAATAACGATGCTGTTCTGCTGGGTTCACCAACACACATGATATCATAGTGCCTCCCTTTACATTTACCACAATCTATTCTTTTCCTACACTGCTGTCTCGAGTGACCTCCCTGCAAGCATGCAAAACAAGCTAGTTTTTCTTTTACAGTTTTACGACGGTCCTCAACCGACATTTCTTTAGAACACTTGTAAGAGGGATGGTTCTCATTACAAAACAAACAGGTTAGGGTTACTTTGTGTGGCCGTCCTGTTTGCTGATAACTTACCCGATTCTGCCTGACAGTAGGAGTGAAAGAAACGAGAGCTGCAGCTGTTGGCTCTGTTCTGGGCGCAGTGAATTTATCAACCTCATTCACCTTAGCATGATTACGCAGTCTTTGTTCACTCTCGGCTTCTTTGCCCAGAAAACACAAAAGTTTATCAATTTTATTACCACTATCATCGTCCTCTTCTGCTGCTCTTCTTTCCCATATTTTCAAAACATCAATGGGGAGACATTCTTCAATGAGTGGAACTAAGATTGCTGCCCTATCAGAATTCATGCCCAATGTTTCTAGGGATCTCAACTTAGTACTTATATTATCATAGAGGTCAGTCACAGATAAATCCGAGCGAACCAATTGCAACAAATCTTTATACATACAATTTATAACCATCTCATCTTTACCAAAACGATTCTTTAAATGTTCCAAGACTTTAACATAATTCTCACTTGTGTGTGGATAACTGTCAACTAACTTCCTAGCCTGTCCCTTCAGTGACATTTTCAAGTAACTAAACTTATCAACATTCGTAATGTTAGAATCCTCATGAATCCTTTGAAATTGTGTCCAAAAATTTATCCAGTTACCTGGACCCAAGTCGAATACCTCAAGCGTGATTTTCGGTAGCCTTAACCTCTCTGACGACATGGTTGACGACGCCGAAGCCACGTTGCTCTGTACGCTGAAATTATCTCCTGCATCAACACAACTGGCAACACTAGGTTTTAATCCTTCCACTTTAACCTCGGCTTCAAGAAGTGCTTGCAGAAGATCTTCTTGAACGGTAACACAGTGCATTGTTTCTTCGATACAGGCATCCTCGTTTCCGTCAACATTCAACAACTCGTTCAAGATGCTTTCGTCCAATTCTTTTAAGGTATCCGCAATTGTTCGGAGAGTATTTATTTTCACACGTAATTTTTGGAAATCGGCTTCAACTCCGACCGCTCCAATAGCTTTCGTCGCACTTGCCCGATACGCACTTCTCTTCTTTTTCAACTTTTCAATCGTGGCCATTGCGAGGCAACAAATTCAAAACAAAACAAAACAGGGAAATTGTTTACCAAACCAACTTTTTCAATACAATCCTGTCAATGGTCGCCAAAATGTTACAAATCAATTCTTCAACTCATGTCTACAATTCAAGAACAATCACTTTTATTGTACACAACAAGGAACATCACTATCCGGCCATTACATTCAGTTACTCAAAACCTGTTCCATCTTTCTCATCGACGCCCCAAGGGTGCCAACTTACAAAAACCAAATTTAATTGCAGAAATACATTCACAACAGTGAAGTTTATAAACTTGCTAAATTAATACTAACAATTCCTTGTACTACAAGCTCTGTGGAACGTTCGTTTTCTGCATTAAGAAGAATCAAGACTTACCTACGAAGTACTCAAACACAAGAAAGACTGAGTAACTTAAGTTTGTTATCAATCGAAAAGGAGTTAGTACACAAAATGAAGGACAAAGACTCATTTTATAATGCTGTGATTGAGAAGTTCTCTTCTCAAGAACGAAGAATACAGTTGATGTTTAAATGAAAGAGGTAGGCCTACGTGGTTTTAATTACTAAATTTATGAAATATAACCTATATGTCACCTGTAAGAGTTCTGTGAGGCCATAGATCAACTGTATACCGGTATATGTTTTAACAGCACACCCATACTTTTGGTCCAGCATACGCCACTGAATGTCACCGAGATACAGAGGATATTATTTTTAGTGGAAACGGAAAGAACGTCCCTTATCCTCTCACTTTTCCATAATTTAACTTTATTTTTTTTACATGTACTTCCTCTATAAGAAATACATTTCACAAAAAGATACGTTATTGTTTACCCTAAATTGGGCAGATTTAGGTATTTCTTTTTTTAATGATGAAAGTTTAAATTCGCCCTCCTGAAAAATTCACTGAATGGGACTTACCCCGTTCTTCCCGTGGAGTCTTCATTTCCCCTACTGTATCTTCGAATATCAACATCAGAGTCATATTCTTCACATATTCAATGAAACTTGATCCTCAAAGAACTTAGAATACCATCTGTTGAAAGTCATTAATGAGCCAGAGTTGCTACGGAGCCGCTACATTTTAGTTAGCTAATTACATACGTTACACATAACCCCATACAAAAGAAATCACAGCAAATTCTGATCACCGAATTAGACAAACAATTTATCAGTTTTCCAAGCGCGTGTATAAGAATTCACAAATATCGGAATGGAAATTGGATGGAACCAGATCCTGCCGGCAGAACAAAACCAAATCAGGGGCATATGACCTCCATATAAAAGGGAATTAATTGAAAACAAAACTTTGTAAACAAAAGCGATACTGCTGCGCTCTAACGGCAGAAGTACGAAAAGCAACTGCAAGACAACGAACCTTTTCTTTTTCTATATGACTCAAGTTTTGTGATGCTATGTCAAACAATATACCCACAGTGAATTGACTATAACTACTCGAATCATTTGTAATAACTCAGAATATGTCCTTGAGGATGAACCTCAATGATCACATTTAATGAAAACCAGAAAGGAATAGAGACAAAAAACAAGTAGTTCCGTGAAGAACTATACAGCCTATTTTCATATATCCTACTTATGCTAATTGCCACTATCAACATACACAATTTCAGTTTGATTGCTGTAATAGATTCGTAGATATTGAGAACCGACTAAATATTTCGGATGGTCGCCATGTTGGATTTTATATATGTAGGTCCTAGAGTTATGTACTGTTACATGCAGATTATTGTGAACGTGTAGTATTCAAACTTCAATCGCATAATTAGGACACAAGAAAAAACAAGGAGATTTAAAAAATTTTCACAGCTGCCATCTTGAGGTTATGGAAACAATTGAAATAAATTAGATGCCAATGGATTAACATTCGGATAAAGATTTACTGTACCAAGTTTCACTGCACGCGGATGATTAAATTACGAGAAACGTCCATGTGAATATTTATAATTCGCGTCACCGCCATGTTGGATTTGTGTTCACCAGGTTATTTAAAGTCCTACAGGTGAACTTAAGTTCATAGCCCCTATGAACATTAAAAAATGCAGTTTGATTGCTAAAATAGATTCGTAGATATTCAGTATCGTCTAAATATTTCGGATGGTCGCCATGTTGGATTGTTAAATGTATAGGCCATAGAGTCATGTACCATTAAAGGAAAAGTATTGCGTAGGTTCATCATACAAACTTTCACTTCGATCGCATGACTACATCACATGAAATAAAAACTTAATTTTAAAATTCGCACTGCCGCCATCTTGAGGTTATGTAAACAATTGAACTAAATTAGATACCAGTGGATTACAATGTGTATAAATATTTCCTGTATCAGGTTTCAGTGCGCTTGGAACATTAAATCGCGAGAAAGGTCTATTTAAAATGTTCAAATTCGCTTGGCCGCCATGTTCGTTTTGTAGTAAACCGGATTTTAAAAATCTTATAGATGGACTTCCAGTAGTGCCCTTTATCTCCGTACAAAATTTTAGGGAGATAACGCTAATAGTTTCAGAGATATAGAATGCCGGTGAAATATTTCGCACATCCGCCATCTTGTGATTATGTAAACAATTGAACGAAGTTAGATGTCGGTGCATTACAATGTATATAAACATATACTGTACCAAGTTTCATTGTGTTTGGTTGGTCAAATCGCGAGAAACGACTATTTAAAAGTCGCAAATTCGCTTGGCCGCCATGTTGGTTTTGTAGTTACCAGGTTTTCAAAAGTCACATAAGTGAACTTATAGTAGTTCCCTCTATCACCATAGAAAATGTCAGGGTAATATCGGTAATAGTTTCGGAGATATTGAATGCTAATGAAATATTTCGCACAGCCGCCATGTTGGATTGGTGAGTCGTAACAAAATTTGAAGGGCACGGTTGAGGTCGCCGGGAATAGTGCTATGAACTTTCCGAGCTTCATTGAAATCGCTCCTGCCGTTTAGATTTTATTAGGGGGGGACACACACACGAATCACACACACACACACACACACACACACACGCACACACACACGGACAAAAGGTGATCTCATAAGCCTATTTTTTCAAAATTGAAAATAGGCTAAAAACACAAAAAGATATTTATTTTCCAAAAAGCTTTAAATGTAGCTGCTAATCCCATAGTGGTTCAACCTCAAGAATAAAGCCTCTGCTTTTCTAAGGTGTAAGAAAATTCCCATTTATGCATTTGAGTATTCTGGAAAATAAGTCGGAGAAACTTCTAAACCCAATAAAAATCAATCGCAATACGCTACGGAGGTGTGCAAATTAATAGACTCGGCGGCAGTTTCCCAACATTTGCACTGTACGTTCAGTAATACAGTACAAAAGTTTTTCATGGCACTGAAATTATTTCATTTGTTTAATCAATAATCCTAATCTGACAGTAAACTGATTTTTAGCCTATTTTCATTTTATGAAAAAAAATAGGCTTATAAGATCACCTATTGTCCGTGGGTGTGTGATGGTGTGTGTGTCCCCCTAATAACTTCTAAACGGCAGGTGCGATTACAGTGAAACTCGGTAAGATCATAGCTCTATTCAGGCTGACCCCGACAGTGCCCTTCAAATTCTATTGTGTCTCACCAATCCAACATGGCGGCTGTGCGAAATATTTCACCAGCATTCAGTATCTCCGAAACTATTACCGATATCGCCCTGAAATTGTGGACGGTGATAAAGGGCACTACTAGAAGTTCACCTACGAGACTTTCAAAAACCTGGTGACTACAAAACCAACATGGCGGCCAAGCGAAGTTGAGATTTTAAATAGACTTTTCTCACGATTTAAGTATCCAAGCGTAATGAAACTTAGTACATCCAATGTTTATACACATTGTAATGCAATGGAGTCTAATTTAGTTCAATTGTTTACATAACCTCAAAATGGCGGCTGTACGAAATATTTCACTGACATTCTATATCTCCGAAACTATTACAGTTATCATCCTGAAGTTTTGTACGGTGATAAAGGGTACTGATACAAGTTTATCTATGTAACTTTCATAAACCTGTAAACTACAAAACGAACATGGTGGCCAAGCGAAGTTGAAACATTTTAATAGACTTTTCTCGTGATTTAACTCTCTGAGCGCAGTAAAATGTGGTACACTAAATGATTCTACATTATTTTAATGCACTGGCATCTAATTTAGTTCAATTGTTTACATAACCTCAAGATGGCGGCTGTGCGAAATTTTTAAATTAAGTTTTTATTTCTTGTGTCGTAATCATGTGATCGAAGTGAAAGTTTGAATAATGAACCTAGGCAATAATTGTCCTTGAATGGTACATAACTCTATGGCCTATACATAAAACAATCCAAAATAGCGAGCATCCGAAATATTTAGATGGTTCTCAATATCTATGAAACTTTTACAGCAATCAAACTGATTTTTTTAAATGTCCATAGAGGCTATGAACATATGCTCACCCATAGGACTTTCAGTAACCTGGTGAGCACAAATCCAACATGGCGGCGACACGAATTATAAACATTTCTCGCGAATTATCTATCCGAGTGCAGTGAAACGTTGCACGTTGAATGCTTATACAAATGTGAATACACTGGCATCTAATTTATTTCAATTGTTTGCATAATCACAAGATGGCAGCAGTGCGAAATTTTAAAATCTCGTTTTTACTTCTTGTGTTCTAATCATGGGATTGAAGTCTGAATACCACACGTACTAATAATCTTAATGTAATAGTACAAAAATAAAAATCCAACCTGGCGACCATCTGAAATATTTAGACGGTTCTCAATATCTACGAATCTATCACAACTTTCAAACTGAAATTTTGTATGTTGATACAGGCAATTAGCATGAGTGGGATATATGAAAATAGGCTGTATAGTTCTTCATGCAACTACTTGTTTTTTAATTGTGAAAGTTAGGGAATTTAGATAATTTTGAAATTGTTGAGATTAATAATTTTTTAGCCTACTTTCGATTTTTGCAAGAAATGAAAGTAGACTTATGAGACTTATGCGATCTACACAGGGCCAACAATTGTGTGTGTCCCTGTGTGTGAGTATGTGTGTGTGTACTCTGAATGTCTGTCCCCGCCCCCCCCCCCCCCCCACCTATCAATTCGAAAATGGTGGAACCAAATTGAACAAAATTTGGTACAGAGGTAGGACTAGCAAAGGGCACCTCGGTGTCATGTCTTATATCGCCGCCATCTTGACGGAAACGAAATGGTGACCACCAGCTTAAATCAATGACGACTAACTTAATCATCCGATCTCTACGAAATTTTGCAACAACATATAAATAAATAACAATCGTCTTATAAATATATAGCAAACGTCTTTCGACTAAACTACAAGGTCATCAGCCCGATAGTTTGCAGATGACGCTCATATATGTGTGCAAATGGATTACCCCAATCTTTTCAAACACGGTGAAACCGAATTGAATGAAATTTGGTACAGAGGTAACACAAGCAAAGGGCACCTCAGTGTCATGTTTTATATCGCCGCCTTCTTGACGAAAACATAATGGTGGCCACCTAAATGGAAAAAAGCTTAAATCAAATTACGACCAAGTTCTACTATGTTTTGCAAAAACATACCTTTATATGAGAACCGTTCTTTGACCAAGCTACAAGGTCATCAGTCCAATAGTTTGCATATGGCGGCCATATGTGTGGGCAAATCGATTCCCCCTATCAATTCAAACACAGTCAAACCGAATTGAATGCAATTCGGTTCAGAGGTAGCACTAGCAAAGGGCACTCCAGTGTCATGTTTTTAATCGCCGCCATCTTGACGAAAACGTAATGGCGACCAACCAAATGTTGAAAACTTGAATCAAATTACGACCAACCTAATCATTTGATCTGTACCAAATTTTGCAACGTTATACCTTGATGTATAAAGAATCGTTTGCCCAATCGGCAAGGTCATCAGCCCAATAATTTGCATATGGCGGCCATGTATGTGTGCAAATCGATTCCCCCTATCTTTTCAAACACTGTGAAACCGAATTGAACGAAATTGGGTACACAGGTAGCATTAGCAAGGGGCACCTCAGTGCATGTTTTATATTGCCGCCATCTTGATAAAAACGTAATGGTGACCAACCAAATGTTAACGCTTGAATCAAATTACGACAACCTAATCATTTGATCTCTACCAAATTTTGCAACATTATACCTTTGTGTATAAAGGATCGTTATCCCAAACGGCAAGGTCATCAGCCCAATAATTTGCGGATGGTGGCCATATATGTGTGCAAATCGATTCCCCCTATCTTTTCAAACACGGTGAAACCGAATTAAACGAAATTTGGTACAGAGGTAACACTATCAAAGAGCACCTCAGTGTCATGTTTTATATCGCCGCCATCTGAAGGGAAAGGGAATGGCGGCCACCGAAATGTTAAAAGTTTAAATCAAATTATAACCAACCTAATCATTTCATCTCTACCAAATCTTGCAACAACATACCTTTTTGTGGGAAGCATATTTTGACTGATCTACAAGATCATCAGCCCAATAGTTTGCAGAAAGCGGCCATGTATGTGGGCAAATCGATTCCCCCTATCAATTCCAACACGGTGAAACCGAATTGAACAAAATTTGGTACAGAGGTATCACTAGCAATGTACACCTCAGTGTCATGTTTTATGTCGCCGCCATCTTGACGAATATGTAATGGTGGCCATCCAAATGTTAAAAGCTTAAATCAAATTACGACCAACCTATTAATCTGATATCTACCAAATTATGCAACATTATACCTTTATAAATGAGGAATATTTTAACCAAACTACAAGGTCATCAGCCCAATAGTTTGCGGATGGCGACCATGTATTTGTGCAAATTGATTTCCCTTATCTATTCAAACATGGTGAAACCGAATTGAACAAAATTTGGTACAGAGATCAAACGAACTTGCCGTATTTGCTGAGCTAGAGAGCAAGCAGCTGGCCACCGCTGTACTTCAAGCAAGGGAAGGGAGTGTGATAGAAGGTGACAGAGATATGCTCGCAGGCATGCGCAAGTCTCCTCGATTGCCTCGGCTTGCCAGCATATCTGTGTCTCCTTCTATCACACTCCCTTCCCTTGCCTGAAGCACAGCAGTGGCCAGCGGCTTGCTGCCTGGCTCAGCAAACACGGCGAGTTCGTAGATTTTAATCGCGCGCCCGGAAGTAACAAAGTAACCTCATTTTCTCGGAGGGAAAAATTTTCTCCGCCAATCCGTTTGCGGCATCGTCTTTTACATAACACACAGAGCAACCCTGATTTCTTTGTCGGTATAATTAAGATACACCCTGTATATTTTACCCCTGCCCCCTTTACTTCTCCTTCCTTACTACTCTGTCCGCCGTTCTTACTAATATGGCGCGTTTTTAGCCTACTTTCAATTTTTGCAAAAAATTGAAGTAGACTTATAAGATCAACACAGGGCGAAAAAAGTGTGTCTGTCTGTGTGTGTGTATGTGTGTGTGTGAGTCTGTGTGTGTGTGTGTGTGTGAGTCTGTGTGTGTGTGTGTGTGTGTCTGTGTGTGTGTGAGTGTGTGTACTCTGAATGTCTGTCCCCCCCACTATCAATTCGAACACGGTGAATGCGAATTGAACGAAATTTGGTACAAAGGTAGCACTAGCAAAGGACACCTCAGTGTCATGTTTTATATCGCCGCCATCTTTACTAAATCTGAATGGCGGCCACTCAAACGTTCAAAACGTAAAATCAAATAACGACTAACCAAATCATCCGATCTCTACCAAATTTGGTAACGACATACCTTCGTATAGGATGCGTCTTGTGATCAAACTACAAGGTCGTCCGCCATACCATTTCAGGATGGCGGCCGTGCGAATTATGCAAACTTTATAATCCATATCATGGGACCCACCAGTTCCGATTATCGAGCCGAGAATCGTTTTAACTGTTCTAAAGGAAGAGGCACGTTCGAAATTAAAATTTTATTTTGTAATACTATAGTGCAGACGTGATTTTAAAAAGCTGAGCCGATTCAGTAATAAGACAAGATGGCAGCGGATATCTTGTGCCTGACTTTTATATTTCACTAATTTGAGTATTGCATGCAATATAGCGTACTGATACAAAATAAATAAACTTTGTATGAAATGCTTTATATATAAATAATATACTCCAGTGATGAAATCGTTTAGTATAAATCATCATTTGCTAACAAGTTCTATGTAAGTCATTTTATATAGAACGATATTCGTTGACACACTTAGCTCAGTGGTAGAGCGTTAGCCTATCGCTCAAATGCCTACGGTTCAAACCCGATCAGAGCTAGGTTTTTTGCTTGAAATGTTATATGTTTATTGTTTTGTAATGACTCAGATGTTTTAAAATTAAGCGTTATATTGTGCATATTATGGTGTAAAATACATATTTAATTAAAACATAATTCGCCAGCAGATTTACTCGAGACATCTAGCTGCCAAAAAGGTAACTTCCAGATTTTATTGAAAAGTTTCTTCTTCTGGCCGCTAGAATGCACTCGCTCTGTTAGGATTATATTGTTCGATATTTCACCACTAGATGTCACGAATAGTCTACGTGGGGCTCCATTGATTACTATACCATTGGCATTCTATGCGCATCGAATTTGAAGAATGACAAGATGATACTACGATACATTTTTACTTTTTATTTTAAAGGGTTTGTAACAGCCTATTGTGCGTTATTTGAAAATGTTAATTGAAGTAAAGAACAAAACGATTTCACATAGTATCTGAACTCTACCGTTGGTGCTAGTTCAGGATATTAATTAATACTTTTATTTCAGCCAAATAGCAATCGAAAATATCCACATAGTTGGTATACACACGTCTCTGAGGGTCATGGAAAGATTTGTTAATTCAATTAGGGTTGTGAAAGTCATACGCAGCCAGACGTGTAAAGACATGCCTCAACTCAAAGTTGGATGTTGCCCGCGTCAGGCCGATTATGTAATAATAATAATAATAATAATAATAATGTTATTGGTTTTACGACCCTTTTAACTACTGTTGCTTTTAGAGACGCCCGAAGGGGATCTTTAACGTGCCAGTAAATCTACTAACACGGCTCCCTCGCATTTGTGCACCCTCAAATGCCAGCTGACTGCGCCAGGATACGAACCTGAAACATACGGTCCAGCAAGCGAGAACGTTACCGCTGAGCCACGCCGCCAGTCCGGTCGATTATGTCTCCAGATCCATAACATTCTTTAGATACTTTTTATCTTTCTTTCTTCAATGATGGTAGCAGTTTTTATCTAGGTTGTGGCGTTTGGTAGAGGTAAATCGTTTCTAAGGTCTTCAACAAAGAATAGTTCTATTATACTCTTTGATAATAACGAGTTATAACTATACTCATACATTTAGGAGAAAGTAGGCTATATGTTCTTTACTGAACATCTTGTTTCTACCTTGATCCATACAGTAATTTCTGGCAGCTGCTCTCTGGTGACGAACAGAGGAATTAATCTAGTTTTTTGTAATCGTAGTTCTGAAAGTTTTACTGACTTGCAATAAAAAGTCGAGCTCTGGGCTCAAGGAGAGATTTGGCCACATTGAAGACAACAATACTCTTGCTTTATGTTTAACTTTTGTTCGGTTACAGAGACTGTTATTATTTTTATCAGGTTGCCAGACATGGCTGCTTGTTCGTGGAGCGCCATGGAGTCTCTTGTGTGGTCAGTGCCCATAGGATTCTTTTTCTGTTGGTCTACGGATGGGTGGCCTTGGCTGGTGGCACCAGGAGGCCTTGACTGTTTGGTGAAAAGCTTCCTTGGCATGTGGAGGTTGCCATGGGAATGGGCTGTTTATGGGTGATTTTGAGGCAAGATGGAGGATGGTTGTTGATGTTTTCTTCCAGCCAATGAATGAAATGCTCACATTTGGATAACCATATTATAATTAATAAATATAGTGTGTGAAGATATATGAGGTGTGTGTCTTGTGTATTTGTGGATTCATTTAAAGCAAGTTTATTGCCCCACTACCTGAGATGATAAGTGGTTATGGTAGCCCAACTAGGGGTAAGTTTTTATAAATATTACAATGTACATTGCTTGATCCGAGATTTAAAAACTTTGCTTTTCACAATCAGCAAGCAATGGAAAACAGTAAAAAGAAGTTGCAAAATATGGTAGGTTCAAGAATTAAGTCTCTGGAGGGTGATAAACCCCAAAGTCCCACTGTTGAAAACAGAGATGAATTTTCACCTTGGTCGTTAATTGACAAATATCTTTCACAAGCACTTCCACAAGGGACTCCTACATCTAGGTCAATTATCGAAGTCCAGAGGTACTTAGAATGTGATATTCTAAGCAGAACTGAGGATGCATAAAAATGGTGGTGTGATCACAAAGTACAATTTCCCTTCTTGAGCGAAATAGCTCAAGAAAGTCTGTGTATTTCATGTACTTCAGTACCATGTGAAAGAGTCTTCTCCAAGGGAAGCTTAGTTTTTAATGACAGGAGGACAAAACTGCATGGAAGAAAGGCACAACAGATCTTGTTCCTCAATTCGAATCTTCAAGTGTAAAAAAGTTTTCTTTCATTTTCTTGTGTATGTCAACTGCAACCTCAAAACCTAGGATCATGTTACATTAGCAGTTCTAGTTTTTAATGTGTATGTTTCAAAGTATTTTATTCTGTCTACTAAATATGTGGTAATCAGTATTTATATTATGAGTGCATTCCTTTCAAATACCGGGTGAGTTAGCCGTGGTGGTTACGGCATGACTGATGGCAGTCTCTCACATCCGGGAGGCGAGGAGGTTCGAATCCCCCCGCCGGCAACCTTGAAGATGGTCTTCTGTGGTTTCCCATCTTCCTTCCAGGCAAATGCCGGGGTTGGTCCCTAACTATAGGCCACAGCCGCTACCTCCCAACTCCTCGTCCTTACATTCCAACTTCCCTCCTTCCCTCCCCAACGGTACTTGTAGCTCACCCATTGGGTGTCCGTCTCGAAGCAGCTACAAAAACTGGCGAGCCGAACATGTCCTCGGACACTCCCGGCACTAAAAGCCATACGCTAAAAAAAAAAAAAAAAAAATTCCTTTCAAATGTATTATCTTTTGTTTAAAATCATGTTGCGTCGCCTCCGTGGCTTAGCGGTCAGTACGGTTAGCTGCCACCCCGGAGGTCCTGGGTTAGATTCCTGGCTCTGCCACGAACTTTGAAAAGTGGTATGAGGGCTGGAACGGGGTCTACTCAGCCTCGGGTGTTCCAAATGAGTAGAGGGGGTTCGATTACCACCTCAGCCATCCTCGAAGTGGTTTTCCGAGTTTTCCCACTTCGTTTTTGGGCAAATGCCGGGATGGTACTGCACCCGAACTCTCCAAGCAGCACCTATATCCGCTGCACTGTAAAGGATTGCAGACACGTAGCTACCCAAGTCACAAACTTACCATTGTCTGCTAAGTAAAAATTGGGAATTCTAGGATCATACAGGGTATATTTATAAAAAAAATTATACTACCAGCCTAGGTACAAATTTCTACTAGCATTTACATTTAAGCAATACGAGAAACTCCGATCTCGAGGGGTGATTAGGTCTGTCTATAGTGAGCGCCCGTATCCCACTTAGCAGTACTATTTTCGGCGTTGACAAAATGAAAACGATGTCGACTAAGATAAAATTGGCTAATTCGCAAAAAGCGCCAGCCGTTTACTCTGCTATGGAAATACACACATGTCCCTGATGTATATCACTACAAGAAAAATGAAAATTTAAGATAAACTAAAAACGTGGCATTTATACATAACTAGCTGAAGTACCCGTGCTTCGCTACGCGTCATAAATAAATTAAAATGTGAAGGTGACAGTTAAAATAGGGGATAGGCGAGGTGCTGCGCAGAGGGAGATTAAGGATGAAACATTTTGTCCAACTACAACGCTCGGCGTTGACCGTGTTTTATAGCTTAAATTTAGATTTTACTCGCTAACCGTTGGAGATACCTTTCGGATAGAAAATGTAATTTTAAACCTCGTATATGCCATCAAAAGTTTGCTATTTCTTAGCGTTCTCTTTTTATTTCAAATGGAAATATGAGTTTGAAACCAAAGGGTGTAGTGACGTCACTAAAATGGTCGCCATCTTTAAATAGTGCAAAGTATTGTAATCAAAAGTAACCTATATGTTAACCAGGTAAATCAGCTACTTCCATGTAAAATTCACGTATATCGGACCAGTGGTACTTGCGTGATTGAGTAATACACAGACACACACCATCTCATTTTTAGCCTTGCTTCGCTCGCGTCATTACTTACATTACTTACATGAGTAGGAGCGATCATCCTTTCAAAGTTAAGGGCCGACCACAGCGAACAAATTATGGTAAATATTCTTTTGTAAACCGTGCCATTGATAACTGGAACTCTCTGCCTGCCGCAGTCTTAGAGCCTTTTCCCAAACATATCGGTGTGTTTAAGAAAAGACTGACTATTTGTGTAAATACTCCAGTTTAATTGTTGTATAATTGTTATTGAATTGTTATGTGTAATTATTTATTTGTTATGTATATCCAATTTGCCTCCGGGGGCCACACCCTCCATTGCAAATAAATGAATGAATGAACGAATGAGTGTCATATTGTTATATAATGAAATGCAGTTTTAACCCCGTTAACACCCCTTTAGAACCTGAATATCCAAAAATCCCTCCTTAGTAGACGTTTTCGACACACATCGAACATATCCCCAAAATGTAATTCTTCTAACTTTAATAGTTTTGGTTGGTCGATGAGAGTGAACATTCAAAAATCATTCCTTAGTGGACGTTTTTCTTCCAAAATTTCACCCCTCCCCATAGGCCCCTTAAATTGCATTTATAAAAAAACGGTCGAACACCTATTTATTTTATTTATTTATTTATTTATTTTTAAGCTGATTGATTTCCTCCGAGTTTCAAACTCCTCGCCTATGTCTTTTAAGAGATACACGCTCCGGTAGGAATCTTTCAACCCCCACTTTCCATTCATTTAACCTCATAACATACACTACATGGAAAAACCATTAGACATGTGTCAGCTTATTTTTAATGATTAGTATATATGCCAAGTATCACATCCCCAAATGAAACCACTCGTCAGATATTGTTATTCAATGAAATGCACGTTTACCCCCTTAACTCCTCTTTAGAACCTGAATATCCAAAACTCTTTCCTTAGTGGACGTTTTCGACATACAATGAACATATCCCCAACATTTCATGTTTCTAATTTTAATAATTTTGGCTGGGCGATGATGAGTGAGTGAGTCAGTCAGGACATTTTTTCATTTATTTTTGATAATTTCACCCCTCCCCATGAACCCCTTAAATTGGATTTATGAAACAAACGGTCGAACGCCTATTTACTTATTTAAAGCTGTTTTCCCCCTGAGTTTGATGAGTGACTAAGTGAGTCAATCATTTAGGGCACTTTCTTTCCTGTTTTCCCCCCCAGAATTTCTCCCCTCTCCAAGGGCTCCTGAAATTGGATTTATGATAAAACGGTCGAACACCTATTTACTTGTATTTTAAGCTGTTTTTCCCGCCGAATTTAAATTTTTTCGCCTATGTCGTTTCAGAGATACACGCTCCGTTAAGAATCCCTCAACCCCCAATTTTCACCCCTTTCACCTCATAATATACATCACATCGACAAACCCTTAGACATATGTCTGATTATTTTTAATGATTAGTTTCTATACCGAATATCACATCGCCAAAGAAACAAATCATGTGATATCGTTATTCAATGAAATGCACCTTTACCCCCTTAACACCTCTTTAAATCCCGAATAAACAAAAATCATTCCTTAGTTGACGTTTTCGACATACAACGAACATATTCCCAAAATTTCATGTTTCCAACATTAATAGTTTTCGCTGGGCGTGATGAGTGAGTGAGTCAGACAGGACATTTTCTTTCAATTATTTTTACCAGAATTTCACCCTTCCCCATGGGCCCCTTAAATTGGATTGATGAAAAAACTCTTGAACACCTATTAACTTATTTTTTAAGCTGGCTTTTTCCCCTGAGTATGATGAGTGAGTGAGTCAGTCAGTCAGTTAGGACAATTTCTCTCCTTTTTTCCCCCAGAATTTCACCCCACCCCATTGGCCCCTTAAATTAATTTATGAAAAAAAAACGGTCGAACACCGATTTACTTATTTATTTAGCTGATTTTCTTTCTCTGAGTTTCAAATTTCTCACCTATGTCGTTTAAGAGATAGGCCTTCACGCTCCATTAGGAATCCTTCAACCCCCACTTTTCACCCCTTGCACCTCATAATAATACACCATATCGAAAAACCCTTAGACACCTGTCTGCTTATTTTTAATGATTAGTTTATATGCCGAGTATCACATCCACAAATGAAACCACTCTTGAGATATTGTTATTCAATGAAATGCAAGTTTAACCCCCTTAAGACCCCTTTAGAGCCTGAATATCCAAAAATCCTCCCTTAGTGCACGGTTTTGACATACAACGAACATATCTCCAAAATGCCATGTTTCCAACTTCAATATTTTTGGCTGGGCGATGATGAGTGAGTGAATGAGTCAGGACATTTTCTTTCATTTGTTTTTCTTCAGAATTTCACCCCTCTCGATGAACCCCTTCAATTTGATTGATCCAAAAAAAACTGTCGAACAGCTATTTACTTACTTTAAAGCAGTTTTTCCCCCTGAGTTTGATGAGTGAGTCAGTCAGTCAATCGGTTAGGACACTTTCTTTCCAGTTTCCCCCCCCCCTGAATTTCACCCCTCCCCATGGGCTCCTTAAATTGGATTTATGAAAAAACGGTCAAACAAATATTTACTTATTTTGTATGCTGATTTCTTTCCGCTGAGTTTCAAACTCCTCGCCTATGTCGTTTAAGAGATACACGCTCCGTTAGGAATCTTTCAATCCCTACTTTTCACCCCTTTCACCTCATAATATACACCACATCGAAAAACCATCAGACACGTGTCTTCTTACTTTTTAATGATGAGTTTATATGCCGTGAATCACATCCCCCAATGAAACCATTCGAGAGATATTGTTATTCAATGAAATGCAGGTTTGACCCCCTTAAGACCCCTTTAGAACCTGAATATCCGAAATTCCTCCCTTAGTAGACTGTTTTGACATACAATGAACATATCCCAAAACGGTCATGTTTCTAACTTCAATAATTTTGGCAGGGCGATGATGATGATGAGTGAGTGAGTGAGTGAGTCAGGCAGGACATTTTCTTTCAATTTTCTTTTTTCAGAATTTCACCCCTCCCCATGAACCCCTTAAATTTGATTTATAAAAAAAAAACTGTCGAACAGCTATTTACTTACTTTAAAGCAGTTTTTCACCCTGAGTTTGATGAGTGAGTCGGTCAGTCAATCAGTTAGGACACTTTCTTTCCTGTCCCCCCCACCAGAATTTCACCCTTCCCCATGGGCCCCTTAAATTGGATTTATAAAAAAACGGTCAAACACATATTTACTTATTTTTTATGCTGATTTTTTTTCGCTGAGTTTCAAACTCCTCGCCTTTGTTGTTTAAGAGATACACGCTCATTTAGGAATATTTCAATCCCCACTTTTCACCCCTTTCACCTCATAATATACACCACATCAAAAAACCCTGAGACTCGTGTCTTCTTATTTTTAATGATGAGTTTATGTGCCGAGTATCACATCCCCCAATGAAACCAATCGGGAGATATTGCTAGTCAATGAAATGCAGATCTACCCCCTTAACACCCCTTTAGAACCTGAATATACAAAAATCCTTTCTTAGTGGGCATTTGCGGTCCTTGGGGAAGCTGCATACCAAATTTCATTCCAATCCGTTCGGTGGTTTCTGAGATTTCGTGATGAATGAATGAGTGAGTGAGTGGTATTTGACAAATATATAGTAGAAGATAGTGTCAAGTCTTTGTTATGCTAAACTCGGTTGACAGTGCTGTGTGAGTAGGTGAGTAACTAACGGGATTTCAAGTAAAGATGCTCATTTTCTATACCAGTAGTGCAGAGCGCAACTGGCATCCAGACGGCCGTGTCTCGACTTGAGCTATGTTGCCATGGAAACTATCTGCCTTGCCATTCCTTCATGAGTATATTTTATGATTTGATTAGCCTGTGCTTGAGTCCAAAAGGGCCTAAATCAAAAGAATGAGAAAGACTATCGAAAATTCATGTAGCCAGCGGTCCCTTCCGGGTCCTAAACTATGTGTATGCAAAATTTGGTTGAGATTGGTGGAACGGTGTGGATTTGTATACGGAACAGACCCACATACCCACATACCCACATACCCACATACAGACTTTCACTTTTATATATTAGATGTCCTGAAAATAAAGGTTAGAGAATTCGGTACTCCACTGATTCCTTCTTCTCTCATCGAAGAATATAGCATTCCTTTGCTATCACAAAAATTAAACACAAAATTTATTACAAACGATAAACTCGAGTGGAGTTCCTCAGAACCTCCACTGAAATATGAAAAATTATGAAACGGCTTGATTTCAAACATTACCCTATATTATACATTGCATTTCATATTTGGACCGTAGTTCCACATCTAAATATGCAAGATCAAAATTTACTCAGTATTAAATATATATTCACATGTACATAGATTTGTGATTCGCACAAATATTAACTTAACTGCGTTGAAATGATTTATTTTCCTTTAATATACATGAGTCTTTACTACTCAAACTTCCTGAACAAACACCGTAACTTTATCGGTTGAAAGTATAAATACTTGTCTAAATCAAGAGAACATAGGTGACAAACGTTTAAGTTCAGCACTGCTCTAACTTTGTTTTCTCCCATTTGATTATTAAATTTCGAATAATTCCTGAAATTCTTTGCTCGACTTACATTTTCTTTGATAAACGTGAATATTCGAAGTGCATGGCATTTTACATTCATTCCACACTTCCGTTCCAAAATGATACAACAATCACATTATTTCTTAAACACCCTGTACAGAACTTGCCCCAAATGCAATTAAACGATGTCACATTCGCTGTGATCAAAACTAGGAAACATGACTCCTCAGTCTCCTTTTGTGAAAATACTTTACGTCTACGATTCCTTTCTTGCACGGTATTCCAAATCTAAACCCCTTTCAGTGCATTTTCTCAATCAATGCAAAGAAAATCAGTAACTCTATTAAATATCCACTACCATTGTGAATATTGTTCAAGAAACAAACTTTAACAAACTCCTCTATTCTTACACAAAATTTCCTCGTGCCTATAAATTCAAATCTTTAATTACTTTCTGTACAGTTACTTTTATATCACCCTGTGATTTAACTTTCTTAACTCCTTTTCACGTATTTAAATTCAGTTATTACTTCATTGTAACTTTCAAAGAATTGTCAGCAAGAATTCATATTTAAAAAATGACATAAGTGTGTCTTCTCTTCCTGTGAATACAAATTTCTGAATTTGATTCAGTTACGTCCAGCTGATTTATTTTCAGACAATGGGTAGACTTATCTAAATTGCCCTGTCTCTTCCTGTGAATACAATAAAGTCTTAGCTATCTTCGTGAAATATTTTGTTTAATAAATTTTATCTAGGCTTTTTAATGCTCTAAATGTTTTATTTGACACATATAAAGGTTCTTGGAACATCTTTGTTACTAGGAAATACGGTTTATTATGTTTACAGCATAGTTCTACATTACTATCTGTTTCATTACAATGAATTTGGTATTTATTGATTTAATTGTCTATATCAATTATTTAGACTATCTTTTACCAGATTTTGTGTCGTGTAACAATCCATTATTGCACACAGTTGGTTTATAATAAAATTCTGACACTCGAATCAACATCTTGAGTTGTCGAAATTTATTTGACATTTCGTGACATAGCTTTTTAAATAAACGGTACTTAAGATGTTCAATATACGTTCCAACGCTGCGCATAAAACAGATTTATTTAATTTAACGCAAGTATCAATAATTCTAAACGACATTATAATGAACTGATTTAACGTTGACAACAGCAATTCGCTAATAAAATTTCGTCCAAATGACTGAAATTTTCAATGAAAATGACTCATAAGAAAATACTGATATACTGGATTAAAATCTACACAATTTTAAATAAAATGACAGAATTATACCGTTGGTCAATTTGGATAAACACAGAACATGACTACAATTCTACTGAATATATTTCAATCTCTTCTCTACCTTGAGCTGGCGACGATCTCTGCTGTAATAGGCCTTGTCTGGCAAGACAAATGTGTTTGAGCACAACTCCCACAGCTGCGAGAACCGGTTGTGACGAGGCCTGCTGGATAACCTCACAGTGGGACAAGGTCGATGACATAACTAGGTTAGCGACCTCTCCGTGTACAGCAAGTCTCTCCCCCACTCCTTCACTCGACTCCCGCATGTCGTTCGGATCTTCTGACGTTACCACTTCACTACGCCGGCATCGCTTCTTAAGGTTGAAATTCGATTGTTCTATAAGTGTCTTTGAGAGTATACTGGATGTATATGAACTCTTGTTATGAAGTATAGATTTGTTCTGCATTTCTGCCCTTCGCGTGGATGTTCGACAGTTCCATCCATGTTGTGGAATTCTGGATTCAACTTTACATTTCTGTAGTCTCTACTTCCCTATAATGTGCATCTTAGCACGAAGTCATAATCAGATTATTGATTAAACCTACATAACTTCCCCGTCGCCAATTTATAAACTGCATTGTGTATAGCTTCCAAGGATGAGCCGAATTGTATGAGTAATATAGCTCTTTTCTGAAGTGAATTGTTTGCATTTTTCTGCGTGAGATGTGTAGTAGCTTCGTATCGAAATACTGAAGTAACAAGCTGTGTTTCAAATACTCCACAGACTTGCTGTATGAAGCTTCCCTAAATGTGAGTGCAAATGAACTCAGTCTGGTTCCGATAAGTGTGTTACCAAATCACCGGCCTACATGCTGTGCTGGTCTCAGTCAGAATGTCGCTTGCTTCACAAGTCACAGCCTTCTGACTCCGCGCTCCTTTTCTCCACTTTCGTTATGCGTGGCACTGTCCAAGAAACAACTCGTTTCTACACTGGCGGTCTTGTTCAGATCCGATCTGAATTAGGAATGACTGCTCGTTCTTGCTCTCCGTGTACGGCAAGTTTATCGCGTTTCCTCCCCTCTCGTGGTGTGTTGTAGCTCCACAGACTACCCCTCACTCGCTGTGACATCAACCTTGGTCACTTCTCCTCCTTCATGACGTTACACTCACTTCTCGTGGTGTGACGCATTCTTACAATGTAGGCCTCCCTACATTCAGATAATAAATACACAACCATATTTAAATAGTTCCTGTTTTCCTTCCGGCCTTCCGTCTATCTATATATTTAAAACAGTAAGCTGATTTTTGTTACCGCGAGATTAACAGAACGGCTGAACCGATTTACTTCGTAATGCACTCTGACGAAAGCCCTTGATCTGTATATTTGCAGAGTGTCTTTAAAATAAACAAATATGTTACCATATATTTTTAAATTTATAAACAAAAATGCAAAATTATTGGCCCTAGTGCATGCGCACAATCACCTCGCCTCACGACAGTCATGGCGGTTACAAGTGCAACGCGTTTCAATTTGATAGTTATTTATAAGAAGTATAAAAGAAGTGAACATTATTTATAACGTTCCCACGATATATACTGGAATACAATTATACACAACGGAAAATGTTGAAACACGTAAACAGTCGAGTGTTTAGGGCCTATGTAGTTAAACTGTCTTAATATTGCGTGGCTATCCCAGTGGTTTGGTAGCTCAGGTCGTAGAAGCACGAACTCATAATTTATGCATCGTGCAATGGAAGCTGTTCGAGTCCCACCTCCGACATATTTTTTTTATTTCCGTATTTTTATTTCTTGGTATTGCTATTCCATTGTCAAGACGTATTTAACTCTTAGCATTCCCGTAAACTAAGGAATTCGTATATTTTTAAATTAATATAGAAAATTGCAGAATTCTTGCCCCTCACGCATGCGTACAATCACCTTGCCTCGTGACAGTCATGGCGGTTACAAGTGCTTCGCGTTTCAATTTGATAGTTATTTATAAGAAGTATAAAAGAAGTGAACATTATTTATGACGTTCCCACGATATATACTGGAATACATTTATACACGATGGAAAATGTTGAAACACGTAAACTGACAGTCGAGTGTGTAGGGCCTATGTCGTTAAACTGTCTTAATATTGCGGTGTATGTTTTGAGGTTCGGTAGCTCAGGTCGTAGAGGCGAGAAATTTTAATTTATGCATCGCGCAATGGAAGCTGTTCGAGTCCCACCTCCGACATGTTTTTTATTTCCGTATTTTTATTCCTTGGTATTGCTATTCCATTGTCAAAACATATTTAACTCTTAGCATTCCCGTAAACTAAGGAATTCGTATATTTTTAAATTAATATAAAATTGCAGAATTCTAGCCCCTCACGCATGCGTACAATCACCTTGCCTCATGACAGTCATGGCGGTTACAAGTGGATCGCGTTTCAATTTGTTAGTTATTTATTAGAAGTATAAAAGAAGTGAACATTATTTATGACGTTCCCACGATATATACTGGAATACAATTACACACGACGGAAAATGTTGAACTATGTATACCGACAGTTAAGTGTGTAGGGCCTATGTTGTTTAACTAACTTAATATTGAGTGGTATTACCAGTGTTTCGGTAGCTCAGGTCGTAGCGTCAGAGACTCTTAATTTATGCATCGCGCAATGGGAGCTGTTCGAGTCCCACCTCCGTCACCTTTTTTTCCGTATTTTTATTTCTTGGTATTGCTATTCCATTGACAAAACATATTTTACTCTTAGCATTCCCGTAAACAAAGAAATTCGGCGCGATTGACATTGACATCTATATACACACATCAAAAAAAGTTTTGCATCACCTCGGTTCCCAGATCTCCGGCATATAGACGTTGACTGTGTATATTGTATCCAAGATACAGTCCCTTTGACTGTTCATAGATGTCACTAAAACTGCTCAAAGATGTAAACAACCATGCATGAGCAGGGCCTATTAGACGGAGGGGGTACGACAGCCGATCAGTTCCAGTCATTCCACCAGGACGAAGGTACGCTGCTCATGTTGTCTGTAGTTCTACCATGCCTAGAAGGTCAATACCGCAGTTCGATCGCGTCCGCATTGTTACTTTGTGTCAAGAAGGGCTCTCAACAAGGGAAGTTTCCAGGTGTCTCAGAGTGAACCAAAGCGATGTTGTTCGGACATGGAGGAGGTACAGAGATACAGGAACTGTCGATGACAGGCCTCGCTCAGGCCGCCCAAGGGCTACTACTGTAGTGGATGACCGCTACTTACGGATTGCCGCTCGGAGGAACCCTGACAGCAATGCCACCATGTTGAATAATGCGTTTCGTTCAGCCACAGGACGTCGTGTTTCAACTCAAACTGTGCGCAATAGGCTGCATGATGCGCAACTTCACTCCCGACGTCCATGGCGAGGTCCAGCTTTGCAACCCCGACACCATGCAGCGCGGTACAGATGGGCCCAACAACATGCTGAATGGACCCCACGGAATTGGCATCACGTTCTCTTCACCGATGAGTGTCGCATATGCCTTCAACCAGACAATCGTCGGAGACGTGTTTGGAGGCACCCTGGTCAGGCTGAACGTCTTAGACACACTGTCCAGCGAGTGCAGCAAGGTGGTGGTTCCCTGATGTTTTGGGGTGGCATTATGTGGGGCCGACGTACGCCACTGGTGGTCATGGAAGGCTCCGAAACGGCTTTACGATACCTGAATGACATCCTCCGACCCATAGTGCAACCATATCGGCAGAATATTGGAGAGGCATTTGTCTTCATGGACGACAATTCTCGACCTCATCGTGCACATCTTGTGAATGCGTTCCTTCAAGATAACGACATCGCTCGACTACAGTGGCCAGCATGTTCGCCAGACATGAACCCTATCGAACATGCCTGGGATATGTTGAAAAGGGCTGTTTATGGACGTCTTGACCCACCAACCACTCTGAGAGATTTACGCCGAATTGTCGTTGAGGAGTGGGACAATTTGGACCAACAGTGTCTTGATGAACTTGTGGATAGTATGCCACGGCGAATACAGGCATGCATCAATGCAAGAGGACGTGCTACTGGGTATTAGAGGTAGTGGTGTGTACTGCAATCTGGACCACAAATGCTGAAAGTCTAGCTGTATGATGGTACAACATGCAATGTGTGGGTCTCATGAGCAATAAAACGAGCTGAAATGTTGTTTGTGTTGATCTCTATTCCCTTTGTATTTAACGGTTCCGGAACTCTTGGAACCGAGGTGATGCAAAACTTTTTTTGATGTGTGTAGTTCTGGCAGGGACCATCGTCTTGTTTATTTGTTTAAACCTACTTTATAAACAAATAAATATATTTTCGTTGAGTTTTCAAAAATGCAAGATTTTTCCTGTACTATTGAGGCGATTTGGAAAATGTTGGTATAAACCACACCTTCTAACTCCTGGTTCAAGAGCTTGAGTGTTGTGAAACATACACCTGAGTGTATTGTCTTTCTCGGCCAGTGAATAAAAATCAGCATCTTTCCTAGGTTTATGCCGTGTCTTGGGTGGGGTTTCACCTAGGACACCAAGTTGGCCCATGAGCCCGCTGAATTTTAATCCACTGGCCGTGAAAGCCAATATGCCATCTTCTTGGAAGCCTTCATAGGGAGGTTATGGCTGCTTGAGCTTTTAGTTCTCGCAGTTAAGAGGCGCAGGAGCGCTTCATAAAAAGGGAGGTAGCGTGCAGTTTGCTACCCCTGTGGGGGTCCGGGCTGGGACACCAAGAGCCCGCTGTGTATTTAAAACACTAAGGTAACAAAAGTATACACCACTGTTACAGATTAAATAATGAATATTAAAGCCAGATACTTCTTACAGAATTCTTGAATACCTCGGAATTTTGCTTCCACATATTCATACTCCTACTGTTCGAGCCACAGTTATGCTCCTTAGGAATCTGAACATTTCTCAAGAGCTCCTAATTGGTGGCAGATTAATTGTAAGAATTATGCATGAGAATTGCTTGGATTTGGAAACAATAAGTGCAGATAATATTGGGCAGAGATTTCTAATCCTTCGACTTTATTTAACACCATCCGATGAAACACTTCCATTTTCGTTTAGAGCACCAATTTGCAATCGCGTGCCATACCTTATCACAATCAATAAAGCTGAAGGGGGAACTCTGGAACGTGTAGGTCACTATTTACTATTTACCTCATCAAGTTTTCAGTCGTTGCCTCCGTAGCTCGCCTCTTTAGCGTAGTGGTCAGCATGGTTAGCTGCCGCCCCGTCCTGAGTTCAATTCCCGGCTCTGCCACGAACTTTGAAAAGTGGTCCAAATGAGTAGAGGGGGTTCAATTCCCACCTCAGCCATCCTCGAAGTGGTTTTCCGTGGTTTCCCATTTCGTCTTCGGGAAAATGCCGGGATGGTACCTACCGTAAGGCCACGGCCGCCTCCTTTCCACTTCCTTGCCTAACCCTCCCGCTCTTACCATCCCTTCATCAGGTCCCTGATCGCTTTGCAAGTGGGGCCGCCTGGGCGTAGTGCTGGTCACACACCCGAGTTGTATCCCCGACTCAGAGTCACAAGCTCCAGGACACTCCCTTTAGTGGCGGTAGAGGTGGGACCCCTCGCTTAATCCGTGGGAAAAGATAACCCTGGAAGAGAAAAAGGTTAACGTAAACGCAACGTAACGCAAGTTTCCAGTAATGGCCAGTTATATGTTGCAAAGTCGATCTTTCTCTGTTCATACAGAGAATGCGTATAAGAAAGTCCTACAGTAAATATTTTCCCAATGACCGTTATGTTTTGCACATCATCGCATTTCTTCGTTATATTCCAAAATTATAAGCGACGGTTTGCGGCCAGTTGTATTAGACCCCTCAGAGTTATTGAATTCCTTGGAATTATAAGATTTGCCTCCACATACTCTAAACGCTTGACCCATAGTTATGCTGCTCAGAAATCTGAAGGTTTCCCAAGGGCTCCTAAATGCAATGCTTGGGTTTGGAAATAATAAGTGCAGTTAAAATTAGGCAGAGAGGTCTAATCCTTCGACTTGATGTAATACCATCCGATATAACACTATATTTTTCTTTTAAGAGGCAATATTTTCCAATTCGTTTGGCATACTCTATCAAAATCAATAAAGCTCAAGGGGAAACTCTCGAACGTACAGGTCTCAATTTGCCTCATCAATTCAAAAAAAATCACTTACAAGGCCAGGAGCGAACCTGCAATCTTGGGGTTAGTAGACCAACACGCTATCCACTCACCCACCGTGGCAAGCTATCCATCTCAGATACCACCGAACGGATTGGAATGAAATTTGGTATGCAGCTTCCTCAAGGGCCGTAGGTGCACGCTAAGAAAGGTTTTCAAAAAATTCACTCGGGATCATGGTCAAACCGCGAAAACCGCGATTATATGAGGCAATGCGGGCTGTATAACGTCGCCCCTACCAGTGTTCTGGCGCTTTGCAGGCAGTGTGAGCTTACTGTCTTAACGTGCACGTCATTGTTGTCTGCGCTCCCGACCTTTACCCACTCTCTCTGTTCAAACAGAACTTCTACCTCTACCAACATTAATTTTGTTATGTTAGGTACAGAACTCCTACTCAAATGTCAACCTCACCTGCACGTGGTGCACCCTGCTTAAGACTGACGAGGATCTGACGACCGAGTGACCTCCGGTATAAGAGGCCCTCCTCTACCAAGTGCCAACGGTTTCCTTGGAAGGCGGATGAGCGGGTAGAGGTTTAGGGCACCCTGTTGTCCTAGGGATGAGAAATTATCCCTGAAGGCGGAGGAACCATGATTGGTCAACGGCATCAGAATGTGGAAGGCAACGGGAAACCACCACATTAAATATTCCAAGAAAACCCCATGGCTTTGCTCAATTTAAAATGTTCCGGAGTTTCAAGTTCCCCATTCGGATCTCCGGGGGGAACTAAGTTGAGAGGGGATTTAAGAAGAGTGCAATGCTGCAAGGAACAGTACTGTTTAGGAACATGGAATGTGAGATCCATGTATCAAGGAAAACTAGATGTAGTCAAAAGAGAAATGGAGAGAATCGGCATCCACATATTGGGAATAAGTGAAATGAGGTGGTCTGGAATGGGAGAGTTTATTTCGGATGACTACACAGTATACTTTTCTGGACAAGACAACAACAAAAGTAATGGAGTAGCCTTCATAGTTAGTAACAGAATAGGTAAAACTGTGATGGGTTGCAACTATAAAAATGATAGAATGATATCCATCAGATTTC
Source organism: Meconema thalassinum (assembly GCA_946902985.2). Lineage (NCBI taxonomy): Eukaryota > Metazoa > Arthropoda > Insecta > Orthoptera > Tettigoniidae > Meconema > Meconema thalassinum. The sequence goes on from OX336394.1 coordinate 93,658,338, forward strand.
AAGGTCAAGCTCTCAATGTTACAGTCAGTCAAGTTTATGCACCTACCATTAATGCTGAAGATGACGTAGTTGACCAATTTTATGAAGATTTGCAAGAACTACTACGGTCGACACCGAACAAGGATATCGTGTTCATAGTTGGAGATTGGAATGCTAAAGTGGGAAATCGAATAGTAGATGGTGTAACAGGACAATTTGGTCTTGGTACAACAAATGAAGCAGGACAGAGACTCCTAGAATTCTGCCTAGATAATTCACTGATTATTACCAACACACTATTCCAGTTACCCAAAAGACATCTATACACTTGGACTTCACCAGATGGCCAATACCGGAATCAAATCGATTACATAATTTGTAATAGTAGGTGTAAAAGTGCTATTCAATCTACTACAACAAGATCAGACGCTGACTGTGGATCAGATCATGACTTATTAATTGCAAAATTCCAGTTGAAGTTGAGGAAAACGGCTAGAACTGCCTCATCATACAGATTTGACCTGGGAAGAATTCCGTGTGATTATACAGTAGAAGTCAGGAACAGATTTAATACATTGCAGATTGGAGACAAAACCCCTGAAGAGTTGTGGACAGAAGTATCTGCTGCTGTTAAGCAGGAAGCAGAAAAATATATTTCCAAGGAAATGAATAAGAATAAGGCCAAATGGTTATCGGATGAGGCACTGCAAATTGCAGAAGAACGAAGGAATGCAAAAATTAAAGGCGATAGATCAGCAATGTTTGAGTTTAATGCAGACATTAGAAGATTAGCTAGAAGAGATAAGAATTTATTTATAACTAATCAATGTAAGGAAGTTGAGGAAAATAACAGAATGGGAAAGACGAGGGAACTTAACAAGAAAATTAGGAATATCAAAGGAAAATTTCAGACAAAATTTGGGATGGTAAAAGATAAAAATGGCAAAGATCTAACAGAAGCAGAGGACATTAAGGAAAGATGGATGGAATATGTAGATGATCTGTATAAGAAAGAACCATGCATTATGGATAATGAAGTTCATGTGCCCTTCGAACCAGAACCAGATATTTTGGAAACTGAAGTCAAATGGGCCCTAGAGAATATTGCTAAAAACAAAGCAAGTGGACATGATGGAATTCCAATAGAAATGTTCAAAGAAGTTGGAGATAGTGCAGTGAAAATTTTACATTCCATATGTCAGCAAATAAGGAAAACCCAACAATGGCCAAAAGACTGGAGAAGTTCAGTATTCATCCCAATTCCTAAGAAGGGAAATTCTAAAGAATGCACGAATCACCGAACAATAGCACTTATCTCACATGCTAGCAAAGTCGTGCTTAAAATCCTACAAAATAGACTACGCCAGTATGTAGACCGAGAGTTACCTGAAGAAAAAGCAGGATTTCGTAAAGGAAGAGGGACCAGAGATCAAATCGCCAACTAACGATGGATAATGGAGAAGGCAAGAGAATTCCAGAAAGATGTATATTTTTGTTTTATTGATTATGCTAAAGCTTTTGACTGTGTTGATCATAATGACTTGTGGAAAGTACTAAAATCCATGGGAGTACCAGAACATATCATTAACCTCATCCGGAACTTATACTCTGATCAAGAAGCTACATTGAGAACCATATATGGAACAACTAAATGGGTTAAGATTCGAAAAGGAGTACGGCAAGTCTGTATATTGTCACCTTACCTTTTCAATCTGTATGCAGAACACATTATGAGGAATGTGGGGTTAGATGAAGAAGAAACAGGAATCAAAATAGCTGGGTTAAATATAAACAACCTGAGATATGCAGATGATACAATCCTGATGGCTGAAACTGAAGAAGATTTAAAAAATCTCTTAGTGAAAGTGAAGGTTCAAAGGCTGGACTAATGTTGAATGTCAAGAAAACAAAATTTATGACAACTACAACTGTCAATTCATGGCAAGTAGGAGGAGAAAAAATGGGGATAGTCTCTGTATTTAACTATCTTGGCTCCCAGATTTCTGCCGATGGTGACTGCAGTCATGAGATCTAAAGACGATTGCTACTTGGTAGACAGGCATTTTCAAATCTGGACAATATCTTAAGGAGTAGAGACCTAACCTTAACAACAAAGATCCGTATAGTAAGGGCTATGGTTTTTCCAGTTGTGATGTACGGATGTGAGACCTGGACCATAAGAAAAGCTGAACGCCGTAGAATAGATTCCTTCGAATTATGGTGTTGGAGAAAAGTTCTTAGAGTTCCATGGACTGCGAAGAGAACAAATAAGTCAGTTTTACAGCAAATTAAACCAGTGTGTTCCTCGGAGGGCTTAATCCTGAAACAAAAACTGGGCTACTTTGGACACATCATGAGAAGACATAATTCGTTAGAGAAGACATTAATGCTGGGTAATATAGAAGGCACAAGAAGAAGAGGGAGGCAAATAATGAGATGGATGGATGGCATAACAGAAGCACTAAATTCCAACTTGGAAAATCTTCGAGAGGCAGTGCAGGACAGAAGAAATTGGCGTAGTCTAGTACATGGGGTAACGGAGAGTCGGAATCGGCTAAACTAATAGAGAGAGAGGGATTCCATTTATCAGGTTTTTAAGTAGAGATTTGTTTTATTACGTTAGGAGAAGATGGCTACTGCATTAATATCCCTCAACGTCCCAACAGCACCCAAGCACCTTTGAAGAAGACCGTGTCTGCCGCTAAATTTTATAGCTTAAGAATATTTGAGCTTGAGGGTGATAATTCTTATCTTTTGTTATTTCGCATTCTTCTCAATCAGTTTCTGGTTGATATGTATGCAAAGATTGGTTTCGCATCAATCAGAAAAAGTTGAGAAGTGAGGATATGTGCACCTGAAGGACGCAATGAGTAAAGCTGTCAGCCATTTGTCAGTTATTGGTAAAATGGATATCGCAGGCTGCCCACTTCGGAGAGTGGGGTTTCTATTATTAAAAGGGAGTGGAAATTGACAATAGCTGGGTAGTACCCTATAACCCCGTCGTATCTCGCACCTTCTCAGCTCATATCAATGTTGAGTACTACAAATCTGTAAAGTCAATAAAATACATTTGCAAGTATGTTAACAAAGGTTCCGACCAAGCTACTTTTAGCATCGGAGAGTTTGACGAAGTTGCGAGACATGAATCAGGACTTCACATCAGCAGTTCAGAGGCGGCTTGGCGCATATTCTACCTCCTCTTACATGAACGCTATCATTCAGTCATGCAACTTGCCTTCCACCTCGAGAACGGCTAGCGGGTTTACTTTAATGAAGACGATGTTCGTGACCAGTTTAACAGCCCTCCAAACACAACCCTTCTTGCTTTCTTCGAACTACGCCGATCCGATAAATTTGCTTCAATACTTTTATATTGTGAAGTTCCATCCTATTTAGTTTGGAAAGGTAAGAAGTTCTGTAGAAGGAAACAAGGAAAGCCAGTCCCAGGCCATCCTGGTGTGAAAAAAGATCAGACCCTTGGCAGAGTTTACACCGTTCACCCTGGTAATGCCGAGTGCTACTACCTCTGCCTCCTTTTACATAAAATCCTTGGCCCTCAGTCTTTTACTGACCTCAAAACCGTGGCAGGGGTGGTTCAACCAACATTTCAAGCTGCATGGCTTGGCTTGCTAGAGGATGATGCGCACTGGGACCGCACACTAGAGGAAGCGTCCTCCACCTACTCTCCCCACAAGATACGCGAGTTGTTTGCCATAATACTGGTGTTTTGTCAACTGAGTGATCCCATCATGCTCTGGAAAAAATTCAGACAGCCTCGCGGAAGATGTGGTGAGAGAGGTTCAGAGGCAGTGTGCTGATGTCAACCTCATCATGGGCGTTATCTACAACAGGTGTCTGGTGCTTCTTGAGGATTTAGCACTAAAATTGTCTGGTCAACAACTGGAACGCTTTGAACTTCCGTCGCCTTCTCGAGAACAAGACTCCGTCGTTTTTTTCTGGATGCACCAGGCGGAACTGGCAAAACCTTCCTGATTAATCTCCTGCTCAGTACATTTAGAAGTCGACAGAACATTGCCATCGCAGTCGCCTCCTCGGGTATTGCAGCAACCCTACTGGATGGTGGAAGAACAGCGCTTTCTGCCTTCAAGCTCCCTCTTAACTTCAGTCACGCTGCATCTGCACTTTGTAACATCTCGAAGCAAAGTGGCACAGCTCGTGTGCTGAGAGAGACAAAACTCTTTATTTGGAATGAATGCACGATGGTGCACAAAGGAGGAGTCGAGGCTTGGACAGAACACTTGGGACATTCGGGGTAACAACCAACTTATGGGTTGAGTCTCAGAACTTCTTGCCGGTGACTTTAGACAGGCCTTCCCTGTTATACCCCGTGGAACACGGGCTGACGAAGTAAATGCCTGTCTAAAACCGTCTTACACATTGCCCAAAGTCAAATCAATTCCCTTGACTGTCAACATGCGCATAAACCTCCATGGTGATTTTATGGCTGAGGAGTTTTCCCGCCTCCTTCTAAGCATTGGCGATGGAAAGTTGGAGGAAAATGACGGAAAAATAACTATTCCATCTCAACTGTGCGAAGTTGTTGACAGTTTAGATAATTTGATCGAAAAGATCTATCACCAAGTGTTTGTAAATTCCAACCTTGATAATTCATGGATGGAAGAAAGAGCTATTCCTACCCCAATAGATGACTCTGCTGATAGTATAAATATCGCCCTCCTTAAGAAGTTATTAACAACAACAAGTAGTTCCGTGAAGAACTATACAGCCTATTTTCATATATCCTACTTATGTTAATTGCCACTATCAACATACACAATTTCAGTTTGATTGCTGTAATAGATTCGTAGATATTGAGAACCGACTAAATATTTCGGATGGTCGCCATGTTGGATTTTATATATGTAGGTCCTAGAGTTATGTACTGTTACATGCAGATTATTGTGAACGTGTAGTATTCAAACTTCAATCGCATAATTAGGACACAAGAAAAAACAAGTAGTTCCGTAAAGAACTATACAGCCTATTTTCATATATCCTGCTCATGTTAATTTCTTCTAACAACATTCAAAATTTCAGTTTAATTGCTGTAACAGATTCGTAGATATTGAGAACCGTCTAAATATTTCTGATTGTCGCCAGGTTGGATTTTTATTTTTGTACTATTACATTAAGATTATTGTGTACGTGTGGTATTCAAACTTCAATCGCATGATTAGAACACAAGAAGTAAAAACGAGATTTTAAAATTACGCAAAGCAGCCATCTTGTGATTATGCAAACAATTGAAATAAATTAGATGCCAGTGGATCAACATTTGTATAAGCATTTAACGTGCAACGTTTCACAGCACTCGGATAGTTAATTCGCGAGAATCGTCCATTTAAATATTTATACTTCGCGTCGCCGCCATGTTGGATTTGTGCTCACCAGGTTAATGAAAGTCCTATAGGTGAACATATGTTCATAGTCTCTATGAACATAAAAAAATCAGTTTGGTTGCTGTAAAAGATTCATAGATATTGAGAACCGTCTAAATATTTCGGAAGCTCGCCATTTACGATTGTTATATGTATAGGCCATAGAATTATGTACCATTCAAGGACAATTATTGCCTAGGTTCATTATTCAAACTTTCACTTCGATCGCATGATTACGACACAAGAAATAAAAACTTAATTTTAAAATTTCGCACAGCCGCCATATTGAGGTTATGTAAACAATTGATTTAAATTAGATGGCAGTGCATTACAATCTGCAAAATCATTTACTGTACCACATTTCACTTTGCTCAGAGAGATGAATCACGAGAAAAATCTATTAAAATATTTCAAATTCGCTTGGTCGCCATGTTCGTTTTTTACTTTACAAGTTTATGAAATATACATAGATAAACTTGTACCAGTACCCATTATCACCGTGCAAAATTGCATGATGATATCTGTAATAGTTTCGGAGATATAGAATGTCAGTGAAATATTTCGCACAGCCGCCATTTTGAAGTTATGTAAACAATTGAACTAAATTAGACTCCAGTGCATTACTATGTGTATAAACACTTGCTGTACCTAGTTTCATTACGTTTGGATGGTTAAATCGTGAGAAAAGTCTATTTAAAAGTCTCAAATTCGCTTGGTCGCCATGTTCGTTTTCTACTTTACAAGTTTATGAAATATACATAGGCAAACTTGCATCAGTACCCTTTATCACCGTACTAAATTGCAGGGTGATATCTGTAATAGTTTCGGAGATATACAATGTCAATGAAATATTTCGCACAGCCGCCATTTTGAAGTTACGTAAACAATTGAACTAAATTAGACTCCAGTGCATTACAATGTGTATAAACATTTGCTGTACCAAGTTTCATTACGTGTGGATAGTTAAATCGCGAGAAAAGTTTATTTAAAAGTCTTAACTTCGCTTGACCGCCATGTTGGTTTTGTAGTCACCAGATTTTTGAAAGTCACATAGGTGAACTTCTAGTAGTACCCTTTATCACGGTACACAATTTCAGGGCGATATCGGTAATAGTTTCGGAGATATTGAATGCTAGTGAAATATTTCGCACAGCCGCCATTTTGCATTGGTGAGACGTAACAAAATTTGAAGGGCACGGTCGAGGTCGCCGGGAATAGTGCTATGAACATACCGAGTTTCATTGAAATCGCTCCAGCCGTTTAGATTTTATTAGGGGGGGACACACGCACGAATCTCACACACACACACACACACACACACGCACACACACACGTACAAAAGGTGATCTCATAAGCCTATTTTTTCAAAATTGAAAATAGGCTAACAAGGAGATTTAAAAAATTTTCACAGCTGCCATCTTGAGGTTATGGAAACAATTGAAATAAATTAGATGCCAGTGGATTAGCATTCGGATAAAGATTTACTGTACCAAGTTTCACTGCACGCGGATGGTTAAATTGCGAGAAACGTCCGTGTGAATATTTATAATTCGCGTCACCGCCATGTTGGATTTGTGATCACCAGGTTATTTAAAGTCCTATAGGTGAACTTAAGTTCATAGCCCCTATGAACATTAAAAAATGCAGTTTGATTGCTAAAATAGATTCGTAGATATTCAGTATCGTCTAAATATTTCAGATGGTCGCCATGTTGGATTGTTAAATGTATAGGCCATAGAGTCATGTACCATTAAAGGAAAAGTATTGCGTAGGTTCATTATACAAACTTTCACTTCGATCGCATGACTACATCACAAGAAATAAAAACTTAATTTTAAAATTCGCACTGCCGCCATCTTGAGGTTATGTAAACAATTGAACTAAATTAGATACCAGTGGATTACAATGTGTATAAATATTTCCTGTACCAGGTTGCAGTGCGCTTGGAACATTAAATCGCGAGAAAGGTCTATTTAAAATGTTCAAATTCGCTTGGCCGCCATGTTCGTTTTGTAGTTAACCGGTTTATGAAATCTTGTAGATGGACTTCCAGTAGTGCCCTTTATCTCCGTACAAAATTTTAGGGAGATACCGTTAATAGTTTCAGAGATATAGAATGCCGGTGAAATATTTCGCACATCCGCCATCTTGTGATTATGTAAACAATTGAACGAAGTTAGATGTCGGTGCATTACAATGTATATAAACATATACTGTACCAAGTTTCATTGCGTTTGGTTGGTCAAATCGCGAGAAACGTCTATTTAAAAGTCGCAAATTCTCTTGGCCGCCATGTTAGTTTTGTAGTTACTAGGTTTTCAAAAGTCACATAAGTGAACTTATAGTAGTTCCCTGTATCACCATAGAAAATGTCAGGGTAATATCAGTAATAGTTTCGGAGATATTGAATGCTGGTGAAATATTTCGCACAGCCGACATGTTGGATTGGTGAGTCGTAACAAAATTTGAAGGGCACGGTCGAGGTCGCCGGGAATAGTGCTATGAACTTTACGAGTTTCATTGAAATCGCTCCTGCCGTTTAGATTTTATTAGGGGGGGACACACACACGAATCACACACACACACACACACGCACACACACACGGACAAAAGGTGATCTCATAAGCCTATTTTTTCAAAATTGAAAATAGGCTAAAAATGGTATACGAAACAGTAGACTCAGTTGTAGTGGTTGAAGATGCAGTTCATTATCCTGAGAGTTTTTAAACACTCTTAACCCGCCCGGAATACCGCCTCATGTCCTGATCCTCAAGGTTGGTGCTCCTGTCATGTTATTGCGCAACCTAAACTCTCCTAAACTTTGCAATGGAACCAGGCTGCAGGTTAAAGCACTGCATAAATTTGTAATTGAAGCCACCATATTTACAGGTGTTGGCCAAGGCGAAACTCTCTTCATACCCCGCATTCCTCTAATCCCTTCAGACTGCCATTTTCAATTCAAACGTCTGCAGTTTCCTTTGAAAGTCTGCTACGCCATGATAATTAACAAGGCTCAGGGGCGGAGTTTAAAAGTAGCTAGTGTGGATCTGAGAAGTGACTGTTTCGCACATGGTCATCTGTACGTGGCATGCTCCAGAGTCAGTTCTTCTGTTGGCTTAGTCATTCTGCAGCCTGAGAGAAAGACCAGAAATGTAGTTTACCGAGAAGTGCTTATGCGTTGAAAACACTCTCGATAGACATGGCAGTAGGCTAGGGGACCTGCCTTAAATCCAAGCTCCCCGTCGTATATTGCACCCAATTTTCAATTAAAACGCTCCATATTGCCCTCATTATCTTCCACTACAGGAAAAATCTACATAACAAATGTTTTAACGGGATTCCAAATGTTATTGCGGGCGAAGCCGCGGGTAACAGCTGTTGTTGTTGTTTGAGTCTTCAGTCTTTTGACTGGTTTGATGCAGCTCTCCATGCCTCCCTGTCCTGAGCTAATCGTTTCATCTCTACATAGCTCCGACACCCTACATCGGAGGCAATCTGTTTAACATATTCTAACCTTGGTCTACCCCTACAGTTTTTGTCCTCGACCCTTCCTTCCATAACTAAGCTTGCTATTCCTGGGTGTCTTAGTATGTGTCCTACCAACCTATCTCTTCTCTTCATTAGCAGTCGCCAGAAACATCTCTCCTCTCCCACTCGTCTTAATACCTCTTTGTTTTTAACCCTATCTACCCATCTGATCTTCATCATTCACCTGTAACACTACATTTCAAATGCTTCAATTCTCCTCTTTTCTGCTGCACCAATAGTCCAAGTTTCACTTCCATAGAGCGCCACGCTCCAGACAAAGGCTTTCAAAAATGACTTCCTAATACCTAAATCTATATTCGATGTCAGCAGATTCCTTTTTTGTAGAAATGCTTTCTTTGCCTGAGCCAACCTACTTTTAATATCCTCTTTGCTTCGTCCATCACTGGTTATTCTGCTTCCTAAGTAACAGAAGTCTACTACTTCCTTCAGCTTTTCACCTGCCAATTTGATCTCCATAGAGGTTTCTGATTTATTTCGGCTGCATTCCAGTATTTTTGTTTTACATTTATTTATTTTCATCATGAATTCTTTCCGTAAGACGGAGTCCATACCATTCAAAAACTCATTCAAATCCTCAGGCTTGTCGGCCAAGATGACTATGTCATCAGCAAATCTCAGAGTTGAAATTATTTCTCCTTGAATCTTCACTCCCACTTTAAATTTTTCTCTAATTTCCTTCATTGCTTGTTCAATGTAAAGATTGAAAAGTATGGGTGATAAGTTGCAGCCTTGCCTTACACCTTTCTGAATACCAGCTTCTCTCTCATGTCCTTCAACTCGAATGACTGCTGTCTGATTTCTGTACGGATTATGTATCACCCTCCTATCCCTGTACTTTATTCCAATTGATTTCAAAATGTCAAACAATTTAGTCCAATCAACGTTATCAAAAGCCTTTTCTAAGTCTACAAAAGCCATGAACGTTCTCTTATCTTTCCTTATTCTACCTTCTAAAATCAGCCTAAGACTAGTACTCTATATAATATGCCTCAATCTTTCAATTCCATTTTCTTCAATTTTCATTATAGTTATTGTAATGTATAACTGTACATAAATAAGGTTAAGATTGTTTCTGTAACAAACCTCCAGGTTAAGTACCAATCCCTGTTGTATGTTGTACTTGTATGATATTATATTGTATTAACACCCGTCATAAAAGTTAGTCACTTTACATTTAAACCTGGACTAAATACTGTAAATAATTGGTATCTCAGAGACACGACACCGGTAATGACATCCCGTTTGTTAATTTATTGCACATCATGTTAACAAACATTTCCCTGTACATTTGATATTGAAACAAGATGGTCAGTAAAGAACATATAGCCTACTTTCTCCTAAATGTATGAGTATAGTTATAACTCGTTGTTATTATCAAAGAGTATAATAGAATCATTTCTTTGTTGAAGACCTTAGAAACGATTTACCTCTACCAAACGCCACAACCTAGACAAAAACTGCTACCATCATTGAAGAAAGAAAGATAAGAAGTATCTCAAGAATGTTATGGATCCGGAGACATAATCGACCGGACTGGCTGCGTGGCTCAGCGGTAACGTTCTCGCTTGCTGGGCCCTAGGTTGCAGGTTCGTATCCTGGCGCAGTCAGCTGGCATTTGAGGGTGCACAAATGCGAGGGAGCCGTGTCAGTACATTTACTGGCACGTTAAAGATCCCCTTCGGGCCAAAATTCCGGCACCCCGGTGTCTCTAAAAGCAGCAGTAGTTAAAAGGGATGTAAAACCAATAACATTATTATTATTATTATTATTATTATTATTATTGTTATTATTACATATATGACCTGCCGTGGGCAACATCCAACTTTGAGCTGAGGCATGTCTTTACACGTCTGGTTGTGCATGGCTTTCACAACCCTAATTGAATTAACAAATCTTTCCATGACCCTACAGAGACGTGTGTATACAAACTATGTGGATATTTTCGATTGCTATTTGCCTGAAATAAAAGTATTAATTAATAACCTGAACTAGCATCAACTGCTAGAATTCAGTTACTATGTGAAATCGTTTTGTTCTATACTTCAAATAACATTTTCAAATAACGCAAAATAGGCTGTTACAAACCCTTTAAAATAAAAAGGAAAAATGTATCGTAGTATCATCCTGTCATTCTTCAAATTCGATGCGCATAGAATGCCAATGGTATAGTAATCAATGGAGCCCCACGTAGACCAGTCGTGACATCTAGTGGTGAATTATCGAACAATATAATCCTAACAGAGCGAGTGCATTCTAGCGGCCATATGAAGAAACTTTTCAATAAAATCTGGAAGTTAATAAGTAGGTCGGCGTGCAGTTACCTTTTTGGCTGCTAGATGTCTCGAGCATATCTGCTGGCGAATTATGTTTTAATTTTACACCATAATATGCACAATATATCGCTTAATTTTAAAACGTCTGAGTCATTACAAAACAATAAATATATTAAATTTCAAGCAAAAAACCTACGTCTGATCGGGTTTGAACCATAGTCATTTGAGCGATAGGCCAACGGTTTGCCACTGAGCCAATTGTGCCAACGAATATCGTTCTATATAAAATGACTTACATAGAACTTGTTAGCAAATAATGATTTATACTAAACGATTTCATCAGTGGAGTATATTATTTATATATAAAGCATTTCATTCCAAGTTTATTTATTTTGTATCAGTACGCTATATTGCATGCAATACTCAAATTAGTGAAATATAAGTCAGGCACAAGATATCCGCTGCCATCTTGTCTTATTACTGAGTCGGCTCAGCTTTTTAAAATCATGTCTGCACTATAGTATTACAAAATAAACTTTTAATTTCGAACGTGCCTCTTCCTTTAGAACAGTTAAATCGATTTTCGGCTCGATAATCGGAACAGGTGGGTCCCATGATATGGATTATAAAGTTTGCATAATTCGCACGGCCGCCATCCAGAAATGGTATGGCAGATGACCTTGTAATTTGGTCACAAGACGCGTCCTATATGAGGGTATGTTGTTACCAAATTTGGTAGAGATCGGATGATTTGGTTAGTCGTTATTTGATTTTACGTCTTGAACGTTTGAGTGGCCGCCATTCAGTTTTAGTAAAGATGGCGGCGATATAAAACATGACACTGAGGTGCCCTTTGCTTGTTCTACCTCTGTACCAAATTTCGTTCAATTCGGTTTCACCGTGTTCGAATTGATAGGGGGGGACAGACATTCAGAGTACACACACTCACACACACTCACACACACACACACACAGACTCACACACACACACATACACACAGACAGACACACATTTTTTGGCCCTCTAGTGATCTCATAAGTCTACTTTCATTTTTTGCAAAAATCGTAGTAGGCTAAAAACTCTTAAATTATATAAGGTGAATATTACGTGCTTCCTGTATATTTCGGGCAAAGTATTATATCAAAGCTCATTTTAGCCTACTTTCGATTTTTGCAAAAAATGAAAGTAGACTTATGATATCACTACAGGGCAAAAACTTGCGTGCCTGTCTGTGTGTGTGTATGTGTGTGTGTGAGTCTGTGTGTGTGTGTGTGTGTGAGTGTGTGTACTCTGAATGTCTGTCCCCCCCCCTTATCAATTCGAACACGGTCAAACCGAATTGAACGAAATTTGGTACAGAGATAGCACTGGCAAAGGGCACCTCAGTGTCATGTTTTATATTGCCGCCATCTTTACCAAAACTTAATGGCGGCCTCTCAAATGGTCAAAACGTAATAATGCATTACGACCAAACTAATAATCGGATCTTTACCAAATTTGGTAACAACGTTCCTTCATATGAGACGCGTCTTGTGCCCAAACTACGAGGTCATCAACCGTACCATTTCAGGATGGCGGCCGTGTGAATTATGCAAACTTTATAATCCATAACATGGGACCCACCAGTTCCGACTATCGAACCAAGAATCGTTTAATCTGTTCGAAACGACCGTGCCCGTTTGAAATTAAAAGCTTATATTTTAATATTATATCCTAGAAGTGATTTTAAAAAGCTGAGTCGTCTTGGTTATTTGACAAGATGGCAGCTGATCTCTCGTTCTGACCTATATTTTATTAATTTCAGTATGTTGCATGCAATATAGCCTAGTGGTAACAAATATATGAACTATCTATGAAATGAACTCGGTTTAAAATAGACTCCAGTGAAGAAAACGTTTAGTCCAAGTCATGATTTGCTATATCGTGGTATATATATTGATTCCTAACGATCAATTAGAGTGTGCACGATTGGGTGAGTGGTCAGGGCGTTGGTCTTTCATCAGGCTGGCCATGGTTCAAATCCTGTCATAGTTGGACTTTTTTGCTTGATTTTTTTATATTTATTATTTCTTGAGTACTGAGACGTTATAAAATAAAGCATTATATGGTGCATTTTGAAATAGAAAATATATATTTAATTAAAACAACATTCACCACCGGAGTGACATCTAAGAGTAATTACTTGAACTATGTTAAAGGTAACCACAACCTTCTAGATGCGAGTTGTGGTCTCTACCGGCCAGTTAGTGAACCCATGTCTACAGTATAATTGAGAAGGTTATTATTTTTGCCGATAAAGGGTACACATCCCCAAGATAAGGCGCGATTATCACGGCCAACGAGAATGACTGGCTCTGGTGAGTTTTCGTGACGTCAGCAATGTAGTTCTGTTGCACCACTGCCTGGCCTTCGTTTTCTGCCGGTGTAGTACCTAGTCATCTTGTCTACATCATTGAACCTGTATAAAAGTTGGTATTCATTTATCACTTGTCTTCATAGAAGGTATTGATACAAGTCGTTAGTCGGTGGGTAGTGTATTCCGCAGATCTCCTCTATAAACGAATTAATTTATGTTCCGCCCCTTGAAACAAAGTAAGTTAATGATATCTATACTGTGCTGCAAGATTCTTTGATCTAATTATACTCATGTGTACATAATTTAACTCACAAGGAAGGTCACAGGATCTTCAACTCGACTTACTGTAGCCTGCTCGTTGCAGCTATTAAAGACACAACGAACCCTTGAATTCAAGTTCGCGTGGATTTTTGTAAGGAGTAACTTCAATAGGCGTAGTTTTGCAAACCTATACAGTATAATTTATCGCGTTTGAAAACACACGGAACATCTAAACTGCGTCCATTTTATGAAGATTGATATAAAATATTGCATTTCTGCTGCTTATGAATTGCTCTCGACTTAAACGTACAAGCACCATCAAGCAGTACCGGAACATTGCCTACGTCACAGAAAGGTTTGGTTTACGCGCCATGGCCTGTCTTTCTCGTTAGCCGTGCGCGATTACAAATTAGCTGTGTAATAGGTATATTAAATATGTTTCTCCCAGTGATACGTTTAGAGCAACGAAGTTTAAATTATTGTAAGTAGTCGGTGTTAATAAACTGAATACCTAGGTTGTTTGGAGTGTTTGCTGCTGAAATTGCAAAATGCTGGGGTAAGTTATTTGAACGCCACTCCTCAAATCCAGTGTGCCAATTTGCACTTCGAATTGGAAGAAATTAGGAGGTGATAAAGACAAAGAGTTATAACTATACCCATACATTTAGGAGAAAGTAGGCTGTTATTACTTGAACATTTTGTTTATTTATAAATCTGCAACTACTGGCGTTACTTTTGATAGCGGAAGCACCAGAAGGTTGATATGAGCTGCACACACTACATCTGACATTACAAAAACACAGGTTATCAGTCAAGTTCAACACAACCAAGCAATTGTGGCTGATGACCATAATGTGTCAAATCACCAAGGAGGAATTAACAACAACGGTGTGTTTCAACTTCGTGATGTTACATTGTCCGACTGACAACTCCATGACGCGGGCCCCATCTAGCGGTGCATGCTTCAACTTATAGCAGTGAAGTGATGTGATTAGGAGCGGATGAGCCTAAACGTGAAGATGAAGATGATAATTGTTGTTTTAAGGGGTCTAACATGTCGGCCCCTAATGGGTTGGGTGATCGTGAAGATGATAATGAAATGCAAACTACAACTGAAAACTATCTACTAACTTATACACTGGAAGAAGAAATGAAAAAAAAGAGAATAAGGCAAATAAAGGACAGGAGGAAAAGAAATGCCCTCAACCCTCGTAGAATGCGGATTGAGGGACTTGGACGGAAGGAGAGCCATGAAAGGCAGATAGGAAAGTGAAAGAGGAGATTCCGCCCCAGAGGCAATGGAAAAAAGGGGGATAACCAGACCCAGCTCAGGAATCCCTCGGGGTCACCAACTCCCGAACGCACCAGCCGTGAGCCCCTGAGGGTGTAGCAATATCCAGGGTGCAGCAGAAGTGGTGGGGATACATACACCCAACCTCCTTTAGGTCCTTGAGCAGAAGGCAGGAGATAAAATGAAAATAAAAAGAAGGCTGACCCCTCGCAGAAGGAGGGTATCAGAAAAGATGAGACAAGGGTCAATTAAGGCGGGAAAAGAAGAGACTCCCTAGGACTCGGATACCCTAATACCGTCGGGGTCGGAAGAGAACAAGAGCTGACCAAGGGCGGTCGAAAGGAAAGAAGACGGAGAGGAGCCCGGCACTAGTAAGTGGAAGCTATGCCGGACTCAGCTGGGGCCCCGTGGTCGCCAACCCACGTACCACTAGATGTGAGCCCCTGGGGGGTTAACGTGAAGAGATCCCATCCACCGCGATACCGCGGTTTAGCTGTTAGTTAGTTTGTTAAGGTAAGAAAGACCCGTCCAGGGGCGAAAAATATTTAAAAAAATATTTGTCTGACTTTTTTAGTTATTTACAATGTAGAGGACAGGAATTTGTCAAAATAAGTCGAAAAAATATGAAAAATTTACATTTTATAAGATGTAAATGACTATGCTGCACCATGAATGACAACGTCCACTTTTACAGAGATTTATGTTTCTGCGTATAACTTCTGAACTATTATAGATGGATAGATTTCTCAACTCACTTCTTGTCTCCTCTGTTGAGCGCAAACTTCGTGTTGGTAACAATGACAACTTCCTGCATTGTTTATGTTACGAGTGGTTACTGAACATCGTAATAATATTATAATCACTGTGATTTTGCACTGACCTATTGAATAAACTAGTGTTTAAAGGGCGGAACAGCGAGGTCATCCGCCCAAATTAAAAATAATTGAATTGTTGATTTGAAGAGGCAAACAAGTCCACTTATTTGCAAACAGATAAGTTGAAATACGCATTTATATATTTATTTATATTGTTTTTATTTTCTTAGTTATTTAATTGTTTACTTATTTATTTATTTATTTATTTAAAAGTTAAATGGAGTAGGAGACGCAAAATAACCAGTGATGGAAGAAATGATGCAAGTTATGGGGCAGGAATATTCTAAGAATTGTCAGAGGTAAAAAAAATGTAATGAGAAATTCAACCTCATTTTTCTCAGTTTAACATTTTTCACTACTTTGCTACCATTTGTAAGAAAACTAATCAAGATAGGTCCATATTTTTTTTTATGGAAC
This sequence comes from Meconema thalassinum, assembly GCA_946902985.2. NCBI lineage: Eukaryota > Metazoa > Arthropoda > Insecta > Orthoptera > Tettigoniidae > Meconema > Meconema thalassinum. The sequence continues at coordinate 93,674,739 of OX336394.1, forward strand.
ATCATCATCCCAATGAACAGTAATAATATACAAATTGAAATATAAATATTTTTCGACATAATTTTGGATTAAAATATCGTATCTTAAAAAAATCAAATCGGCAAAAGTATTTCGTTTTTGTCAATAATCGTTCTTATTATTGCAGATAATGATCCAAACAGTAATCCCTGAAAATTTCAATTGGTTAACCCAAACAGATTTTGAGTAAAATGTACCAAAAATTTGAAGATTTAACATGGGCAGGTCTTTCTTACCTTAAGGGGAAGAACAGTGGGGTCATCTTCCCCTTTTGTTTAGCTGTACGAGTTTCAATTTAAAGCGGTGAAATCATGTGGATCGCAGCGAACGAGCGGTGGCACGCCAGCCGCCACGGTTGTTCCGTTATCTGTAGACTAAGCGCTTCAATGGTGATAATAATAATAATAATAGGCCCAGTTTATGCACCTAGGGTGGCATGGTGGCGCAGCGATCAATCTGTTGGCCTCTCACCAAGGTGGACCGAATTCGATTCCCTGTCAATGCATGTGAGATTTTCGAAGTGAAATGTCATGTCCTATGGTTCTGATTCCACGTAAAAAGGAGGTCCCGTGGATAATGATCGCATGATTAACGGTCACGTAAAACTAAAAGCTTCCTTCCTTCCTTCCTTCCTTCCTTCCTTCCTTCCTTCCTTCCAAAGTACCTAGGGGAGTGGATCGAGGCCAACATATCAGAGAAGGAAGCCTTCACATTAAGAATGAACAAGATGGAAGTGGCCTACCAGCTAACGAAAGGAGTGTACAACAAGCGAACAGTGTCCCGCAATGCCAAGATAAGACACTATCGTACAGTTATACGAACTCAGGAATTGTACGCATCAGAATGCCTGGCGATCAATAGGAAGGGTCTGGTTGAGAAATTGGAAGCCAAGGAAAGGAAGATCCTGAGGAAGATCTTAGGGCCGTTGAGAGACGATGGTGAATACAGGAGACAGCATAACAGTGAGGTGTACCATCATGTAGAAAGGGTATCTCAAGTAATTCGGAAGAGAAGAGTATCTTTCTATGGCCACTTAACTCGTATGAAACCTGAGAGAATCGCCAATCGGATATTTACCTATTTGCTTAACAAGAAAACCAAGGGCCCCTGGTTTTGTGAGGTTGACAAGGATTTGCAAGAAGTAGAGATCACCCACGCAGACATCATGGAACGTGATCTTATGAAGGAAAAGCTTGGAGCACACACCAATTCCAAGAAAACGCGAGATTAATACACGGCAAGAAGTGGTCTGATGAAAGAAGGGAATTTGACAGGCAGCGAATGCGTGAACACTAGGCTAAGATCAAGACCCAAAGAAGGAAGCAGTTGAAATGACGTGGTCCATAGCTGGCTTACACGAAGAAAGAAGAATAGGCCCAGTTTGTACTGAGGAACTTTGGATGAAAAGGATAGCCTAGGAGCTTTATCAGCATTCCGAGAAAACCTCAGAAACATTCAGATAAAAGCGTTTGAAATTGTGTGGGTATATTCTCAGAATGACTGATTACAGGTTGACTAAAAGAATTCTAAATCTTACAGTCTCAATGAAAGCTAAGAACAACTCGCGAAAAAGACGTCCAGTAGACATCTCAAGTGACACAGTAGTCGACAGGACTAAATTCAGGGAACCAGTTGACAATCATCAATTTTCGACCACCCAAACGTTACATCCACAAAACCTAGACGGAGGACAGCAAAGATATTCATAGCGAGAAGATGAAAGGATTTTGGGAGGACAAGAAAGCAATATCAGCTAGATAGGTTCAATCGCACTGCTTCGACGGGATGTAAAAAATAATAAGATTGAGCAAAATCGTGGGTCCAGTCAAAGAACACAGCGAGCTCCTAAGAAGCCACAACCAAGAGTTGTACACACACGTAGAGAAAATAACTGGCGTGCTGAGGAAAAGGAGGATTTCTTTATATGGACATACAACCCGAATTAAATCAACACGGCTATCCAACCAAATTTTTGCTTTTCTCCATGAGGAAAAGACTAAGAGGGCGTGGTTCATTGAAGTAGAGAAAGATCTGTTGGAGATTGGGATAATATGTGAAGATATCCAGGAGCGTGGCCCACTTAGGGAAAATCTTCAAGAACATCGGAGTTTTCAACCTAAGTCGAAACTATAAACCGGGAAGGCGTGGTCGATGGAGAGAAAGGTGCAACATCGATTGCGAATGAAAGAGTACTAGGCCAACATTAAAATGCAGAAGAAACAGTTGACGGGACGTGGTTCTTAGTTGGTCGCAATGAAGCAAGAAGAAGAAGAAGAAGAATGTATGTACTGTAATAAGTAGTGCCGTTTTAGGCTTGGGCAAGTTCAGAAGACGACAATAATAATCGGCCTCGCAGTTCCGCTTTAAAATAAGCTTTCACCACAAACTTACTGAAAATTTATCTCGGGACGTCCGGGATGGCGGCCAATTTCTCCAGACCATAGGCCATGGGGTGGTCAACTCTTGAGCCCTCTTTGTTTGATAAACTGCATTATTCTTGTGTCTGTAGTAAAATGCTCTCAACTGTATAGACTGCTAGTTTAGATGTTGAGTAGGCCGGTATTACTCTATCAAAGAAATTTGTAAATGTAATTTTATGAAACATTTTATAAAACTGAACTTCTATATAAGTTATACAAATCAATCTTCACACTATTACACCACATAAAATATTTAATCAAAGTTCAGTAACATAGATGAAGGACAGTTGCTTGTTTACTTAACTGTATTACGGTAGTTGAAATGATGTAGTGGCAATACCGATATGTAAAACAAAAGGAAAGATAAACGCCTATGGGTTAAACTATGGATCGCTCACGTAACAAGAAATACAGTATATTTATACAAGTAAAATCTTGGTGAACGAGCTGCTGTACGAGAACAATAGAAACAAGTAGTTCCGTGAAGAACTATACAGCCTATTTTCATATATCCTACTTATGTTAACTGCCACTATCAACATACAAAATTTCAGTTCGATTGCTGTAATAGATTCGTAGATATTGAGTACCGACTAAATATTTCGGATGGTCGCCATGTTGGATTTTATATATGCAGATCCTAGAGTTATGCAATGTTACATGAAGATTATTGTGTACGTGTAGCATTCAAACTTCACTCGCATGATTAGGACACAAGAAGAAACAAGGAGATTTTAAAATTTCACACAGCTGCCATCTTGTGGTTTTGGAAATAATTGAAATAAATTAGATGCCAGTGGATTAACATTCGGATCAGGATTTACTGTACCAAGTTTCACTGCACTAGGATGGTTAAGTTGCGAGAAACGTCCATGTGAATGTTTATACTTCGCGTCGCCGCCATGTTGGATTTGTGATCACCAGGTTATTTTAAGTCCTATAGGTCAACTTATGTTCATAGCCCCTATGAACAATAAAAAATCAGTTTGATTGCTATAATAGATTCGTAGATATTCAGAGTAGTCTGAATATTTCGGATGGTCGCCATGTTGGATTGTTAAATGTATAGGCCATAGAGTCATGTACCATTAAAGGAAAATTATTGCGTAGGTTCATTATTCAAACTTTCAATTCGATCGCTTGATTACGACACAAGAAATAAAAACTTAATTTTTAAATTCGCACAGCCGCCATCTTGAGGTTATGTAAACAATTGAACTAAATTAGATACTAGTGCATTACAATATGTATAAACATTTCTTGTACCAGATTACATTGCGTTTGGAACATTAAATCGCGAGAAAGGTCTATTTAAAATTGTAAAATTCGCTTGGCCGCCATGTTTGTTTTGTAGTTAACCGGTTTTTGAAAGTCTTATAAATGAACTTCCAGTAGTGCCCTTTATCTCCGTATAAAATTTCAGGGTGATACAGATAATAGTTTTAGAGATATAGAATGCCGGTGAAATATTTCACTCATCCGCCATCTTGTGGTTATGTAAAAAATTGAACCAAGTTAGATGTTGGTGCATTGCAATGTGTATGAACATATACTGTACCAAGTTTTATTGCGTTTGGTAGGTTAAATCGCGAGAAACGTCTATTTAAAAGTCGCGAAGTCGCATGGCCGCCATGTTGGTTTTGTAGTTACCAGGTTTTCAAAAGGCACATAGGTGAACTTTTAGTAGTTCCCTTTATCATCGTAATAAATTCCAGGGTGATATCGGTAATAGTTTCGGAGATATTGAATGCTAGTAAAATATTTCGCACAGCCGCCATGTTGGATTGGTGAGACGTAACAAAATTTGAAGGGCACGGTCGAGGTCGCCCGGAATAGTGCTATGAACTTACAGAGATTCATTGAAATCGCTCCAGCCGTTTAGAATGTCGCATGTATCCATAGGCCTACAATAAGCAGAAGGGGATTCTGTGCACATAATTTAATTAAAACTTCTCAAAGAATGGATAACTTTGAAAACCACACACCTCACACACACACGCACACACATACGGACAAAGGTGATCTCATAAGCCTATTTTTTTCAAAGTTGAAAATAGGCTAAAAATACAATAATATTTAATCTTATATATTAAAATAGTTTTCAAAAAATTTCACCCTTTACTAAAACTGAAATATCTCGGGAAGTTTTTGCACTACGACGACGTTTGTAGTCTTAAAATGTAATGCCCGTCAAGCTCCGTCGATTGATATCCACCTTACTTGATTATATCATTCAAGTATTAAAATAATTGCGAATATTACTTCCTTCAAGGTCTCACGAAAATAGAATCGAATGACTTGACGGACATATTGTCGCTAGGCGACAACGACTAACACTGCATCATGATATTCAACGCCGACCCAATAATAAATCTAACTTGATATTAACAGAGAGTTCCCTAATTACGTCATGATATCGTTAACTTCTACCTGCTTCACTCGGGCGCTAATGTCGCATGTGTCAATACATGATATCGTTAACTTCTACCTGTTCCACTCGGGCGCTAATGTCACATGTATCCATAGGCCTACAATAAGCAGAAGGGGATTCTGTGCACATAATTTAATTAAAACTTCTCAAAGAATGGATAACTTTGAGACTGAAATGCTCATGCACAATCAGCAGTCATTTTGCTAATGACACTGCCATGTCAACTTCTCTTTGAATGACAACAAATACTGTCTACGAAAGACAACTAATTTCACGAAGATGCCGCTGCAGTCGAATGATGGAACTGCCATTTTGTATTGTGTATCCGATCTTTCTGTTATATAGTCTTTGGTCTCACCAGCTACAAACTGTCTTCTTTTCGTTTTATCATTCGTCCGTATAGGTTGTGTGCTCAATCAATACAATCAATCATATTATGATGAATGAGAGGTGACACTCAATTACAAATGTTATAAAGATTAAAGGTGACGGTAATTGTCTGTTCAGGTCATTGACGTCAGGACGACAAAATGTCCTTTGAACACGGCCTATAAGCCCACGAAACAGAGATTCCTATTACAACAATCAGAGTTTATTTACACAGGTTAGAAAGCGAATTGTAAAACATGTTACAGACAAGTGGAATAAGTATTCTTCCTTTATTGTTGGCAACAGCGATATGTACGAAACTGCTATCAATACCAGCGATGATTAAAAAATGTATATGTCTATGGATGGTGTTCATGGAGGTCATTTTGTGTTAGTTGTCGCTGCTCAAGTTTGCAAAATGGATATTTATTCGTGGATTACTACTGTCGTATGGAAGGTGACCGGTTAAAATATATACGTCATCAACAAACGAAACTACGAGTTGATAATATGCCGGTTTAGCAGACGCCTTGCATGTACGGGGAAACGGTGAACCTCGATGAAATTACTTCTTTCCTAAATGCTAGATATGTTGGTCCAACAGAAGCCGCATTCAGGATATTTTCATTTCACATGCATGAACAGTCACATTCTATCGAGCGATTACCAGTTCACTTGCCAAACTTGCAAAATATGTATTTTAAAAATGATAACGCTCCTGATATTTTACTTCAAGCACAGTTGCGCAACACGGAATTACAAGAGTGGTTCAAGTTAAATCAAGATTCGCAAGCCAGAAGTCCGTATATATATATATATATATATATATATATATATATATATATATATATATATATATATATCCTGAAACACCAGTATATTACGTCTGGAATAAGAGCAACTGCCAGTGGCAAAAAAGAAAAAATGTTTCAAAAACTATAAACAGAATGTAAAATGTTTCGCCTACAGAAACAGAAAGGTATTATTTACGCCTGTTATTGCTTCACGTCATAGGTGCTACCAGCTTCCAGGATCTACGAACATACAAAGCAGTTGTCTATTCTACTTTTAAAGAAACAGCTAAGGAGCGAGGTTTGCTGACTGACGATTCTGAATGGCAGCGATGTTTGGCAGAAGCGTCACTATTTCAGATGCCTGCTCAGTTACGACAACTGTTTTCTTACATATGTATCTTTCAGACCCCTTCAAATGTAAGATAATTATGGGACATTTTCAAGAATTCATTATCAGAGCATTATCTGCAGTTTCACGAACCTAACATTGCATATCAGTTCACTCTTATACATATTTCTAATACATTGAAGCTCCATGGTCTTCCCATTACTTCTCTCAAATTGCCAGCTATTATTGATAATTTCCCTCAGACAAATTTACCAATGAATTATACAAAACTTAATGAGGATCAATTAAGTCGGATGATAAACCAAGCAAATTGAAACCAAACGGCTATAATTACAGAAATGTTCGGGTTAGTACAAAACAGCAACGAAAGGATGAGTAATGCATATTTCTTTGACTGTCCAGGGGGCACTGGGAAAACATTTTTTTACCAATGCTTGATTCATAGTTGCACAAATTTGGGGTTAAATGTAGTTTCTGTTGCATGGACTGGTATTGCAGCAATGTTACTATCCCAGGGGCGCACTGTATACAGCCAGTTCAAGTTAGCTCTACATTTACATGAAAGTTCTGTATCAGGAATAAAAGTTAACAGCAAGGAAGCTTTTTATATTCGTTCAGCAAAACGTATCATCTGGGATGAAGCCCCTATGGCTAATAGGCACGCGTTGATGTGTGTAAATCGGTTGCTCAAGGACATCATGAATAACGACATGCCTTTCGGAGGAAAATTATCATCTTAGGTGGAGATTTTAGGCAGGTATTGTCTGTTGTGCCTCATGCATCCAAAGCAGCATCAGTTCAAATGTCAGTAAGGTTCTCTCCTTTGTGGCCATTATTCAAAATTTTTAAACTCAATAAAAATATGCGAGCGGATACAGATCAACGTGACTTTGCAAACTTCTTGATACAAATTGGTAACGGTGAGTACCCTCACGTCGATGGAGAAAATTCAGAATTAGTCCCACGCTGAAAAATATTTCACGCTTTTAAAAAATAGCGATTTTAGCACCTACAAATGAACATTGTAAAGAAATCAATGACAAAGTTTTAGACCTAATCCCAGGATCATCGAGAACTTTCATCAGTGTGAATAATTTGATTACTGAAGATGAGAGTGAACTTCTACAATTCACAGTAGAATTTTTAGACTTCATTGGCATAAGTGGATTGCCACCGCATATCCTTCGACTAAAAGAAGGCTCAATTGTGATTTTGTTGAGAAATATTAATGTTACCCAAGGTCTGTTGAACGGTACTAGACTGTTGGTTTGGAAGATGAATGACAATTGCTTACACCTGGAAATTATTACTGGCGTAAATGTTGGAAACAATGTCCTACTCCCTCACCTTGACCTTACGCCATCAGATACTTCTATGCCATTTTCCTTCAAAAGGAGGCAGTTTCCAGTACGTTTGGCTTTTTGTATAACTATCAATAAAGCTCAAGGTCAAACACTAGATCAAGTAGGCATTTATTTACCTCAACCGGTGTTTAGCCACGGACAACTTTACTGTATGCCGCACTATCGCGAGCAAAATCCTTTCATGACGTCAAAATTCAAATAGAACCAAAAGTATAGCGAACAGGAAATGTCGAATGGAAGGAAGTACTATTAGAATTTTGAAACCAGTGGCGGCTGGTGTAGAAAATTAGTTGTGTGCTGTAGGCCTAACCCTCCCTCCAAAAACATATATATATAAACACAGAGAAACACTCTCTCAGTGACGAAAAATGAAGTCCATACGTCGCTCCTTCTTGCTGCAGAACTTTTCAATCACCCTGGCATTGAACCCCTCCATACTGGAGACCATCTTCTTCTAAATGGAGAGCATAGCGAGGGCACTTAGTCTTTCTTGTGCCATGGTGTTCCGCAGATAGGTCTTGATCCTCTTCAGCGATGAGAAACACCTCTCAGGCTCTGAAGTAGTCATGGGTGTTGTTACTAATATTCTCAGAAGCTTGCTTGTTTGGCAGAACGTACCTTGAAGATTACTGGATATTATGAAATGCAGAAGAGGGACTACCCCACCAATATTCCTAAAATCTGGCCTACAGTACAGAACCGACAGTTCTGTTCTGAGCCTTTTCTTTTCCAGCATGCTATAGGCCTGAAAAGTTACACCTAGTTCTTTATCTGGAAACGTTTTGGAAAATAGTTCAAAGTTGGTGGAATCTAACAGTTTTGCTGCTTCCAGGTGATCCAAGGTTTGGAAGCGATCGCGGGCTTCTCGTGTTATTCTATCACATACTTCCTTGGCATCAGTACGCCGACATGATAACTTTCTGCGCTTGTTTTCTAAAGCACACGTTTCTTCACAAGTACCGGTACTAGCAATGTTTTCCACCGATTCCCTGATGTTGTTGATCACTTGAATAAAGTGTGACACAGCGGATTTTATCTTCACGGCATCAGCTGTTCTTGACTGCAACTGATTGTACATAATGTCCACATGTGGCATCAATTTATGAAAGAAATGTAGCCAAAATATGAATTCCTCGTCTTCTAAGCTGCGACGAAGCCCGTTTGCCTGAAGGCAAGTTTTATAGGATGGGGTTTTCTCTAGCATTAATTAACACTCCGTTATGGATACCCTTTGCTCGTACACCACATTTACGGTGCGCGACCTGAAATTCCATCTAGTCGCTGGTCCAGTTGGAATTCTTCGAGCTGCCACTGCTTCTAAAGCAGACGTCCGTTGCGGCGACCTTGAGAAGAAAGCAGGGAACGCCGACAGGTGGGCGAAGAACATCCTAGCCGACTGATTCTGCGAAGCTGCATGTTCCATTGTTAAATTCGGTTGGTGTGCATAGCAGTGGATGTAATGTGCGTTGGGATAGCAGGCTTTTATCTTTGCTTACACTCCACCTTTACCACCACTCATTACTGATGCCCCGTCGTAGGTCTGCGCAATTACTTTGTGTGGTGTAGTGTAGCGTTAAACATGTTGTCCATTACACTTAAAATACATGATGCAAGGGAATCCGCATTCTGACCTTCCGGATTAAAGAAGCCCCAAAATCGTTCGTATGGAATACCATCTTTCTCATACCGAAATACCAACACTAACTGTGTCTGCTCTGAAACATCGGTAGTTTCATCGGCCATCACACTAACAAAATATGCTTGCTGCATTTCTTCTGCTATCACTTCTCTGCAGGTTTCTAGCATGCAGTCCAACAGCTCGTTCTGGATGGTTTTTGAGGTCCCTTTGAAAACTCTATTAGATTCAATGTGCTCCTTTACTGCACTGTCTATACTGGAAATTAAATCTACTAGGCCCAAGAAAACGCCAGGATTGTCTGAATTATTACTTTCGTTGTGCCCTCTTAAAGCTAATTCAAACGCACCACAAAACTTAATGCAGTCTATAATTCTTGATAGCACATACCTGTTCTTCTCCACTTGTTGATTGTGCTTTTCCTTTACTTCATGATAAGCACAGCTTAATAGTGTTGCAATATTAACTGTTCCTAAAGCACTTAAATTTAAAGAATTATTGATGTGTTTCTCGCTGTCATTATGCTTCCTCATTAAAGCGTTTAGATGCCCAAGATCTCTAACACCCAGTGTTCCCCAAGAATCACTATTGCCAAAACACAAACAAGGGAAACAGAAATGGGCATTTCTAATCTCACACCCGCACACCCAATCGTTATCATACACTTTTCTATTAAATTTTCTAGTGTATGCAGATTTGTTAGAAGTGGCTTTCTGAGCAATATCTAAGTCCGGGGTAGGTCTACCGAACGTCTTTACCTTAGTTTTTTCTTCAAGAGTTCTGGTTGAAAATAGGGTTTTCAAGAGGCTCTCCACTGAGCTTTCCATATTGCACAAACACGCAAACAAACTCAACACATATACTCATTCCTCATACAAAATTAAGTACTGCACACAATAACACCTGCAATTACAAAATATTCACGAACTCGGAAACACTTGGTCTGACCGCGCAAAAACAGTACTACTCAGTATTACCAAAGGCATTAAAATGAAACCAGCAACGCCGTAATGCAAAATCACATGTTATTTTGCTATAGTGAAATTTATGAATTAGGCATCACATTAATCATGTCCGTATTTTGACGACATAAACATTATAATTTTTATAGTACATCGATTTACAAAATGTGGCTATAGAATAAGTAGGTTGGGAGTATTGAAAAAGACCTGCTGGCGGGAACAGCTGATGGCTTCCTCTGCTTTTTTCACCCCATTTCTTTGAGCGATTCCCTCTTAAATCATATTGCTGAGTCCAGATAGTGCCACTGGCCACGTTCACATTCTGTGTGACCAGTGCTGCCTCTCTGTGGTCGAACAAAGAATCACTGATGACTGGTCTTAGCTGTTGTCCCAACAGCACATCCAGAACGCAAGGGAAAAGTTGGGCGCGCATGCGCAGAAGACAAAATTCACGCTTCCTGCCAATAAACTTGGAAATTCTCGATGGGCTGCGATCTGCACAGCTAACGCCATGCACGGAGTGGAGCGCACGCCTAGATACCTCGAACCGTACATGTTCTGTGCCTCGTAGTGAGGGGAGAAGAAATATTTCCTATTCTTTACTTGACGTCTTTTTAAAGGGTTGTATTTGTAGATAATAGACCTACTATTAAAATAATTTATTTTCAAATAAAGCAATGTGCTGCAGCACTTCAGCACATAAGGAGCGGCCGCCCCTGAAATGTTGCGGAGGAGCACAGACCTCAGCAAACGGGGCACTGATTAAATACCAATTATACAAGGACGTCCGCATCCCTAATACGATAACTGTCCTGTGGTAATGGTAAAAAAAATTACTATTGTCCTACATCGGTGATTACTAACCTACATCCTGTTATTTCATTCCCTCAGTTCTATAATAAAGATATACTCAATCAAATTTACAGCTTAATAAATATTAATTCCTTCTGTGTGAGTTATCTTTTCATTTCTCATCAATCGCCTTTACTTACTATTCTATCTGTACGGGTGGAGGCGATAGCTGTCTTTATAGAGGTATGCAAATTATTAGATTCGATGTCAGTTTTCCAAAATTGCATTTTTACTTTTTACGGTTTAATGCACTAAGTATGTTTACAAGGCGATGAAATTACTTCAAATGTTTAACCAAGACTCCTAATTATATTTTAATTTAAGAAACTCAAATTAAAATGATTTTTTTAGAATTTTCACTAACAGAGGAGCCTTGCAAATGCAAAATGCCACACGTTTCGTTTTTATTACTTCACTCTACTTTACGTGTGAATTTAGAGCGGAGAGATTTGGGGTATTTTAACTGATGAACGATATTGAACTATTCAAATATTCACGAACTATGCATTGAAATCACCTGACTTGAATTCTAAAGTCAATGAAAAATTGATAATGGACCCAGCTCAGATATCCCTCTGAATCCAATAATCTGAAAGTTTCCAGACGCAATTCCTTATGGGAAAAGGTGTAATTCCACGGGAGAGGAAACACTACTAAGTAGGACAACAAAACAAGTAGGTCAATAAAATGATTTTGAATAAAAGTAATTATGACTAATTAAAATTATTTATTTAATTCTATTAATTTGCACACCTCTATATGTTAACCAAGAGTTACATCTCTAAATTCAAATATAAAAGACCCATCTTTTATTTTAAATTTATACCATTGTTCATAAGTAGACAAAACTCCAAATTGTACCGCTGTAGCCTTAAATTGTGTGGATATCTCTATCTACTTAGTATAAAACAAAGTTCCCAATCTTTGGATGTAACGGGTAATCTCGAGAGCAACTTGATGGATTTTGATGTGGTTTTCACCATTTTGTAAAGGATTTCTCGATGAAGGATTAGGTAGAAAAACATTTATTTATGACCAAAATTGCCGAGCATTTACGACTTCAGTGAATTGAGTTGAAGAAAAACCTAACGTCCATGTGTCTTTTAAGCTTTCACTGGGTAAACCGTTAAAAATATCGATATTCTCAGCATCAAAATTTCTGCAAGAAAGTCCGCGACAGCTCCCACATCGACCACTGAAAGTGATTTTACGTTTTCATTTCTTCCAGCAATCTCCATTCAGTGGAAATTTAAATTACTAGCTTCAGAGTGAGATTACGAGCTTTCGAGCGACCGATCACCCTAGCTTCAGCCAGCATCAAACTGCCGAGTCGTGTCGACTTAATTCTTCAGAGAAGAGTATAGCTTATGTGTTTGGAGTTAGCTGTTCACCTCGGCCTGACGTCCGTGCGCCTTTTAAGCTTACGCAGGGTAAATAGTGGGACACACACACAGAGGACAGGCAGACACCCTCACATTTGATCTCATAAGTCTACTTCATCATTTACCCAAAAGCGACGGTACCTTAAATGTCTGTTCAGGTCACTAGCATGAAGACATGCAAATGTCATATGGACAGAAGTGCTGTAGGATTGTTGAAGTGAATGCTGGGGAGCAGCACGGGTCTTCTAGTTATTTATAATTATGATGAAATGAATGATGATGGCGTTCCAAACAACCACTGCCCGAGCGAACATAGTTGGAATATACGAAGTAAAACAGTACCCATAAGATGATATTCGATCCCTGGTCCTCACGCACTACAGCCCAGCGCTCTACTCATTCCGCCAACTACAGTATTTACTCTCTCACTGCTTTTGATGACATGTAGCATATTACCTAATGATAAAGATAAAGTGTTTATTTAAATTTGCTTGTAATATAGTAAGTGAATGTGACGAATTATAATACAAATATCTCTACTTAGTATAAAACTAAGTCCCCGATTCTTGGATGTCACGGGTAAACTCGAGAACCACTGGATGGATTTCGATGCGGTTTTCACCATTCTGTAAAGGATATCTCGAGGATGATTTCTTTAGAAAATAATTTATTTATGATCAAAGGAAGCTGAGCAGTAACGATTTCACTGAACAAGTCGAAAAAATCTGGCGTCCGAGTGCTTTGTAAGCTTACGCTGGGCAAACCGTTAAACATATCTAAATACTATGAGTGTAAGAATTGTTCAGCATGGAAAGTTCTACAAAAAAGTCCGCGAGAGCATATGTCTATCTTCAATACATCGCCTACTATAAAAGTTTTTACGTTTAAATTTCTTCCAACCATGTCCATTCAACTACTGAGGCGACAGTTCACGAGCTAGCTAAGGGCGAGTCTATCATTCCTGTTACAGCCTAGCTAGCGGGCGAACCTATTGCCCCAGATACAGCCAGCAGCAAACCGTCGAGTCGTGTTGAGTTAAGACTTCTGAGAAGGGTGGTTGTGTTTGGAGTTTTCCTGGAAGTGCAACTCGGTTTTTCTTCATTTCGCCTGTGAAACACAGTCAACTTAAGATTGGACGGAAGGGGTATTTGAGTTTCATTCACCTCGCCTTTCCCTGGAAGTGCAACTCTCATTTCGCCTGTGAACTTTTCGTTCCGCAAAATTCACAGTCAATTTAAGATTGGACGGAAGGGGGATTATATTATATTAAATTATACTGATTGGCGTATAATCTCTAGGCTACTTAGTAGAAAAGCAAGTCCCCGATTCTTGGATGTCACGGGTAATCTCGAGAACCACTGGATGGATTTTGATGTGGTTTTCACCATTCTGTAAAGGATATCTCCAGATGGTTTTTGTAGAAAATAATTTATTTATGATCAAAGGAAGCCAATCACTAACGATTTCTGTGAGGAAGTCGAAAGAAAAACCTGGCGTCTGTGCACTTCTTAAGCTTACGCTAGACAAACCGTTAAAATATCAATAATACAGTATGAGTGTAAGAATTGTTCAGCATGAAAAGTTCTAGAAAAATGCCGGAGGGCATATCTCTATCTTCAATACATCGCCTATTATAAGTGTTTTTAGATTGGATGGAAGGTGGAATTGAGTTTCATGCACCTCGCCATTCTTAAATTACGTCTGACAAGAATTGGTTGCACATGCATCTCCATGATAATATGATTAATAGTCCAGTCAGTGATTTTAACCCATCATGCTGAGACGTAAAACGGATATAGGTCGTAGTTCATTGACATCGAAAATAAAGACGCTTATCACGTAATGCATTCATAACTGTTCACGGGTGAAGCCGGGGCGGGTTGCTAGTTATAACATAAATTGCTATACCATTCATGTCAGTTTTCAGCCTATTTAACTATTTAATTCTCCTTTATGTACTGTACTACCCTACCAGGGAATTGTTACCGCTAGACGTGGAACAGGCCTGTAGTGTATATAGCCTATTACGTCATCTCGCCTCGTTATGGCCGCAGTGAGCGGTTGCGGGGCAAGAGGGGAATGCATGTACAGTCATACAATGAGAACAAACCGACTGCACGTCCATCGCAGGCGTGTGGCTGGGCGGAGCGCATTAGTTCCAATTTCCGCCACCGGCAACAATTCGCTGTTAGGGTAGTATGTGCGCCCTTTATGTACAGCACTTAAAGCCTCTACTATTTTTGCCTATACTTTTACCTTTTATTTGTGTTTTTACATTTTATGCCCTTTATTATGTGACAATTCATGCATTTCACAATCTGACAAGAGCATATTTGTTGTGGTAATATTCCAGCGGTTATGATCCGCCATTTTTGATTGAATCTTTTACCAAAAATAACAATGTGCTCATACCTTTTATATTTTTTCCAACCACCTTCTATAAATGATTTCTCAATTACACTGTCATATATTTTATAAAAGATCTTTGATAAAATTTCTTTGATAGTGTAATACCAGATAAGGAATGTAATGGATTTGTAGTTTTCATGACAAGGCTAATTATATACATGAAGTGGTTCTGAAAATCATTTGGTATTCTCTGTCGTTCAGGTATTAAACTTTTAATGTTTAATATCATGCAATAGAGGGCCATGAAAGCGAGAGAGCATACATTTGCATCGTTTAGCATATAACTGTGAGTGGTCAGACAGATAGCTGCATAATTCATGGCCACCTTAAAACAAACATCACGGCGTAAGTACGCTAACATTGCTATCGCCTTGATTTAAAATCGCTCCACAGCCCGCTAAGTAAACGCATTTCCATTGCACTTCGCACGAGTCACGTCTGGAAACTGAGGGCAGTTTAAAGTAGTAAGGTTGGTTGGTTCGCTCCTCAGTTTAGGGGCTGCGACAACGCGGACATGTAACCCCGTGTACTTTGGGTGTGTGTAGAATCTGTCTGGTAACCGGTGTTAATTTTGAAGGCTGTAACTATGTATTGGAGTGTGTCATCTGTATTTAATTCAAGTAAGGACTGCAGACATTCGATTTTCAAGTAGTTGAAAATTTTGCTACCAACTGCTACCGTCAACGACCAACTAGTTCTGAACATAGTTACTAGATGCCACCGCAGTCGGCTCTTGGCGACGAACGTTGGAACCTAAGAGAGTTAGTCAAATCTAACCTATAATTTATCTTCCCACAAGTGTAATTAGTGGCTTTACTTCCCCTCCGAAGGAAGGTATACTGAGGGATTTTTAACGCTCTTAAAAAATCTGACGACTTCGGCCGGGTTTGAACTCGCGACCTTGGGCATAGAAGAGCGGCATTCTACCAACTACGCCATCGAAGCCGCCTTCAAGTAGTAGTTGTAGTTGTTGGTTCCGTTGGGAGATTGGACATCGTGGTCACTTAGCTCCGTTACTTCAGTATGAGTAAATGGTGTCTGATAACCAACGTTATTAAGGAGTCTGTAGTAGTGTCTGTATTTGTAATTGAGATTAGCGTGGGGAAGGAGGTGGCCGTGGCCATAATTTATAACTATCCCGGCATTTACCTGGAGTGGAAAAGGGAAACCTGTTGTAATGTATGGGACTAAAACATGGATGATAACGCAATGAGTCAGAAATATCTTGGGTACATGGGTACGCAAATTGCTATGTACGATATTGTACCCATCTGCCTCGAATGGGGACAAAATATGGTGCAATATGCGAGAGTGGCATGTGGAGAATCCCGACAAATGCAGAACTGTGATAACTGTACAAGAACGCATCAATCACTGCAGATGTTAAGGCATTGAGGTTACGGTGGTTGGGACATGTACAGAGAATGGATGAGAGTACCAAAGAAGGTGCTAGCTACAAAACCATGGGGTGTGGTCAGAGGGACGACTAAAATAACGGCAGAAGAATGACGTAGAGGCTGAATTGAGAAGATTAGGAGTGCGATATTGGAGAAGGCTGGCGAAATCTAGAGATGATAGGAGGTGACAGATGATCCACAAGGCACGGGCCCTACATGGACTGTAGCGCCGGGTAAGTAAATAAGTATTTATTTATCGTATGGCATACATGACAATTATTTATAAATTGGCATCAAAGTTAGAAACGTAATGAAGTGCCTGTGGTGTCCCTAGGAAGAAGTCGCTGAATTCACCATTGTAAGATGTTTGTGGACATTCTTGAACTAGGTGCCGAACAGTCTGTCTTTGAGCACCGCACTCGCAACATGATGCAGATCTTCTCCTCCATATGTACAGGAGATCCCAGCATACACCGTGATTGGTCCGGATTCTATTTAATTTTGACCAGGTCTTTCTTGGCTGAGTGAACCATGGCACCTTCTCAGTTAGACATGGCATTACTGAACTCTCTGGAGGGGCAAACGAATTCCAATCAGAAGACCATCTCTCAGTCAGGTTGAATTTGTTGGTTGCAAGATTCTCCACTGTGCAGATAGGTGGATGACTAGAACGTATCTTTCACATGTAGATCATCAATGTCTCCATGGATAGGTAGTTGTTAGTTGGTCTGGATCATTCTACTGTGAGTCTCTCTAACGACTCGGCCGGCTAGCGCGCCCAGCCTATCTGTCTCTCGTTGACTCATCACTGCCCGCTCGGCTTAACATAGCACTTCGCTCAATTTATCCGTGCGTGACATGAGATAACAATTAAAATTAAGAAAATAACAATTAATTAAATAAGCTCGTACCTTATGACAGGAGATGTTGGAAATTTTCTCCTCATACATCCACACATTTCCGGCATCGTCTTAGGAAACTCCGATTCACACGCATAAGTTTGTCTTCCGTAATTGAGGCTTTATATCCCTCCGGATATGTTCTTTCAGTTCGCCCAACGTGTTGGGGTTTCTTGCATACACTCTATTCTTTAAGCACCCATATAAATAAAAGTCACAAAAAGTTAAATAAGGGGACCGTGACAGCCTAAGTCCGTACTAATTACACGGTATTCAAAAATTTCCTCAATTAAGTTTAATGTGTCATGAGCTGTATGCGCGGTGGCAGAGTCTTGCTGAATATATCCATTTCGAGAGTTAGTGTCAGTCAGTTCGTCAAACAATGGTTTGAGTATATTATCCCTGTACCTTTGGGCATTAATTGTGCCTTGAAAAGGATAGGCCTTATCATAATGTATCCATTCACTGCACCCCATACTCCGACCCATTCGTTATGTAGAGGAATTTCGTATATGCGATGGGGGGTTTCTCTACTCCAATATACACTGAAGAAAATGGATATTGCAACACCCAGAAGGAGTGGTGCTACATTGCTGCAATTGAACATGCAGGACGAGTGTTCGGTTGTGATTCGATGATTACACTTTCAGGTCCCTCTGACCGCAAGTTTGGACAACAATCAATACAGGATATGTCCACCACGAGCTGCAATACATTGATGAATTCGGCGAGGTATGGAGTCAATAAGGCCCTGGATCGCTTCCTAAGGAATTGAGGCCCATGCTTGCTGCACTGTTCGGGTCAGTTGTTCCAGAGTTTTGGGTGGCTGAGGACGGTTGGCCAGTAGTCGACCTATCATGTCCCACACATGCTCAGTAGGACTGAGGTCCGGGCATCTGGCGGGCCATTCTAAGGTTGTGATGTCGTGGAGAGGTTCTGTGGAGATGCGTGCAGTGTGAACCCGGGCATTGTCCTGCTGAAACATCCCATTAGCAATGTTCGCCATCATAGGGACAACCACTGGATTTAGTACCCTATCAACGTACTGTCGAGCGGTCATAGTGCCCTCAACAATCACTAATTGTGATTTCACATTAAAGCCAATAGCTCTCCAGACCATAATGCTTGGTGTTGGCCCTGTGTGCCTCTCGACAATAAGGTCTGGGCGGCCCCTCTCCCCCAGAACGTCGACGCACCCGATTCCGGCAATCACTGCGGGCAAGACAGAAGCGCGATTCATCACTAAAGACGACCCTATGCCATTCGTCGACCCACGTCGATCGTTCTTGACACCAGGCCAGCCTTACTCGTCGCTGTTGTGGGGTCAATGGAACTCCTTCTGCAGGGACACGGGATCGTAAGCCAGCTGCACGCAGGCGATTACCAACTGTTTGTTGTGTAACGTGGGGTGCCACAGCTGCTCGAATTTGCACTGCTGTTGCATGGGGTTCCACCCGGGCCATCCGAATGATGCGGCGATCCTCTCTCACAGTTGTCTGTCGCGCTGGGCCTGTGCCAGATCTACGAGTGTGGGTACCTTCATTTGACCACTGCTGCCATACACATGGTACCGTAGATGCCTGTCGGCCAACACGTGCAGCGACAGTCCTTAGCGATAATCCAGCCTCACACAGCCCAATTATCCGAGCCCTCTCAAACGGCGACAGTTGTTGATAGCGGCTCTTCTCTGTCGTCGAGGTATGTTTGACGGGGGAACACTTCACTGCACAGACTGCAAGTCAACTACGCTACACCAGAGTCCGTATACTGGAGTTGATTCCTCCGCGACCAATCACGTGGGGAGACCTGTAGCAACAATCCAATGGGTCTGAAACTTTGATCGTTTACATACCTACATGGCATAGTTCCATATCTTGAAAATCAACACAAACGACCAATGCCTTCATGGAGTTGCAATTTCAATTTTCTTCAGTGTATGTTATTCTGCGTCTTCGAACCATACCCATGTAAATGGAACCAAGCTTCGTCCGAGAAAAATATTAACATATCCGAAGAGAAATAGCCTCAATTACGAAAGACGAACATATAAGTGTGAATCGGAGTTTCCTAAGACGATGCCGGAAATTTGTGGATGTAGGAGGAGAACATTTAGAGCATCTCCTGTCATAAGGTAGTAGCAGATTATTTTATTAATTTTAATTGTTATCTCATGTCATGCACGGATAACGTTAGCGAAGTGCTATGTTATGCCGAGCGGGCGGTGATGAGTCAACGGGAGACAGATAAGCTGGGCGCGCCGGCTGGCCGAGTCGTGAGAGAGACTCACTGTATATTTTCTTATAAAATTGTTGCATCGCCGCAAATGAGGTGGTGGAATGTGGCTGAGAATAGGAAGCCATTGTGTAGGAGTTAACATAATTGTTCCTGTAAATAAGTAAATAAGTAAGTATGGAAGTAGGAAACCACGGAAAACCACTTAATGGATGGTTGAGGAGTCAAATACACCCATCTCTTCTCAAATTTGTCGCAGGAGCTGAGTGAACCACTTTGTATCACTCACTCCAAAATAAAATCCCTTGGTTGAGCGGAGAATCGAACCTTGATCTCTAGGGTGACAGCCAAGTATGGTAGCCCCTACACCACGAGCTGGTCAATCGATTTACAATTTTCGATCTTGGACTAGGTTACTCGGCCGCCATTTTGGTTGTCATTTAGGTTTCACTTAGGGACTTAAGAGAAAAAAAATACAAGTAGTTCCGTGATTAACTAAAGAGCCTACTTTTCTTAAAATTTAAGATTCATGCCATTTATTTCGTCAAGAATAATGACGAAATTCAGTTGGTAATACTACCATTTCTAATTAGTTCGAAGTATACCTGAAAGACTGTAGCCCAATAGAGCACTACAGTTGGCAGCCGTTGTGTCTCTGATTATATCCTTAGATCCATCTCTTAAAGCGCATAATGCACATACAAAATTTGGTTTAAGTTCAATTGATAATATGGACGTTGCATGCAGTTAGACATAGGATCTATCAGCGCGCGTAAAATCATGTTGGCAACAATGTCATGTATATTTTACTTAGAATTAATCTGACATATTAAGATGTTATATTATGCCAATTTGGATGAAATCCATTTGTTAGTATAGACGTTACATGCATTTAGAAATTGGACCTATCAGCAGGCTTAAATCACGTTAGCAGTAATGACCTATAATAGTTACTCCAAATTAACTTATAATGTTCACGTATGCAAAGTTTAGAGCTGTTGGCTTGCATATTTTCTGATATATTGGTATTGGGATCAAGAATAAAGAGAATATTTATTATAAGTTGACATCCCTGGTTGCTTTTAAGAATACGCATAGTCATATCTGTTAGGGTAGGCTACATATAGTACACAGAAAATTTGGTTGAAATCGAATAGATAGCATGGACGTTACATGCATATAATAATATGACCAAATAGCAGCCGTAGAATCATGTTGGCAACACTGTCAATTATTGCCTCCTGGAAATTAAATTGAGATATTATTGACTATATGTATGCCGAATTTGGAATAGCTCGCATGCATAGATCCGAGATATCCAACATGGAGCTCAAATTTCAATTGCGATTTTTCAGCAGTTGGTAGCAATGGCGTCATTTTGAAATATGGCCGTGAGATATTCAAGTATAGATAACAAATTTGATTACGATAGCTGCAGCCGTTTAGGAGTTGATAGCGGGGGAGACACAGACAGACAGACAGACAGAAGGACAGAGGGCCACACATCTTCCCGGATTGATCTCATAAGTCTAGTTAGTGGAAGGTTCATTTTCATGCCATAAATCTATGACATGCGACGGCCGGCTTTACTTCCCCTCCAAAGGAAGGAATACTGAGCGATTTTAACGCTCTTAAAAAACTCCGACGACTTCGGCTGGGATTGAACCCGTGACCTTGAGCATAGAAGCTCAGCATGCTACCAAATACGCCACCGAAGCCACCTTAAACTCCAAAAAATGACATTTTTCAAAAATATCATATTCAAATAGAACAACAATTTCTCATTCATTCAGTATCCAGTTTTTGCGAGTAGTGGTTGTGCGTGAATCCCTGAAGGTATCCCAGGCGGGATCCGCTGGATTGTACTCTTCAGGGTTGTGTTTGCGGGTAGAGTTCATGTTTGAAAGTGGTGAATCGTTAAGTGAGTGTAATAATGAAGTGTGAATGATTGGTCAAATGCTTGGCAGACCTTAGGGAACGTAGATTTCGGCTTCGCCCAAGAGAAAATACCAGTCGTCAAAGGTTTCCAGTGTTTAAGCAGAGGGGCTGCGACAATTGACGAGCTGGTTTAAATTAATTATTAATTAATGTCTAATAATTAATTATGTGGCTGCTGGGGGAAAGAGGGAATGAGTTTTGCTTGGCGGCAACTCAGGAAGATGGGATTGCTTGACTTGGAATGGTCTGAGGTGAAATTTGAATGTTGTCAATAATGGGCAACGGCTAGGAGAGGGTATTGTTGCTTGAATAATGCAGGGCGGGAAGGGAATTTGTTAATGGCTGGGTAGGGAAGAAGGTATCGATGAGTCAGAGTCTCGGCGGAAGATGGATCATCGTTTTCGTCGGATTTTTAGAGTATTCGCTGATCATTTTTGGAGCTTGGTTCAGGAGCTGCTTCAAAACCAACCACCATACAACTCCCAGTGAAAATTAAATTTCCTCTCTACGCCCATTTTAATGAGCAATCTCCATTACTCAAAATTGACCCTTTTAGAATATTCACTTTATCTATCGAATGATGTTCGTAGCACTGGCATTATAAAATTTGCACAAAATATAGCTGGAATATTTTGGTCTAATAGTTGTTGTTGTTGTTGTTTGAGTCTTCAGTCTTTTGACTTGTTTGATGCTGCCCTCTATGCTTCCCTGTCCTGAGCTAATCGTTTCATCTGTACATAGCTGCCACACCCTACATCCAAGGCAATATGTTGAATATATTCTAACCTGGTTTACCCCTACAGTTCTTATCCTCGACCCTTCCTTCCATAACGACATTCGCTATTCCTGGGTGTCCTACCAACCTATCTCTTCTCTTCGTTAGCATTAGCAAAGAAAACTAGTTTTAAATGAAATAGGAGACTATGATTGTAGGAAAACACTGAGAAATCCGGTGAGGGAGGACCAGTTTATGCGGCAGGGGGAATTTTAGGACATCGCAACTATGTGAAACTTTCGTCGCTCATTTCCCGTAAGTTCATATTTTTAATTCGGTTTCCCTAATAACTCATGAACTTACAAAGATATTTCAGTGAAGTTTTGTAGTCACATTTATACGATAGTTATCAACAAAATGTACTAGAATAGTTGCCCTAACCTTTATAGTTTATTAATAATAAATTATTTACTATGAACATTTTATAGATTTTTAGACCCATTATTTAAAAAATTCTCAAAATAATATTTCTTCTTGAAATATTTCAATCAATCTAGTACATTTTGTTGCCATGACATCTAGGACCACATTAAACAACAATAATTAAAATGTAACAATATTTCCGAGAGTTACTAAGGAAACCCCATTCATGTGTATAATATACAGCCGCCATTTTGTGTGCATATATATCCATGATGATGCAATTTTCTAATATTTAATAGTTGGTCTGTGTTTAAAAATTGTAATTTATGTAGACTGTGTTAAGTGACAACTCCAAACAGTTTATCAGTGCAAAGAAAATAAATGATAAAAATTCACTATTTTGTTGCTGTCGAATGTGTAGCCCCCCCCCCCCCCCCCCTTTAATTAAATAATGACCCTTGCTGGTGAGTCTATAACTCATGCTTTGTGGGAAATCGGTATGGCTGTAATTTTAGTCTGCAAGCTACTGGAGATGTATTGGTGTCGCCTTTCGTTCCGGCTCCCGATTGCGACTTAATGACAACACATTATATTGTTACTTGTCGCTCTTCAGTCTGTCAACTCGAGTGGGCCCAATGAATGGGCAGGGTACAAGATATACATATGTTAATACACTCCTGGAAGAAATTACATATTGTGTTAATTAACTAATAATAATAATATTGTATGGCCTCGGATGCCGAGTGCAAGCTTTGTTAATTGACGCCCAGAGGGCAGCTTGCTTGTCGAATTTTATTTCTCCTTGGAGCGCTATGAAAGTTAAGGAGGTTAGATATCTAAGCTCCTTGACACTATAGCGCTTTCTGGGGGGAGAAAGAAGGAACTTTTGTGTTGGCGGAAAATCCCGAAATTAATTTTGGCATTATGAACACGGCCTGAATGAAAATCCACAGCCTGCTTCTAGTCGTCCGACCGGGTCAGGGATGGAATGAATGAAGCCCCCATCTAGCGGCGAGTATAATTATGAACTCTGCCGGCTGCCGAAGCCTGTCGCACTCCTCTGAAGCAATGATTAGATAAATTACAGATGAACTGACATGATAGTAGAGAGTGTTGCTGGAATGAAATATTGACAGGGAAAACCGGAGTACCCGGAGAAAAACCTGCCTGCCGCCGTTTTGTCCAGCACAAACCTCACTTGGAGAGACAGGGATTTGAGCCACGGACTCAGTGGTGAGAGGCTGGCGTGCTGCCGCCTAAGCCACGGAGGCTCTTGAACACGACCTATTGAATTCGAATTGGTTCTTTAACATGCCAACAACGTATGACATGCGTACCGTGATTTTTGTCGCCTTTATACAAGACGTTCCTTGACGAACTAAAGAGCCTACTTTTCTTAAAATTAAGTTTCATGCCGATGATTAATATACAGTATATGTAAACCTATCTAGAATAATGACGAAATTAAGTTGGTGATATCGAAATGTCTAATTAGTTCGGAAATACCTGGTATAATGTAGCCTAATAGAGCACTACAGTTGGCAGCCCTCGTGACTGAATATATTCTTAGTTCCATCTCTTAATGTACATAATAAAAAAATTGGTTGAAGTCCAATGGACGTTACATGCAGTTAGACATTGGATCTATCAGCACGCGTAAAAGCATGTTGGCAATAATGTCATTCGTGTGTTGGTCAGAAATAGCCTAATCTGAAATATTATGATATCTTGTTGTGCCAATTTTGGACGAAATCCATTTGTTAGTATAGAAGTTACATGTATTTTAAAATTGGACCCATCATCAGGCATAGAATCCTGTTGGCAGCACTGACTGATATTAATTATTCCAAATTAATCTAGAATGTCAGGTGCTATACGTGTGCAAAGTATAGGGCTGTTGTCTTGCATACTTCCTGATATATTGATATTAGGTTAAAAAAATATATAGAGCATTTATTAACAGTTGGCAGCCCTGATTGCTCTTAAGAATACTTATAGCCATATCTGTTATGTTACACATAGCACATACGAAATTGGGTTGAAATCCAATTGATAGTGTAGAAGTTATAGGCATTTAAAAATTGGACTTATCAGAAGGCTTAACATTATTTTGGCAACACTGTCATGTATGGCCTCCTGGAAATTAAACTGAAATAGTATTATCTACATGTGTGCCAATTTTGGAATAACTCCCATGCATACCTTCCAAGATATCCAACATGGAGCTCAAATTTCTAGTGCTTTTTTCAGCAGTTGGTAGCACTGACATCATTTTCAAATATGGACGTGAGATATTCCGGTATACATCTTTACTCATAATAAATTTGGTTTCGATTTCTGCAGCCGTTTAGGAGTTGATAGGGGGGCACACACACACAGCCAGACAGACAGAAGGACAGACAGACAGAAGGACAGACAGACACACATTTTCCCGGATCGATCTCATAAAGGTCTACGCACACCGGTGCGGGATGCGGGAACGGGAGCGGGAGCGGGACTGTCGCGAACTTAAGCGCACATGGCGGGATATGCATCCACTCAGACAGCTGCGTCACAATCCCGCACAGATGGCGGGATTGCTGCGTTACTACAGGAGTACGCAGCTTGCAGCGTTTTCTCGCGTCCCGCATTCGTTTTAGCAATGGCGACGGAACTGCTAATAGAGTGTGTCAGGAAACATCCTATCTTATATGACATGAGTAACGCAGATTATAGAAATATAAGGAAGAAAGATAAGCTCTGGGATGAAATAGGACAGGAACTGCAAGTGCCTGGTAAGCATATAATTTTAAATAATATCACTATTTGTTTCTGTATACACGTCTCACGTGGTTATTAACAAAGAAAACCTAACTGAACTACCCTAAATATAAACTGCACAATCGTTCTACATTACATCATACGTTACACAACACAGGGATTATTAATCTTTGCCTCCCCCCAGGGGCTCACATTTTGTGGGCGTGGGTTGGCGACCACGGGGCCCCAGCTGAGTCCGGCATTGCTTCCACTTACTTGTGCCGGGCTCCTCTCTGTCTTCTTTCCTGTCGACCTCACTTGGTCAACTCTTGTTCTCTTCTGACCCCGACGGTATTAGGGTATCCGAGGCCTAGGGAGTCTCTTCCTTTCCCGCCTTAATTGGCCCTTGTCTCATCTTTTCTGATGCCCTCCTTCTGCGAGGGGTCAGCCTTCTTTTTCTCTTCCTTTTACCTCCTGCCTTGTGCTCTAGGCCCTTAAGGAGGCAGGGTGTATGTAGCCCCACCACTTTTGGTGCACCCTAGATAATGCTACACCCTCAGGGGCTCACGGCTGGTGAGTTCGGGAGTTGGCGACCCCGAGGGATTCCTGAGCTGGGTCCGTTTTCCCTTTTTGTCCCTTACCTTTGGGGCGGACCCTCTCCTCTTTCACTTTCCTATCTGCCTTTCATGGCTCTCCTTCCTTCCCAGTCCCTCAATCCGCCTTCTTCGAGGGTTGAGGGCATTTCTTTTCCTCCTGTCCTTTATTTGCCTTATTCTCCTTTAGTTTTCCATTTCTTCTTCTAGTATGTAGGTTGGTAGTTAGTTTTAGTTTTAAGTTTCATTTCATTTTCATCTTCACGATCACCCAAACCATCAGGGGTCGATAACCTAGATGTTAGGCCCCTTAAAACAACAATTATCATCATCATCATCAGTTTTAGTTTTAAGTTCGCTTTTCATTTTCATCTTCACGATCACCCAAACCATCAGGGGCCGATAGCCTAGATGTTAGGCCCCTTAAAACAACAATTATCATCATCATCAATCTTTGCCTATTGCGTTGTAAGAGGATGCGTGCTGAAGAACTCCACAAATTTTTCTCGATCAGCGAAAGCAGCTGTAGGCGCCCGTCGTGCATCAATGATAGCATTCCCAAAAGCTCCTAGGTTTGGTTCCGGTGGATCTAAATGTTCGAAATAGTCTGTATTTCCTCTTAGAAAGTTATGGAGAATGCACGTTGTCCTAATGATAAGTTTAGCAGTGTCCGTATTAACTTCTATAGGCCTGTAGTATATTCTCCATTTCTGTGCCAATATGCCAAAAGCATTTTCCACGACCCTTCGCGCTCTGCAGAGTCGATAATTGTAGGTTTCTTTGCGCCTGTCACCTCTTGATTGCCTGTATGGAAATGGCTTCATTAAATAACTTTTCAAAGGAAAAGCTTCGTCACCGATTATGACGTGAGGTGCAGGCTCGTTCTGTCCAGGAAGGTTTTTCTCTGAAGGGACACCGAGAGTACCGGCTTCTAGTCGCTGTCCCATTAACGAATGCTGAAGAATACCACCGTCACTGTTTTTTCCATACCCACCGATATCCGCACACAGGAACTTGTAATCTGGCCCAACAATTGTCAACAACACGATAGAAAACTTATGCAAATAACAAAAGTAGTTGGATCCACTTTTATTGGGGCACTTGATAGTGACGTGCTTCCCATCGATACTGCCAATGCAGTTCGGAAATTGCCACATTTTGTTAAAACCGTCAGCTGATTCATTCCATGTTGCGGTAGATGGTTCCGGCATATATATGACTTGCATTGTATCGCAGATAGCTTGGCAAACCTCTCTCACGATAGCTCCAACAGTTGTGAATCCAACACGAAAACTGTGACCAATTGTCGTGTACGAATCCCCAGTAGCCAAAAATCTGAAAATAGAACAGAACACATACATAAACATGCAGTAAGTTATATCAGATAAACCTGGGTAATAATTTCGCGATAGTTTTTTAAAAATTGCATCACGAAATCATTAGTACTCCTAGAAGTAGAGCTTGCAAATGTTAATATATACAGTATTTCATGGACTTTTTAATATTATCAGGCAATTACCAAAGTTCACCCTACTGTAGCCTATACTTGGTTATAATATAGCATATAGCTATAGCATATTCAATCTCTATTTCCAGGAGATCAATTGAAGAAAAAATGGAGAAATCTTAGGGATACCTACTTTAAATTTCTGAAAACCTCTAAATGTACAACAGGCACGAGTGCAAAGAAAAACTACAAAAAATGGCAGTGGGCAAAATATATGGACTTTTTGAAGCCTTTTCTTGCTTACGCCAAAACAGACACAAACCTGGAAACTTTACAAATATGTCAGAAAAGAGACGCAGAATGTGATCTAGACTGCAATGAAGAATTGGGCGCAGTAACTGCTAATGAAGACGAGAGTACAGAAAAGGCTTTTGAAAGCAGTCAGTTACCTTCAAGTAATGAATCCATCCGTACAATTGAACGAAGGTCAAGAAAAAGGAAACAACCGGTATGCGATGAAACTTCTAATGTGGATAAAGTTCTTCAGTACCTGGATAATAAACGTAGAACCCCAGACATGAATGCTAACGAACTGCTTTTTCTCAGTTATGCAAAGACTCTACAAACATTCACACCACAAAGGCAGGCGATAACAAAAATGAAAATAGCCCAGATTTTCATGGAACAGGAAACTGAACAAGCAGAAGAAGAAGCAGCTGCACAAGAATATCAAACAACAGCTTCAGCATCTTCATCTGTGGCATCGAGTTTCCGGAGTTTTCGGAGTCCTGTATCAACAATCACCCTCTCCCCGAGCCCAATAATGCTGAATACCTGGGAAGAAACCAACATCCCTCATCCACCGTCACCGTCACAAAATACAGCATGTGAAAACATCACAGCAAAATCTCTGTTTTCCACATTCACACCTTTGTAAAGAACAACTCCAGAGTGAAATATAAACAATAATAAAATTAAAAAATAGAATTATTTACCTGATAGCAATAGCAAGACGTTCTTCTGGTGAGATGTCTTCCCGATAATTGGTATCCATTTTCCTTATGTTGTATTCAATCAAATTTAAAATTTCGTCAAACTTGTCTGTAGTCATTCGAAAATAAATATAAAATCTTCTTTCGTCTCTTCTTAGCTGTTCCATTAACGTATGGTATTCTCCAAAAGAATGACGCTGAAGATTGATGTCATGCACCCATTTCTTTTTTTTCTTCCTGCAGTTAAAATTGTAAGCTTTTAGTCCATTCGTTGCATACAGTATACTTCCGGTTCCAACTATGTAGCCAGAGGTGGGGGGATGTTTGATATCAAGATGTTTATGATTTTTGAAAATTTTTAAGAACGCTGCTTTATTTCTATTGAATTCAGCAGAATACATGTAATGCTAGGGTTATGGCATTTAACAGGTCTGGAAAAACAATTTTATCAGTTTAAGTAAAACAACTGTGAGGGAGTGCTTGTAGGAACCCCGTAAGATATCCCCCCCCCCCCTACCACCGAAGTTATATTCTGGCTACGCCACTGGTCCCAATTATGTTTATTGTAAGTGTTATGAATGATGTTATGATGCATTAATAGCAAGAGGATTAATAATACTACGAACCTGCGATCATTATCATCTTCAGCAACAGCTAAAAGCAGAAGCACTTCTTCATCAGACGAATCCATTTCGGATCTGTTTCCCGCGCTGGTCAGATGACAAACACGATTTCGCAACGACCGCGGGTATCGTGTCAATCCCGCTCCCGCTCCCGTTCCCGCATCCCGCGCCGGTGTGCGTAGACCTTAAGTCTACTTTTTCCTCATTTTTGCAAAATGTGAAAAGTAGGCTAAAAAAAATCACTTCCCACGGCCAGGAGCGAACCTGCAAGCTCAGGGTTGGCAATCCGACACGATAAACATTCAGTTCATTTATTGTTGTTTTAAGGAGCGGAACTACGAGGTCATCTACCCCACCGTGGCAAGCATAATTAACTAATACATGTATTATTTTTTCAGGAGTGTGTGCACATATTTATATCTTGCACCCCGCCTATTCATTGGACACAATCATGTTCGCCGACTGAAGAGCTACACATTACAATTTTGTTTTGGAAACACTGAAAGAATGGCTTCAAATCTCTACAGACAACACAATACTCCGTCCTCCCAGGGTTGCCAATGTAGTATTTTTCCCCCGTTAAATATAGCTTTATTCAATTTGAGACTAGCCCCAGATAATTTTAAATCCCAATATAAATTTTCCAGTGAACATTGGCTCAACGACTTGTTAGTTTTTGAATGATATTTTTTTATTTTTATAATTTTTACTTTTATTGAAATTTTTGTTTTATTAATGTTAGGTCTTTTCATATTTAGGTGTCCACCTCTAAATTTTAAATACAATTCCAAATTTGTATATTCTAATCTGTGTTAAGAGGGGCAGATGACCCCGTAGTTCCGCCCCTTAAAAGAACAATAACTAACTAACTAATTTTAAATCCCGCCTAACAGAGCAATTAGCTTTCTTTCTTTCTTTCTTTCTGTCTTTCTTTTCTTAGCGGGAGGGAAGTTGTATATTATAAATGAATCTAGTTTTAATTAAAAATACTACAAAGTACCTACCAAATGCTGTGGGAATTTTAACGCTCATTTGGAGATCGTTGTTAACTTGTTGAGTGTGAGATAGCCGAGTAGCTTCATATTACTGCACCCTTCAACTCTCCGAATTAAGTTTATCCCCCAGTTACTATAACCCCTCCCATTGCTCGATTTTGGCTACGCTACTGACATCTTATAACTTACACTAGACCACTAACTCGAGCCTTCCCTTCAGAAAAAATCAAGAAGTTCCGTGACGAACTAAAGAGCCTACTATTCTTAAAATTTGATATTCATGCCAATGACTAATCTATATGGATCTATCTAGGAAAATGACTAAATTAATTCGGTAACACCGACATTTCCAATTAGTTCGAAATACTGTATACCTGGCATAATGAAGCCTAATAGAGAACTACAGTTGGCAGCCCTGGTGACTGAATATATTCTTAGTTCCATCTCTTAGGTACAGAATACAAAATTTGGTTGAAGTCTAATGGATAGCATGGACATTACATGTAGTTAAACAATGGATCTAACAGCGCACGTAAAATCATGTTCGCAACAATGACATACATGTATTGGTCAGAAATAATCTTAAATAATATGATCTATTGTTGTGTCAATTTTGAATGAAATCCATTAGTTAGTATAGAAGTTACATGCATTTTAAAATTGGACCTATCAGCAGGCTTAGAATCATTTTGGCAGCACCGGCGTAGGCCTATGTTAGTTACTCCAAATTAATCTAGAATGCCAGGTACTATACGTGTGCAAAGTTTAAAGCTATTGGCTTGCATACTTTCTGATATATTAGGGTAACAAAAATAGAGACAGTATTTATTAACAGTTGGCAGCCCTGGTTGCTCTTAAGAATCGGCATAGTCATATCTGTTATGGTACATATAGCACATAGGAAATTTGGTT
The DNA here is from genome assembly GCA_946902985.2 of Meconema thalassinum. Classification (NCBI taxonomy): domain Eukaryota; kingdom Metazoa; phylum Arthropoda; class Insecta; order Orthoptera; family Tettigoniidae; genus Meconema; species Meconema thalassinum. Next base: position 93,705,630 of record OX336394.1, read on the forward strand.
GAAATCCAAATTATAGTATAGAAGTTAATTGTATTTAAAGTAGGACCTATCAGCAGGCTTAGAATCATGTTGGTAGCACTGACGTATATAAGTTACTTCATATTAATATAGAATGTCAGATACTATACGTGTGCATAGTTTAAAGCTGTCGGCTTGCATACTTTCTGATATATGGGTATTTGGATGAAAAAAAGAGAGCATTTATTAACAGTTGACAGCCCTGGTGGTTCTTAAGAATACGCTCAGTCATATCTGTTTATGTACACATAGCACATACGAAATTTGGTTGAAATCCAATTGATAGTGTAGAAGTTATATGCATTTAAAACTTGGACCTATCAGCAGTCTTATAATCATTTTGGCAACACTGCCATGTATGGCCTCCTGGAAATTAAACTGCAATATTATTATCTATATGTGTGCCAATTTAGAAATAGCTCCCAAGCATACCTTCCAAGATATCCAACGTGGAGTTCAATTTTCAATTGTGATTTTTCAGCAGTTGGTTGCACTGACATCATTTTCAAATATGGCCGTGAGATATTCAGGTATAGATCTTTACTCCTACCAAATTATGTTTCGATTGCTGCAGCCGTTTAGGAGTTGATAGGGGGGGACACACACACAGCTAGACAGACAGACAGACAGACAGAAGGGCGGACAGACAGACAGAAAGAAGGACAGACAGACAGACACACATTTGCCCGATCTCATAAGTCTACTTTTTCCTCATTTTTGCAAAATGTGAAAAGTAGGCTAAAAATGTGAAGCCTTAGCAATATTCAGATCCCTCAGCATCGTACAATGAAATGTAATAAATCATTTGTGGTAAATGACTCGAAAATATACAACAACAACAACAAAAAATTAAGACTGGGCGAAGTAAGGCAGATAAGTGTCAAGGCTCAGAAATCGCATTGTCACTCCTATTATCTGTGTAATATTAACACACGTATAAGTTTATATGATAAAATTGTAGCATAATTGTATTACTTGATATTAATTAAGTAGGTTAAAACAGTTCGGTATATTTTTTTTCTTCCTTAGTATTCTGACTAATTTCGGTTAATTTCGGTCTATGTATAAAAGAAACATGAATATTAATGGCACTTAGTTGCTTCTAAAGGGACTAAAGTCCTAATTGTACTGTAATTAACCTAAAATAAATAAATGTCAATTTATTTATTTAATCGTATGGTGAATTATATACAAAATTTACATTATACAACATTATCCACATTCTGCAACCAAGTTATGACATTCGGAGTGACATGAAAGAGTTCAGCAGGGTTCCCAGGGAACGAGAACAGAGGGCAGCGTCGGAGCAGATGATCCATTGTCTGCTCCTCTTGATCACAGTCGCACATTGCTGAATTGATCCAGCCCCATCTGTGTTGAAAGAATTTACAGCAGCCATGGCCGGTTCTGAATCTGTTAAGACGGCACCACAGTTTCCTTGGGAGGTCAGAACCTTTCAGTTCCTTTGTAGGATCAAGAGAATGGGCACTTGTCCCCGCTGTTTTTGTTGACCACTCGTTTCTCCAACTTTGGTTTAAATTAAACCCATCCACATACAGTATTTCTGCAGTAACACATGTTGGCCTCCTAGACCGTAGTCGCTGTTGTGAGGGATGGCAAAATTCATGGTGTAGTGGTAAAGTAGGTGAAGCCCTGATCTTCTTAGCCTCTCTCAACAATGCTTGTTTCCTTCTTAGATGTGGTGGAGGAATGTGGCTCAGCACAGGCAGCCAATGGCAAGGCGTTGACTTAATAGTACCAGTGATGCATCGCATTGTGTCATTTAATCTTGAGTCTACTTTATGCACATGTGCACTTTCCAACCACACGGGTGCACAGTATTCTGCTGTTGAATAGACAAGGCTAATGCCAGTTAGGCGTAAGCAGTCGGCAGAGGCTCCCCAGGAAGTACCACTAAGTTTATGTAGGATGTTGTTTCTTGCAGCAATTTTATGGGAGAGCTTGGTGAGATGCTCTTTGTAGGTCAGGGTTCTATCCAAAGTCACTCCAAGATAAGTAGGAAAGGGATTGTATCTAAGTTGTTGTCCGTCAAGCAAAATATTTGGTTTGTAATTAGAAAACCGATGTGCAAGGTGGAAGCAAGATACTTCTGTTTTATTCAGGCTCGGAATCAATCTCCAGGACTGAAGGAAAGCTGACATTCTCTTAAGGTCTTCAGTAAGGGTGTTTTCTGCATCTTCAAAATTTCTGCTCTGCGTTACAAGCGCAATATCGTCAGCATAAATGAACTTTCTTGCCGTAGTATTTGGCAAGTCATGAATATACAGGTTGAAAAGGATAGGGGCCAAAACAGATCCTTGTGGGAGTCCATTATTCAGCTTCCTCTTGTGACTTTTAGAGTCACCCAAGAACACCTCAAACTGTCTTTCACTGAGAATGTTTGATAACAAATTCACAATTTCAAATGATGGAATAACTTGAAACAGTTTGAAAAGTAACCCTTGTCTCCAGACAGTATCATAGGCTGCCGTGAGATCAATGAAGACAGCTGTGGATTTTAGATGGTTTTGGAAACCTGCTTCAATATGTGTTGTAAGGGCAAGAACTTGATCTGTGCAACTACGACCGTTTCGGAAGCCAGCTTGTTCAGGTGGTATGACATCTTCAATGTACGGTGCTATCCTGTTCAGAAGGACACGTTCCAGAAGTTTAAACATGGCGCTAAGCAGGGCAATGGGACGATAGCTTTCAGGATTGTGTTCAGATTTACCTGGTTTCAGAATAGCTATAACTTTGGATAGTTAAAACTGTTTGGGTAGGTGATTCTTTTCAAGGATATATGTGAAAAGAGAAGTAATCCAGTTTATACTGAGTGGACCCATGTGTAAGATGAATTCATTATAGATGTTGTCAGGACCAGCTGCCTTGTTGGTCTTCAACTGCTTGATAGCTGCTACAACTTCTTCAACAGAAAACGCCCTGGATAGTGGAATACCCTGTTTAGGAGTTGATAGGGGGACACACACACACACACACACACACACACACTGCTAGACAGACAGAAGGACAGACAGACACACATTTTACAGTTATCTACACTGTAATTTTAATATCTTATATATATTTTAAACCTTATTATTATCTGTTTTCAAATTCTTTGCCGCAATGTGTCGTCATCTTGGCATTGTAAATAAACAAATAAATAAATAAAGCAAGGTACTTGGCCAGCATCAGAACAGCGCCTTGTCCCCTGCAGACCGAGCATGGTAAGATAGAGAGAGTTGACAGCTTTAAGTACCTGGGTGAAATCGTGCAGTTGAAAACTACCGAAAGGGAGGCCAATAATACCAGACGGGAGAGGATGGCTGCAGCTTTCCTCAGAACATTCACTTTATACAAGAAGAAAGCCATCTCGAAACGGGCTTAATTACGGCACAGTGATAACAAGAAGTTCCGTGACGAACTAAATAGCCTACTTTTCTTAAAATTAAAGATCCATGGCAATGATTAATCTATATGGATCTATCTAGAATAATGACGAATTTAAGTTTGTAATATCGAAATTTCGAATTATTTCGAAATACTTTATACCTGGCATAATGTAGCCAAATAGAGAACTACAGTTGGCAGCCCTGGTGACTGAATATATTCTTAGTTCCATCTCTTAAGGTACAGAATACAAACTGTAATTCTCTATTGGGCTACATTATGCCAGGTATACAGTATTTCGAACTAATTAGAAATTTCGATATTACCAACTTAATTTCGTCATTATTCTAGATAGATCCATATAGATTAATCATTGGCATGAATCTTAAATTTTAAGAAAAGAAGGCTCTTTAGTTCGTCACGGAACTTCTTGTTAGCCTACTTTTCACATTTTGCAAAAATGAGTAAAAAGTAGATTTATGAGATCAATCCGGGAAAATGTGTGTCTGTCTGTCCTTCTGTCTGTCTGGCTGGCTGTGTGTGTGTGTGTGTGTGTGTGTGTGTCCCAATCAACTCCTAAACGGCTACAGAAAACGAAACCAAATTTACTATGAGTAATGATGTATACCGGAATATTTCAAGCCTATATTTGGAAATGATGTCAGTGCTACCAACTGCTGAAAAAACGCACCAGAAATTTGAGCTCCATGTTGGATATCATGGAAGGTATGTATGGGAGCTATTCCAAAATTGGCACACATGTAGATAATGCTATTTCAGTTTAATTTCCAGGAGGACACACATGACAGTGTTGCCAAAATAATGTTAAGCCTTCTGATAGGTCCAAATTTTAATTGCATATAACTTCTACACTATTAATTGGATTTCAACCAAATTTTGTATGTGTGTCCATAAACAGATATGACTGAGTGTATTTTTAACAGCCACCACGGCTGCCAACTGTTAAATATTGCTCTCTCTATTTTCTTCATCCAAATACTAATATATCTGAAAGTATGCAAGCCGACAGCTTTAAACTATGCACACGTATAGTTCCTGACATTTTAGATTAATTTGGTGTAACTTATAAACTTCAGTTCTACCAACATGATTCTAAGCCTGCTGATAAGACCAATTTTTAATACATGTAACTCCCATACTATCAGTTGGATTTCAACAAAATTTCGTTTGCACTATGTGTAATATAACATATATGACTATAAGTATTCTTAAGAGAAATCAGGACTGCCAACTGTTAATAAATGCTGTCTATATTTTTTTACCCTAATATCAATATATCAGAAAGTATGCAAGCCAACAGCTCTATACTTTGCACACGTATAGCACCTGACACTCTAGATTAATTTGGAGTAATTAATATAGGTCAGTGCTGGCAACATGATTCTATGCTTGCTGATAGGTCCAATTTTAAAATACATGTAACTTCTATACTAACAAATGGTTTTCATCCAAAATTGGCACAACAAGATATCATAATATTTACGATTATTTCTAACCAGCACAGGCATGACATTGTTGCCAACATGCTTTTACGCGTGCTGAGAGATCCAATGTCTAACTGCATGTAACGTCCATTGGACTTCAACCAAATTTTGTTTTCTGTACCTTAAGAGATGGAAATAAGAATATATTCAGTCACCAGGGCTGCCAACTGTAGGCTACATTATACCAGGAATATTTCGAACTAATTTGACAATTCGATATTACCAACTTAATTTCGTCATTATTCTAGATAGGATCATATACTGAAGAATAATCATTGGCATGAAAAGTAGGCTCTTTAGTTCGTCACGGAACTTCTTGTTAGAATACTCGACAGTAGACATATAGTTCAGAAAGGTGCGGAAGTATCTTCATCAGGGTGGACTAAATTTGGAAGACATTTCAAACCGCACTAATTTTAAGTCAGTTATCAACAAATTCCAAGGATTCCCCGACGAACCAAAACTTAACAGTGGTTGAACAGAAGAACGAAGACAGCCCGAGAAAGAATGTGAAGATTTTGGTTGGCGAAGAAGGCTATCAATAATGTGTAATCGTTGCCTAACGTGATCTTTAGAGGCCTTAAATGAATATATACAGGGTGTTTCAAAAATAGGGGGCATAATTCCATGTATGAATTTGTTACATGTTGACAATCAATATAGTTCATTACAACATATGTCCAGAAATGCTTCATTTATGAGTTATGGCCTTCACAACAATGACCTTCACCGGAACGTTTTTCTTATCGCAGGTCGTTGCCGTGATAGGAGACATTAAGAGAACACTCTGACGGTTCATTTTGAGGCGAATGTTAAATTCAGTGTTGTGTTTGGCGTTCGTCTGTGCGTCATGTACTGAAATCAGCATCTGGCAGAGATGCACTTCATGTGCGGTAAGGTGGACGGCAATCCTGCGTTGGCTCGTCGTTTGTTCCAGGAGAGGTCAATGAGGTCTGTATTCAAGCAGGAGGTGGACATTTTGAACATCTTCTGTAATGACAATGACCTGCGGAAGAAAAACGTTCCGGTGAAGTTCAGTGTTGTGAAGGCCATAACTCGGAAATGAAACATTTCCGGACACATGTTGTAATGAACTATTTTGATTGTCTACATACAACGAATACATACCTGAAATTATGCCCCCTATTTTTGAAACACCCTGTATATACCGTACTGTATTTTTTTCATATTTTACGCCCTCATTGGAGCACTTTAATCAATACAAATACAATTAAGTCTAACAACGGTATTTGGAGATTAGCGATTCAGTTCAGCTTCTTCTGCACCCAAAATGTCTTCATTCTATCTGACCTGGCCGCCCTTTGTTCATCTGTGGTGGTGTAGCTTTTCCGTTCAAATGTTGTTAATGTGAATCGTAAGTATTTATTCCTTAAAATATTCTTCTCTTCTGTATTTTTAATTTGGAGCATCGTTAAATTTAATTCATCTAAATCATGGCGGATCTCTTTGAGCCAGTTGTTCATTGCTTTACTCTTCCAGAAGTAACTAAACAGCTGTTGTATTAGTCTGGTTTCTGGTAGACGTGAGATATGGCAGAAAAAATATTCTCCTTTTCTGCATTGTATCTATTATTGATTCACTCTCTCGATATACCACTTCAGTCGGCAGTGATCTCCATTGGCCATTTACTTGGTGTTTTTGTTAATAATTGTTCTGATGATCCTTCCTTCTGCTTTCTACAGTTTTACATTAATGATGACCGACTGAAAAGCACCAAACTATTGTTAGGAAAAGGATTCAACAACTTGAGGAGGCTAAAAATCAAGAGGGAGTGTGGAATTTGTTTTAAGACTTTTGCTTTGAAAAGCGTTACAACTCCTATGCAAAATAATGTATTTGAGTTATCCCCTTTCTGCACCATGGTCTTCAATTACCTTCGTGTTAAGAGTACAAAGAGGAAGAAAATGAAATAAAAACGAGTTACTGCTCTTTTGTAGTGCACGGTTAACCTATAAATTAGTCAGTTCGAACATTCACTGCTCTGTAGTCTTTCTTTTTGTTCCTCTTTAAGAAAGGAACAATCAAATAAACTCGGAGCTCTCTCCTCTCAGGAGGTGAATTTTTAAGTAGCAAGTAAACGGATCTAAATGCACCCTAGAGCGTGATGTAATTTAATTGGTTCGTGAAAAATGGCCGGTGAAAGAACTCGAGTCCTTTCTAGGTGTCGGCAAGTCAAGAATCTCAATCCAGCCCCTTATGGCGCTTAAATTAACCATGGCACTACAGTCCATGAAGGACCTTGGCTTACTAAGCGTCCACTGCTCAGCCATTTTGCCTGCAGATTGCAGGGTGATGCGTGTTTAGCATACCGTGTCCTGCCAGCCATTAATCTTGGCTTTCATGTTCATACTTTTTAAGCCACATTATTTTCCTTTCTTAAAAAATAAAGTGTTTCACGAAATGAAATGGACTTGAGAAAATGTCGTACTTTACTGTGCTGACAATGAAACTTGATCAGAAATCTCATTTAAGATTACCCTTGAGTGAAAGCTCGAAATTATAAACCAAGATGGCCAGGACTCTTAAATTTACACTTATTCTAAATGGCGATATCAGTAGACAGTATATCAAATATTGCATTGTTGTAGTTTAAACTATTTGGAATTTAATGAATTTTATTTATTCATTTATTTATTTATTTATTTATTTACTGACTTACTTACTGACTGACTGACTGACTAAATTGTTTAGCTGCTGATTTACTTACTTACTTACTTACTTACTTACTTACTTAAGCCTCCGTGGCTTAGGCGGCAGCATGCCGGCCTCTCACCGCTGGACCCGTGGTTCAAATCCCGGTCACTCCATGTGAGATCTGTGCTGGACAAAACGGAGGCAGACAGGTTTTTCTCCAGGTACTCCAGTATTCCCTATCAACATTTCATTCCAGCAACACTCTCCAGTATCATTTCATTTCATCTGTCATTCATTTAATCATCGCCCCAGAGGAGTGCGTCGGGCCTCGGCAGCCGGCACAGTTCATATCCTCGCCGCTAGATGGGGGCTTCATTCATTCCATTCCTGACCCGGTCGGAGACTGGAAGCAGGCTGTGGATTTTCACTTACTTATTTACCAACTGACATAATTATTTAGTTGCTGATTTACTTACCTACTGTCATACTTACTTACTTACTTGCTTACTGACTGACTGACTGACTGACTAAAATAAATTTTCATTACTTTGTGCTAAAAATCAACGATTAAAGTGAAAGTTAATGAATTTGTTTAAGTTTGTTTAAGTAAAGTGCGTACGAGTAGTTCTCCTTGTTATGCTTGCGAGTAACTTATATTAAATACTGGACATTTTCTTCAGTTATGCTCGATGCTACAATTACGAGGCGTGCTCGAGAAGTACAGTAAATACCGTTTGCAAATATTCCCGTGGTAACGATGAAGTCGTGACCTTGTAGGTTTTCTCTGACTTGCCGCATACGTCAGTCAGCCACAGACGCTCATAAGATCAGTAAGTTCTTGTTGTAGTTTTCTGAAGGTTTGAATTGTTCACGACAATCAGTTGTTGCACCGTCTGCGAAGGCCCATCAGTTATTAGTTTTCTAAACGCACACAATGTGAAACCAGTGGACCTCTACCGTCAATTGTACCGACGTCAAAGCAGCTGTGGAAGGATGGTTTTGAACCCAGGTAGGGACATTCTATAATGACGGGATACAAAAATTGGCGCTATGCTACGGCAAATAAGGAAGTTGTGTAATGTCTGTAAAATGCCATTCAAATAAAATATGCGAAGCAAAACTGCTACATTGTTTCTTAAATTATTTCCGGTAATTACTTTCCGAACATGTCTGATGGTCATAAAATAAATATTGATGAGAAGGGCTCGCAAGTTTAGGAAAAATTGTAATTTCCTTTGCCTCCATTTTCATGCCCGATGGCTTTCTGCTGCTAATCAAGTGATTATCGTCACAATACAGTGTTTTTTTTTGTCATATAAATGCATATTTCGAACATTTTTAGCCTATTTTCATTTTTGAAAGAAAAAAATAGGATTATGAGATCACCTTTTGTCCGTGTGTCTGTCCGTGTGTGTGTGTGTGTGTGTGTGTGTGTGAGGATTTTTGTATGCCCCCCTAATAACTTTTAAACGGCTGGAGCAATTTCAATGAAACTCGGTAAGTTCATAGTACTATTCCGTGCAACCCCGACCGTGCCCTTCAAATTTTGTAACGTGTCACCAATACAACATGGCGGCTGTGCGAAATATTTTACCAGCATTCAATATCTCCGAAACTATTACGGATATCACCCTGGAATTCTGTTCGGTGATAAAGGGAGCTACTAGAAGTTCAACAATGTGACTTTTGAAAATCTGGTAGCTGCAAAACCAACATGGCAGCCAAGCGAATTTGCGACTTTAAATAGACGTTTCTCGCCATTCAACCAACCAAACGCAATAAAACTTGGTACAGTATATGTTTATACACATTGTAATGCACCGACATCTAACTTTGTTCAATTGTTTACATAACCTCAAGATGGTGGCTGTGCGAATTTCGAAAATTAAGTTTATATTTCTTGTGTTCTAATCATGCGATCGAAATCAACATTTGCATAATGAACCTACACAATAATCATCATCTAATAGTACATAACCCTATGGCCCTACATATATTAAAATCCAACATGGCGACCATCCGAAATATTTAGACGGTTCTCAATATCTATTAATCTACTACAGCAATAAAACTGAAATTTTGTAAGTGTATAGATGCTATAAGCATAAGTTCACCTATGGGACGTCCAATAACCTGGTTAGCACAAAACCAACATGGCGATGAGACGAGAAATTTACATATTTAAATGGATTTTTCTCACAACTTTTCATCCGAGCGCTGAGAATCTTGGCATGGAATATCTTCAAAAATGCCTTAATATACTGACGTCTAAATTAATGGAATTTTATGAGAACCTAACAAGAAGTTCCGTTACGAACTAAAGAGCCAACTTTTCTTAAAATTTAAGATTCATGCCAATGATTAATCTATATGGATCTTTCTAGGATAATGACAAAATTAAGTTGGTAATACCGAAATTTCTAATTAGTTCGAAATAATGTAGCCTATAGGCCTAACTGGCATAATGCAGCCTAATAGAGAACTACAGTTGGCAGCCCTGGTGACTGAATATATTTTTAGTTCCATCTCTTAAGGTACAAAATACAAAATTTGCTTGAAGTCCAATGGATAGCATCGACGTTACAAGCAGTTAAACATTGGATCTAACAGCGCGCGCAAAATCATGTTGGCAACAATGATATACATGTATTGGTCAGAAATAATCTGAAATAATATGATCTATTGTTGTGTCAATTTTGGATGAAATCCATTAGTTAGTATAGAGCATCCAGCGTTTAGAAAAGACTGTGGAGCGTTATGGCGACAGTGTTGCTAGCTCTAGGCGGAGGTAGCACTGACGTCATACGTTATGTTCACCGCTTCGAGTACTGCGCTTTCATAAGTTGGCGCGACAACCACAACCCCAGTAGCTACCTGAAGTAGAACACGCACAGGAAGGAGCAGTTTTGCAGGTGTTAACGGATTGGACCAGTATTAAGTATACCGTACGCGAAGAAAACCAATAACGACATTCATTTCGTTGTGATATGACGCATTACTGATTGACAGATGTCGAGAGCACAACCCTTCCTTCCGTCTCGGATGTACTGTATGCTAACGATGTTAACAATTTTTACGTCAGCAATACTGATGATCATCACTTTTTTTGTTATTAGTTAGGCTATAATAACCAGGTTATTGCATGATCCATAGGTCAACTTAAATTAATAGTCTCTATCAACATACAAAATATCAGGTTCATTGCTGTAATTCGTAGGTATTGAGAGCCATCTAAATATTTCATATGGTCGCCATGTTGGATGGTTATACTCGTGTATGTAGGCCATAGAGCTATGTACCAATAGATGACAAATTATTACATAGGTTTATTATTCAAACTTTCTCTTTGATCGCATGATTAGGACACAACTAATAATAACATAATTTTAAAATTTCGCACAGACACCATCTTGAGGTTATGTAAGCAATCGAACTAAATTAAATGTTAGTGCATAACAATGTGTATAATCATTTGCAGTCGTCTCCGTAGCGTAGCGGTCAGCATGGTTACCTGCCGCCCCGGAGGTCCTGGGTTCGATTCCCGGCTCTGCCACGAAATTTGAAAAGTGGTACGAGGACTGGAACGGGGTCTACTCAGCCTCGGGTTGCCCAAATGAGTAGAGGGGGTTCGATTCCCCCTCAGCCATCCTCGAAGTGGTTTTCCGTGGTTTCCCACTTCGTCTTCGGTCAAATGCCGGGATGGTACCTTCATCAAGGCCACGGCCGCGTCCTTCCCTCTTCCTCCTATCCATCCTAACCATCCCTTACCTTCCCTCATGAGGCCCCTGTTCGCTTTGCAGGTGAGGCCGCCTGGGTGAGGTGCCAATCCCACCTCACCAGTTGTAGTATCCCTTCCGATTCGATGTTCCCCGCTCTAAAACACTGCCCGTAGAGGCGGTAGTGGTGAGTTCCCTCGCTGAGTCCGTGGGTTCCACCAACCTGGAGGGTAAACGACTAAAAAAAAAAAACATTTGCCGCATCACGTTTCACTGCACTCTGATGTATAAATCCATGCTCGTCTTGTACTCAAACGGTTTATGAAAGCCACATAGATGAACTTCTAGTAGCAAACTTTATCACCGTTCACAATTTCATGGTGATATATGTCACTTTTGCGGAGATATAGAATGCCAGTGAAATAATTCGCGAGTCCGCCATGTTGGATTGGTGAAACGTACTAAAAATTGAAAGGTGCGGTCGAGATCGAACAAGGTAGTAGTATGCACTTACTGAGTTTCATCGTCATCGCTTCGGCCGTTTAGATTTTATTTGTGGGATACATAGCCTACTCAAACATACGCACACACACACGCACACACACACGCACACAAACATAAACAAAAGGTGATATCATGAGCCTTTTTTTTTTCATAAATGAAAATAGGTTAAAAACAAGATGTTCAGTAAAGAACATATAGCCCACTTTCTCCTAAATGCATGGGTATTGTTATAACTCTTTGTCCTTTTCAAGGAGTATGATTGAATGTTGGTTGTAGTAGCTTGTTGAAATACAACGTGCTATAGGGATATTAAACATGAATATGAGGTGCCCTTTGCTAGTGCTACCTCTGTACCAAATTTCGTTCAATTCGGTTTCACCGTGTTTGAATTGATAGGGGGAATCGATTTGCACACATACTTGGCCACCATCTGCAAACTATTGGGCTGATGTTCTTGCAGTTTGGTCTGAATATGTTTCCCACATAAAGATATGGTGTTGCAAAATTTGGTAGAGACTAGATTATTAGGTTGGTCGTAATTACATTGTAGCTTTTAACATATGGGTGGCCGCGATTACGTTTCCGTCAAGATAGCGGTGATATAAAACATGACACTGAGGTGCCCTTTGCTAGTGCTACCTCTATACCAAATTTCGTTCCATTCGGTTCCACCGTGTTCGAATTAATAGGGGGAATCAACTTTGACATAAAGATGGCCGCCATCCGCAAACTATTAGGCTACTAACCGATTAGATTGGTCAAAGGATGCTCCCTCCATAAAGGTATGTTGTTGCAAAGTTTGGTAGAGATCGGATGGTTATGTTAGTCGTAATTTAACTTAAGCTTTGAACATTTGTGTGGCCACCATTACGTTTCTGTCAATATGGCGGCGATATAAAACATGACACTGAGATGCCCTTTGCTAGTGCTACCTCTGTACCAAATTTCGTTCGATTCGGTTCCACCGTGTTCGAATTATTAGGGGGAATCAATTTTGACATAAAGATGGCCGCCATCCGCAAACTATTAGGCTACTAACCGGTTAGATTGGTCAAAGGATGCTCCCTCCATAAAGGTATGTTGTTGCAAAGTTTCGTAGTAGAGATCGGATGGTTATTTTAGTCGTAATTTAACTTAAGCTTTGAACATTTGTGTGGCCACCATTACGTTTCTGTCAATATGGCGGTGATATAAAACATGACACTGAGGTGCCCTTTGCTAGTGCTACCTCTGTACCAAATTTCGTTCCATTCGGTTCCACCGTGTTCGAATTATTAGGGGGAATCAATTTTGACATAAAGATGGCCGCCATCCGCAAACTATTAGGCTACTAACCGGTTAGATTGGTCAAAGGATGCTCCCTCCATAAAGGTATGTTGTTGCAATGTTTCGTAGAGATCGGATGGTTATTTTAGTCGTAATTTAACTTAAGCTTTGAAAATTTGTGTGGCCGCCATTACGTTTCTGTCAATATGGCGGCGATATAAAACATGACACTGAGATGCCCTTTGCTAGTGCTACCTCTGTACCAAATTTCGTTCCATTGGGTTTCACCGTGTTTGAATTAATAGGGGGAATTGATTTTCACACAAAGATGGCCGCCATCCGCAAACTATTAGGCTAATGGCATATTCATTTGGTCAAAGGATGCTTCCTCTATAAGGGTATGTTGTTGCAAAATTTGGTAGAGATCGGATGATTAGGTTAATCGTAATTTGATTTAAGCTTTGAACATTTGTGTGGCCGCCATTACGTTTCCGTCAAGATGGTGGCGATATAAAACATGACACTGAGGTGCCTTTTGTTAGTACTACCTCTGTACCAAATTTTGTTCCATTCGGTTGCACCGTGTTCGAATTAATAGGGGGAATCGATTTTCACACAAAGATGGCCGCCATCCGCAAACTATTACGCTGATGACCTATTAGATTGGTCATAGGATGCTCGCTCCATAAAGGTATGTAGTTGCAAAATTTGGTAGAGATCGGATGTTTAGGTTTATCGTAATTTGAGTTAAGCTTTGAACATTGGTGTGGCCGCCCTTACGTTTCAGTCAAGATGGCGGCGATATAAAACATGACACTGAGGTGCCCTTTGCTAGTGCTACCTCTGTACCAAATTTCGTTCCATTCGGTTCCACCGTGTTCGAATTAATAGGGGGAATCCATTTTGACATAAAGATGGTCGCCATCCGCAAACTATTAGGCTAATAACCTATTAGATTGGTCAAAGGATGCTCCCTCCATAAAGGTATGTTGTTGCAAAGTTCGGTAGATATCGGATGGTTATGTTAGTCGTAATTTAACTTAAGCTTTGAACATTTGTGTGGCCGCCATTACGTTTCTGTCAATATGGCGGCGATATAAATCATCACACTGAGATGCCCTTTGCTAGTGCTACCTCTGTACCAAATGTCGTTCCATTCGGTTTCAGCGTGTTTGAATTAATAGGGGGAATCGATTTTCACACAAATATGGCCGCCATCCGCAAACTATTACGCTGATGACCTATTAGTTTGGTCAAAGGATGCTCCCCCCGTAAAGGTATGTTGTTGCAAAAGTTGGTAGAGATCGGATGCTTAGGTTAGTCGTAATTTGATTTAAGCTTTGAACATTTGTGTGGCCGCCATTATGTTTCCGTCAAGATGGCGGCGATATAAAACATGGCACTGAGGTGCCTTCTGTTAGTACTACGTCTGTACCACATTTCGTTCCATTCGGTTGCACCGTGTTCGAATTAATAGGGGGAATCCATTTTCATACAAAGATGGCCGCCATCCGCAAACTGTTACGCTGATGACCTATTGGTTTGGTCAAAGGATGCTTCCCCCATAAAGGTATGTTGTTGCAAAATTTGGTAGAGATCGGATGGTTAGGTTAGTCGTAATTTGATTTAAGCTTTGAACATTTGTGTGGCCGCCATTACGTTTCCGTCAAGAAGGCGGCGATATAAAACATGACACTGAGGTGTCCTTTGCTAGTGCTACCTTTGTACCAAATTTCGTTCAATTCGCATTCACCGTGTTTGAATTGATAGGGGGGGACAGACATTCAGAGTACACACACTCACACACACACAGACACACACACACAGACTCACACACACACATACACACACACACAGACTCACACACACACATACACACACAGAGACAGACACACTTTATTCGCCCTGTGTTGATCTCATAAGTCTACTTTCATTTTTTGCAAAAATCGAAAGTAAGCTAATAAGTTATCATCGTCACCATTATTGACTTTCTTGTACTTGCAGCGATTTTTTCCAACTTATCACCAAAATGCTTTGTGTAACATTATTAGCCTATTTTCATTTATGAAAAAAAAAAAGGCTTATGGGATCACCTTTTGTCCGTGAGTCTGTCTGTGTGTGCGTGTGTGTGTGTGTGTCATGGTGTGTGTGTGTTCCCGCCTAATAAAATCTAAACGGCTGGAGCGATTTCAATGAAACTTGGTAAGTTCATGGCACTATTCCAGACGACCCCGACTATGTCCTTCAAATTTTGTATCGTGTCACCAATCCAACATGGCGGCTGTGCGAAATTTTTCACCAGCATTCAATATCTCCGAAACTATTACCGATATCACCCTGGAAATTTGTATGGTGATAAATGAAACAACTATAAGTTCACTTGTAACCCTTGAAAACCAAAACTACAAAACCAACATGGCGGCCAAGCGAAGTTGTGACTTTTAATTAGACGTTTCTCGCGATTTAACCAACCAAACGCAATGAAACTTGGTACAGTATATGTTTATATACATTTTAATGCACCGACATGTAACTTCGTTCAATTATTTACATAACGTCAAGATGGCGGCTGTGCGAATTTTTCACCGGCATTCTATATCTCTGAAACTATTACGGGTATCACTCTGAAATTTTGCACGGAGATAAAGGTCACTACTGGAAGATCATCTATGAGACTTTAAAAAACCGGTAAACTACAAAACGAACATGGCGGCCAAGCGAAGTTGAAAGTTTTAAATAGACTTTTCTCGCGATTTAATGATCCAAACGCAATGAAACTTGGTACAGCAAATGTTTATACACATTGAAATGCACTGGTATGTAATTTAGTTCAATTATTTACATAACCTCAAGATGGGGGTTGTGCGAATTTTTAAATTAAGTTTTTATGTCTTGTGTCGTAATCATGCGATCGAAGTGAAAGTTTGAATAATGAACCTACGCAATAATTTTCCTTTAATGGTACACGACTCTATGACCTATACATATGACAATCCAATATGGCGACCATTCGAAATATTTAGACGGTTCTCAATATCTACGAATCTATTACAGCAATCAAATTGATCTCTTTATGTTCATATGTTCACCTATAGGACTTTCAATAACCTGGTGATCACAAATCTAACATGGTGGTGACGCGAAGTATAAATATTCACATGGACGTTTCTCACAATTTAACCATCCGAGATCAGTGAAACGTGCCACACTAAATCCTTATACAAATGTTAATCCACTGGCATCTATTTTATTTCAATTGTTTCCATAACCACAAGATGGCAGCTGTGCGAAATTTTAAAATCTCGTTTTTACTTCTTGTGTCCTAATCATGTGATTGAAGTTTGAGTACTACACGTACACAAAAATCTTCATGTAACAGTACATAACTCTAAGCCCTACATATATAAAAGTCCAACATGGCGAACATCCGATATATTTAGACGGTTCTCAATATCTTCGAATCTATTACAGCAATCAAACTGAAATTTAGAATGTTGATATAGTCAATTAACATTAGTAGGGATATGAAAATAGGCTGTGAACTACTTGTTTTTACCGTGATTTATACGATGAAGGATATCGCTCTCCCAGATGGTAGTTCATTAAGTGTGCAATTACTATGCACTGTATGGAAATGAACGCCTCTGTGTTCTCGGAGTATGAGCTAGATAACGTGACGTCATAACTGCTGGTGCCGAACCCGGAAAATTGTCTCTTGATTATTCCACCATCTGTCAGTAAACATTTTAATTAACTCTTTAAATATGAAGGAAATAATGAAAAGAGAATAGAAAGGATAGGAGGGGGAGGTAGAAAGAATGGAAGCGTTTTTATATGCACCAAGAGAAAGCAGACCGGCGTACTCGGATTTTCTTTTTTAAGTAAACGAACCGTGTTAGAAGACGGAAGAAAATCAGGTTTGTAAAGGATTAAAAGCGATGATGTAGCGCGAGGGGTTTATGAGCTTTAGTAATGAAAAGGCTTCGCATACAGGCTGGGGATAGTGATAACAGCATTAAAACTATGAAAAAAAATTCACTAATTGCAGATAAAAGCAGAACTGACGATGGCCTTATGCAATTTCATTCATAAGAGAAAATTGATCACTGAATACCAAAAGTGTTTGATTCTCTTTTTAGTCTTAGGCTTATACGTGGTGTTTTACAGAATGATCTTCCGTGGTTTCCCACTTCCTACTTTAGACGAATACCGGGTCGGTAACTTTTATTTGCCACGGTCAGTTTCTTCCAACTCCCTGCTCAATTTCATTCATCATGATTTATTAAGGGGACCCGGAACGTCCTATGTTAAAACCCTCAACCGGGCGCGCTCATCTGACGAACACTCTCGGGCGCATCGGTCATTTCGACCGCTTTCTAAATTTTTAGTCCTTCACTGAACGATCTTGGGTTCTAATAAAATGTTGAGGATTAATTTTGTTGTATATAAGTTTATACTTATTTAGATAATATTTATAATATTTTTCAGAACTCATAGGCCTTATAAAGATATATCCCGTTGTAAGACGAGTTGTTTTGTGAAGAAATCTGGAAAGCTCTGAACATCAAAGTTCCTTTCTATTTATTTTTTCTCGGTTGGTAAAATGGAAGAATAATGTCATCTCCGCCCCCCCCCCCTCCCCTCCCCTCCCCTCCCGGGGACCCCCACTCCAACCCAACACTCAGTAATATATTGAGACATATCCATCCATCTTGAACGGTCAAATTACTGTAAAGCACAGTATTTCAGTTTTTACAGCATGACTGGAGACGGGCCAAACTATCAGATGGCTAGATGATCCCTTGGCCTAGATAGTCTGGAGGGGAGATGGCATCGCTAACTTTCTAACGGATTGCCTGCCAAAAATTTTAAGACTTCAGTCGTTTAGACCGCCATGCGCCCGATTAAGGGTTAATAATGTTAAATCATGCTACATCTAAGGAACATTTTCTCGGAAACTTTTCAATGTATTCATTTGAAATTTGCACAGTTTGCATGCATTGGCTCTTAACTGAAATTACAGTTTTGAATCAATGTAGTTGATGTTTTTTTTTCTTTTTTTTCCAAACGTCATAACATATTAGGATCATAAAATCAGAAATATTTTACCTACCACTAAAGTGCCATTTCTGCACATGAATATTTTACTAATATTATAAATGGAACCTGAAAGTTTCAAGTTCCTACATGCAACACAAACAGAAAATTTTCCACAAGTTATAAAAAAGTATCTTCCGGGAAATTACATTTTAAGTTGCAACACTGATGTATAAGGACTGTCTATGATATTACAAAATAATTAAGAATACTTCCGTTTTGAATATTGTCAAAATTTAATCACAGATTGAAAATGGAATGAACACAAATTCCGAATTCAAGATTTAAAAAAATTTGAATTTCTCATCAAATATTGGATTCTGGGTTCCCTTAACCCCTCTCATGAAGTTGGTGTCATGGAAGACATCCAGCATTAATAACCGCCCAACACGTAAAAATTCATCGCATCTCACGCCTGACTACTCTGGGATTCATAAGGTAGAGACATAAACATGTGCTGTTTCACAGGTAAAGGAAACTTTGGATTGGCAACATGTTTAGTTCAGGAATGTTAGCCTTAGCGAAAATATAAGTTGTTGTTGATTCTTTGTGTGCTTTGCGACTTCATGGTCATGTAGCCCCGTTTACTGTGTTTGTGTAGAATATGTCTGATAATCTGTGTCCCTGTGATAATATGTGTATTTGTAAGTGGGTAAGATTGGGGTAGGAGGAGGCCGTAGCCATACAGTAATTTAGGTACCATCCCGGCGTTTTCCTAGGGTGGAAGTGAGGAAAACCACGGAAAACCACGGAAAACCACTTCTAGGATGACCAAGGTGTTTTTTTTTGTCGTGTGGCCTCCTGAGAGGCCGAGACCAAGTCTTTCTAGTCGACGCCCGTGGGTGACCTGCGCGTCGGGATGAGAGATGGAATGGATGAAGAGGAATGAAACTGGGCAAGTATGTGGAAGGAAGCGGCCGTGGCTTGTTTGAAGGTACCGTCCCAGCATTTGACTAGTGTTGAAGATGGGAAACCACGGAAAACCATTTCAAGGACGGGCGACAGTAGGGCTCGAACCCACGCGTCTACCGAGTCAACAGAGAGCTTGGCCCCCATGACCTAACGCTGCGCTTCAGCCAGCGAAGCCACTACTGTCGGTACCAAGGTGGTAATAGAACCTAACTCCTCTCAGTTCTACCTTGCGAGGCTCATTGATCCCAGTATCGTAGGTTTGATGGTTGGTTGGTTCCTTGGTTTAGGGTTTAGGGGCTGCCACAACGCTGTCATGTAGCCCCGTGTACTTTGGGTGTGTGTAGAATCTTTCTGATAACCGTGGTTAATTGTGATGGCAGTATTAGTGTGTGTTATCTGTAAGTCAGGTAAGGACTGCAGACGATCAATTTCAAGTAATTCCTACTTTTGCTGCAAAATGCTACCGTCAACGACAACTAACTGTGAACTGTGAACTGGGAACTCTGAACTTGGCTACTAGATGCCACCGCAACCTGCACCTTGCTGTGAACTTTGGAAATCTGAGAGTGTTAATCAAATCTAACCTACAAATATTAGCTTCACACGATTGTAGTAAGTGGAAGGTTCTTTTACATGTCATAAATCTATAAGGTGCGTTCAAAAAGTAACGAGCTGGAGGCATAATTACAGAAACCAGTACCTGTATGTTAGAAGTTGTGACCGATATCGCATGGGTTTGAGAGCTCTGGGAACGTCGCATAGCAGGAGGAAGAAAGCAAGCGGAAGTAACCTGAGGTTGATGTTTTTACGTCATGGACATAGTCGACAGTATGACTAGGCGAAGGTTCCAGAAGTGTAGAGGGCGCTAATGAGCTCCAGGAAAAGTTGAGGTGGAAAGGTCACACCGGAGAAGCGGGTCACTTTCTTTTACATCGCCGTACAACGAAGTAGACTTTATTTTGCATCACCATACAACGAGGTTCACTTTTATTTTGCATCGCCGTACAACGAAGTTCACTTTCTTTTGTGGCGCCGTACGCCGAAGTTCATCTTTATTTTTGTGTCGCCGCACGCTGAAGTTCCTAACAAGTGTGTAGTAGCAGTCGTACCGTGGCCGCTTGGAACCAGTGTGGTACTCCGACAGTTTTTGGGACATAGCTGAAAGGCTCAGTATTATTTTTTGCGTGGACAGCTCTGTTTTAACGAATACTAAAGCTGAATGTGGCGAGGTGATATTATAACGCAGATCATAATGCATTATGTTGTGGGACACTAGTCATTTGTACGATGAAGTGCGAGCAGACACAAGTGGTGTCTCAAGCTTTTACCAGGTATGGGACTGTATGGGCCGTGCGCTATATAACTGACGCCCAGAACATATGAACGAAGCGATGTGCTTTTGTTTGACGACCAGACAAATGAGTATCCAGGGTCAGTGAACTATGAGAGATAAACTGAGTGTAGTCCAAATATAGAGCGACATTCTAGGTCAAGGACGGACGTAATCTCTCATGAGTACAGGCTTGTGTAGACGCATACGATATAACCTGTGCCGTTATAGAGTTATTTTCACGGCCATGAGTTGATATTACTTGGCATATTCGACATGAAGATTGCAGCGATGTATTGGACGGACATAAAGGCTATCAGTACAGACCAGTGCGAGTTTTGTGTCAAGAACTTTACGAGCGAAGAGATGGCAAGCTAAGTTTAGTATGTGGAAGCTGTTACGATGACGTGGAAACGAAAGCGAGCCAGGACCATGGACACCCGAGGGTCGCGAGCTGGATCCAGGACGAGAGGGGAGGATGTTCAATGGGAAGAACGTGGACCCAAACCCCCAGGAAACGTGTCAGCGGAACCAAGACTGAGGTGGCCGAAAGGTACTGAAAACCATGTTAATTCTTAAGTAGTGGTTAATGGGTAGTGGTTACTAAGATTTGGACAGTTGGGCAAAAATCGAAATTGAAGTTAATCAATAAGGATAAAATGCGATATAATGACATGATTAATAGGATAGTAAATTTTAAGTTTTCTTTTGAGAGATTAATGCAGTCATATTTAGGGTTTAAAAATAAATATATGGATGCTTTAAAATATAATTTGAGTACAAGGATCTTTCAGCGTGTTAAGTCGCTGTGTTCTTTGAATTGGTGCAACCTGGATGACAATTTATGGTTTGAACTGGCTTAAATTACAAGGGATTAATTTACACTTAATGGGCCACTTTTTGTGCGCACATCACATTTATGCTAAACACTCACACGTCACTGAGGTTTCCCTTTACATGCTAACATGAGGAGATGCGTTTGGTAGGTGACTGATACAAGGTTGTGTAAATAATTATACTGCATTGATAAAATAGCAGGGTTGCCTAATACGAAGTTATGATGAAACTGAAGGTTCTCGCTATAGCGAGGTGAATAAAATAAATGATTATAATTAATGTTACGTGATAGGTTCAAGTATATGAAATTTTGAGGCAATTGTCAGTTGAAAAATAATACAGATAGGCAGAGGCCATCTACTTAAATGTTTATGGTGTAGTTATAAATATGTGAAGAGCATGCAGTGATAAATAAATAAATAAAATATATCTGGGATCATAAAGATGTTGCAATATAATGTGATAAATGTAAAAGCCAACAACCAGTCATTTTTCTGAGTGAGGCACAGCTGAACGAAAACCAGTGAAAATAATAATGAAAGTATTTAATACATGAATAAAAGGTCTGAAAATAAATTCTTTAACGCCAGTGACATCCATATATAAAAATATTCTTTTTCCTATTTTGGTGATTACATTTAGTTAGAAGGAGATCGAATGAGGCAACAATTTTCAGCCTATTTTCAATTTTGAAAAAATAGGCTTATGAGATCACCTTTTGTCCGTGTGTGTGTGCGTGTGTGTGTGTGTGTGTGTGATTCGTGTGTGTGTGTCCCCCTAATAAAATCTAAACCGCTGGAGCGATTTCAATGAAACTCGGTATGTTCATAGCACTATTCCCGGCGACCTCGACCGTGCCCTTCAAATTTTGTTACGTCTCACCAATGCAAAATGGCGGCTGTGCGAAATATTTCACTAGCATTCAATATCTCCGAAACTATTTCAGATATCGCCCTGAAATTGTGTACGGTAATAAAGGGTAATACTAGAAGTTCACCTATGAGACTTTCAAAAACCTGGTGACTACAAAACCAACATGGCGGTCAAGTGAAGTTGAGACTTTTAAATAGACTTTTCTCGCGATTTAACTATCCACACGTAAAGAAATTTGGTACAGCAAATGTGTATACACATTGTAATGCACTGGAGTCTAAATTAGTTCAATTGTTTACATAACTTCAAAATGGCGGCTGTGCAAAATATTTCACTGACATTCTATATCTCCGAAACTATTACAGATATCACCCTGCAATTTAGTACAGTGATAAAGGGTACTGATACAAGTTTACCTATGTATATTTCATAAACTTGTAAAGCAGAAAACGAACATGGCGACCAAGCGAAGTTGAGAATTTTAAATAGACTTTTCTCACGATTTAACCATCCAAACGTAATGAAACTAAGTACGGCAAGTGTTTATACACATTGTAATGCACTGGAGTCTAATTTAGTTCAATTGTTTACATAACCTCAAAATGGCGGCTGTGCGAAATATTTCACTGACATTCTATATCTCCGAAACTATTACAGATATTACCCTGCAATTTTGTACGGTGATAAAGGATACTGGTACAACTTTATCTATGTATACTTCATAAACGTGTAAAGTAAAAAACGAACATGGCGAACAAGCGAATTTGAAATATTTTAATAGGCTTTTCTCGTGATTTAACTCTCTGAGCGCAGTGAAATGTGGTACAGTAAATGATTTTGCAGATTGTAACGCACTGCCATCTAATTTAAATCAATTGTTTACATAACCTCAATATGGCGGCTGTGCGAAATTTTTAAATTAAGTTTTTATTTCTTGTGTCGTAATCATGCGATCGAAGTGAAAGTTTGAATAATGAACCTAGGCAATAATTGTCCTTGAATGGTACATAATTCTATGGCCTATACATATAACAATCCTAAATGGCGAGCTTCCGAAATATTTAGACGGTTCTCAATATCTATGAATCTTTTACAGCAACCAAACTGATTTTTTTAATGTTCATAGAGACTATGAACATATGTTCACCTATAGGACTTTCAGTAACCTGGTGAGCACAAATCCAACATGGCGGCGACGCGAAATATAAATATTTAAATGCACGATTCTCGCGAATTAACTATCCGAGTGCTGTGAAACGTTGCACGTTAAATGCTTATACAAATGTTGATCCACTGGCATCTAATTTATTTCAATTGTTTGCATAATCACAAGATGGCTGCTGTGCGTAATTTTAAAATCTCGTTTTTACTTCTTGTGTTCTAATCATGCGATTGAAGTTTGAATACCACACGTACACAATAATCTTAATGTAATAGTACAAAAATAAAAATCCAACCTGGCGACAATCAGAAATATTTAGACGGTTCTCAATATCTACGAATCTGTTACAGCAATTAAACTGAAATTTTGTATGTTGTTAGAAGAAATATATGAAAATAGGCTGTATAGTTCTTTACGGAACTACTTGTTTTTCTTTGAATATCTTCTCAGATTTATGCACCTGCTCATTTATGGACTATTAGCGGAGAGGTGACATAGCATTTTGAAGTAATGGTTGTAATACTAGAATGATATAGCTCTGATCTCCGTAAGTTATTTTGTATCCAAAGATTAGGACGCCCGGAGATTTTTGTCCCCATTAATTTGAATTTTGCTTCTGCGTCATTTTTTTATTTTGCACATCAAGAGTAATTTTGAGAAGTCTCCGAGCGGAGGTAGGCTTCTGTGTGTGATTCTATGTATTTAGTGGTGTGGTTCTGTAATAAATGGTGGATGAGTTTTATCTTAACAGCGGAGTTTTTTGTCATTCTTGTTTAATGTCATACTTGTGTGTCCACCGGATCAATTTTGAGATTTTACCCCAGTTGTACCCATCATTATAAAGACCCCGGGATTGCTTGAATCTCGTCCCCGACACATTTTTTTAGGCCAAAATTGATTCGGACATTCAAGATTTTTTTTTTCTTTCGTGTTGTACCGAATTCTGGGTGAGGGTTGAAGTGTATGTCGGGCCACCCAATCCAAAGCCAGATTATCGGGCACAAAGTATTGGCCCTGGCTGTTGAGGCACTTGTCCCACTGTGAAACGAGGCGGTGAATGGCTGTCTCATAAAATTCCCTGGGCTGCGATGTGAACCAGTTCCGCACGTACAGCTAGACGTCCGCGTCCGAGGTGAATCGTTGGCCCCGCAGAGCCCTTATCAGGGGACCAAAGATGGCGTAATCACAGGGAGAGAGGTCTGGACTGTATGGAGGGTGGCCGAGAATCTCCCATTTGAATTTCTGCAGGAGTGCCGCGACTATCTTAGCCGTATGAAGTCGTGCATTGTCATGGAGCGACCACGGCGGCTATGGCGTTCACTGTCACTCGGCGGTCTTGGGTAATGAGTGTATCAACCAGCTGGACGTTGCCATCGGTAATGCAGGGGGGTGTCCCAGACCGGGCATCATCGGCTAACGACACCCGTCCTTCTCTGATGCGCTTTGCCACGCCTTGGCCCTTGCAAGGGACATGCAGTGTTCGCCGTACACTTGTGACATTCGGTGATGAATGTCCGTTCCCCCAACTCCTTCCGCTGTCAGAAACCGAACAACACCTCTATGCTCTTCGGTTGACGCCTCCATGTCACTGTTTGCAATGCGACTGGCAGCGTTGGACGATTGATGCATGATGCTGCTCGCTTTGTATCGTCACGTGACGTGCACGCTTGCCCTCTAGCGACGCGCTGTGACCTTCCACGCTCTGGTTGGAACCACACCTCGTTACACAAGCCACGATTAGCCGATGTCGTCACCGGTTTGCGCATTCCAGCCTCCGGCTCGTTACTTTTTGAACGCACCTTATATGATATAAGTGGGCATGGTGGCGCAGCGGTCAAGCTGTTGGCCTCTCACCAAGATGAACCGGGTTCGATTCCCGGTCAATGCATGTGAGATTTTCGATGTGAAACGCCATGTCCTGTGGTTCGGATTCCACGTAAAAGGAAGTCCCGTGGCTCATGATCGCTTGATTAACGGTCACGTAAAACTAAAAGCTTCCTTTTTTAGCCTACCTTTCACATTTTGCAAAAATGAGGGAAAAGTAGACTTATGAGATCGGGCAAATGTGTGTCTTGTCTGTCTGTCTGTCTGTCTGTCTGTCCCCTATCAACTCCTAAACGGCTGTAGCAATCGAAACAAAATTTGGTAGGAGTAAAGATCTATACCTGAATATCTCACGGCCATATTTGAAAATGATGTCAGTGCTCCCAACTGCTTAGAAATCGCAATTGAAATTTGAGCTCCATGTTGGATATCTTGGAAGGTATGAATGGGAGCTATTTCAAAATTGGCACACGTTTAGATAATAAATTTTCAGTTTAATTTCCAGGAGGCCATACATGGCAGTGTTGCCAAAATGATTCTAAGCCCGCTGATAGGTCCAAATTTTAAATGCATATAACTTCTACACTATCAATTGGATTTCAACCAAATTTTGTATGTGCTATGTGTACATAAACAGATATGACTGAGCGTATTCTTATGAGCCACCAGGGCTACCAACTGTTAATAAATGCTCTCATTTTTAGCCTATTTTCAATTTTGAAAAAAATAGGCTTATGAGATCACCTTTTGTCCGTGTGTGTGTGTGTGTGAGGTGTGTGTGTGTGTGTCCCCTAATAAAATCTAAACGGTTGGAGCGATTTCATTAAAACTCGGTAAGTTCATAGCACTATTCCCGGCGACCTCGACCGGGCCCTTCAAATTTTGTTACGTCTCACCAATCCAACATGGCGACTGTGCGAAATATTTCACTAGCATTCAATATCTCCGAAACTATTACCGATATCGCCCTGAAATTGTGTACGGTGATAAAGGGCACTACTAGAAGTTCACCTATGAGACTTTCAAAAATCTGGTGACTACAAAACCAACATGGCGGCCAAGCGAAGTTGAGACTTTTAAATAGAATTTTCTCGCGATTTAACTATCCAAACGTAATGAAACTTGGTACAGCAAATGTTTATACACATTGCAATCCACTGGAGTCTAATTTTGTTCAATTGTTTACATAACCTTAAAATGGCGGCTGTGCGAAATATTTCACTGACATTCTATATCTCCGAAGCTATTACAGATATCACCCTGCAATTTTGTACGGTGATAAAGGGTACTAATACAAGTTTACCTATGTATAATTCATAAACCTGTAAAGTACAAAACGAACATGGCGACCAAGCGAATTTGAAATATTTTAATAGACTTTTCTCGTGAGTTAACTCTCTGAGCGCAGTGAAATGTGGTACATTAAATGATTTTGCAGATTGTAATGTACTGCCATCTAATTTAATTCAATTGTTTATATAACCTCAAGATGGCGGCTGTGCGAAATTTTAAAATTAAGTTTTTATTTCTTGTGTCGTAATCATGCGATCGAAGTGAAAGTTTGAATAATGAACCTAGGCAATAAGTGTCCTTGAATGGTACATAACTCTATGGCCTATACATAAAACAATCCTAAATGGCGAGCTTCCGAAATATTTAGACGGTTCTCAATATCTATGAATCTTTTACAGCTACCGAACTGAAATTTTTATGTTCATAGAGACTATGAACATATGTTCACCTATAGGACTTTCAGTAACCTGGTGAGCACGAATCCAACATGGCGGCGACGCGAAGTATAAATATTTAAATGGACGTTTCTCGCGAATTAACTATCCGAGTGCCGTGAAACGTTGCACGTTAAATGCTTACACAAATGTTGATCCACTGGCATCTAATTTATTTCAATTGTTTGCATAATCACAAGATGGCTGCTGTGCGTAATTTTAAAATCTCGTTTTTACTTATTGTGTTCTAATCATGCGATTGAAGTTTGAATACCACACGTACACAATAATCTTAATATAATAGTACAAAAATAAAAAAACAACCTGGCGACCATCTGAAATATTTAGACGGTTCTCAATATCTACGAATCTGTTACAGCAATTAAACTGAAATTTTGTATGTTGATAGAGGCAGTTATCCTGAGCAGAATATATGAAAATAGGCTGTATAGTTCTTCACGGAACTACTTGTTTAAAATCCAAATACCCATATATCAGAAAGTATGCAAGCCAATAGCTGTAAACTTCGCACCCGGCATTCTAGATTAATTTGGAGTAACTAATATACGTCAGTGCTGCCAACATGATTCTAAGCCTGCTGATAGGTCCAATTTTAAAATACATGTAACTTCTATACTAACTAACGGATTTCATTCAAAATTGTCACAACAGTAGATCATATTATTTCAGATTATATCTGACCAAATACATGTATGTCATTGTTGCCAACATAATTTTACGCGCGCTGTTAGATCCAATGTTTAACTGCATGTAACGTCCATGCTATCCATTGGACTTCAACCAAATTTTGGATTCTGTGCCTTAAGAGATGGAACTAAGAATATATTCAATCACCAGGGCTGGCTACTGTATTTCTCTATTAGGCTACATTATGCCAGGTATACAGTATTTCGAACTAATTAGAAATATCGATATTACCAACTTAATTTCGTCATTATTCTAGATAGATCCATAAAGATTAATCATTGGCATGAATCTTAAATTTTAAGAAAAGTAGGCTCTTTAGTTCGTCACGGAACTTCTTGTTAATCTATGACATGTGCCGTCCGGCTTTACTTCCCCTGTAAAGGAAGGCATACTGAGGGATTTTTAACGCTCTTAAAAAATCCGACGACTTCGGCCGGGTTTGAACCTGCGATCGTGGGCATACAAGCTCAGTATGCTACCAACTACACCACCAAAGTCTCCTATCGTAAGTTTGAATCCCGGACAAAGAGGTCAGATTTTTGAAGGACGGAAGAGCTCCACAGTGGTGCAGTTCATGCGATGTTGGCACGCAAAAGATCTCACGTATCATGTTTGGTGCTTAAAATACGAATTTATTTAAATAGTCAACCACAGAATGATCCTTCAATGGAATTCCGCTTTGACTGCCAGGTTGCAGTTCAAGCAGAACTTTCAAAATATAGGACATATTATTGAAATGGCTACAGCTCCAAATAATATACACTTGAGACGATACTATTGTTGGTAATATTATTTATTGTTTGCCAACATTATCACGGCAAATACCGGCTACATTTTCTGTTACAGCCTGGTTCGGCCTTAGCAAGGAACCATCTGTACTGAGATAATTACGATTACACTGTTCAGAGACTTCACATCCATGTCGTGCCCGCAGTCTTCACGAGTCTCCTTCATTTGTAGGATGAGCTAAATTCCCATCTGGATCTTCGAGCCTTGCTGAGTATTCGGCCAGGGTATTGTCACCAAGGAACTTCCTAACAATATGGCATGTGTTTAACAGAACTGCCTTCTGAAGTTCAATATAGTATATCTGCGGGTGCAGATTCAATATTGATAGATTACTGTGGAGAGTTTTCGGTATAACACCAGTACACGATACAATTATTGGGATGTTGGTCACCGAATCAAGTTTCCACATCTGCTTTATCTCAATTGCCAGCTCTGTGTACTTAGATATTTTAGTATCAGCTGTTGTTTGGATGTTTTGAGTGTTGGGACATGCGATATCTATCAGTAATGCCTCTTTGTGTACTTTATTGATGACAATGATAATATCTGGCCTTTTGTTACTGACTGCAACATCTGTCACAACTCCTCTGTCCCAGTAGAGCTTGTGTGTGGCATTTTCGAGTACTGCAGATGGTGTGTATTTCCAATAGGGGACGGAGCTTTGAAGAAGTTTGTACTTCAAGGCCAGTTTCTGGTGGATAATGTAGGCAACTTGATCATGTCGATGTTTGTAGTCAGTGTTGGCAAGGTGGGAACAATCTTTTATAATTTGTTGAATGGTCTCACTACATTTGCCACAGCGGCGACACTTCTCACTCTCTGTTGTTGGTTCCTTTATGGTAAATTTCCGATAGCTTCGAGTAGCAACAACTTGGTCTTGGATTATTATTATTATCCTGTTTTGAAGTTATGCCGTGTGGAAATTAATAAAACATTGAAATAGTAGTCTCGATTATCCGACTTAAACTGGACTTGGAGTAATTTACGTCAGATCACAGAAAATGTCGGATAATACAGAATGACTCTGAAAATGAGCCAAAACAAATAGGTAGGCTATACTGGTTGGTTCCTTAGTTTAGGGGCTGCGACAACGCAGTCATGTAGGCCCGTGTACTTTGGGTGTGTGTAGAATTTGTCTGATAACAGGTGTTAATTGACTGTGATAGCTGTATTAGTGTGTGTTATCTCTGATTCTTGTAGAAGGACTGCAGACGATATTTTTTTCAAGCAGTTCCTACTTTTACTACCAAATGCTACCATCCACGACACCTAGCAGCGGACGTGGCTACTAAATGCCATCGCAGTCAGCACCTGGTGGCGAACGTTGGAACTAATATAGCGTTATCAAACTAACCTACAAATTTTAGCTTCCTCAGGTGTAGTTAGTGGAAGGTTCTTTTTCATGCCATAAATCTATGACATGGGACTGCCGGCATTACTTCCCCTCCGAAGGAAGGCATACTGAGGGATTCTTAACGCTCCTAAAAATCCGACGACTTTGGCCGGGTTTAGGCTAGCCTCTACTGTATTACTAAAACAATGACAGTACTATATTTACTAAACTATCAATTAAATTGGTCGCCTCCGTAGCGTAGCGGTCAGCATGGTTAGCTGCCGCCCCGGAGGTCCTGGGTTCGATTCCGGGCACTGCCACGAAATTAGAAAAGTGGTATGAGGACTGGAACGGGGTCTACTCAGCCTCGGGTGGTCCAAATGAGTAGAGGGGGTTCAATTCCCACCTCAGCCATCCTCGAAGTGGTTTCCCACTTCGTCTTCGGGCGAATGCTGGGATGGTATCTACTGTGAGGCCACGGCCGCCTCCTTCCCTCTTCCTTGCCTATCCATCCCAATTTTCCGTACCCTTCCCATCCCTCATGAGGCTCCTGTTCGCTTTGCAGGTGAGGCCGCCTGGGCGAAGTGCTGATCACACCTCCCCAATTATATTCAACCCTACCAAATGTTCTCAGCTCTAGGACACTGCTTGGAAAGGCGGTAGTGTTGAGTTCCCTCGCTGAGTCCGTGGGCACCATCAACCTTTAGGATAAAATTGACTAAAAAAATAAATCAATTCAATTGTACATGCGATATTGAACAAAAACGCTCCAAATGCCTTAAGAAAAGAAACTTGTCAACAATGTCTGCTTGCCTACTGATTCACGTTTCCTTGCTGCGATATCTCACCAAATGCAACACCTCCGTTGCCCTTGCCCTCCGGCTGTTGCTCCACGTACGTTAATGACATATCCAATGTACTACATCCTTCACTATGAGTCATTGCTTTATCCTTCTGCAACACCTCGTTCTTCTTCTTCTTCTTCTACTCTTCGCCATCCTCGTTTTAGTCAGTGCTTGTCCCACGGCCTAAACCTCCACACCGGGTGTCCCAGAATTTAGTGTAGCATATACCAAATGTTAAAATTAAGTCTACCAGAATCGGATAACTCGGAATGTCGGATAAGCGGAGGTCTGTTGAGTAGGACTCTACTGTACCATATACTTTTCATGACGGACTATGCCTCGTTTTTCAATAGAAAAAATCAACGTATTATTATTATTATTATTATTATAGTTATTGTTGTTGTTACTGTTACTCTGCACCTATCAGAGTCAACTTCCAACCTTTGTATGTTATCACCCGATGAAGTGGAGATCGAATAGCGAAAGGTGTCTACAACCTGGCATTGTTTCTGCTTACGTTTCTTCTTCTATCAATATTTAAATGGGAATTTCAAATAATTAGCAAATAATATACGTAGCATAGCGTTTATGAGACTTTCATTTAAAATCCAGCAAACGTTTTATCTGGTGCGGGCAGACCATTCAAGTAGAGAATGGCGCCTGAAGAGATGAATTGGCAAAGTTCTTTGGATAATAGCCCAGTGAAGCGACTTACACCCAAATTGTGCGGATCTAATCGACGATTCGTTTCCCCCTCCTTCAAGAGAACAATTTAGATGGGATTGAGAAAAGAATGAGGAGGGTGTAGAATCATGTCGCATCGGGAAAAAAAAATACACAGCATTTAGCACACTCCTACATCCTCTTATTTCTTTCCTTTATTCTTATTTAGGCTCTTCCATTTCACTTTGCCTTTCTGACTTTCTTCTTCTCTCCACTCCGTTCCATCTTTCTTTCTTTCTTTCTTTCTTTCTTTCCTTCTTTCTTTCTTCTGCCCCAATTGTGCTATCTTTTTTATTCTTTCCTTCTTTCTCTTTCTGCCCATTTTCCTGTGTTTCTTTATTTTTCGTTCCTCTGTCCCTCTCTTTCCTTCTCTCCCCTACTTTCTTTAAATATTTTCTGCGTTATTTCCTCCTGCCTTTCTCTCAACCTCATTTCCATTCTGTTCCCACTTTCATTAATTCTTTATTTTCTTTTTTTTGCCCAAGTTTATTGATACCTTCCTCTCATGTTTCAACATGTAAGTTATCTTCTTTCCAACCTCCTCCTCTTCTTTCTTTGTTCTGAGGACCGGAACCGGGTACGCTCATCCTCCTGAGGCATAACAGAGAAGAGGCGGGTTCGATTCCTACCTCTGCCTTCCTGGTAGTGGATTTCCGTAGTTTCCCACTTGTTCTTCAGCCGAATGGCAGAATGGTTCCTAAATTAAGATCATGGCCGCCTTCTTCACAATCGTCATCTAAATTACAAAATGACCACGATGTCGCAAAGCCCAGAAATGAATCAACAACAACAACAACTTCTTTATTAGATTTTCCATACGGTACTTTCATTCATCCGATAACCGACAGTAGTGGCTACGCTGGCTATGGCGCAGCATTAGGTCATGGGGCCACGCTCTCTACTGATTCGGTAGACGCGTGGGTTCGAGCCCCACCGTCGGCCGTCCTTGAAATGGTTTTCCGTGGTTTCCCATTTTCAACACCAGGCAAATGCTGGGAGGGTACCTTCTGACAGGCCACGGCCGCTTCCTTCCGCATCCTTGTCCAGTTTCATTCACCATCATTCATTTCATCTCCCATTAACTCCTCTCATGAGGTTGGCGTTAGGAAGGGCTGTAACGGCTACCTTTGTCGTTGGATATCGCTCTACAAGTTGGGCGATCATTTATAACGTTTCTACAGATATTACACTCAAGACTCCTTAAAACCACCTCATCGTTCTTATTTAGCATTGGCCTGTCTAGACAGACGACATACACTTTATTAATTTAGATTTACTGGGCGCCAGTTATCGTAGAGATAACACATTAAAATTTTATTTAGCCACGGCCGCTCCCTTCCTTGAGCCAAGATCTATCATCGGAGCGTAGGGCAATAAACTTGCTCTATGAGATACTCTTTGCATTCCAACTATCCTATATATTCAACTCCCAATGAACAAGACATTTTAACTAATACTGGTTTATTTACAACAAAATTATTAACATTTGATCTGAGGTTTCGAGCTGTGTACAATATGTGCATTAATATTCCCTAATTGCGGGGCAATATTGGCTGTCTTCTCGCTAGCGCTGATCTTCTGTGTTGATAATAACTCGGTCCACATACCTGGTGCCTTGTGGTTCAAAGTCCATCTCGTTGGTCTGCTTGCAGTCTAATTTGAGATCTTACGCCAACACACGTTTATTGACCTTTGAAAACATATGTTTTCTTCTTCTCGTTGTTGTTGTTGTTGTTGTTGTTGCTGCTGCTGCTGCTGCTGCTGCTGCTGCTGCTGCTGCTGCTGCTGCTTGTTTCTGAGTTTGATCACCATGGTAAGCAAATTTGAACAAACCAGGCTAATTGAATTCACTAAGTCCCATCTTACTGAGGGACTGGCAGAGTCTACGACTCACAAAGTCAGTGAGTGAGTGCGTGATCGAATATGTGAATGACAGAATAGAATCTATAGAATAGCCAGTGCTGAAGTCGCGCTGGGCTTTTATACACTCTGAATGGTCCCGATGTTTCGCGGCATAAATTTGCCCGCGACCCATCAGACCAATTATAGCAAAGCATTTCTCAGTCCTCAAGCGACGCTAAAACTTCTCCGAGCGGGAATACAGGCCCGCGTACTTCAAATATTCCACTCAGAACCCGCTATTCCTCTCGTTGCGCATATATATATTCCGCCGAAATCTTTCTCCAAGCCCTTGTCTCCAGTCAGCGTGGCTTCGTTCCAGAAATACATTTTCTTGCAATATGTTGCTTCACCGTCCGTAACTTCTTCCAACCATGCCCGTCCTGTCTTTACAATTTAACTAATAAAACAGCCCTAGACCTCTATAAAAACCCTGTTTCTTAATCTAAGCATTTGACAATATTATATATGACTATGGTAATGACGTGAATATGGTATGGCCCCTCCCTTGATATTAATGGGTGAATAAAACGATATAACTTTGATATTTCAATAATAATAATAATAATTACACAATGATATTAAAATATTAATAATAATAATAATTTGTACCGTAATCAAGATTACGTTACAAAACGTCCCCATGGTTTCATAAAGAATGTAATGAATGATGAAATCACAAATCTTCCCTTTAAAACTTAACAGGAAATACACTGAATATACATATATGACCCTTCAAATTACATACATAATGATTATACCCTTTTCATTTTCCTTGATTGATCTGCACTCTTCTTGCAATGTTACATAAACATTCTGATTGTCCTGTGCAGTCATACAGGATTTACATGCTACATTTGTTCTTGTAGTCCCTTACAATAACAGAACACAATATATATTGCTTCTTGTTTCACGCAACACAAGTGATTTATTTCACTTCCACCAATTCCTTAGAGCCACGACACGACTCTAATTATAAACACACGGCAGTCTGCCCTTCTTGCTGCACTTGCTCTTTTCTAAGATATTTCCTCAGATTGTAAATGTTATATGTACCAATGACACAATTTTCCTGATCTTTCAATAAGTAGGCATTCTTTCCTATCCTCTTCGAAACGACATAAGGTCCAGTAAACAATAAAAACAGCTTTGACATTTTCCCTTCCAATGCACAAGATGGCAACGGCTTACGTAACAAAACTTCGCTACCTACTTCCAATTCGTCGTAGACCCCCTTCTGTCGGCGTTTCCTTTGGTTTCCTGACTTTACTAAGTTATCCCTGGCCAACAGAAGATAATACTCCGTGGAGTGTCCCTCACCCGGATCTAAACCTATCATTCTTGCTATTTCGTTGGAGGGCTTCCTTCCATAACGAATTTCATATGGTGAACATCCCGTACTCTCGTGTAACACTGAGTTTAACCAGCGTTCGGCATCATCCAACCGTGAGAACCACGCGTTGTGTTTGTCGTGCACGTATGTACGGAATATTCTTCCAATGGATTGCATAGACCGTTCAACCATGTTGCCTTGTGGATATCTAATTGAAGAGTAGATAATCCGGGTACCTAGTTCCGTCAGCTTGGTAGTCCATATTTTAGACGTGAACTGGCTTCCATGATCGCTAAGTATACTGAGTGGGCATCCAAACTCAGGAATATACTTTTCTGCTATCTGCTTGACACAACACCTTCCCGTAGCTTGTCTCAAGGGATATAATTAGACAAATTTACTGAATGCGTCAATTATTACCATTATAAATTGGTATCCGTATCGAGACTTCACCAGTGGCCCATACAGATCAACACACACAAGCTCTCCCGGCTTCTTGGCTATTACCGCTTGATACTCTCCAATCAAGTGCCGATTTGAGTGCTTTGCGCGTTGGCAGAGATCGCAAGTAGCAAGAATCTTCCTAATCTTCCTTCCCATAGCTTTAAAAAAGAAATGCCCTTTAATGGCATACAGAACTTTCCTGGCTCCGAAATGACCCAATTGAGCATGAAAGAACCAGATTAAATCTTCCTGTAAAGATTCTGGTACACACACTTTCCACTCACCATCTCTATCTTTCCTAGATAGCATACCTTGATATAGCCCGTACTTGAGCCTCCCTACTGATAACTCACCATCATTGCTGCTTCTCACCAAGCGGACAATGTCGCCCAAAACTCTGTCTCTCTCCTGTTCAACAGACATATTTCGTAAACGTACTCTCTCATCCTCCTGCACTATACGTTTACCAACACACACTAAGATTCCTTCTTTCACTCCTATATTGATATCACACTCTTCACTATGAATGTGTCTGCTCAGGTAGTCTGCTAAATTATTATTCGTTCCACTGATATGTTTGATACTGAAATCATATTCACTCATGGCTAGCGTCCAACGTGTCATCCTATTACTAGTTAACCTGCTAGATTTAATGAACGTTAGCGCCTGATGATCGGTCCAGATTTGAAAGTGCGTGCCTAGCACGTAAACCCTAAATTTACTCATTGAGTAAATAATTGCCAAGAATTCCATCTCAGTAATTGTATAGCGTTTCTCAGCCATTGACAAACCTCTACTTGCCAACGATACAATGCCTAACTGACCCTGATCATCGTATTGGCATAGGCAGCCTGCAATACCAACCTCTGATGCATCCGTGATTACTATAAACTCTCTATCATACCTAGGGTGTTTCAGCATCACTGTTCTACTGAATCCTTCTTTCAGCTTTCTGAAGGCTTCCTCGTGGACCTGTGTCCATTTCCACACACTCTTACTCTTCAACAATTCTCTAAATGGTTCTAATAACCCTGCATACTGGACAACAAAACGCCTGAAATAATTGAGAACACCAATAAATGACCTTAATTGCTTACTATTACGTGGAGACGGCATACTACTAATTTTCTCTAGCCTAGATGACTCTGGTGTAACACCATCTGCAGAAACAGTGTGTCCTAGAAAAGTTATGTGGTGTACACAAAATTCAGATTTTTCCAGTTTCAAAGTGAAACCCCCTTCCCATAATTTACGAAAAACTATACTCAAGTGATCTATATGTTCCTCGAATGTATGTGACGCAATAACTATGTCATCCACATAATTCGTAACAAACTCACTAGTCTCTGGACCTAGAGCCATAGATAAAGCTCGAATTAAGGCGGAACTGCTAGTTTTAGTCCCAAATGGTACTTTTTTGAACTGTAGGAGTCTATTCTTAAAAGCAAAGGCAGTTAAATACCTATCTGAAGCACGGAGTGGAACTTGCCAAAATGAGCTACTTAAATCTACTGTCGAGAACCACTTCCGCCCCTGAAAACGTTGAACTAATTCCTCCACTGTTTCAGTTCTCAGCTGGTCGCTTTCGATTCTGGTATTTAACATTCTGGCGTCTATGCACAGTCTCACTGAATTGTCTTTCTTGGCTACTACAACTAATGGATTTAAACAATGGCTAGCTGAAGGCTCAATTATGTCGTTTTCCAACATTAATTCTATCTGTTCTTCGACGGCTTTCATATATTTAGTTGCGACAGGATACCTAGGCCCTACGAAACTACTTGTGTCTTTAACGACAAAACTATGCTCATATAAGTGTGTTGCTCCGGGTTTTGAGCTGAAAATTTCCTTATATTTTATTAATACCTCATGTAACTGATGACCTTGCTCATCATCCAGCTTACACTGTGACAATGCATCATGGATCCTACTCTCAAGTTCAGACTCCATTGCAACCTGACACACCTTAAAAACTTTGCTCTCACTAGCATCTCCGCGGTCTACCTCATTTACTTCAGGAAACTCATCACTCACAACCACGTTGCTTTCTTCCTCAAACACACACACTTTCATTTGTTTGTCAGTCTTAGACACCTTATACGTAACCTGAACTTCTTTATCCTGCCAAAATAAACATATCCTGCCAAAATGAAAATCTAATTTAACTTGATATAATGATAACCATTCCGCACCGAGAATCACCGGATATACTAAATTTGGAACTGCCAAACAGGGCTGAAATTTAACTAACTCACTAATGTTAATTGGAACTGCGACTTGCTTACATATTTTCTGAGACCTACTACCTACAGCTGTGACAATGAAAGTGGACTTAACTGGAATTATATCAACATGAATACCTTCCCTCATTACATCTTCCAAAAATCTTAAATTTATACAAGAGTTTTCGCTTCCACTGTCCAATAAAACATCAACTTCTTTACCCCACACATTAAGTTTAATTACTGGTGACATAATCTCATTCTCAACATTATCTAAATTTCCACCATTTAGGTCATAAAGCAGTTCTTCTCTAACATTTATATTAAAATCTCCTAAATACTCAATATTCCTAGGACATTGAACTGCAATCACTTCGGGCTGTCTGTTGACCTCACTGCAACCCGTTATTCGTTTAAATTAGGCCTACCTGCCCCTGGTGTAGATTGTTGTTGTTGTTGTTGACCTGTACGTCTGTCTGGCCTAGTACCTTCCCCTACTCTGTTCAAATTCTCGTTCCTCGTATTTGCTGTGCGTCCCCCATTGTCAAGTCGTCTTTCGTAATTCGCATTCCTGCCTTGTTCTCTTCCCCTCTCTCTCTCACCTTGCACGAAATTATCTCCTCTACTTATTGGCTTGCGTTCGGTCCTACTATTTTCAAGAGAGTCAAAGTTTTCCAATAGCTTCTCGAACCCGTCAATAGTAGTAATATTCTGCATGAAGAATGCTTCTTTAATTATATCAGGAAAATGCCTTAATAATGTTTTAATTACATGTGATTCAGTCTCTAAACCTTCTAAATTCTGGCATATAAGTACATGCGCTAAGAAATACTCTGTGTACGAAACACCATCTCTCCTTTGGTACTTTCCAAAAATAATGTTACATCTTTCTCTTTCTTGCACATTTTCATTCCAGTACTTGGCTATGAACTTCTCTTTAAATTTTCTAAAACTAGTCATCTGGTATTTATACACACTGAACCATGACCTTGAATCCCTAACAAAAGATTTATCTAGCATCTCAAGTACTTGTTCCCATTGAACGATCCCCTCTTCTAAATCTTTAGCGAACTTCTTTTCTACTGTTTTTAAGAATTCCATTGGGTTATATGCCTTGCCTGTGAATACTGGCAAATCTGCCTCTTTAGTTAGAAATCTACTTAAATTTCCTATTTGTACATTACCGCTATTTGTTGTTATTTGCTTCTGACATCTCTGCAATTTCTCCTCTATTTTATCTGTTTTACTCGCTACTTCTTCACTGAAACTGTTAAATTTACTGTTAACCTCTTCCCTAATTTCTTGATTATCGCTCTCTACTTTATTTTCTAAATGACCTATTTTAGCAATATTATTATCACACTTGACCTTCATGCTGTTGACTTCACCTTCTAAGTCAACCCTAACCTTACTACATTCAATTTTCACTTCCTCGTCAATTTTGTCAACTCGCTCCGACACTTGTTGCATTCTGGCGTCAACCTTAAGTGACCATGATTCCTCCACCTCACTAATCCTGTTTTCTAACTTATTGTGAAATTCTCGGCCTACTTCTTTAATTTGTCTATTGAAGTTTTCTGTGGCTTCATCAAACCTCTTACCTTGTTCATCTAGCTTCTTACTCTGCTCAGTGAACTTAAGATCTATTGCTTTTTCTAATTGATCACTACGCACGTCAAATTTCTTACTTTGTTCCTCTTGCTTCTTACTCTGTTCAGCTAACTTAAGATCTATGTTTCTGTTCTGTTCTGTTATCAGCATCGTCAGGTTTCGAAGCCAGGAAGGATTCTCCCCCTCATTAATCTGGATGTTTGTAGCCCCGTCTTGTTTATTTTCCTCAGTTTCCTGATTTTCGCTTACTTTTGACATCTCATCATTGGTACCCTGCACATCTAATTTCGACATTTTAACTGATCTTATAATACTACGGTTTCTCAAATTTATGTTCCCCAAATTATCCCTGTTACTCATTACCCAAAAAAACAACTCATCAAAAGAACACTACTAATTTATAACCGTAGTTCCCTAACTTGATATATGCCTCTTTATTGAAAAACTCGGAATGAATGCAAAGAGTACTCGTTTATATCGTACATGAAAACAACTTTAAACTTTAACATACTTGAAATAAACTGGATTTATACCTAATATCCATTCACTACAGTACGATATTTCGTA
Organism: Meconema thalassinum; assembly: GCA_946902985.2. Lineage (NCBI taxonomy): Eukaryota > Metazoa > Arthropoda > Insecta > Orthoptera > Tettigoniidae > Meconema > Meconema thalassinum. The sequence goes on from OX336394.1 coordinate 93,744,920, forward strand.
GCCCCACATTGGTTGTGCCATTTGTAACGGCTACCTTTGTCGTTGGATATCGCTCTACAAGTTGGGCGATCATTTATAACGTTTCTACAGATATTACACTCAAGACTCCTTAAAACCACCTCATCGTTCTTATTTAGCATTGGCCTGTCTAGACAGACGACATACACTTTATTAATTTAGATTTACTGGGCGCCAGTTATCGTAGAGATAACACATTAAAATTTTATTTAGCCACGGCCGCTCCCTTCCTTGAGCCAAGATCTATCATCGGAGCGTAGGGCAATAAACTTGCTCTATGAGATACTCTTTGCATTCCAACTATCCTATATATTCAACTCCCAATGAACAAGACATTTTAACTAATACTGGTTTATTTACAACAAAATTATTAACATTTGATCTGAGGTTTCGAGCTGTGTACAATATGTGCATTAATATTCCCTAATTGCGGGGCAATATTGACTGTCTTCTCGCTAGCGCTGATCTTCTGTGTTGATAATAACTCGGTCCACATACCTGGTGCCTTGTGGTTCAAAGTCCATCTCGTTGGTCTGCTTGCAGTCTAATTTGAGATCTTACGCCAACACACGTTTATTGACCTTTGAAAACATATGTTTTCTTCTTCTCGTTGTTGTTGTTGTTGTTGCTGCTGCTGCTGCTGCTGCTGCTGCTGCTGCTGCTTGTTTCTGAGTTTGATCACCATGGTAAGCAAATTTGAACAAACCAGGCTAATTGAATTCACTAAGTCCCATCTTACTGAGGGACTGGCAGAGTCTACGACTCACAAAGTCAGTGAGTGAGTGCGTGATCGAATATGTGAATGACAGAATAGAATCTATAGAATAGCCAGTGCTGAAGTCGCGCTGGGCTTTTATACACTCTGAATGGTCCCGATGTTTCGCGGCATAAATTTGCCCGCGACCCATCAGACCAATTATAGCAAAGCATTTCTCAGTCCTCAAGCGACGCTAAAACTTCTCCGAGCGGGAATACAGGCCCGCGTACTTCAAATATTCCACTCAGAACCCGCTATTCCTCTCGTTGCGCATATATATATTCCGCCGAAATCTTTCTCCAAGCCCTTGTCTCCAGTCAGCGTGGCTTCGTTCCAGAAATACATTTTCTTGCAATATGTTGCTTCACCGTCCGTAACTTCTTCCAACCATGCCCGTCCTGTCTTTACAATTTAACTAATAAAACAGCCCTAGACCTCTATAAAAACCCTGTTTCTTAATCTAAGCATTTGACCATATTATATATGACTATGGTAATGACGTGAATATGGTATGGCCCCTCCCTTGATATTAATGGGTGAATAAAACGATATAACTTTGATATTTCAATAATAATAATAATAATTACACAATGATATTAAAATAATAATAATAATAATAATTTGTACCGTAATCAAGATTACGTTACAGGGCATCCGGCCGTCAAAACCATCGCCACAAAGACTTCCATCGCATCTCATCCCCAACCCCGTTGGAAACGGGAATAATAGGGGGTAGACACATACACTTTCATTCATCCGATTAGATTTAATAGCCTACTTTTCACATTTTGCAAAAATGAGGAAAAAGTAGACTTATGAGATCGATCCGGGGAAATGTGTATCTGTCTGTCTGTCTGTCTGTCCTGTCTGTCTGTCCTTCTGTCTGTGTGTGTGCCCCCCCCCCTATCAACTCCTAAACGGCTGCAGCAATCGAAACCAAATTTATTATGAGTAAAGATGTATATCGGAATAGCTCACATCCATATTTGAAAATGATGTCAGTGCTACCAACTGCTAAAAAAACGCATTAGAAATTTGAGCTCCATGTTGGATATCCTGGAAGATATACATGGGAGCTGTTCCAAAATTGGCACACATGTAGATAATACTATTTCAGTTTAATTTCCAGGAGGCCATATATGACAGTGTTGCCAAAATAATTTTAAGCCTTCTGATAGGTCCAATTTTTAATTGCCTACAACTTCTACACTATCAATTGGATTTCAACCAAATTTTGTATGTAATATGTGTACATAAACATATATGACTGAGCGTATTCTTAAGAGCCACCAGGGCTGCCAACTGTTAAAAATTGCTCTCTCTATCGATGTAAAAAATACCAATATATCAGAAAGTATCCGAGCCGACAGCTTTAAACTATGCACACGTATAGTACCTGACATTTTAGATTAATTTGGAGTAACATATGTACGTCAGTTCTACCAACATGATTATAACCCTGCTGATGGTACCAATTTTAATACATGTAACTTCTATTCTATCAGTTGGATTTCAACCAAATTTCGTATGTGCTATGTGTAGCATAACAGATGTGACTATAAGTATTGTTGAGAGCAATCAGGGCTGCCAACTGTTAATAAATGCTGTCTATATATTTTTTACCCTAATATCAATATACCAGGAAGTATGCAAGCCAACAGCTCTATACTTTGCACACGTATAGCACCTGACATTCTAGATTAATTTGGAGTATTTAATATAAGTCAGTGCTGCCAACATGATTCTATGCCTCCAGATAGGTCCAATTTTAAATTCATGTAACTTCTATACTAACAAATGGATTTCATCCAAAATTGGCACAATAAGATATAATATTTCAGAATATTTTTGACCAGCACACGCATGACATTGTTGCCAACATGCTTTTACGCGTGCTGATAGATCTAGTGTCTAACTGCATGTAACATCCATTGGACTTGAACCAAATTTTGTATATCTGTACCTTAAGAGATGGAACTAAAAATATATTCAGTCACCAGGGCTGCCAACTGCAGTGCTCTATTAGGCTACATTATACCAGGTATATTTCGAACTAATTAGACATTTCGATATTACCAACTTAATTTCGTCATTATTCTTGATAGGTTCATATATTGTGGATTACTCATTGGCATGGAACTTAATTTTACGAAAAGTAGGCTCTTTAGTTCGTCACGGAACTTCTTGTTTATCTCCCTATAGGCGTACTCATTTTTATTCGTTACCCTATAATATATTGTACACAGTTTATATGCAGAAGGGTTTACACATAATATTAACAATTTAGTGTCACACTTCGTTCTTCTGACGTGGAGCATGAGTTATCATGAAACGTAGGGATTTGAATTATTGTTTTAGAGCTAATTACACAACGTTGTCCCAAAAGATTCAATGTAACCCATGTTTGATTTGATCAGTTTGTTACATTACATCTCTCAACTTTAATCAATCATCGATTCTGATTGCATGACAAACTGTGTTATATTACCATGTTTCTGTGATTCAGTTTTTATTCATCCCTTCATAGCCATTTACAAAAAAAGAATCACATTCACTGTGACTGGTCCAGCCAACTGGTCATGTAGCTGAATGCTGTAGTGTGCTGCCATGCCGGTGGCAGTTGGTGGCACAAATGGATTAATATATTATTAATACCTCCCTCAGCCAATACAGGGCCAATGTGATGGGCTACCCGATTAGTTATGCTGTACAGCTGCTGCACTGCATATCAGACAACGGGCTTTCAGATCAAAGCGAGGCCTAATCCCATCTCTCTATAGTCCAAGTAGCCCTTGAGCAGAACTGCCTCCTATTACTAGATCTTTCACTATTTCATGTTAATTAACCTGTTAGTGGCGGGTTCGGTGCCGTAGTTGGTAGCTTGCCGAGCTTCTATTCTGAAAATCGCGGGATCAAACCCGGCGGAAGTCGTCGGATATTTAAGAGCGTTAAACATCCCTCATTATGTCTTCCTTCGGAGGGTAAGTTAAGCCAGCGGGCTCATTACATAGATTTATGACATGTAAAAGAACCTTCCACTAACTAAAATTGTGTGATGCTAAATTTGTAGGTTAGATTTCATTAACGCTCTATTAAGTCCCAACGTTCGTTGCCAGGAATCAGTTGCCGTGGCATCTAGTAGCCAAGTTCGCAGCTAGGTGTCGTTCACGTTAGCATTTGGTAGCAAAAGTAGGAACTACTTGAAATTGATCGTCTGCAGTCCATACCTGAATTATAGATAACGAACACTATTACATCCATCACAAATTAACACCGGTTATCAGACAGATTCTACATGGGGCTACATGACGGCTGGGCCCGTGGTTCAAATCCCGGTCACTCACAGCCCCTAAACTCAGGAACCAACCAACAAACCTGTTAGTGGCTCACCAGTCCACCCTGACACTCATACCTCATAAAATGGTCGTGGTGATTCATTATGCCTCATCCTCAGGGACTAACAACTACCCCTCGACCTAGCAGTACGCGTTAAATCGCTGCTCGCCATAGAGTTCAGGAGTGTCCTATGAAAGCTTTTCCTGGCGATCCAACTGAGTTCCTGGTGATGACGGAGAGATACATAGACTACATTCGTGGCCTGGATATTAGTTTGAAAAGGAAGGAAGCTTGCAGTTTTACGTCACCGTTAATTTTGTGATTAGGGGCAGATGACCTCGTAATTTTGCCCCTTAAAACAACAATAACTAACTAACTAACTAACTAACTAAGTAATCATGTAATCATAAGTCACGGGACCTCCCTTTTACATCCACCATTTCAATACTAAAATATATAGTTATCTTAATATTTAAATTAACATATTTAAATATACAATGATATCTTCTTCAGCTCTCAAATTAATATATTTTAATATAACACAAATATTTAACAATAGTCAATACGGATCAAAATAGTAAATATATACGCATTTTATTAGTGATTTAGCCATACGCTAAATAATTAAATAATTGCCTCTGGATGGCATCTTAGACTATTTCAAATCTCTGTTCTCCTACAGCAATCATTAGCCCAAACAAGTACAATTACACCTCAACTCACACCCAAGTATACGAGCAGATGATAACAATATAACCTACTAAGTTATTAAATGAAGTAACAAAAAGCACCTATTTATATTTTTAAAAAATTGGCTTTCTTGTTCTTTTTACAGTTTTCTGTTGGTTATTTTCGGTATTTACAGTATTTTATGGAGATTCAGTCTACGAGCCTGAGCAAGTAACCAGTGGCGATTAAAATCCCAATAACCCCACCGGGAAATGAGACCGGGACCCTTCATCCTAAACCTAGCTTGTAAACCACTTCAGACAGTAATAAGAATACTGTTCGTTTTTAGGTAAGTCCCCTCTTTTACTTTTCGCTTCCAAGCCACGTGGGAATTGTCGCAATGAGTTAGCGGATCAAGCTGCAAAACAGGCGGCATTACAACCACCTCGACCAATGGAGGTACCAGCTGAAGATATTCGGTCTCAGTTACGCCGACAATTACTGGCATTCTGAAATTAAAACTCAGCAATTTTTCTAGGTTTATGCCGTGTCTTGTGTGGGGTTTCACCTTGGCTGTGAAAGCCAATATACCATCCTTTTGGAAGTCTTTATATGGAGGTGAAAAGCTGCTTGAGTTTTTTTTTGTTAGCTTTCCAAGATCAAGTACCAGGATCGTTATCGTGTCCTTCCGATAGCTTCCGATAGCGATTACAGCACACTCCTATACACAAGGAAATGGGAGTGGTAAGAGAATCAGAAATAGGGGAATGCTCCCCAATTAAAGAGATTGAAAGCTTAACTCCCAGTTTATTCGTTAAGGGAGTAAAGGAATCCGCGACATGGATACATGAATTGATAATTCAATCCTAAAAGGAAATAGAAAGATTGATTCTCACCTGTTTTCTCAGCTGGTGCTCTCAAGTACCGGCTCACCTCCGTGTCCCTTGATTAGCGAGCGTACGACCCAACATTCCCGATCTCCCGATCGGCCGGCAAACGACCTCTCACTCTCAGACTTCCGTCTCTGCAGTGCCTGACTGGCCCCTCAGACCTGAGTCCGCAGCTTTCTATAATAAGGCAGCATGGATGTTGCTAACCATGTTGAACTGAGGTTGAATGTCCGGTACGGTTTCGACTTGAACCGACACCAGGACATACCACTATATTGTTAATAGGGAGTTGCTAGGGAAGTGTTAATGTTATTATACAATATTATAAATGTTTGTTTCCTTCCATCATTTAGTGCTGTGTTCAGTAAAATCGGATTGTGTTTGGTTAATACATTTCTTCACGGTAAAGTTGCAGTTGTTAATGCTCACCTGGATGAAGGACGATTGAGCAAAAACAAATGCTTGAGTCTAATAAATTGTCTTATTGTTTGACACTTGTTAATACTCAATGTGTTTTCTTCTTTATTCGAACATGTTATCGATCCTTCGATGGGACTTTCTTCAGCTTAACACTTCATATGTATTTTATGAAATAATTACAAGAATGACAATATAAATAAACACTATTTCGAAATTGACGTCCTTACACTATTAATTATCAAAAATATTACTCGTGTTCAAATCGGAAAACAAAAGTCTAAAGTCATAATTCAATATATAAATAAAATTTAGTATCTTGATTCCTATAACTCTGAAACGAAATGGGTCTTGTGGAGGTCACGTTTAATGTCTTTGGAACTGTTATTAAGAAAGTCTGTGGAAAAAACTTTTTAGGTTAATTTTATTTGAAAAGCATTATTGTCTGTCTATTTTGGTTAATGGTTCTTTTGCAAATACCTTATTCGATTTTGAATTCCCTTATTTATTTCATTATTTTCTTTACAATCCAGGATTAAAGGTATGATAATTTTAATTTAGTCCTGTTGTTAAGTTCCTTGTACTATTGGACGTCAGTGATGATGAATCAATGTGTAAGTCGATTTGGAAATTCATGCCAATTAAAAGATAATAGAATACTATATTTCTACATGCCTTCCGTTAACGTTATTATTAAATTGATTGTTCGAATAGTTTGAGATTGTCTTAAGGTGTTAAATTATCTTGTTAATGCCTCTTGGGCCAAAAACTCTGTGATTATTAATTTTCGTACACCTCAATGTAAATCGTCATTTCAGTCAAAAGGCAATGGACGTTATTACCGTGATGCTAATAATTTGATCAGATCTGTAGAAGAGTATGGTTATATTTAAAAAAATGGAAAAGGTAGTTTTTCAAGGTTCTGAGCTATACTGATCTCCTTAAGAGGAGCAGATGACCTTGCTGTTCTGCCCTTAAACAAACAATAACTAACTAACGAACCTTTCACTTTCACCGAGGTAGGCACTACTTGTTTATCAGCCCTCGTAGTACTCTCTGGTCAGTTGTAATGCAGACTTAGTTATCCACAGAGAAATGGGTAGGGCAGTAAAGTGAAGAACCTCTGGACTCACCGCAGAACCTTCCCTCTGGTAAAGAGAAATAAGTTTAATATATGACAGGAGAAGGCATATAGCATACAGAATATATGCAGCAAATAGCGCTCCCGGAGTCGTAAATATGCATAATGCATGTTAAATATGGCTGGAGTACAGGATTCATGCACCGTTATTTATCCTCTCCTTTCTTCCCCCTCCCCTGCCCCAACTACAAAAGACACAAAGCCGTAGGCCAGGGCAGCCACTGTGGTTAATGGTGGACAAGTTAACTGGCTACATTCCAACATCATAAAGGTAGGGCACTGAGCAAGTAGTCTATGGTTGCTCTCATTGAAATACAGGATGGAAAATATCCACTACTCAAAACTCTACTATATATTTGGTGGGTAGGATATGACTAGGCAGCCAAGAGACTACGATTCCCCAAGTCAGGAAGCACTGAATGACGTGAAAAATATAATTATAGTAACAAGATGTTCAGTAAATATCATAGAAAACTTTTCATTCGGTCAAAACAATTTGTGCCCATATACAATAGGCGGTAAAACATGTATTTATGTTCGACCCTGACTATTATATGCCTGAAAACTGTATCATAATGATGGTCATTATAACACTATTTTTCATTATGAAACAGTTTCTCCCACCAATCACAGCTCAAGAAACAGTTGTTTGACCAATTATATAAGGATACCTTCGCGCATGCGCTCAAAATCCAACATGTCTATAGAAATTACCGAAAGTGCACGTCCATATGTTCGCGTAAATAAACTGGTGAATATGAGACAAGAAATAGCACTCTACCTTAATATCCCCAAAACCAATTTCTACACAGCGCGTTGTTTTCAAACGCATTCGGTGACATTTTTACTGAATACTGGTGCTCAATCTGCACATATGGCATTGAAGCACACAGAGCGCATGCGTCGGTCGGTCAGAGAGCTTGGAAATCAGAGATTTCCTACTCAGCGCAGCACCCGAACCCAAAATTCTAGTGACAATCTCAACAGATATTTATGAATATTTATGTTAAAACATATAATAAAGTTATAATTATCGTCGAACATAAACAGTCGTATGCAACTCGCCTATAATGGTAATTAAGACACTCGTATGGAAATTATAAAACTCGCCTACGCTCGTTTTATAAACATACTCGTGTCTTAATTATAGCCATTATAAGCTCGTTGCATAATGTACTATGATATTTCATAACGTCATGAAAGATATATTACATATGCTATTTATCACAAAATAACACGTTTTTATGTACAACAAGTAGTTCCGTGAAGAACTAAAGTACAAATTAAACGACGGGCTTCCTCAAGGATCAGTGCTGGCCCCGCTTCTTTTTATCATTTCAAATGATCTTGTCGACTTCATCGTTATGCTTAGGTCTACCGTTATGCGTTACGGTTACGGCGTGTATGACGTCATCATGTTGTTCAGTTCATATGCACCGAGTCTGAGTTTACTCCTGGGGTCTGGCGTTATGCGAACGGAGACGGCGAGTGCGTGACGTCATGCAGCCCCCGCGCGGGAAGCCTAAGTTAAAGGGTAATGGAGTCTGTTCAGTCTGAGTTTACTCCTGGGGTCTGGCGTTATGCGAACGGAGACGGCGAGTACGTGACGTCATGAAGCCCCCGCACGGGAAGCCTAAGTTATAGGGTAATGGAGTCTGTTGAGTCTGAGTTTACTCCTGGGGCCTGGCGTTATGCGAGAGCGTGACGTCATGCAGCAGAGCGCATGGGAAGCCTAAGTTAATGAGTAATGGAGTCTGTTGAAAGAGTCCTGGGGCTTCGAGCGAAGCGAGAAGCCCTCCTGAGCCTTTCTAACATGTGTAGCATTTGTACCATGCGTCATTTGAAATGATATAAAGTCTAGTCTCTCAGACTGACTGTATATTTTAATCTATTCTCACACGATCTTCCAGAAACCAGTCCAGAAAATTTATTTATGCTGATGAGATTGCTTTCATCACACATAAACAAAACTTCCAAGGAGCAGAAGCGTCATTGTCATCTGACTTGAAGATATTAGATGATTATTTCAAATAAAACTGCTTACGACTGTTGTATCAATTTTTCACCTACGGAATAAAGATGCAAATTACTTACCTATAGTTACATTCAGAGGACAGATTCTCCAATATTGCAGCAATCCAAAATACCTAGGGATGATCTTAGACAGGTCAATGACATTTAAAACACATTTGAAGAGCACAGCAGCTAAAATCAAAACTGGGAACAACATACTCCAGAAACTGACTGGCTTTCACGTACTCAGTCGCTGCTGCTCTACTTGGCTTAATAGTGCCCATACAAACATTTTTGACACACAACTGAACCAAGCAATGCACATCATTATTGGAAGTCTGTGATCCACCAACACTCACTGGCTACCAGTACTAAGTAATATTCCACCTCCTCCCCTTAGAAGACTCCAGTCATTGAGGAACACATGGAAGAAAATCCAAAACAATTCATCGCTGCCATTACACTTCGTGCTCCCAGTAACTTCAGCACAGCGACTGAAGTCCAGGCAACCATCATGGAGAACAGCAATCAGCCTGCAGGACGACAACTTCAACATCCTAGATGCCTGGAATACCAAATGGCAGAAACAAACGTCCTTGACACACCATCAGTTAATCAAAACTCCTTGGGTTCGGCCTGCAGGATTTCATCTACCTCGGCGCCAATGGTGCTCATTGAATCGGATAAGAACGGGCCAAGGAAGGTGCTCAGCGATCCTGAACCAATGGGGTTGGAAGTCTTCTCCTGCATGTGACTGCGGCGAAGAACAGCAGACTATGGATTACGTAGTCTTCACATGTCCCCTCAGAGCATTCAAAGGAACATTTCAAGACTTACACAAGCTGTCCCAAGAAGCCATTGACTGGATTCAACTGTTCAATTTTGGACTCTAGTTTTTCAAACGTGAGATCAAGTGTATCTTAATGTATATCATTGTATATATATTTGCAAATAATTGTTTTATCTATTCCTTCTACCATCATACGATACATACATAAATATAACCTACTTATGTTATTTGCCTGTATCAATATATACAATTTCAGTTTGATTGCTGTAATAGATTCTTAGATATTGAGAACCGTCTAAATATTTCGGATGGTCGCCATGTTGGAATTTATATATGCAGGTTGTAGTGTTTTGTACTATTACATGAAGATTATTGTGTAGGTGTAGTATTCAAACTTCAATCGCATGATTAGGACACAAGAAATGAAAACCAGATTTTAACATTTCGTACAGCCGCCATCTTGTGGTTTTGAAAACAATTGAAATAAATTAGATGCCAGTGGATTACAATTTGTTTAATAATTTACCGTACAAAGTTTTACTGCGCTCAGATGGTTAAATCGCCAGAAACGACCATTTAATTATTTAAATTTCGCGTCTCCGCCATGTTGGTTTTGTGCTCACCAGGTTATTGAATGATCCATAGGTGAACTTATGTTCATAGCCTCTATCAACAGGGGGCGTGGTGACGCAGCGGTCAAGCTGTTGGCCTCTCACCACGGCGGACCGGGTTCTATACACGGTCAATGCATGTGAGATATTCAACGTGGAATGCCATGGCCTGTGGTTCGGATTCCATGTAAAAAGGAGGTCCCTTGGCGTATGATCTCGAGATTAACTGTCACGTAAAACTAAGATCTTCCTTTCCTCTATAAACATACAAAATTTCAGTTTGATTGCTATCATAAATTAATAGATATTGAGAACCGTCTAAATATGTATACGTGTGCGGGTGTCGGTGATCGCGGCACCCAAAGTGAGCTCAATTACCGATACTGCAGATGATCTCGCACGATGGCATGAGCACTGCCTATTATGGAGATGCCGAACTGCTGTGAAATTTCTGGGATACACACTCTGCGATTGGTGTGAATCATTTCATCGACTTGCCGAATATTGTCTTCTGCGGTCTATGTTGATGGCCTTCCTTCCCGCACGGCATCACACACATCTGCCCGGCCGTGCTCAAATTGTTGGTACCATTTCACAATTGCTGGCCACGACATTGCATTTGCTCCATACACCGCCACAATTTCACGGTGAATATCTGTGCAATTCAGCCGTTTTTCCCACAAGAATCGTACGGCACCACATACTTCCACTTATGAGTATGTTACCAGTTGCCGCGCCATTTCACTCGCTCAATACGATGCACCTCTTTCCAGTACCGTAGCAGAACTGTCGCTGTGAGAAGCACTACACATTCCCTCTCTTCGGACAATGCGCCGCTCATGTTGCGCAATGCGTCTGGTGCCGCACGACATGTGCAACTTACTTATAGAACGCTCTACGTAGTTTTCATTTCTTATTTATTCTCACGTGGTTTCCCACTTCGTCTTCGGGCAAATTCCGGGATGGTACATCCTGTAAGGCCACGGCCGCCTCCTTCACTCTTCCTTGCCTATCCCTCCTAATCTTCCCCTCCCTTCCCTCATGAGGCCCCTGTTTGCTGTGCAGGTGCGGCGGCCTGGGCTCGGTGCTGACCATATCTCCCCAGTTGTATTCACTCCGATCAGATTTTCGCAGCTCTAGGACACTGCCCATAGGGGCGCTACCGGTGAGTTCCCTCGCTGAGTCCGTGGGAGCCACCAACCTGGAGAGTACTTTCGATTTTAAAAAACAATTCTCACTATTATAGAAATCAGTCAGAGCAGATGACCTGGATGTTCATCATCATCATCATCATCATCATCATCATCATCATCATCATTAGGTCCTGTGCAAGGCAAGTCTTCTCCAGCGATGTTGGTCGATAGCAACAGCTTCGGCATCATCCCAAGAGATGCCAATGGTCCTGAGATCTTCTCTCATTATTTGACGCCAAGTTCTTCGAGGCCGGCCTTGTTTCCCTTTTCCTCCCAGTGGTGTCCATCGTAGTGCAGTTCGTATTCGGGCATGCGCAGGACGTGGCCAGCAAGTTGCATCCGACGCTCAGTTACCGTCGTTGACAGGCGTACTGAGTCTGATCTTCCTTAAGACGTCTTCATTTGTGACATGGTCACCTCTTTAAAACAACAATCACCACCACAACACTCGACAGAGAACTCGTCATCTAGAACAGTGGTTCTTAACCGGTGGTCCGCGGACCAAAGGTTTTCCGCGAGTGCCTTGGGAGTGGTCTGCGGGAGAAAAGGGTCCACCAGCACGTATAAAAAGTGGCCAATAAATGGGGATTTCGGAAACGATGTGCGTTGAACGAGAATCGTCCGAATGTATTCGCGGCGATGACTATCAGGGTTTGGATTGAAATATCTTTAAAATAAGGGCTATTTTGGAAGGGTTACAACTGATAAGGTGTATTGGGGGGAGGGGTCCGTACATGATTCAATTTTAGGCTGAGTGGTCCGCAGACTTCTACGGGTTCAGAACCACTGCTATAGAATAAGGTTAACAATGAACGAGGTTTCCCGCATTTCAATGTAATTAATCGAGTTTTGTTGTTGGCTCCCTTAAGGAAACTAGAAAGTGTTTGCTGATGGAAATTACGTTAAACCATGTGGGTATTGAAATTCAATTTAGTTCTCCCCATTACTAGATATTTTAATTAAAGCTTACACCGGCCGCGGTGGCCAAGAGCGCTAACGCACTACGTCGTGCCTCGCTGGCATCGGGAGAGCTTTGGTTCGAATCCCACCTCGGCGGTCCTGAAAATGGTTTTCGTAGTTTCCAATTTTCACCACCAGGCAAATGCCGGGACGGTTCCTAGCAATAGGTCCACGGCTGATTTCCTTCCAATATCCCTTCCTTGGTCTGTCCTGAAAAGAAACTAAGTACATGGTCATTGGACACATTAATAAAATTATTATTAATTAAAGCTTATGGTCATAAGTGAGGAACCTTACTAAACATGTGTAACATTTGAAGGCCTTTCACGAAATATTTTTTTCACTTCCTTACGAAATCATACAGAATAGGTATTGAACCCTTTATCCACAGGCTGCATAAAGAATTCTAATAATTATTCATCATCTTTTGATACATTTCTACAGACAGCAGATATGAGAGCCAGACGGTGTTGGGAAATATTGAGAAATCAGTGGCCGTGAGGACACAATGGTTGAAGCTCCTGTGGTATTTTTAGGAAGAAGCATAATATTCTTGACACATAGGACAGGTGCAACTTTTAGCGCGGAGAAGGCTTGGGCACGCACATTATGGCCGGTTGCTATGAGTGTTGGCGCCAAGAAGAAAATCGAATGCTACGATGTAATTGGTCAATCGTCATGTTAACCACTCCCTACTGCAGAAATACATGTAAAAGCGCGCAAAGACATACAAGAGTCTGGGCCAATAATATCAAGACGCCTTGTTTTAGCGGAAACTCGGCTTGGTAACTCACCCTGGTAAATTAACGCGGGAGTTATCTACAGATTAATTCCACGATCGATTCGAGCCGGCTACAGCATAATCGTAACCTCCACATCGCTACGAACACAATGATACCGATCGCATGCTAGTCTGATAATTATTATGGAATATTTTTTCATAAATCCCCTTCCACACCTACCCTAGTCAGTTTCCCTTATAAGGATCCAGAATGCTTCGAGAGAACACTTGATTTTGTGCGTCTGAGGACGTAACGTAACACTCTTTATTTTGTGCGTCTGAGGACGTGACGTTGATTTTTATTTGAGCATTTGAGGACATAAGGTGTCCGAGGACACGAGGCATTTTTTTTCCAACTCCGTACAGGCCATGGAGGCCCTGGGAGTAGTGGAAGGTAGAGGCTTCCACTTTTTGTGACATCGGCACTAGATGGGATGAAGTTGTCAGCTCCACGCCCGGCCGACACAAGGCATACTCTGCATATTTTCATGTTATTGAACATGGAACATTTTCGTCAAGTTATAAGTGTAACTTCAGTGATTTATTTGTAGTCCCAGCACTACCAGTAGGACCAGTTCATCGAAATAATTCACCAAATAGACTGTCAAGGAATTTAGTACTTGATAGGTGAATGTAGTAGGAAATATATCGTGTGTGTATCTGACAAAACTTTATTTAATTCAGCACGAGATGACGTCTAGGAACGAGACCGGATCTTGGAACCAGCAGGACATTTGCCAGAAGATGTCGATGACGAGATAAACATCTTAAAGGAGATGGCTGCGGACGTTTCCTTGATGCTGTTTTAAAGGAATGAGTACAAATGAATTTATTTATTTATTAAATCAGCTATGGTTTTATGGGACATATTTTTGTAGATATTTGTTTGCTTGCTTTGTAATGTAGATTCTTAGTTCTTGTTTTACTGACACATTAAATAAGGGACAAGCCAAGCGTTGTGTAATTTGTAAATATTGTGATTTGTGTTTGTTCAATTATACGGGGCGACGCGCAGGTCGTGCTCGCATTCGCTTGCGTAAATCGCGGTCAAGCATTATTATTCGGAGGTATGCCTCATAACAAAAATGGAACTGAATTAATTTTGAGATTAAAAATAGAATTTGGAGGGTAACGATTATTTGTGAGTAGAATTTTATGACGGATCAGGATTATTTTGATAGTTGCTTTTTCAGCAGATCTGAACGGGATGGCACTTTGCACCCGAGTTTTGTTATGTATTATTAGCCTATTTTCAATTTTGAAAAAATAGGCTTATGAGATCACCTTTTGTCCGTGTGTGTGTGCGTGTGTGTGTGTGTGATTCGTGTGTGTGTCCCCCCCTAATAAAATCTAAACGGCTGGAGCGATTTCAATGAAACTCGGTATGTTGATAGCACTATTCCCGGCGACCTCGACCGTGCCCTTCAAATTTTGTTACATCTCACCAATGCAAAATGGCGGCTGTGCGAAATATTTCACTAGCATTCAATATCTCCGAAACTATTACTGATATCGCCCTGAAATTGTGTACGGTGATAAAGGGTACTAATAGAAGTTCACCTATGAGACTTTCAAAAACCTGGTGACTACAAAACCAACATGGTGGTCAAGCGAAGTTGAGACTTTTAAATAGACTTTTCTCGCGATTTAACTATCCACACGTAATGAAACTTGGTACAGCAAATGTTTATACAAATTGTAATGCACTGGAGTCTAATTTAGTTCAATTGTTTACATAACTTCAAAATGGCGGCTGTGCGAAATATTTCACTGACATTCTATATCTCCGAAACTATTACAGATATCACCCTGCAATTTAGTACGGTGATAAAGGGTACTGATACAAGTTTAGCTATGTATATTTCATAAACTTGTAAAGTAGAAAACGAACATGGCGACCAAGCGAAGTTGAGACTTTTAAATAGACTTTTCTCACGATTTATCCATCCAAACGTAATGAAACTAGGTACAGCAAGTGTTTATACACATATTAATGCAGTGGAGTCTAATTTAGTTCAATTGTTTACATAACCTCAAAATGGCGGCTGTGCGAAATATTTCACTGACATTCTATATCTCCGAAACTATTACAGATATTACCCTGCAATTTTGTACGGTGATAAAGGATACTGGTACAAGTTTATCTATGTATATTTCATAAACTTGTAAAGTAAAAAACAAACATGGCGACCAAGCGAATTTGAAATATTTTAATAGGCTTTTCTCGTGATTTAACTCTCTGAGAGCAGTGAAATGTGGTACAGTAAATGATTTTGCAGATTGTAACGCACTGCCATCTAATTTAAATCAATTGTTTACATAACCTCAAGATGGCGGCTGTGCGAAATTTTAAAATTAAGTTTTTATTTCTTGTGTCGTAATCATGCGATCGAAGTGAAAGTTTGAATAATGAACCTAGGCAATAATTGTCCTTGAATGGTACATAATTCTATGGCCTATACATATAACAATCCTAAATGGCGAGCTTCCGAAATATTTAGACGGTTCTCAATATCTATGAATCTTTTACAGCAACCAAACTGAATTTTTTTAATGTTCATAGAGACTATGAACATATGTTCACCTATAGGACTTTCATTAACCTGGTGAGCACAAATCCAACATGGCGGCGACGCGAAGTATAAATATTTAAATGGACGATTCTCGCGAATTAACTATCCGAGTGCTGTGAAACGTTGCACGTTAAATGCTTATACAAATGTTGATCCACTGGCATCTAATTTATTTCAATTGTTTGCATAATCACAAGATGGCTGCTGTGCGTAATTTTAAAATCTCGTTTTTACTTCTTGTGTTCTAATCATGCGATTGAAGTTTGAATACCACACGTACACAATAATCTTAATGTAATAGTACAAAAATAAAAATCCAACCTGGCGACAATCTGAAATATTTAGACGGTTCTCAATATCTACGAATCTGTTACAGCAATTAAACTGAAATTTTGTATGTTGTTAGAAGAAATTAACATGAGCAGGATATATGAAAATAGGCTGTATAGTTCTTTACGGAACTACTTGTTTTTAATGTGTCAATGGACGCAATATTGTTGATCTGTTTTGAGCCGACCCAGTGATATATTTATGAGAGTCAGTCCAAGCTTTTGGTGCGTAGTGTGATATTTTTTATGATGTGCTAGCGAGAATATATCATGGTGATTATTCTGACTTGCTCCACGTCAGCCCAGTTCATGACCTCGCGAGGCTGGACTTGTGGTATATATTTGTGTTTTCTTGCCATCCAGGTGGATGGATCAGATATGTTGGCGTTTCCAGAAGGAAACTGCACCTAGCTTGCGGGACTGAGAGAGATAATTGAGGCAGTGATGACTCATACAAGAGGGGCGCGCTCAAATCAGATAACGCGACTTGTCATTAGTATCAGGCCAGGATCCTGTACTTCAATTTTAGACGTTGTTTTAAATTCACAAAACCTGATCGGTTATAATGAGTATTTGATTGATTAAATGGATGTTGTCCATGTTGTAAGGTAGCTTCCGAAACTCCTGTTTGTCTGGCGTTTTATATAAATATAAACATAGTTTTTCAGCCGTTAGGCTTCTATTTTGTTGTTGTTGGTTCAATTCTCGTGTGTTTATTTTACGCGTTCAATGACTAACATGTTGTGATGAGAGCGTTTTGGCCTATTTCGGGCATGCTGTTTTTGTTCATTTATGTGCTCTGGCACCAGCTAGAATATCAGGGAGATTCTTCATCTTTTTATATTATTAGATCTTGCATGTGTCAGTAGTAATTATAGTGTATTAATTAAGGGTGGGTCCCATAGACGTAGTGTGATTTAAAAGATGCAACTCCGTGAGCAACATGACTGTTTCAGTTGTAAAGGGACTCGCATCAGTACTCAGTTTCTTATTAATGAGCAGTACACCACACATTATATAACTTCTTGACCAGGAAAAATGGACTTGCATTCATTTGTTGTGACGAGCGAGTTTTTCAGCTCAAATGTTTATGTTATGATTTATCATTTTGTGTGAAGCTGCATTCACATTGTTTTGTTGTGACGAGCGAGTTCTTACCGCTCAATGTTATTATTACTTATTAGGGGATGAAAGTCAGGGAGGATTTCTTTTATTTAATATTATTATGCACATCAATTTTCAGTCATTAAATTTCTTTTATTCTACTTGTTATTCATTTTATTTCTAATATAGCCCCTGTCATGAACCTTCCTATTCATTAGAGCATGTTGTTTTTAAGCGAACTTAGCTGTATATTGCAGTCAGGACTGAACACGACCCCGTAGATGACTCGTGAGAAAACCATGCTTTATTGAAGGGTGCAGTATACTTTTCTAAAATGCTATTACATATACAGGTATGTTCTTTTCTTGGGTTTAAACGCTTGTATACCGAACACCCAATAATATATTTATGATTAAACAAAGATGAGTGTCCCGAAAAGATGAACAATTTACAAAAAACTTTTAAAATAACATTTCCCTTTACTGATAACTTTTGTGAATGCTGATATATTTCTCCACCGAACAAGAGAATAAATAGACCATCAAATTATTTGCATTTGTGCAAAGAACCTTAACTAACATCCATGTCAAGAATGGGGCTTTCTTCAAAGTATTTTACAACTTATCCCTATCCTTGGCATCATCTGTATTCAAAAAACATTCTTCATTGAACACATCACATTCTTCTTCTTATTATTCTTCTGACATGGGCTTCTTATTCATGAATAACGTTTAGTAAGCGGGTGTCTTTCAGTCTTATCACATGCCCATAACACGCCAGTCTTTGTAGTTCCCTTTTTTTCCACTTTATTTGTACATGAATGCATCATCTCCATGTTTTGTGTCTTGATCCTAGTACAGTGGTGTGATGACCAAGGTGATTGAAACGCCAGATATCCACTTCAACTATAAGAAGCTTTTTCATACGATTGCTATTTTAGTCCAGGTCTCCGCTTCATATAAAACTATACTTTTCAATATTGATTAATAAAGATACTTATACTTTTACTAGCAGCCCGCCCTGGTTTCGCCCGGTATCTTTTACGGTTTACTGAGCGTAAGCTCAAAAGGCGCACGGACGGCAGGTTTTTCTTCGATTAAATTCACTGAAATCTTTACTGCTCGGCTTCCTTTGGTCATAAATGTATGTTTTCTTACAGAAACCTTCCCCGAAAAATCCTTTAGAGAATGGTGAAAACTGCATCAAAATCCATTCAGTGGTTCTCGAGATTACCCGTTACATCCAAGAATCGGGGACTTGGTTTTATACTACTGTATGTAGATATTTACCTACCCGTGTAGCCATGCACACTTCATTACCACGACAGAAAGCTGTAAGCACGGAGATCAGAGGTTCTAATCCCAGCGCTGACAGTGGCTATCCTGAGTGAGGTTCTCCACGGTTTTAACCCCACTCCCTTCAGGCAAATGCCATATAGTATCTTAGTTAAGGTCCCGGGGCTCCTACCCCACTTCTTTCCCTAATTATTACAGCTGCACTCACACTTAATCCCATCCACTATCAGGGGCAGCTGCACCTAGTGTGCTGACGTGCTGTAGCACATTTTTATTTGAAAAATAATTACTTTAATAATAATAATAGTGCGCCCGTGCGAGTTTTCGCAACGTGAATGTAGGTTTATGGGGTAGTAGGGGAGAATGTGGGAAAAGGAAGTTTTAAATATTGTAGAAATGTATTTATTGTTGTTGAACGGCATATGTAGGTCACTGCAAGGGAAATGAATGAGTAAACGTATTGTATAGAAATCTGAAATTAGGTAGTAGTCTATTGTAGGTCTTACCTTGTTCAGATATGTTCAGGAACATGAGAAGTAAACATGGCAATGCAATGCAAGAATGCAAAGCATAAATACAGTCTGGAAATGTTCACATATGTTCAAGCAAAAGTAAACATGCCAATGCAATGCAAGAAATGCAAAGCATAAATACAATCTGGAAATACAGAAAGATATATAGGTTAGGTATCTTGCCAATGCCGCCGCGCTGCCCTGCGCTCTAGCGGCAGATTCGCCTAGCGGTACGCCGCGGTAGAAAAAGTGTCAAGTCTTTGTTAAGCAATACTGGGTTGGCAGTGCTGTATGAGCATTAGAGTAACTAACGGGATATCATATAAAGAGCCTCATTTTCTATACCGGTAGTGGAGAGCGCTATTCGCATCCAGTCGGCCGTGTCTCGTCAAGAGCTACTGTTGCCTGGAAACGACATGACTTGCCATTCCTTCATGAGTTTATTTTATGACTTTATAAGCCTTTTCTCGAGTGCAATATAGTATTTATTTAATTGTGAGGCATTTAAGGAGTAAGTGAGTGTGTTTCGCGGACACATTGGGTTATGCGGAACCTGTAGGTACCCCATATGTGTAGGTTGGTGTTAATAGGACCTTATTTTCGGTACAAAACAGGAATGGGACCTTAGCAGAATAATATAGGGAGAGATTGCCTAGTATTAAATATTGCTCATTAGAACAGACGCCATTCAAAGAATAGGAATTATTTAAACTCCCCCTCACAACGAGGGATCTAATCCTGCGCTCACTCCGCTTCCGGCACAGGCTGTCTAGATCGCAGCTCAGCGAGCATGTCTGCGTTTATTGCCAGCAAACATGAACTCTGCCTTCTGCGCATGCGTGCCCAATATTTCCGTTGTGCTGTTGGGTCAACAGCCAAGACTAGAGCCATGACACGACAGCGATTCTTCGTTCAACCACAGAGCGGCAGCACTAGGCACACGAAATGAGGTGAATACTGTATTTTGTCATTGCAGATGTTATTGTGTGTTTGGTTAATTTTGTATGAGGAATGTGTTGAGTTTGTTCAGTATGGACAACTCAGTGGAGAGCCTCTTGAGTGTTTCTGAGTGAGTGTTTTTATAAATTATGTTTTTAAATATTTGTACTTTTTGGAGGGAGGATGGATTAGGCTAGAGCACACAACTGATTGTCTACACCAGCCGCCATTATACACCATACAAACGCAGGTTATCAGATAATTAGTCCAACATTCAAGCTAGTCCACGGGTATGATGATCAAGGTTATTCAAACACCTGAAGTGATTTATCAACAGCGATTAACTTTTTAATGGAAGGAGGAAGAATTTTACTTTATATTTCAGCGACAGTGTCAAACAATGTTTTAGCAATCTTACAAAAACAATTTTAGATTCTGACCTCAAGAATTGGTTTCTTTTAGGTATGGCAGACATCACTTTTGAAACACCCCATATAGAACTGACCGATTCGGTGCTCGTAAATATGGGAAATCCCATTTGAAGTAGTTCTTATTCTCCTTTGTAATGTTTACATCGGTGGGTGGAAGAGCATTAATATTTACCGTCTTCTGTCATGCAGTTCGAGCATTTGTCTGTGGCGTTTTTATTGTTAATGGCATAAGGCCATTGTTTGAGGGTGGTGCGACTGATTCTTTCGGATTTTGGGTGGAGATCGTCATATTGACGAACGGTTATTAATAGTGCGGCTTTACTAAGTGTAATATATCTTTGTTGTCCGTTGTACACCTACAGTATTTCGATTATGGGTTTCATGAGTTGATTTTAACATGTTGGTAATTCATTTAAGAAAACAATAGGTTCATGAGATCACCGTTTGTCCGTGTGTGTGTGTGCATGTACAGTATGCGTATGTGTGTGTCCCTAATAAAATATAAACGGTTTTAGCGATTTCAATGAAACTCGGTACGTGCATACAACTACCTGGTCCAACGTCGGCCGTGCCTTTCAAATTTCAACACGTTCCACCAATCCAACATGGCGGCCACGCGAAATATTTCACTGGCACTCTATATTTCCGTGAGAGTAACAGATCGCCCTGAAATTCTGTACGGTAATAAAGGGTATTACTAGAAGCTGATCTAGTGACTTTCATAAACTTGTAAGTACAAAACGAACATGGACACCTTGCGAATTTGAAACATTTAAATAGACTTTTCTCGCGGTTTAGCCATCCGAGCACAGTGAAACGTGGTACAGCAAATGTTTATACACATTGTAATGCAATGACATCTAATTTAGTTCAATTGTTTACATAATCTTAATATGGTGGCTGTGCGAAATTTTAAACTGAAGTTTTTATTTCTTGTGTGCTAATCATTCGATCGAAGTCAACGTTTGAATAATGAACCTACGCAATAACGGTCATCTAATGGTATATAACTCTTTGGCCTATACATATAACAATCCATCATGCGACCATCCGAAATATTTAGACTGTTCTCAACATCTACGAATCTATTACAGCAATCAAACAGATATTTTGTATGTTGATAGAGGTCATTAACATGAGTTCACCTATGGATCATTCAATAAACTGGTGAGCACATAACCAACATGGTGGTGACGCGAAATTTGATGTATTAATTGATTTTTCTCGCGACTTTTCATCCGAGCGCTGGGAAACTTGGCCCGGTATATATTCATTGAAGCCTTAATACACTGACGTCTAATTTAATGGAATTTTATGAGAACTAAAATGGTGGCTGTGCATTGTTTTAAATATTGTTTTCATTTCTCGTGTCCTAAGTAAGACCAGTAGGATATATGGAAATAGTCTATTTTAAACAATTATTTCAATATCAACTCATATTTATTCACGTTGAGTTTATAAGTCTGCAAGAACTCAATATATTCGAATTCATACATACTTTAGCTGTTATACGGGAAATAATTAAGAGTAGTCAAATTTAAGAAGGGTGGTGAATGAGGATTAGTGTTCCACAGTTACTATGTTAAAAACTTCCAGTATATCATAAAGAATTTATGCCCTGTCAGACGCGAAATATAAGATTCTACATTGATAAATGAACATGTGATTTATTAGGAATTTTCACAAATTACCAAGAAGTAGGGATTACAAGCATGATATATTTCGTCCAGCAAGGAAACATTATCAGATCCAGGTCAATCATATCAGCCATTGCTTATATGATCGTTTGGATTTCCCCGGATTAGATGATGATCTCTTGATAAACGAAACCTGTCATCCTTTTCCTGCTCCCCCATTGTTATCTGTGTAAATACAGAGGTGTACAAATTATTAGAATCAAAGACTGTTCGGGTCCGTAGCATTCCTTAAGCTACACGTGTCCCCTGGGTGGTGCTAAAGAACGGTCACTCCGTGGGAAACATCTACACCAAGGAGTTTAGGCAGCCAGACAATCCCAGTGATCTCCTGGCTCAAAATATTGCTTGATGTCACAAAACGTGAATACAAATAGCCCTTCTCAGGGTTTTCCAGCTAAGGCATAAGAAGATCGAAATGTCAAGTACTACAAAAAATCCTATTACAAAATGAAATCCAATATTTGTGTACCGATTTGTGTAGATAGTTGTAACAGCTGGAATTTGTGTCAAACTCATGTATGTGATAATGTAATGTTTTAATGTGCCATACGCTAAATAAATAAATAAATATTAGAATCAAATGAAAAAAATCCACAGCCTGCTTCCAGTCTCCGACCGGGTCAGGAATGGAATGAATGAAGCCCCCATCTAGCGGCGAGGATATGAACTGTGCCGGCAGCCGAGGCCTGACGCACTCCTCTGGGGCAATGATTAAATGAATGACAGATGCAATGAAATGATAGTGGAGAGTGTTGCTGGAATGAATCAAATAAAGAATTTAAATCAGTAACAATTTTTTCGTTCAAAATAATTTTATTGACCATCTTTTGTAACCCTACTTAGTAATGTTTTCTTTCTCACCGACTTACACCTTTCCCCATCAGGAATTGTGTCTGGTGACTTGCAGAATTGGGGATTCCGAGGGATATCTGAGCTTGGCCGTGTTTTTAGGTAGATTTCATTAGAAAGCTAACTATTGCAATGGGTCCCATGTTTCGACTTCCGGAAAATTTCGTCATATCTTCGCGTTTCACATCCCCCAGACCCCAAAACCACCGTCAGTTCAAAAGTTTATATATAATTTATGTATATATATATATATATATATATATATTATATATATATATATATATATATACTAGCAGAAGTACCCATTCTTCGAACGGTCGTCGGTATTAATAACCAGACGTAATCAATTAAGCTACTGTTGCAATGGTTAGGGGCTTGGAACCTGTTTGTCGACAAAGATAAATGATTAATTGAAATATGCTCTGAAACTAATATACCTAACGTGTACTTCCTGACGTGAAAATAAAATTGAAAACCTCGTAGACGAAATGCAATTCACGTCACATAAAAACTGACCCTCACTGTTGTGTCAAGTGCGCATCCAGAGGAAGACCCTTTTAATAAATTATAAAGGCTTGTGGTGCATGAAAATTCAGTTTTTTAGCCTCCAATTGCCCAAATTCCTAAAAGAAAAAAAGAAAAGAAAAAATAAACTATTTCAATTCAGGAATTTTTGAAAATAATGTTTTTGTTTGAAGATATAATAGACCATCTGTACGACACATCGCACGTTTAAGTCTTGTGAAAAAATCGAAGGTACCTCTTGACCCCCTTAAGCGCATTGATGAATTTTACAGTTTTTGTTGGTTCCGTGATAACCTTATAGCCATTTGCAAACTTTCACAGAAATTTAATAAATGGAGTGGCATTACTTCTTGCAGAAATAGATGGAAAGTTGGATGTACCTTTTTGAGACACTGTTGTCATGGTTACTGGCTTGCATTCCTACATTAGTTTATTAAATGAAATTAGTTTTCTGGGAATATCTCAGAAACTCTTGGTTTTAGAGCATTAAAATGTAGTTTTCGGGGACCCTTTACGACTGTTTAGGGGCCCCGAGGTTTTTTCTGACACCAAGGGGCTGAAAATGAGCTTTGTCTCGTCGTTGTAGGCCGTAGTATCATCATCATCATCCTCTTGCACAGTTTCCAGCCGTTGGCCGGGTCTGTTTGGAACACAGGCCACTCCAACGTCTTCTGTCTTCCCACCATCTCTCAGCTTCCACCCCTGTCCAGTCTTCTCCTCTCTTCTTCACGCTTTCTTCCTTCCCTTTCAGCCACCTGCCTCTCGGTCTTCCTCTCGGTCTCTTTCCTTCCCACTTCGTCTCGTGTATCCTCCTGGGTATCCTCTTATCCTCCATTCGTTTTACATGTCCATGCCATCTAAGTCTAGATTTCTCTATACCATCCCGTAATGGTTCCTCCTTTATTAATTCTCTGGACCTCTCATTTCTTATTCTGTCCATCTTTGTAGCTCCAATACTGCTTCTCAAGAACCTCATCTCACTGGCCTGTATTTTAATCTTCCCCCTTCCTTTCATAGCCCAGGTCTCCGAAGCATACGTCAGGATAGGGGCATAGTACGTCCGATATATTATCTTTTCTGTTCTGAGGGACATCCTTGCTCCATAACATGCTTCTCACACTCCTCCGGAATGCTTCTGCCTGTCTCCCCCGCTCATTTTTTCTCTATAGTTTCTTCCATTATCTTGTATCAGGCTTCCCAGATACCTGAAACTCTCCACTTTCTTCAGCTGTTCCCTACCAATTGTTATTCCCGTTGTGGTTCTTTCCTTCTTCCTTGTTGTGATCATCATCTCACTCTTATTTATGCTAAATTTCATCCCATATCCTTGTATTATTCCTTCCCACACGTCCAACTGTTCCTGTACCTCCTCCTCCTTGTTTCTCCAAATCATCAAATCATCCGCTAACACCATTGCTTTCATCTTTCCTTCCCCAATTACTTGTGCCACTCGGGTCATTATGTCATCCATCACCACAATGAAAAGTAACGGTGCCAGTGCACTTCCTTGTTTCAGGCCGTTTCTCTGTTCCACCCAGTCCGATCTCTCTCCTCCCACTTTCACACAGCTCACGCTTCCCTTGTACATCTCCTTTATCCTCCTTATAGTCCATTTTTCTACTCCTCTATCCTCCAGGGACTTCCATACTTTGTTTCTGCATACATTGTCATACGCTTTCTCAATGTCCAGGAAGGCCATCAGTAGATCTGTTCCATACTCACAGTGCTGTTCTTGTAACTGCCTTACAGTAAAAATCAAATCCACTGTGGACCTTCCTGCTCTGAAGCCATGTTGTTCTTCCCTCATCCCTCCTTCTATCCTTGTCCTAATTCTCCTTTCCAAAACTTTCTCAAACATCTTTGCACAATGACTCATCAGTTTTATTCCCCGATAGTTTCTGCATTCTGTTCTATTATCTTTCTTGAAGATCAGGACAATTATTCCCTTTTTCCAGTCCTCTGGGGTCTTCCTTTCCGTAGTGTAATAATAATATTAATTATTATAATAATATAACAATATAGGGATATGGATATAATTGACCTTCCGTAGCTCACCAGCACGTGTAAATCGCGTGAAAAAATTCTAGAGTACCCCTTGACCCCCTTAAGCGCATTATATGTATTGATGAATTTTACAGCTTAGTTGGGTTCCGTTATAACCTTCTAGCCGTTTGCAAACTATCTCAGTAATGTAATAAATGGAATTGTATTGCGTCTTATATTACAGCAATAGATGGACCTGTGAATTTCTGTTGCCATGGTTACCAGCTAGCTTCCTTTCATTATTGTATTAAATGAAATTAATTTTCTGGGAATATCTCAAAAACTGTTGGTTTTAGGGCCTTAAAATGTGGTTTTCGGGGTCCCTTTAGGGCCCCCGAGTTTCGTTTCTCACACTGAGGGGCTGAAAATGAGCTTTGTCTCGCCCTTCTACGCCTATTTCAGCAAGTATTTTAAGGGGGCAGGCCCCCTTTTATGAGAGGTACAGAGAAGAGTTACATCAATGATTGGTGTCGTGCCTCTGAAGGATATCTGTACCAAATTTTACGTTGATCCACTCAGCCGTTCTCGAGTTATAAGGACACAAAAAATTGTCCACAGACAAACAAACAGACAGACAGACAGACAGACGGACAAAAATTTTATTTTAGCGCGCATCCTTCATAAAACAGTCTAAAACGCGTAAATAACACAAATTTCCGTAGAAATTCAGAAAAAACAGACAAACTTTCATTCTTATATATATAGAGATATATATATATATACATATATGTATATATGTATATCAGTTTCTTGTGGACACGATAACTGCCGTAATTTTGCACCAATCACTTTGAATTTTTTACATAATATGTATCCCTATAAAATCACGGTCGAGTTCGTTAATGGGCAAAATCGGTCTAAGGGGGTGAAAATGGGGGGCTTTTTTCGGAAAATTGAAATTTCGCTATAACTCTCTTAATACGTGAAATATCGTATCCATTCAAAGTTCATAATATGTGTCGGATAAGTGCCAACAATTAATGTCAAATAAGTTTTTTGATAGCACCAACCATTGACCAAAGGGGTGGAAAAAAGTGGGTTTTTCGGGAAACATTAAGCATATCTCTCTTAATAGGCACAATATCAAAACCGTACAAAATGGACAATATTCCCCTAATAATTACCTAAAACTTTTGTCTGAAAGAATTTTTGATATGACCCACCATTACGCCAAGGGATGAGAAAAATGATTTCGGAATTATAAGAAAATGCCAAGAGCTATCAGAGGTTGCCATGGCAACACTACTAAATTGATGAGGGATGGGCCGTTGCCATGACAACGCACTTGTACGAGATCAGATTCAGTATTTCCATCTGACTAAGCCGGCCCCGTGGTGTTGGGGTAGCGCGCCTGCCTCTCACCCGGAGGCCCCGGGTTCGATCCCCGGCTCCGTCAGGGATTTTAAAACTGACGTGAGGGTTGGAACGGGGTGCCCTCAGCCTCGTGAGGACAATTGAGTAGCTGTCTGACAGTGAGACAGCACCCCGATCACGAATACCAATATTAACGGCCGAGGGGACCCGACGCGCTGATCACGCGTCACCCCAATATATGCAGGCCAAATGGCTGGGCAGCAGTCGCTTGGTCGGCCTTAGCCCGTCATGGGCTGGATGGTGCCAGGGGTTGACTTTGAAATCTGACTAAGTGGGAAGCGGCTTCGGTGACGTAACTGGTAGCATGCAGAATGTCTATGCCCAAGGTCGCGGTTTCAAAGCCGGCCGAAGTCGTCGGATTTTCTAAGAGCGCTAAAATCCCTCAGTATGATTTCCTTTGGAGGGGAAGTTCCAACGTTCGTTACGAGTTGCTGGTTGGGGTGGCATCTAGTAGCCAAGTTCACAGCTAGGTGTCATTGACGGTAGTACCTGATAGCAACATTAGGAACTACTGCTTGAAATTGACCGTCTGCAGTCCTTACCTGAATTACAGACTAATACATCCATTACAATTCACACCGTTTATCAGACAGCTACACTCACCCAAAGTACACGGGGTTAGATGACCGCGTTGTCGCAGCCCCTAAACTTAGGAACCAACCAGAGGTAGATTTCATTAGAAATCTAACTATTGCAATTGGTAGGCTACCATGTTTCGACTTCCGGAAAATGTCGACATATCTTCGCGTTTCACATCCCCCTGACCCCAAAACCACCGTCAGTTCAAAAGTATATATATAAGTTTCTTGTGGACACGATAACTGCCGTAATTTTTCACCAATCACCTTTTACCGAATATTTATACCTATAAAATCTCGGTCGAGTTCGTTACTGGGCTAAATCGGTAGAAGGGGGTGAAAATGGGGGGCTTTTTTCGAAAAAGTGAAATATTGCTATAACTCTCTTAATATGTGAAATATCGAATCCGTTCAACGTTCATACTATGTGTCGGATAAAGCCCAAAAATTTATGTTTGAAGAGTTTTTTTTATATCACCAACCATTGACCAAAGGGGTGGGAAAAAGTGGTTTTTTCGGAAAACATTAATCATATCTCTCTTAATAGGCACAATATCAAAACCGTACGAAATGGACAATATTCCCCTAATAATTACCTAAAACTTTTGTCTGAAAGAATTTTTGATATGACCCACCATTATGCCAAGGGATGAGACAAATGATTTCGGAATTATAAGAAAATGCCAAGAGCTATCAGAGGTTGCCATGGCAACACTACTAAATTGATGAGGGATGAGCCATCAGACGTTGCCATCACAACGCACGTGCACGAGATCAGATTCAGTATTTTCATCTAAGTGGGAAGCGGCTTCGGTGACGTAACTGGTAGCATGCAGAATGTCTATGCCCAAGGTCGCGGTTTCAAAGCCGGCCAAAGTCGTCGGATTTTCTAAGAGAGCTAAAATCCCTCAGTATGCTTTCCTTTGGAGGGGAAGTTCCAACGTTCGTTGCGAGTTGCTGGTTGGGGTGGCATCTAGTAGCCAAGTTCACAGCTAGGTGTCGTTGACGGTAGTACCTGGTAGCAACATTAGGAACTACTGCTTGAAATTGACCGTCTGCAGTCCTTACCTGAATTAAGACTACTACAGCCATTACAATTCACACCGTTTATCAGACAGATTCTACACTCACCCAAAGTACACGGGGTTAGATGACCGCGTTGTCGCAGCCCCTAAACTGAGGAACCAACCAGAGGTAGATTTCATTAGAAAGCTAACTATTGCAATGGGTACAATGTTTCGACTTCCGGAAAATTTCGACATATCTTCGCGTTTCACATCCCCCAGACACCAAACCCACCGTCAGTTCAAAAGTTTATGTATAATGTATGTATGTATGTATGTGTGTGTATATATATGCATATCAGTTTCTTTTGGACACGATAACTGCCGTAATTTTGCACCAATCACTTTGAATTTTCTACATAATATGTATACCTAAAAAAATTTCGGTCCAGTTCGTTAATGGGCAAAATCCGTTGAAGGGGGTAAAAATGGGGGGCTTTTTTTTCTTTTCGAAAAAGTGAAATATCACTATAACTCTCTTAATATGTAAAATATAGAATCCCTTCAAAATTCATATTATGTGTCGGATAAGTGCCAAAAATTTATGTTTGAAAAGTTTTTTGATAGCACCAACCATTGGCCAATGGGGTGGGAAAAAGTGGGTTTTTCGGGAAACATTAATCATATCTCTCTTAATAGGCACAATATCAAAACCGTGAAAAATGGACAATTTTTCCCTAATAATTACCTAAAACTTTTGTCTGAAAGAATTTTTGATATGACCCACCATTACGCCAAGGGATGAGAAAAATGATTTTGGAATTATAAGAAAATGCCAAGAGCTATCAGAAGTTGCCATGGCAACACTACTAAATTGATGAGGGATGAGCCATCAGACGTTGCCATGACAATGCACTTGCACGAGATCAGATTCAGATTTCCATCTGACTACGTGTGAAGCGGCTTCGGTGACGCAACTGGTAGCATGCTGAACTTCTATGCCCAAGGTCGCGGGTTCAAAGCCGGCCAAAGTCGTCGGATTTTCTAAGAGCGCTAAAAATCACTCAGTATGCTTTCCTTTGGAGGGGAAGTTCCAACGTTCGTTGCGAGTTGCTGGTTGCGGTGGCACCTAGTAGCCAAGTTCACAGGTAGGTGTCGTTGACGGTAGTACCTGGTAGCAACATTAGGAACTACTGCTTGAAATTGACCGTCTGCAGTCCTTACCTGAATTACAGACTAATACAGCCATCCCTAAGTACACGGGGTTACATGACCGCGTTGTCGCAGCCCCTAAACTGAGGAACCAACCAAAAGCTCTGCGGGAGATATAATTTTGCGTGAAGAAGTAACAGACCGTTACATAGTTACACATCAGTGGCGAAACCTTGCATAAGGACAGTGTGACCACAAGTATAAAAATGGACCCCAAATGACAAGAAGGTTACCGTTCCCATAAGACAATAAAATGTTTAAAATAAGCATAAAATGACGAAAAACAAAGTTAATTAAGCTCCAATTATAAAATACCTTCTCGCAATAAATGAGGTCTGATCCTTCTACGAAAACCTGCATATTCTGCCTATTTTCGCCTATCCCCAAGTTTGTCCGGTGGAATCTACCTCCGCCTTCCGGCGTGCCGAGAGGACTTTTTTTATATTTGTGGTCACACCGTCCTTATGCAAGGTTTGGAACTGATGTGTAACTATCTAACAGTCTGTTACTTATTCACGTCTAATTTTATCTCCCGCAGAGATGTAGGTTGATTCCTCAGTTTAGGGCTGCGACAACGCGGTCATGTAACCCCGTGTACTTTGGTGTGTGTAGAATCTGTCTGATAAACGGTGTTAATTGTGATGGCTGTATTAGTCTGTAATTCAGGCAAGGACTGCAGACGGTCAATTTCAAGTAGTAGTTCCTAATGTTGGTACCAAATATACCGTCAACGACACCTAGATGTGAACTTGGCTACTAGATGCCACCGCAATCAACAACTCGCAACGAACGTTGGAACTTCCCCTTCAAAGGAAAGCATACTGAGGGATTTTTAGCGCTCTTAGAAAATCCGACGACTTTGGCCGGCTTTGAACCCGCGACCTTGGGCATAGAAGTTCAGCATGCTACCAGTTGCGTCACCGAAGCCGCTTCACACGTAGTCAGATGGAAATCTGAATCTGATCTCGTGCAAGTGCGTTGTCATGGCAACGTCTGATGGCTCATCCCTCATCAATTTAGTAGTGTTGCCATGGCAACTTCTGATAGCTCTTGGCATTTTCTTATAATTCCAAAATCATTTTTCTCATCCCTTGGCGTAATGGTGGGTCATATCAAAAATTCTTTCAGACAAAAGTTTTAGGTAATTATTAGGGAAAAATTGTCCATTTTTCACGGTTTTGATATTGTGCCTATTAAGAGAGATATGATTAATGTTTCCCGAAAAACCCACTTTTTCCCACCCCATTGGTCAATGGTTGGTGCTATCAAAAAACTTTTCAAACATAAATTTTTGGCACTTATCCGGCACATAATATGAATTTTGAAGGGATTCTATATTTTACATATTAAGAGAGTTATAGTGATATTTCACTTTTTCGAAAAAAAAAAAGCCCCCCATTTTTACCCCCTTCAACCGATTTTGCCCATTAACGAACTGGACCGAGATTTTTTAGGGATACATATTATGTAGAAAATTCAAAGTGATTGGTGCAAAATTACGGCAGTTATCGTGTCCACAAGAAACTGATATACATATATATATATATAGATACATATTTACATAAATTATATATAAACTTTTGAACAGACGGTGGTTTTGGGGTCTGGGGGATGTGAAACGCGAAGATATGTCGAAATTTTCCGGAAGTCGAAACATGGTACTGTGACCGATCCAGTCAGGGTCAATTACCAGCCCCGGATGACAGAAGATGAAGGAACTCGGAGAGTCAGTATGACGTCATGGCATGACGCGGCGAGAGCAGGGGAATGCTCCAGAAGGTTCCAAACCCTCCCACTTTCTTTTTCTCGAAGAAGGACGGAGTTCCGGAATGCTCAGTATGTGAATCAGCAGTATGTGAGTCAGTAGTGCGTGGACGAGAATGTCACACAGCGGAGCACGGAAGATTAGCCCATGTCATGTAGACAGTGATTTTACATCGGGAACTTGAATGGTTTTTGTGAGTAACCAGCAGGCCATGAAGCCTGAAACTAGCGTGCATATATTGCCAGTGAGTTTTTTTTACAGTGAAGTATGTCAGTTTGTTTGTCGAACAGTGTGAATTTCAAGGCGATATCGGACTTGCTAGTATGTGAGGAAACAGTTAGAACTGATAAAGGAAGTCAGTTTATGCCGACAATTTATGTTCATTAAAGATTGATACCAGGAGGTGTTTAAATTTACGAGTATCAGGGGAAGAACTATATAACGATAGTCGAGGCGAAACATTATCGCGAGGCCCTATATTTTAACTGACATCCATTCGGAAATAGCATAGCAGTACGGCGTGTTAAGAAACGTAGTGAGAACGCAGTAAGGGAGGCCACATCTACTTTAAGCTTGGGTTGGAAGACTACGGGCCGCAGGCAACTTGATATGTCGGTCAAGGCCAGCTCGAAATAGCTCCTCGTGGAAGGAAGTGTGTCACCGGGCTAAAGGAAGTGAAAACATATAACTCAAGTGAACCAGGAACTAGACGCTTTAGTGTGCGGGCATGAATGTGCTCTGATATAGTGAGGTGTAATATTGCCGCATGGCAGCATGAACTTAATAGCCATGGACTCATATATTCTGGGCATCAACATGCATATTAACACGCGAATTATGCTGCACTGAACTGCTAAGGGGCCATAATGGGATGAACGGTCTCAACGAGGTGGACGAGTGGACCATGGTTGGGACGTCGGGCCACGGCGCTGATGAAGGTGACGGGGGACAACCTGTGGGTAGACATGGGCGTCGCCAGGAGATCGGGAGTTGCCAGAGGCGGATACCTCTACCAGTACGCTGGGAGACCACATCGCGGGGACGCTGGAGCGACGCCGCCGCCCTGACGCCGCAGACGATGACGACGCCGACGCCATGGATTTCCGAGGACGCCAGATATAAAGTAAGACGTTTCCTTTCCATCCTTGTTCATCAGAAAGAAGAGAACTTCTACCTCGAATAGCCATGCAATGAGATAACCTGAGATCGTGTAACTTAACGCCCTTTATAATAATTTATTCCAGATTGAATAAGAGCATCATTTTTTTCCCCTCATAGGGTCGTGCAGATGTTTTTTTGTCTTTCTTCTCGGGTCATTTGACCTATATAAATTTACAGCATCAATGGTAGGAGTAAGACATGTATTTATTCTCCGAGTCATAATAATAATAATAATTTGAAATTGGGTAACCATAATAAGAGATGCCCATTTTGCTGGGAGATCCTAGCACGTCGATTTCAGAGGTCATTATTCGAATTCTATTCTGAAAGGTTTGTCACGGAATGAACAGATTTTTATAGCAATGAATATGGTTGAAGATTGCCGGATAAGGTTCCTTGGATAGGATGCCATATTATCATACGACCTCGTGGTCCCGATAAAGTTGATACGCTCTGTTAGTGTGGGTTCTTGAGACATGCTGATAATGCATGATTTATTTTGTAATGATGTTGTGTAAAGTTTATGTGATAATTATGTGGTAGTTAGATATGGTATTATTCCGTCAAAATGTGACGAGATTATTCACGGGGCGACGGATGCCCGTTGAATTGTAGTTGTAAGGACAGGGTCCTCTTGACGAACGTGCCACGTTCATTGATGAATTGTATTGAACAGCGCAGGGGTGTAATTGATGGTGCGCTCGACAGTCAGGTTGTTTGGATCTTCACACAGAGTGTTCGGCGGAAGGGTTACGATTAAATGTTGGTTATGTGAGTATGAAATACGCTAGGGCGCCTTATTGCGAGGTTCTTAACCTTTCATAAACATTTGACAATGCTATAATTTAATTACAAGGACAAATATGACCATGTGGATCAAGGTTGTTGGAAAGGCGAAGATAAATTAATAATAATAATAATAAGAATTAGTAGTGTAAATATGTAAGCACAATCTGGGTGTGTTAATAATTTATGATAGGTTATAATTAATTGTTGAAATGTCATCTTATGTGAAGCTGAGTCGATGTTTGAGTGCTATTTGATGTAACATGATGCTCTTTAATTATTCATTTGCAGTTCGATAGAGGAGATCCGTCCATTACTGTATAAGGGTAGACAGTTGTAATTTACGTAGATATTCGATATTTTCTTAGAGTTTTTTTGCCGCAGGTGAACTTTGTGTTGAGTGGCTAGTGATGTTTATATGCGTGTGCACCGATAAATTATGGTTAATTTAGCTTTTTGAAAGACGATCTCCCTGTCGGAACTTTAAGAGAGGACACCCACGAGTTTGAATAAGCGTAATTTTCTTTTCTTTGTTTAGGGACTATGAACTTTATTTCTTTTCCGGACTTTGTCCCACCATAACATTATACTCGTGCGTGATAGGCAGGTTGCATATTTATTTATCCTTTGGCCAATAAAGGAGAAGATGTGATTTTACGAGGGCTTTTACTTTCTTTTCTGTTTGTCAATTCAAGTTAGGGTTTTGCTTGTGAATCCTGGTTCAGTCTATTTACCATCCCAACCCGTAAACGACCCGAGACCCTTTGTCTCTAGCTCACTGGAGCTTTTCATAGTCTTGTCTGTATGAACCAAGATTCATGCCCTAATTTTTTTTGTACCCACTCCCTTGGCTGTTTCTTCTAATGGGGCCGGGGTGCTAGCCGGGTGATCGCCTGTCCCATTGGAGAAGCGGGCACAGTACCCATTGCAATAGTTAGCTTTCTAATGAAATCTACCTAACTAATGAAGGAATTCAAGCCAGTAACCATGACAACGGTATCTCAAGAGGTGACGTCCAACTTTCAATCTATTTCTGCAAGAAGTAATGCCACACCAGTTATTACATTTCTGTGAAAGTTTGCAAATGGCTAGAAGGTTATCACGGAACCAACTAAACCTGTAAAATTCATCAATACGCTTAAGGGTTTCAAGAAGTACCCGAGATTTTATTCACACGACTTATACGTGTGATATGTCGTACAGAAGGTCTATTATAACTCCAAACAGCAACATTATTTTCAAAAACTCTTGATTTGAAATAGTATTTTTGCTGCTTTTAGGAAGTTGGGTCATTGGGGGCTAAAGAACTTGAATTTCCATGCACCACAAGCCTTTATAATTTATAAAAGGGGTCCTCCAGTGGTTTCGGACTTGACACTACGGTGAGGGTCAGTTTGTATGTGTCGTGTATTGGGATTCGTCTACGAGGTTTTCAATTGTATTTACACGTCAGGAAGAACACGTTAGGTAAATTTAGTTTCAGAGAAAATTTTAACTAATATTTTTTCTTCGTCTACAAACAGATTCCAAGCCCTTAACAATTGCAACAGTAGCTCAATTGAATACGTCTGGTTATTAATAACGAAGACCGTTCGAAGAATGGGTACTTCTGCTAGTCTCTCTATATATAACAAGTAGTTCCGTGAAGAACTATACAGCCTATTTTCAAATATCCTACTTAGGTTAATGGCCTCTATCTACATACAAAATTTCAGTTTCATTGCTGTAATAGATTCGTAGATATTGAGAACCGACTAAATATTTCGGATGGTCGCCATGTTGGATTTTATATATGTAGGTCCTAGAGTTATGTACTGTTACATGAAGATTATTGTGTACGTGTAGCCTTCAAACTTCAATCGCATGATTAGGACACAAGAAGTAACAAGGAGATTTTAAAATTTCGCACAGCTGCCATCGTGTGGTTATGGAAACAATTGAAATAAATTAGATGCCAGTGGTTTAAAATTCGTATAAGGATTTACTGTACCAAGTTTCACTGCACTCGGATGGTTAAATTGCGAGAAACGTCCATGTGAATATTTATACTTCGCATCGCCGCCATGCTGGATTTGTGATCACCAGGTTATTTA
Source organism: Meconema thalassinum (assembly GCA_946902985.2). Classification (NCBI taxonomy): domain Eukaryota; kingdom Metazoa; phylum Arthropoda; class Insecta; order Orthoptera; family Tettigoniidae; genus Meconema; species Meconema thalassinum. Next base: position 93,780,766 of record OX336394.1, read on the forward strand.
AATTCCTATAGGTGAACTTAAGTTCATAGCCCCTATGAACATACAAAAATTCAGTTTGATTGCTATAATAGATTCGAAGTTATTCAGAGCCGTCTAAATATTTCGGATGGTCGCCATGTTGGATTGTTAAATGTATAGGCCATATAGTCATGTACCATTAAAGGAAAATTATTGCGTAGGTTCATTATTCAAACTTTCACATCGATCGCATGATTACGATACAAGAAATAAAAACTTAATTTTAAAATTCTCACAGCCACCATCTTGTGGTTATGTAAACAATTGAACGAAGTCGGTGCATTACAATTAGTATAAACATATACTGTACCAAGTTTTATTGCGTTTGGTTGGTTAAATCGCGAGAAACGTCTATTTAAAAGTCGTGAATTCGCGTGGCCGCCATGTTGGTTTTGTAGTTATCAGTTTTTCAAAAGTCACATAGTTGAACTTCTATTGGTTTCCTCTATCAGCGTAAAAAATTCCAGGGTGATATCGGGAATAGTTTTGGAGATATAGAATGCTGGTGAAATATTTCGCACAGCCGCCATGTTGGATTGGTGAGACGTAACAAAATTTGAAGGACACGGTCGGGGTCGTTCTGGATGGTGCTATGAACTTACCGAGTTTCATTGAAATCGCTCGAGCTGTTTAGAAGTTATTAGGGACACACACACACACACACAAACTGCTCTCTCTCTCTCTCTCTCTCTCTCTCACACACACACACACACACACACACACACACACACGGACAAAAGGTGATCTCATAAGCCTATTTTTTTTCAAAATTGAAAATAGGCTAAAAATGAAAGTTTGTCTGTTTTTTTCTGAATTTCCACGGAAATTTGCGTTATTTGCGCGTTTCAGACTGTTTTATGACGGATGCGCGCAAAAATAACGTTTTTGTCTGTCTGTCTGTATGTCTGTGGACGATTTTGTGTCCTTATAACTTGAGAACGGCTGGGTGGATCAACGTAAAATTTGATACATATATCCATCAGAAGCACCACACTAATCATTGATGTTACTCTTCTCCGTACCTTTCATAAATGGGGGCCTACCCACTTAAAATACATGCTGAATTAGGCGTAGAAGGACAAGACAAAGCTTATTTTCAACCCCTCGACGTGAGAAACAAAACTCACATTTTAAGGCCCTAAAACCAACAGTTTTTGAGATATTCCCAGAAAACTAATTTAATTTAATAAACTAATGAAGGAATGCAAGTCGGCAACCATGACAACAGGTTCTCAAGAGAAGACATCCAACTTTCCACCTATTTCTGTAAAAATCAATGCCACTCCACTTATTACATTTCTGTGAAAATATGTAAATGGCTATAAGGTTATCACGGAACCTACTTAGACTGTAAAATTCATCAATGCGCATGAGGGGGTCAAGGGGTACCGTAGAATTTTTCACGTTATTTACACGTGTGATATGTTGTACAGAATTATATCTCCAAACAGCAACATTATTTTCAAAATATACTGAATTGAAATAGTATTTTTTGCGGCTATTAGGAATTTGAGCCATTGGAGGCTAAAAAAACTGAATATTCATGCACCACTAGCCTTTATAATTTGTTAAAGGTGTCTTCCTGTGGATGGGGACTTTACACAACCGTGAGGGTCAGTCTTTATGTGAGGTGTATTGCGTTTCGTCTACGAGGTTTTCAATCTTATTTTCACGTCAGGGAGTACACGTTAGGTGAATTTAGATTGAGCACATTCTAACTTTTTTTTTCAACAAACGGGTTCATCGTAATGTGATGGCTGTATTAGTGTGGGTTATCTGCTTTTCAGGTAAGGACTGCAGACGATCAATTTCCAGTAGTTCCTACTTTTGCTACCGTCAACGACACCTAGCCTTGACTTGGCTACTAGGTTGCCACCGCAACCAGCAAACTTTGGAACTAATAGAACGTTAATCAAATCTTACCTACGAATTTAGCTTCACACAATTGTAGTTAGGGGAAGGTTCGATTACATGCCATTACATACCGCCGGCTTTACTTCCCCTCCGATGTAAGGCATACTTACTGTTAGGGATTTTCGGCCTTTCTGTTTATCTTTATGTACGCCTATAACTCGTGTTCGAATGTTTGGAGCATCGTAAAATTAGGTATACATGAGAGTCAATACGCCAATCATTTATAAAACTCTTCACCGTACTTCTCATAGAAGGATTGGTATAGGAAACAACTTTTCAAATACATACTAAAATAGGCGAAATATAAAAATTATCCTAGAAGGACGACCAAAGCATAATGTTGCGCTTCTCATTGTGAGACACAGTCTATAAAGAGTCTCCGAAAACCACATTTTAAGGCCCTTAAATTAACAGTGTGTGTGATATTCCCAGAATACTAACTTCGCTCTGATAAACTTATGAAGGAATAACAAACCCCTAACCATTGCAACAGTAGCTCAATTGATAGCGTCTGGTTATTAATACCGAAGACCGTTCGAAGAGCGGGTACTTCTGCTAGTCTTATGTAATGTATATGTCCATAAAATATTGCCCTTCTTTTCCTTATGTTGTTTGTAATCGTCTCTGTCTGTTTGTACAGTTCTATTTTTGGTCTCTTTATCCATATTCCCTCTTTCTGAACTGGCCCGTAGATCTTTCTCAGAATTTTTCTCTCTTGTTTTTCTAATTCATTGATTTTTGTTCGTCCCTTGTTTTCTGCCGTTTCTGAAGCGTATAAGGCCTCTGGTAAGACTACTGTATGATAGTGTCGTAATTTGGTATTGATGGAAATACTTTTAGGTAGATTTCATTAGAAAGCTAACTATTGCAATGGGTCCCATGTTTCGACTTCCGGAAAATTTCGACATATCTTCGCGTTTCACATCCCTCAGACCCCAAAACCACCGTCAGTTCAAAAGTTTATATATAATTTATGTATGTATATACAGTATATATATATATATGTATATATATATGTGTATATCAGTTTCTTGTGGACACGATAACTGCCGTAATTTTGCACCAATCACTTTGAATTTTTTACCGAATATGTATACCTATAAAATCTCGGTCGAGTTCGAGTGATAGCACCAACCATTGACCAAAGGGGTGGGAAAAAGTGGGTTTTTCGGGAAACATTAATCATGTCTCTGTTTTATAGGCACAATATCAAAACCGTACAAAATGGACAATATTCCCCTAATAATTAACTTAAACTTTTGTCTGAAAGAATTTTTGATATGAGCCACCATTACGCCAAGGGATGAGAAAAATGATTTCGGAATTATAAGAAAATGCCAAGAGCTATCAGTGGTTGCCATGGCAACACTACTAAATTGATGAGGGATGAGCCATCAGACGTTGCCATGACAACGCACTTGCGCGAGATCAGATTCAGATTTCCATCTGACTAAGTGTGAAGCGGCTTCGGTGACGTAACTGGTAGCATGCTGAACTTCTATGCCCAAGGTCGCGGGTTCAAAGCCGGCCAAAGTCGTCGGATTTTCTAAGAGCGCTAAAAATCCCTCAGTATGCTTTCCTTTGGAGGGGAAGTTCCAACGTTCGTTGCGAGTTGTTGATTGCGGTGGCATCTAGTAGCCAAGTTCACAGCTAGGTGTCGTTGACGGTAGTATCTGGTAGCAACATTAGGAACTACTGCTTGAAATTGAGCGTCTTCATTGCTTACCTGAATTACAGACTAATACCATCACAATTCACACCGTTTATCAGACAGATTCTACACTCACCCAAAGTACACGGGGTTACGTGACCACGTTGTCGCAGCCCCTAAACTGAGGAACCAACCAACATCTCTGCGGGAGATATAATTTTGCGTGAAGAAGTAACAGACCGTTACATAGCTACACATCAGTGTCGAAACCTTGCATAAGGACAGTGTGACCACAAGTATAAAAAAATGGACTCCAAATGACAAGAAGGTTACCGTCATCATAAGACAATAGAATGTTTAAAATATGCATAAAATGACGAAAAACAAAGTTAATTAATCTCCAATTATAATATACTTTCACGCAATAAATGTGGTCTGATCCTTCTACGAAAACCTGCATATTCTGTATATTTTCGCCTATCCCTAAGTTTGTCCGGTGAAATCTACCTCCGCCTTCCGGCGTGCCGAGAGGACTTTTTTATTTTTTAATTGACTTTGGAATATACCCTCTAAGTCAGGTGATTTCCATCCATGGTTCATGAATCTTTGAATAGTTTGGTGGTTGGTTGGTTCCTTAGTCTAGGGGCTGCGACAACGCAGTCATGTAGCCCCGTGTACTTTGGGTGTGTGTAGAATCTGCCTGATAACCGGTGTTAATTGTGAAGACTGTATTAGTGTGTGTATCTGTGTTTTTTAAATTCAAGTATGGACTGCAACTTTGATTTTTTCAAATAGTTCCTACTTTTGCCGCCAAACGCCACCGTCAACGACTACTAGGTCTAGTTCAGAACTTAGCTACTAGACGCCACCGCAATCGCCTCTTGGCAACGAACGTAGCAACATTCTTAACCTATACAATTTAGTTTCACACAGGTGTAATTAGTAAAAAGTTCTTTAACAAGCCATAAATCTATGACATGGGACCGCCGACTTTACTTCCCCAGCGAAGGAAGGCATACTGAAGGATTTTTAACGCTCCTAAAAAATCCGACGGCTTCGGATGGGTTTGAACCCCCTAACTTGGGCTTAGAAGCTCAGCGTGCTACCAACTACGCCACCGAAGCCGCCTTTTTGAATAGTTTAAGAGAGGATCATCAGTAAAATGACTCCAAAACCCTCAGCTCTAAATACAAACGAAAAGTAGAGTGCTGTAATCAAAACAAAACGTGTGGCATTTTGCGGTAGCAAAGCTCCTCTGTTAGTGGAATTTCTAAAAAAAAAACATTTTACTTGAGTTTCTCAAAAGAAAATTAATTTAGACTCTTGGTTAAACATTTCAAGTAATCTCACCGCCTTGTAAACATATTTAGTGCATTAAGCCCTGAAAAGTATAAATGTTATTTTGGGAAACTGGCATCCTTTCTAATAATTTGCACACGTCTGTATTTAATCATAGTCAAATCATTCTGGTAGATTATTTTATGTTCGACGATGTCGAAATGTAAATATTATATTTCAGAAAACTGTATCATAATGATGGTCGTTATAACACTATTTTTCATTATGAAACTATTTCTCCCACCAATCAGAGCTCAAGAAACAGTTGCGTGACAAATTAGGTAAGGATAGCATCGCACCTGCTCTGACTTCCACGGCTTTCTATTTTAAATTTCACTGCGTGGCTTCTAGTGTCATAGTGAGGTATTCCAGGAGGCCATGGTATTCTCTGCGCCCCATGTGCTCTGTTCAGTACATAAAACTGGCGAAATCCCGACAGATATTTATGAATATTTATGTTCGAACATAAAATACTTGTAATTATCGTCGAACATAAACAGTCGTATGCAACTCGCCTATAATGGTAATTAAACTCTCGTATATAAACATACTCGTGTCTTAATTATTGCCATTATAGGCTCGTTGCATATGTACTATTATGTTCGACCCTGACTATTATGTGTCAGAAAACTGTATCATAATGAGGCTCATTATAACACTATTTTTCATTATGAAACAGTTGCTCCCACCAACCAGAGCTTAAGAAACAGTTGTGTGACCAATTAGATAAGGATACCTTCGCGCATGCGCTCAATATCCAACATGTGTATATAAATTACCGAAAGTGCACTGTCTATATGTTCGCGTAAATAAACTGGTGAATATGAGACAAGAAATAGCACTGTACCTTAATATCCCCAAATCCAATTTTTACACAGCGCGTTGTTTTGAAACGACTTCGGTGACAGTTTTACTGAATACTGGTGCACAATCTGAACATATGGCATTGAAGCACACAGAGCGCATGCGTCGGTTGGCCAGAGAGCTTGTAAAACTGATATATACTACCCAGCGCAGCACCCGATCACAACATTCTAGTGACTGAACAGATATTTATGTTAAAACACATAATAAAGTTATAATTATCGTCGAACATAATAGTACATTATGCAACTCGCCTATAATGGTAATTAAGACACTCGTATGGAAATTATAAAACTCGCATACGCTCGTTTTATAAACATAGTCGTGTCTTAATTATGGCCATTATAGGCTCGTTGCATAATGTACTATTATCCTCACCCTGGAAGAATCGTGTTTGTGAGGGATGATTCCAAGCGGCTGCTGACAATCTTCTTGCTCAGGTATAGAGACTGCCATGAACAGAGCCGAGAGTTTGTCATCACGCTGAAACGATGAGAACTGGGGCTTCACTTCATCAACTCTCCCAGTACGTAATAAAGCAAGGGCCGCGGAAACGCAATTCAAATCATGCTCGGATTTCAGTACAAATGACAATGGCTGGAGCACAATGGAATGAATTAACCTATTGTTTCTAATGATGTACAAGACAGCCCTAAACTAACGACCGCGACCCGACCTAGAATCATGTTGACGGGAAACAGTATGTAGCTACATATGCAATGTTAATGAATGTGTTCAAATTTCACACGATTTTTGTTTAATTTATGAGATAATAAAGCTTAAATACTGAGTACGAAATTAAATTGTTCATATAGAAGTTTCCATTTTACGGTTTATGATTGATCTCTTAAATATTAAAATTATCTTAGTCCACCACATCCCATTTAAATTTTTCAAAAAGTCAGTTACTGTAACTTAATGAAACCTGAGTACATTAGAGCCATTTAGGCGACTCCAAGGTTGCAGTGAAACCGGAACTCTCTCAATTAACTTGTAGCTGAAATTTAGCCCATTATAAGGCAGATCCATTACTACTACTATCGTGCTTTCCCTTATATGTGCTGGTCCATTCTGTATATTGACCAAAAAGTTTAGCTCGTCTCTTTTTAAAAGTGTCGGTGATAGTTTCTATGGATTTATTAATTTCTGACGATGGTCTCTTAATCCATACTCCCTCTCTATTTAAAAAAAATCAGACAATTTTACGTTCTTTTTTTCTATTTCTTTAATTATTGAATGACCATGAATTAGTGTTGTTTCTGCGGCATAAATGCTTCAGGAAGAACTATCGTTTTGTAGTGTCTTAGTTTTGCATTAACTGAGATCGATCTTTTATTGTTATGATTCCAGGTAAGCCTATTTTCTATTTTTCAAATGTTGGGTTAGGTTTTTTTTTTCATGTATAATTTTTTTGTTTTGTTTCGTTATGTTTTTCTGTGTTTTTGTTTCTTTGTATTTTTTGTGTTTTATGTAATGTTTTTTTATTTATTGTTATTTATGGTTTTTCTTTGTTTTGTGTTTGTTTTAATTTTTGGTAAAATGTTTATGTTTGTCCTATTGTCTTAAGTTTGTGTATTTTTATTTTGTTTTCGTTTTCTTGTGTTGTTTTTAAGTTGTTGGTTTGTTTTGCTTCTGCTTTGTGTTTTAATTTTATTTTTAGCCTACTTTCGATTTTTGCAAAAAATGAAAGTAGACTTATGAGATCAACACAGGGCGAAAAAAGTGTGTCTGTCTGTGTGTGTGTATGTGTGTGTGTGAGTGTGTGTGTGTGTGTGTGTGTATGTGTGTGTGTGAGTCTGTGTGTGTGTGTGTGTCTGTGTGTGTGTGTGTGTGAGTGTGTGTACTCTGAATGTCTGTCCCCCCCTATCAATTCGAACACGGTGAATGCGAATTGAACGAAATTTGGTACAAAGGTAGCACTAGCAAAGGACACCTCAGTGGCATGTTTTATATCGCGCCATCTTTACTAAAACTGAATGGCGGCCACTCAAACGTTCAAAACGTAAAATCAAATAACGACTAACCAAATCAGCCGATCTCTACCAAATTTGGTAACAACATACCTTCCTATAGGATGCGTCTTGTGACCAAACTACAAGGTCGTCCGCCATACCATTTCAGGATGGTGGCCGTGCGAATTATGCAAACATTATAATCCATATCATGGGACACACCAGTTCCGATTATCGAGCCGAGAATCGTTTTAACTGTTCTAAAGGAAGAGGCACGTTCGAAATTAAAAGTTTATTTTGTAATACTATAGTGCAGACGTGATTTTAAAAAGCTGAGCCGATTCAGTAATAAGACAAGATGGCAGCGGATATCTTGTGCCTGACTTATATTTCACTAATTTGAGTATTGCATGCAATATAGCGTACTGATACAAAAGAAATAAACTTTGTATGAAATGCTTTATATATAAATAATATACTCCAGTGATGAAATCGTTTAGTATAAATCATTATTTGCTAACAAGTTCTATGTAAGTCATTTTATATAGAACGATATTCGTTGACACAATTAGCTCAGTGGTAGAGCGTTAGCCTATCGCTCAAATGCCTATGGTTCAAACCCGATCAGAGCTAGGTTTTTTGCTTGAAATGTTATATGTTTATTGTTTTGTAATGACTCAGATGTTTTAAAATTAAGCGTTATATTGTCCATATTATGGTGTAAAATATATATTTAATTAAAACATAATTCGCCAGCAGATTTACTCGAGACATCTAGCTGCCAAAAAGGTAACTGCACGCCGACATACTTATTAACTTCCAGATTTTATTGAAAAGTTTCTTCTTCTGGCCGCTAGAATGCACTCGCTCTGTTAGGATTATATTGTTCGATATTTCACCACTAGATGTCACGACTAGTCTACGTGGGGCTCCATTGATTACTATACCATTGGCATTCTATGCGCATCGAATTTGAAGAATGACAAGATGATACTACGATACATTTTTACTTTTTATTTTAAAGGGTTTGTAACAGCCTATTTTGCGTTACTTGAAAATGTTATTTGAAGTAAAGAACAAAACGATTTCACATAGTAACTGAATTCAAGCCGTTGGTGTTAGTTCAGGTTATTAATTAATACTTTCATTTCAGGCAAATAGCAATCGAAAATATCCACATAGTTTGTATACACATGTCTCTGTAGGGTCATGGAAAGATTTGTTAATTCAATTAGGTTTGTGAAAGCCATGCACAACCAGACGTGTAAAGACATGCCTCAACTCAAAGTTGGATGTTGCCCACGGCAGGTCGTATATGTAATAATAATAATAATAATAATAATAATAATAATAATAATAATAATATTTTTTTTTTTTACGAGGGACTGTGGAAAATCTTCAAAAGACACATGTGAAGGGTCCGCACTCCACAGTAGTGTGGGATTCTTACCCACTAAAAACCACCTCCCTTTTCCCACGATATGTTCATCACCCCGGAACCGCTCTCGCATTACTTCAGGGTGACGTCGTGCTTAATTTGTCATTCAGACTTCTTCTTTCTTCATTTTTTCTTAATGATGTTCGAACGCATCCATTTCCCTCTTCTTCTGGCGCAGGACACATTCTATGTAAATAGCTATCTGATTCCATGTTTGATCATTTCGGAGCATCATCTGTAGGATGTTGTCCGGCGTGATTGCCCCTATAGAAGCTTGCAGATCTCTTCTATGTGTTGACCAGCGTTCACACACAAAGAATGTGTGGAGTGCATCATCCTCTTCATTACAATAATGACACAAAGGACTATTAGCCACGCCAATGTGATGCAGGAATCTCCGAAAATATCCATGGCCTGTTAGGAACTGTGTCAAATAATAATTGACCTCTCCGTGGTTTCGATCAACCCAGTCAGCCAGACGCGGAATAAGTTTCTTTGTCCATCGACCTCGTGTCTCATCATCCCACTTCTGTTGCCATCGTTCCATACAATGGTTGTGTGCAGACGTCTTTGCCTGGTGTATGTCCAGTTCTTCTTTGGTGCGCCAAACTTCCTGACGCTCTAAGGCAAGTAAATCAATTTGTGCTACTCCCGCTACCACTAGAACAGCAGGCTCTGAAACAGTGCGATATGCACATGAGATCCTCAGTGCTCCTCTTCGTTGTACTGCTGCTATCCTTTTACGATATTTCTCGAACCGTAAGGACTCAGCCCAGATCTCAGCTCCATAGAGTAATATGGACTGGACTGCTGACATCAGGAGACGTCGTTTGCTAGGCTTCGGTCCTTTAATATTACCCATTAATCGGCTCAAAGCGGTCAAGATATTTGCTGCTTTATCCGTCACTCTTTGAATATGGGCCCAGAATGTGAGCTTCGTATCTAGCGTCACACCCAAGTACTTCGTACTCCTTGATGAATTAATCATCGTCCCTCCCACTTGCATTGGTACAAGAGTGTTGATTCTCCTTCTCGTCAGCACTACAATCTCCGTTTTATGGTCTGCTAATGACAGCTTATGTTCCGTCATCCAATCTGTGACACGTCGCATTACCTGATTGAGTTTCAGTTGCGCCAGCTCGATATCACGAGCCACAATCAGAGCAGCAACATCATCAGCATATCCTACCAATATTGCACCTTCGGGCAACTTCAGCCGAAGCAGGCCATCGTATGCAATATTCCAGAGATCTGGCCCAAGAATAGATCCTTGAGCTGCCCCAGCGGTTAATCTTTTAGTCCTATGTCCTTCCTCGGTATCGTACTGCAAAATACGGTCCTTTAGATAATCCCTCATTATCCGCATGAGGTATCTCGGTAGTCTAAATTTATCTTGTAGTGCCACCAAAATGTCACTCCACTGGGCAGAGTTAAAGGCATTCTTCACATCTAGAGTCACAAGTAGTGTAACTTTACGTGAGTAATGGTTACCCATCTGAGCTCTGTTTGCAGTCTCTACAACTACCCGCACAGCATCTATAGTCGAGTGCCCTTTCCGAAAGCCGTATTGTTGGGCAGATAGATCTCCAGCTGATTGAACTGCCATCAATATTCTAGGCTGTAATAGTTTTTCTAATCCTTTCCCAGCCGTATCCAGCATACATAATGGCCTGTATGATGAAGGCAAATTTCCTCCCAATTTTCCTTTACTAATAAGAACTAGTCTGGCCTTCTTCCAGCAGGCACTAAAAACGCCTGCCTTCAGACATGCGTTATACATATTCAAAAGGAGTCGCGGGCAAGCTCTTGCTGCCTCCTTAAGTGCTTCTGCTGGAATCCCATCTGGTCCAGGAGCCTTCTTGTTCCTGATAGAATTAATCGCTTTCAATAATTCTTCCTCGGTGAACAAAGGTATTTCTTCAATATCAATGCAATCATCAGCTTCACCAATCCTCTCCGGATGTTCCGGAAACAGCGTACTGACTATTTCGTCCATAGTGTGTGCATCCATTATCGGATTAGAAAAAGTTCCAAGTTTCTTCAATACAATCTTATATCCTAGTCCCCAAGGATCGTTGTCAACTTCTTTGACCATTTCCCACCATTTGTCAGCTTTACTTCTTTTAATTGCATCCCGAAGCGCCTTTCTTGCTGATTTGTGGTCTTCGGAGAATAAGGCTGCCTCTTCTCTTCCTATCGCTCTCATCCTCAGGCAGTGTCGCCTCATATCAGCAATTTCCTCCGTCCACCAGTATGCTGGCTGTTTGTGTTTTCGCGTTTTCTTCCTGCACATGGATTTATTGCAGGCTTGATGAATAAGCAACATAGTGTTCTCTACCCATTTATCCGCCGCCTCTCTCCCCTCAAATGAAAAGCAACTCGTTTCAACTTTCACCATTCCTCTCTGTATTACCTCACAGAACTTTTCTTTATCCATATTTGTGGGATTCCAGTATGATGGTTTGCGTATGACAGTGCTTTGTTGTCGATTTTGCTGAAGTACACAGAAAGTAACATACTGATGATCGCTTCCTGTGTAGTCCTCAATCACCCGCCATTCAGATATTCTTGACAAAAAATCGTCTGACGCTAAAGTCACATCTGGTATGGTTCCATTGCAGCCAGGTCGTCGAAAGGTAGGCGTATTTCCAACATTTACGGTCGACAATCCTAACCTTGCAGCCATTTCCAGTATACGACGTCCTCTGGAATCTACATCCGGCATACCCCATTCCAAGGCCTTGGCATTGAAATCTCCAGCTACAATAAGATTATTTCCCATACCACGCAATGTGTCCTCAAGGCTATCCAACTTGTTCCGGAAATCAGCAATGGGCTCGTTCGGAGTGAAGTAACAGCTCACGTACGTAAGCGTGCCATTCTTAACCCAGACGAAACCATCCTTAGAACCTTGATCTGTCACTGGATATTTTCCCAGATCCGGAATGAAAATTGCAGCTGTTCCAAGGTTGTCCGCAAACCACCCATGATGGTCCCTGTTCTGATATTGCTCACTCAGGAGAAAAATATCCACTTCCATTTCAAATGCCAATTGCGTCAAGAGATCATTGGCAGTCAAACTTCTGTGAACATTTCCTTGAAGAACTCTCACCATTTTTTGCCGATTTTAACCTTCTCGAGAGCATCCCTAAACACTATACAGGCGCCTGAACCAGGAACATGGTTCCGTTTGGTGTCATGAACCTCCTTCTCCGTGCATAGCACACATCGTGCTTCACCTTTACAGTCTGATGCTTTATGTCTGGCATCTCCACACTTGTAACAGAGTTTGCTCCTATCAGGGCCATTACAATTCCTTGCAAGATGTCCATATGACAAACAACGGAAACAGCGAGTTACCATTGCTCTCTCCCTTACCCTACCATATATCCATCCCACTTTCATTCTCCCCTCTTCCAGAAGTTTACCGGCATCTTGCTCTGCTAAATGTATAATAGCCATTTTCTGACTTCTGGTATTGGGTTCCGTGACAAAGATTTTGACTTCTCCGCTAAGTGTTTTAATGTCCCGTCTGACCGCCTCCTCCACATCTGCAATAGTCGTGATGCAGTCTAAGTCCCGCACCTCCAGAGTTATTCGGGGGGTCAAAGTTCTGACATCTTCATCCTGACCAAGAGCCTCTCTCAACGATTTGTTGAGGTTTTCTCGACCCTCACACGTCGTAGATTTGTTCAATTCAAGAAGAACATCTCCAGACCTGGTCTTCCTAATTGACTTAATGTCCACGCCACTGTCCTCTGGTTTGACCTTGCTACGGATATCTTTAAGTACATCCGCAAAGGATCTGTCTTTTGCTGGCTGAATAAGAACAGCTTTAAGGCGCCTTCTTGGTTTAGGCTTCTTCCCTTCTTCCTTTCTTGCAGGGTTCATGACCACAGTTTGAACCTCTTCTACTCGCTGCCGAGTATTTTCAATTTCATTACTCTGTTGTTTCCTCTTCTTCTTGGGTTGAACTCTTGTCCATTCCTCCTTTTCAGTGTTCTCTGGAATTATTCCCGAAGATATCGGAGACAATTCCTCCGCTCTTGAAGAAAGGTCCTTTTTTTGAAGCAACAGCAACTCTCTGGCTTTCTTCCAGGATCTCCGACTAGTACTCCCTGCATCTAAAGCCTCCTGCAATTTTTTCAACCCAACTTGAATCTCCAGCTTCATATTCCTTTGGGGGATAGCCAAAATGCTCTCCAAAAGCGCCTTAGCAATGTCAAGATACTCCTGTTCTTTGTTTTCATTGTCCGATATCTGCTGTCTTAAGACGGCGAGCTTATCGGCATCCAATGCTCCTTGACTCAGTATTTCCTCCATGGCAATGCTACGGGTTAAAAATGTCCGCCGAAACAGAGAGATCTAAACGCCCTTGCCGCCTCCTGGCGACAGAACCTTAACTACTACTAATACCAGACGGCTTTGGAAGTTACGGCAAGACCTTGTACTAACATTACCCTAACCTCTACTTGGACCAAAGATGATATTTCGAGCTCGTTTGTTTGAAACGATACTACCACTTCTTAACCTCAAATTGGTTATGACATTACAATATACAAGCGATAAAATAACCAAAAAAGTATATTGCACCAACAACAGAGATATTTATATTAACTGAAATGTACACTGACCTGTTCCCAATTATAACACAAACCAATGATACCTTCTTCTCATGCAAATGATCATTTTATACACACCAAATCATCAACACCACTATCGTAATCATGGCACCCATAACAATAATAATAATAATAATAATAATAATAATAATAATAATAAAAATAATAATAATAATAATGTTATCCCTTTTAACTACTGCTGCTTTTAGAGACACCGGGGTGCCGGAATTTTGGCCCGAAGGGGATCTTTAACGTGCCAGTAAATGTACTGACACGGCTCCCTCGCATTTGTGCACCCTCAAATGCCAGCTGACTGCGCCAGGATACGAACCTGCAACCTAGGGCCCAGCAAGAGAGAACGTTACCGCTTTTTTTTATTTTATTTTTTATTTTTTGTTTTTTTTGTTTGTTTTATTAGCTCTTTACAGAATTGAAGAATTTTCAGATATGATAAATACCATACTATTACATCACAAGAAATCCAGATAGTGTCCATATTTATCGTACAATTGTCCACTTTCACTTAGCTTCCAACGCTCTTTCTGCAGGTGATACCTGAGATCCAGGAACGAGAAATGTTGATCATTGTCCATCACGAAGTGTACATATTGGCCCATTATCCACACAATGGCAGTCTGTTTAATTTGGGGGAAGGCGGTCACCGACAAACGAATCAACTTCCTGTCATCAAGGTCATCCGTGGGCACATTTAATAGTTGACATACTTTTCCCTTACACCACATCCACGTGGAGGCAACTCGCGTGCATGATGTGTAGCGGTGTATCGCCGTATCAGTTTGACCACATATAGTACACCATGGGTAAGCTTCAAGACGGATGGTATATCGCCGTAGAGCGGTTGGGATGAGATCGTTGAGGAAGATAAAAACCTGGGAGTGTACAGCAGAAGAAATGGTCATAGCCCCAAAATTTTTCCAAACAGTGGGCCAATGGACGTAGAGGGTGGTGGCCTCGATTCGCGGTTTGGAGTGTACCACTTGCCGCAACATGTTATAAATACTTTTCGTCGTTGGAACAGTCCCTGAAGGCATTTGGCGAACAGTTTCCAGAAGGTGCTGTTGGTGGTCCCTAAATATCTTCGGCAAAGCTCTATCACAACCACGGGCTGTGTTTCGAATATCTTTGTATAGCGCTTTCGTAAAAGTGTCATATTGGGAAAGAATGGTGATATCGTTCTTGCAGAGGAGTGCACGGCATTTCATGCCATGAGCTGTTAGCCCTAGCCCGCCTTGCCGGGATGGGAGATACAACTGTTCCCGTTGTACTCGGAACAAAAATCCTTGCCATATAAACCAACCTGTATATTTTGCCAATTGGCTCTCAAACATTTTGGGAAGTGGGAAAAGTTGTGCGACATACCATATTTTAGAGAGCGCAAACACGTTGAGGTGAAGCCTCCGTGGCTGAGGCGGCAGCACGCCGGCCTCTCACCGCTGGGTCCGTGGTTCAAATCTCGGTCACTCCATGTGAGATCTGTGCTGGACAAAACGGAGGCAGACAGGTTTTTCTCCGGGTACTCCGGTTTTCCCTGTCAAAATTTCATTCCAGCAACACTCTCCACTATCATTTCATTTCACCTGTCATTCATTTAATCATTGTCCCAGAGGAGTGCGTCAGGCCTCGGCAGCCGGCACAGTTCATATCCTCGCCGCTAGATGGGGGCTTCATTCATTCCATTCCTGACCCGGTCGAAGACTGGAAGCAGGCTGTGGATTTTCATTTTCAAACACGTTGAGGATCATGACCCGTTGCACTATATTGAGGTTTCTTTGACCAAATTGGATCAGCACTCCCCTAACTTTGGCAATGACCTTAGTCCAGTTTGCTTGCACTGTGTCCAGAAGCGATTGCTTCCAGGTAATGCCAAGAATTTTCACCTCATTTACTATCCGGAACCAGGGCTGTTGGGTAATCACTGAGTTAGTATTGAGCGGAAGCAAAGCAGTTTTCTGGGGGTTCGATTGTGCTCCAGAGGCGATATGGTAGAGCTGAAGGGCGCTATCGATGTGGGAGATGTCTTCATTATTGCGGATCAATATTGATACGTCATCAGCATAGGCGCACATTCCAAAAACATGTGTGGACAGTTTGTAACCCTGTAGCTTCACCTGGGTAGTCCGAATGAACGGTTCAAGGCCAATGACAAAAAGTAGCATGGAAAGGGGACATCCTTGCCTAAATGATCGTTGTATTGGAATCAGAGGGGAAAGAAAACCGTTGACGAGCACTCGAGACGTAGCATTACAATTTATCATACGAATGTAGTCAATAAGGATTTCAGGAAATTCAAAGTGTTGCAAGACCATGTACAAGTATTCATGACTGATGCGGTCGAAAGCTTTATCAAGATCTAAGTTGAGAAAACTCATTGGCTCAGTGGGGAGCATTTCGGCTTTTAGGTGTAGGTCCCGTAGTATCGCTAAGTTTGTTAACAGAGTTCTTCCAGGAATACTGCAACATTGTTCATTACCAATGATATCATGTAGAACAGTCTTCAATCGGCATGCAAGTACTTTGGTAAGGACTTTATAATCACTGCAGAGCAGAGTAACTGGTCGGAAGTCACCAACTGCCATGGGAGAAGATGTTTTTGGTATGTGGACTATGGTACCTTCGTGATGTGATTGACAAAGAGCACGACGTTGGAGAATGGTACGCAGGACATGACAAAATTCTTTGCCAATGAGAGGCCAGAAGTGTTTATACATTTCATATGGCAGTCCGTCAATGCCAGGTGAGCGGTTGTTTGGGAGTTGCTTAACCACAGAGTGAATCTCTTCATCCGTAATATCCGCGCTGAGCAGAGTTTTGTTGTCCGGAGATAGTTGGGTACTGCAAGATGAAAGCAATAGGGTCACCTGCTGTGGATCAATTTCAGCCTTAGCGTAGAACCGTTGATAAAATAATGATATTTCACTACGTATAGCGTCAGGGGAGGTGACGACACTTCCAGTACTGGTGCGGAGGCGGTGGATATATTTACGTTGCCGCTCCCGTTGTCCTTTGGCGATATGGTATACACTTGCACTTTCGTCCGGGAGCACTGTACGATCTTTTAAAGCCACGTTTATATGAGCGAGCGTTCGTTGCTGTAGGGACAGGAGCTTGGTTTTAACTTCCCGAATCTGGTCATATATACGCTCCCCAGCATCAGATCTTTGCTGGAGCTGGCGAAGAACTCGATAGTAAAATTCAACTGTATCCCGTCTTTCCCGACCTCGTTGGTACGATATGTTCTTAAAGACGCGGCGGATCCCTGGTTTAACTAAAATATCCCACCAGTCTGCGCAGTCGCGAAATTTGCATTTTTGTTGGACCCATCGAGTCCAGTGTTGTCTGAAAATATCTTGACATTCCTCCTCCAGTAACAGCGAGCAATTCAGCTTCCAATAACCTCTTCCTATGTGAAATATGGGATGGGGGTACGAGATTGTACATACGACAGCATGATGGTTAGTGAAACTGGCAGGTATCACTTCATATCGTCTAGGCTGGATAAGTTCCTGTGAAAAGTATATGCGGTCAATTCGTGATGAGGAGTTGTGACTTATACAGGTGTAATGGGGCAGGGGCACCCTTAAACTATCCACAGCATCAATGAGGTGTAGGGAGTTAAGAAGGGTCCTGAGAGCCGGGTTGATACCTTGGTATGAACTAGTGGAAACCTCTGGGCGTTGAATACAATTGAAATCCCCTGCAAGAATAAGTTTTTCCTTAACGTCGTGCAGATGAGGCAGTATACTCTGTTGAAAGAACATTTTCCGTTCCACACGTTTATTGGACCCGGATGGGGCATATACATTTATCAGGGTGGTATTGTTTATGTGTCCAGATATTATGCGTCCTGATGGATGACATAGCACACCTTCGAGTGGGATATCATGTCTTATGAGGAATCCGGCCCCTCTATTCGTATTACCGGTATTGATGTATTGTTTGTAGAAGGCAGATATTGGCAAACAGGGTATAGCAACTTCTTGAATGAAGGCAATGTCAATGTCTGCATCTCGAAGGAATCTCTCCAACAGTTGAAATTTCAGAGGGCATTCTATTACATTGATATTCACAGTGGCCACAGTGAGAAATTGCGCCATTAAGAAAAGTATAAAAGCTGTGCTAGACATACTGGAAAGTGGACTCGAGAAAAAAGAAAAAAAAAGACACAGGTGAGAAATATACTGGTGCACTATGTCAAATTAGGTTGAGATAGTTCCTTATGACTGCCATTCATAGGCCGGCTGTCAGCGTTTGAGAGCGTTCGTGGGTCCCTAGATGACGTAGAATGAAGATTTTGTTTCTTTTTCACAGCTGTGGAAACGTTTGTGGAGCCAGTTTGATTCTTCGGGGCTGGTACGGCAATCGAGGCATTTGTTTTAATCTTCTTAGATACATTCTCGGATCCCCGATCAACCTGCTTAAGTGAGTCGGTAGATACCAGAGAAGGTGGTGGCAGTGAAGACAAAATTTCTGTGGCAGCCTGTAGTGACGGCATAGTGGGTTCTAAGGCTGCGATACAGGTTGCCGATAGCACAGGGGCACTCTGTGGCTCGCGGCTCTGGTCAGGGCAAGGTACCAGTTCTGCGTCATGTGAATCCGAGGCCACTTCTGGTGTTGTCCCAGCTGACTGATCAATAAGCATGTTTTCATGTGACGTTTGCTGTGTCACTATTTCCGAGTATTGAACACGTCGTTGTTGTGTAGGAGTTATACCGAGGGGAATCATTTTCTTTGGGCAGTTGATACGTAGATGTGTGTTAGCATTGCAAATTAAACAGGTCTGTTTCTGTCCATTATACGTTATATAGCCAGAATGGCCACCAAAAGTCTCAGTGGAGGGGATATCTTGTTTGATGTCCATAGTGACTGCACGTATCCCATTATACACCGGGAACTGATAAGCAGAAGACCATTGTTCTTTCCTTACTTCACTCACAGTGCCATATTTCGACAGGACGGATTTGAAAATTTCAGGGGGGACTTCGAGTGGGACATTAAATATACGCACTGTGGTAAAATTGGAATCCGCTGTGGAGAGCTTAACATTTGTCATTTCGCCTGAGTCATACTGAAATTTAATAGGATCTGCAAAAGTATTTAACAATTTCTGATAAGTAGATAGGCCTATGCTGATTACCTTGATGTACATGGTTTTTTCATGCGCATTTAACTGGATGGCTTCTACTTGGTCGACAGTCAACCGGAGAGTATCGCTAATCCAGCGGTGAATTTCTCCTGGTGCGGGGCGAGAACTCTGCCTGTCCCATTGGCAGCGTACGGTGTTTTTTCTCTGGTATCCGGACATGATTTTCAGCGGGGTTTTCTGGGTTTCTGGTTTTGTTGTCCTATCTGAACACTACTTGAAAAAGTATTGTCCGAATGACACACGGAAGGTCAGTACACACGTGGAACTATCGGAAGCACCGGTATTAGGAAACGTAACCTCTTCCAATGCGGTCACACCGCGCGCACACACGTACCTCACTCGGCCACGACTAGTGACCAACTGGCCTCTGAGCCACGCAGCCAGTCCGGTCGACTATGTCTCCAGATCCATAACATTCTTGATATACTTCTTATCTTTCTTTCTTCAATGATGGTAGCAGTTTGTATCTAGGTTGTGGCGTTTGGTAGAGGTAAATCGTTTCTAAGGTCTTCAACAAAGAATACTTCTATTATACTCTTTGATAATAACGAGTTATAACTATACTCATACATTTAGGAGAAAGTAGGCTATATGTTCTTTACTGAACATCTTGTTGCTCTTGTTTTGTGCTCGATTTTTTTCCATTTTCTACTTTTGATTTTTGGCTTGCGTTTTTTTTATTTTGTCCAGTAGACGACGATGATCCAGGTTATATAGCCTATTTTGTTTTCAGGGATATTAACACTTACACCAGAAAGTTACTTAAAATAAGGTTGAAATATCCAAACCTTTGATAATATATTCGTAGATTGTTGTTATGATACTGGTTTGTTTATAAACTACTAGCCTATAAAATATAATAGTCTATATACGTATTTTGTCGTCTAATCACCAAATGTGATACGATAGATCTTTTACGAGCGTCCTTCAAAAATCCCACTTTCTCAGTTGTTTTAATATTTAAAACACTTCCTAGAAGACAAAGCAGGTGCCAAAACGTAAAATTAAAGTTTAGCAATTTCCTCAATAGTGCCAAACGTTGTAGGGATAAAGGGCCCATAATGGTTTCAAATTGTGAGTTCCGGAGAGTTCTATAAAACTAAACTACCAAATTTCGAACAACACTCTGGCCTAAATGCACCAGTTCCGGAAAGACAGCCTAATGTTCCTTGTTTATTTACTCGTTTCTTTCTGATTCAAATCCTACCTAAATTAACTTATTTACATAATTCTGTGTTCGTTGGTTCAATTCCTTCAGGCGATATTTTTATTTTTTGAAAAATCTTCACACCGGAAGTAGTTATACGGGCTTAGGTGAAACCCTGCATTGACTTACACTACCGCTCGTAGTGTCAGAGAAGGCAAACTGTTAATCTAATCCAGGGGTCTCCAAACTTTCCAGCCTTAGGGCCATACTGATTACTCCAGTAAGTTCCGAGGGCCAAAACCATATTATCATTGTTGCCGGTGGTAAAAAGAGAAATAGTCCACTGATGAAAAAATAAAAGTCCGAAAAAGTACGCAACGTTGAAAAAAGGCTGCAAATCGGACTAATGTCCGCAAACCGGCAACACTGCATATTATTAATTTTCCTGTCATTATCTGTAATTTCTAGATTAGTCGTAGAGTACGAGCCATGAGGAGTAACGTGACACGACATCTGGTGGACACAAGCGGAAATAGGTAGTACCATCTATCGCTAACAGATGGCGCTAATAGCACGTACAGAGTAATCTCGTTGGTTCGAGAGAGTTCTGGTGTCTTCCACTCACTTCTAGATGGCAGTAATTGGAATATATAAGAAGGCTAGTTGCGCAACCACAAGTCAGTTCCTATGACACTGTTGTGAAATAAAATAGTGCGTACCTCCTTAAAACGTGTTTGTGCGTGTTTAAGTTTAAGACATCTTTGTAACAGTATTTTGATTTGAATTGTTGCTTTTGTGTGTGATTTAGTAGTATGGAAAAGAAGCGAAAAATTGATAGTGAATGCAGAAAATTCAAAGATGAGTGGAACATTCAGTATTTCGTAATTGAGTCCAGTAACAAGGCGCTATGTTTGATTTGCAATGAAAGCATAGCCGTTCTCAAGGAATATAACATTAAACGTCATTATGAAACAAAACATTTTCAAAATTACTCAAAATATACAGGAAGTTTGCGGACAGAAAAATTCGAAGCTATGAAGCGCGGATTGAAATCGCAGCAATCTTCATTTACAAAACTCAAAACCGAACAAGAGGCTGCAACTCGTGCCAGCTTTCGTGTGGCTCTTGAAATTGCAAAACGTGGAAAACCATTCACCGATGGAGAAATGATCAAAGAATGCATAATTGCAGCAGCCGAAGAAATGTGCCCTGAAAAGGTAAATTTGTTAAAAACTGTAAGTATGTCAGCAAACACTGTAGAAAACATCGCTGAAAATATATCCTCTCAACTGTTCGACAAAAATGGAGATGTTGAGTGGTTTTCTTTGGCCTTGGATGAGACAACGGATGTGTCAGATACTGCTCAGGTGTTGATTTATATTCGAGGAGTAGATAAAAGCTATGCCGTGCATGAAGAACTTCTTGATATGTATAGTATTCATGGCACAACTACTGGTACAGATATTTTTAAAGGAGTTGAAATGGCCATTAATCAAAAGAACATTCGATGGAAAAACTTGAAATGTATTACAACTGATGGAGGCTAAAACATGAGTGGGAAAGATAAAGGAGTGGTCGTTCTTGTGTCAAAGGCTGTAGAAAATGACGGTGGTTCAAAACCATTAGTCTTACATTGTATCATTCATCAACAGTCTTTGTGCGGAAAATGTTTGGATATGTCTGAAGTTCTGAAACCAGTCATATCAACTGTTAATTTTATGAGATCTTTTGGGCTGAATCACCGACAATTCCGACAATTTATTGAAGAGATTGGAGAAAATGACTTACCTTATCATACTGCCGTACGTTGGCTTAGTTGTGGGAAAGTCCTTCAGCGCTTTTTTGAACTTCGAGCAGTGATCGAAATGTTTTTTAATGAAAAGCATCGCCCTCTTACTGAATTACAAAACAACGCATGGCTGTGGAAGTTAGCATTCTATGTTGATTTGACAAAGCATGTGAACGAACTGAATTTGAGATTGCAAGGAGAAAACCAGCATCTTCCTGATTTATACACTAATATCAAATCATTCCGGAAGAAATTGATACTGTTTCAATCACAACTACGAAGTAAATGTTTTTCACATTTTAAAACATGTGAAATATTCAGCCACACCACTGAGACTGAGTTTCCTATCGATTTTGCAATCGAAACATTGAGTGCTTTGAAAATAAATGTTGATACTCGTTTCTCGGACTTCGATGCCTTTGCGAATCAAATTAAGATTTTTCAGGATCCTTTTGATACTGACATTGAAACCCTAGCCCCGGAACTTCAAATGGAAATGATTGAACTACAGTGCAGTGATATAATTAAGAACAAATATCAAAACTCATCTTTGTTGGAATTTTATAAGAGTCTTCCACTGACACAATTTGATAATTTGCATAAATTTGCTCGTGGGCTGTTTTCTGTTTTTGGTGCTACTTATTTGTGTGAGAAGACCTTCTCCAAAATGAAGTACACAAAAATGTTTACAGATCTAAATTAACTGATGAGCATCTTAAATCTCTTTTAATAATGGGTACAAGTAAAATTAGTCCACAACTTCAAACTATTGTCAGTGGAAAATCTCAATTACATAAATCTCATTAGTATTTCATATGTCTGCATGTTATACATGTCTTTACTCATTACAATTCTGTGTTTCTTTATCCAACTTATCACAAAAACAATAACAATAAGCCTACAACAATGTTATGAGTAGTTAGCCCATGACCATATCAATGTAGATGTCATATTAATAATTATTCAACATAAAATTAGAATACTTCAGTAAACTAAATTTAATTTGCTATAAACAAATATGTTCTCTAAAAGGAGTTTTCAAGTATGCTAGCTCTCCGCGGGCCGGACAAAATCTGTTCGCGGGCCGGATGTGGCCCTCGGGCCGTAGTTTGGAGACCCCTGATTCTAATCGAACGGACATGGTTCAGTTTCAGGTGAATAATCATCAGTCTAGCACGTGTAATCATGCTGGCACCTGGTAAGAAACGTTTAGTGTGTTCTTTATTTTGGAAAATTGGAGAAAGCAACAAAAACTAATTACAAATACACCAAAAAAGAAGCAATGTCCATGGAAGGTGTAGTCTATGACATTAAGGGATGTCTTCAACATTCAAATGGATGGTTGCCTGAAGGAATGGAACTGTGTTTTGTTTGAACCTGCAATCCTGGGATCAGCAGGCAGATGCTATCCCACCTATTCAATGTGGAGACTATTGGATAGATATTTTATCATTACTCAGGATTTCCGGAGATGACGGTTAAATAAATATCATGAAGTGCAAAGCATTTATACAATCAATATGAGAAAATCCTGTGCTACAAACACAATAATTTTCAGACCCATATTTTGAATGAATATTAAAATATCCGCCTTTCAATACTATTTATTAATTACTACTTACAGGTACATGTTTCGAGGGCTATCACACTCCCCCTTCATCAGCTCGCTTAACAAAGTCTTTAAAGAAAACGTTCCTTATTCACAAGCACATGTGAATCTCATGAAGATAGTTTCTACAAAATATATTTACGTCAATACGGAACATAATAAGCGACATTATGCCACATATTTTGCCATCAAACAAAATAAGACATATTGGAATTAGAAACATTCTGAGGCCAGCATTACAAACAATTGTTGAATGATTGCATTTTGTCTCGATTTTATCATTTAATTTTTCGCCAGCATACGGGATATACCCTAAGGAAGAACTTGTTCTCTATGGACTTTGTGACATCGTGGTCATGTATCCCCGTGTACTTGGGTGCGTGCTGAACTTGTTTGATAATCTGTGTCACTGTGCTATCTGTAATTGAGTTAGAATTTGGGTAGGAAGCGGCCGTGGACTTAAGTTAGGTACCATCCGGCATTTGCTTGGAGTAGAAGTGGTAAACCACGGAAAACCACTTACAAGAGGGTGGGATGGGAATCCAATCCACCTATTCTCAGTTTTGCCTCACGAGGCTAAGTGTACCCCGTTAAAGACCACATAAGAGAATTAAATTTCTTGGCAGAGCTGGGGGTCGAACCCGGGCTTCCACGGTGACAGCCAAGGTAAGGAGAAAAAATATACATGTATATTTACACCTAAGTACACGGGGATGAATGACCATGGTATTCAAGGTCCTAAATAAAACAACTAACCAAATCAGTGAAATTTGAAGCTTCACATTCGCGATGCTCCCTTGTCAAACATAGGATTTATTCTCGACGGGCTTTCGTACGCCTCTGCTGGAGGAAGGCCACCAACCTTATCTTTACTACTATCTTTATTGAAAGCAGAAAATGTCTTCAAGATAGAGCCATAACAAAGATGATTTAAGACTCACATTATGTATACCATAAATACAGTACATGACTGCCAGGAAGCGTTCCCGTAAAACATACCACACTGGACTGAAAAACAGTTTTATTCTGAACTCCAAAGTTTCATCAAAACACACTGTCATTATATGGCATGAAAGATAGCACACATGTTCATAGGAAATATATTTTTATGATATATACAACGATAAAAAGTTCACGCTGAATCATTGCTTACTAAACGTAAACCATTGGGTCGACCAAAGTGTATCGATCTTCCGTATTACGAACCCTCCGCCCAACACGAGCGATATGAATAAATTACAATTTATAACCCCGCGACGACGTAGCCTTGTGCGTTAAATCGCGTAACACGATTACAATGGAGAGCTCCAGAGGTGGGTATTTCGAATCCCGGTGCTTGCAGAAGCCATCCTGATTGGTTTTTCTTTGTTACTCCAGAATCCATCCTGGGGCTTGGAAATCATGTTCATTTAGCCCTGTGTAATTCGGGTGAGTTTAGAACTTTTGTCTCATAACCTGAGTTATAAGCTTTCCACGGTGGGTGAGTGGTTAACGTGTCGGTCTACTAACCCCAAGAATGCTGGTTCGCTCCTGGCCGCGGTAAGTGATTTTTGAAAGGCGACAAAAATCACGACACGCATGTCATACGATGTTGGCATGTCAAAGAACCCATTTGAATTCAGTAGATCGTGTTTATAATGGCAAAATTAATCTCTGGAGTTTCCGCCAACACAAAGTTCCTCATTTCTCTACCAGAAAGCGCTATAGGTGTTCAAGGAGCTTAGATATCTAACCTCCTTGACTTTCATAGTGCTTCAAGGAACAACGGCATTTGACATGCAAGCTACCCTTTGGGTGTCAAATAACAAAGCTTGCACACGGCAGCCGAGGTCATCCGATATTTTTAGTATTACTATCTACCTGAGTTATTGTGATGTCTGTAATAATGTGTGTATTTGTAATCCAGGTGAGAATTAGGAAGATAGCGACCATGGTCTGAAGTTAAGAACCATCCCGGTATTTGCCTGGAGTAGAAGTGGGAAACCACGGACAACCACTTCCAGGATGGCGGAAGTGAGAACCAATCTCTTCTCAGTTTTGCCTCACGAGGCTGAGTGTATCCCACTACAGCCCTCAGACCAGAATTACATTTCCTGGCAGAGCCTGGAATCGAACTCCGGAGCGTCAGACACAAAATCGGAGATTGAGGCAAACTTGACACTAGTTGCTAGAGTTCAAGATGTCCCAGCTCTTAAAATAAATTGACAACAATCACAATGTGTGGAGTTAACGTGAAAAACGTCTATCATTAAGACTGTTGGGAACTGAAAATTTACTTTTTAGGTTTGTTACCACCAAATACAAAGGACATTAATTTTCGGAAAATATTATTTTCTACAATAAAACTTAAACTGACCAATACTTTGTAAATGATACATTAAAGAGGATATAAAAAGTAGGTTGGCTCAGGAAAGGAAGGAATTTCTACAGAAAATAAATCTTTTAATAACGAATATAGATTTAGGTTGGTAGGTCACATGCTAAGACACCCAGGAATAGCAAACTTAGTTCTGGAAGGAAAGGTGGAGGACAAGAACTGAAGGGGTGGACCAAGATTTAGGAGTAATTTTTGAAAGCCTTTGTCTCGAGCGTGATACTCTATGGAAGTGAAACTTGGACTGTTGGCACAGCAGAAAAGAGGAGAATAGAATCATATGAAATGTGGTGTTACAGGAGAAATATGAAGATCAGATGGGTAGATAGAGTAACTAATGAAGAGGTATTTAGACGAGTTGGAGAGGAGAGATGTTTCTGGTGACTGCTAATGAAGATAAGAGATAGGTTGGTAGGTCACATGCTAAGACACCCAGGAATAGCAAACTTAGTTATGGAAGGAAGGTGGAGGACAAGAACTGAAGGGGTAGACCAAGGTTTAGAATATGTCAAACATATTGCCTCGGATGTAGAGTGTGTTAGCAATGTAGAGATGAAACAATTTATTTATTTATTTATTTATTTATTTATTTATTTATTTATTTATTTATTTATTTATTTATTTTATTTATCGTATGGCTTTTAGTGCCGGGAGTGTCCGAGGACATGTTCGGCTCGCCTGAGTCTGTAGCTGCTTCCAGCGGATACCCTAAAGGGTGAGCTACAAATTCCGTTCAATTTCAAGTAGTTCCAACTTTCTCCACCAGATATCAATGATACCTGGTGGTGAACGTTGGAACTTTGATAGAGCGTTCTGACGAAAACTAACCTAACAAATTTTGCTTTACACAAGTTTAGTCTGTGAAAGGATCTTTTACATGCCATAAATCTATGACATGGGACCGCCGGCTTTACTTCCCCTCCAAAGGAAGGCATACTGAAGGATTTTTAACGCTCTTAAAAAATCCGACGACTTTGGCCGGGTTTGAACCCGCTATCTTGGGCATAGCAGTTCAGCATGCTACCAACTATGAAACAATTAGCTCATGACAGAGAAGCATCGAGAGCTGCATCATACCAGACAAAAGACTGAAAACTCAAACAACATGTCAAAACTGAATATTTTTTATCAACCCCTATATTACAGATTTGACCGTTTTAATACTAGCTACTATCTAGTTATATCAATGAAATAATTATG
This sequence comes from Meconema thalassinum, assembly GCA_946902985.2. Taxonomy (NCBI): domain Eukaryota; kingdom Metazoa; phylum Arthropoda; class Insecta; order Orthoptera; family Tettigoniidae; genus Meconema; species Meconema thalassinum. The sequence goes on from OX336394.1 coordinate 93,807,846, forward strand.
GTCTTTGATTTTAATTTCTGGAGGGTAGATGTTCAAGAATATTTGCCCCTAGAAACCACCACTTGATTTTCATTTTGCCTCAGCCTTCACATATACCGAGAATACAATGTCAACTCGGCAACCAGAACAGCAGTTTGTCGATCTGTCCCTTACGCGCGTGCTGTTCAAATTACAGCAAATTATGCCATCAGACGTAATTAAACGGTTCGTGAGGCCTAACTCGGCTATCGGGCTTTGATTAGCTGCACTGCGGTATCCTCTACTTCCAAGGGGTAACTCTGATCAAATTTGCAATGTTAGGACCTGATGAAACTTAACTCGTGAATTAACATAGAAAGGCGACCAGTTTATTAAATACCCACAGGAATGCACCAAGACTGGACTGGCTAGCTGGGGGGTTTGAGGACCCAAGGTTCGAATGCCGGTGCTGAAATGGACCATCTACAGTCTGACTTTTCCCCACATGTTTTTGTAAGCTTATTTCAGGTAAATGCCAGAATAGTATATTATTTCAATAATAAACAAGAAGTTCCGTTAAGAACTATACAGCCTACTTTTCATGCCAATGATTATTCTACAGAATATGAACCTATCTAGAATAATGACGAAATTAAGTTGGTAATATCGAAATATCTAATTAGTTCAAAATATACCTGGTATAATGTAGCCTAATAGAGCACTACAGTTGGCAGCCCTGGTGACTGAATATATTCTTAGTTCCATCTCTTAAGGTACAGAATACAAAATTTGGTTGAAGTCCAATGGACGTTACATGCAGTTAGACACTGGATCTATCAGCAGGCGTAAAAGCATGTTGCCAACAATACCATGCGTCTGCTGGTCAGAAATAATCTGAAATATTATGATATCTTGTTGTGCCAATTTTGGATGAAATCCATTTGTTAGTTACATGTATTTTAAAATTGGACATATCAGCAGGCATAGAATCATGTTGGCAGCACTGCCTTGTATTAATTACTCCAAATTAATCTAGAATGTCAGGTGCTATACGTGTGCAAAGTATAGAGCTGTTGGCTTGCATACTTTCTGATATATTGATATTAGGGTAAAAAAATATAGACAGCATTTATTAACAGTTGGCAGCCCTGATTGCACTGAAGAATACTTATAGTCATATCTGATATGTTACACATAGCACATGCGAAATTTGGATGAAATCCTACTGATAGTATAGAAGTTACATGTATTTAAAAATTGGCCCTATCAGCAGGCTTAGAATCATGTTGGTAGAACTGACGTATATAAGTTACTCCAAAATTAATCAAACATGTCAGGTACTATACGTGTGCATAGTTTAAAGCTGTCGGCTTGCACACATTCTGATATATTGGTTTTTGGATAAAAAAATAGAGAGAGCAATTATTAACAGTTGGCAGCCCTGGTGGCTCCTAAGAATACGCTCAGTCATATCTGTTTATGTACAGATATTACATACAAAATTTGGTTGAAATCCAGTTGATAGTGTAGAAGTTATATGCATTTAAACATTGGACCAATCAGAAGGCTTAAAATTATTTTGGCAACACTGTCATGGTTGGCCTCCTGGAAATTAAACTGAAATAGTATTATCTACATGTGTGCCAATTTTGGAATAGCTCCTATGCATACCTTGCAGGATATCCAACATGGAGCTCAAATTTCTAGTGCGTTTTTTCAGCAGTTGGTAGCACTGACATCATTTTCAAATATGGACGTGAGCTATTCCGGTGCACATCTTTACTCATACTAAATTTGGTTTTGATTGCTGCAGCCGTTTAGGAGTTGATAGGGGGGGACACACACACAGCCAGACAGACAGACAGAAGGACAGACAGACAGACAGACAGTCAGACAGACACACATTTGCCCGATCTCATAAGACTACTTTTTCCTCATTTTTGCAAAATGTGAAAAGTAGGCTAATAATGTTATTGGTTTTTCGTCCCTTTTAACTACTGAGGCTTTTAGAAACGAAGGGATGCAGAATTTTGCACGAAGGGCAGTAACAAGGCAGTAAATCTACTGGCACGAATCCAACACATTTATTTGTTGGTTCCTTAGTTTAGGGGCTGCGACAACGTGGCCGTGTAGCCCCGTGTACTTTGGGTGTGTGTAGAATCTCTCTGACAACCGGTGTCAACTGTGATGACTGTATTAGTGTATGTTATTTGTTTATCATTCAAGTAAGGACAGGAGCCGATAATTTCAAGTAGTTCCTACTTTCGCTACCTAATGCTACCGACGACGACACCTAGCTGTGAACTTGGCTACTACTAGATGCCATCGCAATCCGTGCCCGGTGACGAACGTTGGAACGTAGAGCATTAATCAAACCTAGTACAGTCCCCTAATAATTGTTTTTTCATTACATTTTCTAGTTTTAATTCTTCCACTTTGTACGTTTTCTTCTTCCCATAAGTTCATATTTTCACAGTATCGCTCCATTCGTATCTACGTCCTTTTCCAGAACTAGTACTGACGTTCTTTCATTTCCTTCTACCTTCTATTTGAGCTTTGGACTATGCTACGTCCATAAAATTTCAAACAATAGACAAATCACTTTCCAATAAATGTAACGTTGTCCTAACCACATGTAAGTTTATCATATGTATTCGATTTATATTCTTTCAATGTCGTTCAAATTAGATTTGCATAATGATTATTATATATTTTTTATCTTGTCACTGGTTTAATTTTATCTGTTTTTACATTGCTTTCTTTCAGACACCATATGCTTTAAACTAACCTATGGTCACTTTCCATCACGTCGGGTTTCTTAAAGCCGCTTTGTTTTGAAGGGCTATATTTGGATATAAGTATACAGGCTCTTCATTGGTTATAGAGCTACACGATTGGTGAAGTATTGGTGTTACATATTTTCCATTTCAAGGAGCTACTATTTGTCATGAGCAGCTGATCACCGTCACCATCTGTTTCTCATTTTATTATTTTATTATACCCTAAATTTTATGGTGCACCATATTAGGTTTTAAACACGTATATTATTACTGTGCTACGCTTTGTTGTTTTTTTGTTTCTTCAACAGCTGATGAAGGGGATAAAATATAATTAATCCCCGAAACATGTACTGTAAACAAGTTCAATAATTAATTTTATCTGTATAGTATTGATTCAGGCAGATGTTCATTTCTTGTTAATAACTATTTTAATCAAATCTAAACTACAAATTTAGCTTCACACAAGTTTAATTAGTGAAAGGTTTTTTTACATGTCATAAATCTATGACATAGGCTCGTCGGCTGTACTTCCCCTCGTATTTAGGCAACAAAGTGACTTTTATTGATTTGTGTACATCATTTCGCAAATAAACCTAAGTCAAGTTACAATAAGCGATGACCTTTAATTTAAACTTCATTTCTTATCTCGTATCTACTAATCAGATAATCGATCTTCGGTTACTCGATTAATAGATTCTTTGGTTAGTCGATTATTCGATTGAACTGTCAGTCAAATAATACATTAAACTTTTCCGATTAATTTCAAATTATTCCATGAATTGATAATTAATCGACTAACCGAACATCACATATTACCAGCTCTACTTAGAAGCCATAGAATTCTGATTCGAGTGTCATGTGCACAAGGTTGCAAGATCGAATCCTGGTGCCATCAGTTGCTAATTGAAGGTGCCTAAATGTGTGCGTAGTGGCTTCGGTGGCGTAGTTGGTAGCATGCTGCGCTTCTAAGCCCAAGGTCGCGGGATCAAACCCGGCCAAAGCCATCGGATCTTTTTAAGAGCGTTAAAATTCCCTCACAATGCTTTCCTTCGGAGGGGAAGTACAGCCGACGGGCCCATGTCATAGATTTATGACATGTAAAAGAACCTTTCACTAATTAAACTTGTGTGAAGCAAAATTTGTAGGCTAGATTTGATTAATGCTCGTATACTAAGGGTCCTCCCTTGTTTATGCTAGCAATAACCAAATACAGTAAGAGTCAGTGACTGAGGAAAGAAAAACATCACTCGTTTTAGGAACGGTTTCACAGAAAAAACACGAAGAGTTTTCAGCATTCTTCTTCTTCTTCTTCTTCTTCTTCTTCGTCCTAGCATTTTTCCCGCCTGGTGGCAGGGTCTGCTGTGAGGATTCGTTGTCTCCATTTATTTCGGTCTTGAGCCATATCTGGGTGTAGATGTGCAGTCTTCAGGTCATTATGGATCGTATCAACCCACCTCTGCCTTGGTCGTCCCTTGGGCCTCATTCCCGTGACTTCCAGGTTATATGCTGACTTAGCTATTGTGTCTTCTTCTGCACGCAGCACATGGCCAAACCAGCGTAAACGGCCTTCCCGCATTTTCTGATGGATCGGCGCCACTCCGAAATGTTTCCTTATATCAACATTGGTAACATGATCCATTCTAGTGACGCCGCCTGTCCACCTAAGCATCCCTGTCTCCATGACGCTTAGCCGACGTTCCACTTCTTTTGTAGTGGGCCAACACTCGGTACCATAGAGTGCGACTGGACGGATAACAGTGCGGTAGATGTTTGCATTGATGTTTGCAATTCAGGACAGGAACATTTTTGCTTTACTTTGTTTTAGCATAGTTTTAACAAGTAGTTCCGTGAAGAACTATACAGCCTATTTTCATATATCCTACTCATGTTAATTGCCTCTATCAACATACAACATTTCAGTTTGAAGGCTGTGATAGATTCATAGATATTGAGAACCGTCTAAATATTTCAGATGGTCGCCAGGTTGGATTTTTATTTTTATACTATTACATTAAGATTATTGTGTACGTGTGGTATTCAAACTTCTATCGCATGATTAGAACACAAGAAGTAAAAACGAGATTTTAAAATTTCGCACAGCTGCCATCTTGTGATTATGCAAACAATTGAAATAAATTAGATAACAAAGGATTAACATTTGTATAAGCATTTAACTTGCAATAATAATAATAATAATAATAATGTAATTGGTTTTACGTCCCTTTTAACTACCCTGGCTTTTAGAGACGCCGGGGTGCCGGAATTTCGCCCCGAAGGGGATCTTTAACGTGCCAGTAAATGTACTGACACGGCTCCCCCGCATTTGCGCACCCTCAAATGCCAGCTGACTGTGCCAGGTTTCGAACCTGCAACCTTGGGCTCAGCAAGCGAGAACGTTACCCCTGAGCCACGCAGCCAGACCATTTAACTTGCAACGTTTCACTGCACTCAGACAGTTAATTCACGAGGAACGTCCATGTGAATATTTATACTTCGCGTCGCCGCCATGTTGGATTTGTGCTCACCAGGTTACTGAAAGTCCTATGGGGGAACATGTGTTCATAGCCTCTATGAACATTAAAAAATTCAGTTTGATTGCTGTAAAAGATTCATAGATATTGATAACCGTCTAAATATTTCAGATGGTCGCCATTTTCGATTGTTATATGAATAGGCCATAGAGTTATGTACCATTCAAGGACAATTATTGCCTAGGTTCATTATTCAAACTTTCACTTCGATCGCATGATTACGACACAAGAAATAAAAACTTAATTTTATAATTTCGCTCAGCCACTATCTTGAGGTTAAGTAAACAATTGAACTAAATTAGATGACAGTGCATTACATTATGTAAAATCATTTACTGTACCACATTTCACTGCGCTCAGATATTTAAATCACGAGAAAAGTCTATTAAACTGTTTCAAATTCGCTTGGCCACCATGTTCGTTTTGTACTTTACAGGTTTATAAAATTTACGTAGATAAACTTGTATCGGTACCCTTTATCACCGTACAAAATTTCAGGGTGATATCTGTAATAGTTTCGGAGATATAGAATGTCAGTGAAATATTTCGAACAGCCGCCATCTTGAGGTTATGTAATCAATTGAACTAAATTAGAATCCAGTGCATTACAATGTGTATAAACATTTGCTGTACCAAGTTTCATTACGTTTGGATAGCTAAATCACGAGAAAAGTCTATTTAAAAGTCTCAAATTCGCTTGGCCGCCATGTTGGATTTTTAGTCACCAGGTTTTTTAAAGTCTTATAGGTAAACGTCTAGTCGTGCCCTTTATCACCGTACACAATTTCAGGGCGATATCGGTAATAGTTTCGGAGATACTGAATGCTGGTGAAATATTTCGCACAGCCGCCATGTTGGATTGGTGAGACACAATAGAATTTAAAGGGCACGGTCGGGGTCGGCCATAATAGTGCTATGATCTTACCGAGTTTCATTGTAATCGCTCCAGCCGTTTAGAAGTTATTAGGGGGACACGTGCACACACACACACACACACACCTCACACATTTTAATTGAACAAATGTCTGTTTTGCTTCTGTGAGAGCGTAATATGTTGTTAACGTTGCTTGGTGTAGTGGGCATGTGTAGCAGCGTGGAAGCGTGCTAGACACCGACTCTTCAGGTCTGAGGTTCAAATTCTAGCGGCTTCAATTTGTTTCACTTGATTATTTTATATTTATTCATTTATAACTACTCACATGTTATTATCTTCAGCATATTTAGTGTGTATCTGCAATCGAAAATATTATATATACTTATAACACCACATATTACAACACTGGACTACAACGATTAAAATTCGTTGTTCTTGATCCACGGTAGAGTCTGTTGTTGTTGATTCTTTAGGGTCTTTGTGTCATCATGGACATGTATCCCCGTGATAACCTGTGCCACTGAGATGTCTGTGTGTGTACTTTTAAACGAGGAAGAATTTGGGTAGGAAGCTGTTGTTGTTTTGTTTCATTTGAGAGGTTTGGACGACATGGTCATTTAGCCCCGTGAACTTTGGTGAGTTTTGACTTTTGTCTGCTAACCTGTGTCATTGTCATGGCTGTATTTGTGTGTGTATTTATAATTCAGGTGAGGATCCAATCAATCAATGTATAATATAGCACGCTGTTATTCAACAAGCTACTACAACCAACATTCAATTAGTCTATACTCCCTGAAAAGGGCATGCATTTACGAGAAAGTAGGCTATATGTTCTTTACTGAACATCTTGTTATTTGTTTTATTATGTTCAGTTTTTGTTTCATATTTAGGCGTCCACGTCTATTTTTTAAATTAATTTGATTTTTTATAATTTTATTTGTGTTGAGAGGGGCAGATGATCACGCTGTTCCGTCCCTTAAAACAACAATAACTAACTAACCTTGGGCACAGCAGGGGAAAACGTTACCGCTGTGCCACGTGGTCTGTCCTGGGACACGAACCCCATACCCGACTCTAAATAGGCTATTACTGTAACACACACTACTAGCCACCACAGAAACACAGTTTATCTGTTAACTGGAACACACATCCAAGAACACGGGGCTGATGACCAAGATATCCCAAACCCCTAAAACGAATTATCAACAGCGGTAGTTAGTTGTAGTTTTATTAGTGACTAGCTATACCCTGCTTGAGTTGCAATGGCAATCAAAGCCGTCCCTTTTAACAACAGTGGCTTTTAGAGACGCTGGGGTGACGGAATTTTGACCCAAAGGGGATCCTTAATGTGCCAGTAAATATACTGGCACGACCCCCTCGCATTTGAGTACCTAAAATGCCAATTGGCTGTGCCAGGATTCGATCCTGCAATCTTGGTAACAGCAGGCGAGAAAGTTACGCTGAGCCACGCAGCCAGCCCAAGAAAGATAGAAACTGAAGTGCCTTTGTATAAACAATATTCTTTGTTTTTCTATCTCGTGCCCCGGTCTTTGTGGATTAGGCTGTGCTTAGACATCCATGTCAGGATATGTCAACTCGCAATGAATCAGCAAGCCTTTCTCACACCTTGCATTGCGGTGTCATAAGTAGGGCTCGGATTTTTAGATACATATATATTTCTTTATGTAAATACATATTTAAGCATATCTAATATATAAAAGTGAAAGTCTGTATGTATGTGGGTATGTGGGTATGTGGGTCTGTTCCGTATACAAATCCACACCGTTCCACCAATCTCAACCAAATTTTGCATATACATAGTTTAGGACCCGGAAGGAACCGCTGGCTACATGAATTTTCGATAGTCTTTCTCATTCTTTTGATTTAGGCCCTTTTGGACTCAAGCACAGGCTAATCAAATCATAAAATATACTCATGAAGGAATGGCAAGGCAGATAGTTTCCATGGCAACATAGCTCAAGTCGAGACACGGCCGTCTGGATGCCAGTTCTGCTCTGCACTACCGGTATAGAAAATGAGCATCTTTACTTGAAATCCCGTTAGTTACTCACCTACTCACACAGCACTGTCAACCGAGTTTAGCATAACAAAGACTTGACACTATCTTCTACTATATATTTGTCAAATACCACTCACTCACTCATTCATTCATCACGAAATCTCAGAAACCACCGAACGGATTGGAATGAAATTTAGTATGCAGCTTCCCCAAGGACCGCAAATGCCCACTAAGAAAGGATTTTTGTATATGCAGGTGCTAAAGGGGTGTTAAGGGGGTAGACCTGCATTTCATTGACTAGCAATATCTCCCGGTTGGTTTCATTGGGAGATGTGATACTCGGCACATAAACTCATCATTAAACATAAGAAGACACGAGTCTCAGGGTTTTTCGATGTGGTGTATATTATGAGGTAAAAGGGGTGAAAAGTGGGGATTGAAATATTCCTAAATGAGCGTGTATCTCTTAAACGACAAAGGCGAGGGGTTTGAAACTCAGCGAAAAAAAATCAGCATAAAAAATAAGTAAATATGTGTTTGACCGTTTTTTTATAAATCCAATTTAAGGGGCCCATGCGGAAGGGTGAAATTCTGGTGGGGGGGGGGGGGACAGGAAAGAAAGTGTCCTAACTGATTGACTGACTGACTCACTCATCAAACTCAGGGGGAAAAACTGCTTTAAAGTAAGTAAATAGCTGTTCGACAGGTTTTTTTTTCATAAATGAAATTTAAGGGGTTCATGGGGAGGGGTCAAATTCTGAAAAAAGAAAATTGAAAGAAAATGTCCTGACTCACTCACTCACTCACTCACTCATCATCATCATCGCCCTGCCAAAATTATTGAAGTTAGAAACATGACCGTTTTGGGATATGCTCATTGTATGTCAAAACAGTCTACTAAGGGAGGATTTTCGGATATTCAGGTTCTAAAGGGGTCTTAAGGGGGTTAAACCTGCATTTCATTGAATAACAATATCTCTCGAATGGTTTCATTGGGGGATGTGATTCACGGCATATAAAGTCATCATTAAAAAGTAAGAAGACACGTGTCCGATGGTTTTTCGATGTGGTGTATATTATGAGGTGAAAGGGGTGAAAAGTAGGGATTGAAAGATTCCTAACGGAGCGTGTATCTCTTAAACGACATAGGCGAGGAGTTTGAAACTCAGCGGAAAGAAATCAGCATACAAAATAAGTAAATATTTGTTTGACCGTTTTTTCATAAATCCAATTTAAGGAGCCCATGGGGAGGGGTGAAATTCAGGGGAAAAAAACTGGAAAGAAAGTGTCCTAACCGATTGACTGACTGACTCACTCATCAAACTCAGGGGAAAAAATGCTTTAAAGTAAGTAAATAGCTGTTCGACAGTTTTTTTTTGGATAAATCAAATTGAAGGGGTTCATCGGGAGGGGTGAAATTCTGAAGAAAAACAAATGAAAGAAAATGTCCTGACTCATTCACTCACTCATCATCGCCCAGCCAAAAATTTTGAAGTTGGAAACATGGCATTTTGGAGATATGTTCGTTGTATGTCAAAACCGTACACTAAGGGAGGATTTTTGAATATTCAGGCTCTAAAGGGGTCTTAAGGGGGTTAAACCTGCATTTCATTGAATAACAATATCTCAAGAGTGGTTTCATTTGTGGATGTGATACTCGGCATATAAACTAATCATTAAAAATAAGCAGACAGGTGTCTAAGGGTTTTTCGATATGGTGTATTATTATGAGGTGCAAGGGGTGGAAAGTGGGGGTTGAAGGATTCCTAATGGAGCGTGAAGGCCTATCTCTTAAACGACATAGGTGAGAAATTTGAAACTCAGAGAAAGAAAATCAGCTAAATAAATAAGTAAATCGGTGTTCGACCGTTTTTTTTTCATAAATTAATTTAAGGGGCCAATGGGGTGGGGTGAAATTCTGGGGGAAAAAAGGAGAGAAATTGTCCTGACTGACTGACTCACTCACTCATCATACTCAGGGGAAAAAGACAGCTTAAAAATTAGTTAATAGGTGTTCAAGAGTTTTTTCATCAATCCAATTTAAGGGGCCCATGGGGAAGGGTGAAATTCTGGTAAAAATAATTGAAAGAAAATGTCCTGTCTGACTCACTCACTCATCACGCCCAGCGAAAACTATTAATGTTGGAAACATGAAATTTTGGGAATATGTTCGTTGTATGTCGAAAACGTCAACTAAGGAATGATTTTTGTTTATTCGGAATTTAAAGAGGTGTTAAGGGGGTAAAGGTGCATTTCATTGAATAACGATATCACATGATTTGTTTCTTTGGGGATGTGATTTTCGGTATAGAAACTAATCATTAAAAATAATCAGACATATGTCTAAGGGTTTATCGATGTGATGTATATTATGAGGTGAAAGGGGTGAAAATTGGGGGTTGAGGGATTCTTAACGGAGCGTGTATCTCTGAAACGACATAGGCGAAAAAAATTAAATTCGGCGGGAAAAACAGCTTAAAATACAAGTAAATAGGTGTTCGACCGTTTTTTCATAAATCCAATTTCAGGAGCCCTTGGAGAGGGGAGAAATTCTGGGGGGGAAAACAGGAAAGAAAGTGTCCTAAATGATTGACTCACTTAGTCACTCATCAAACTCAGGGGGAAAACAGCTTTAAATAAGTAAATAGGCGTTCGACCGTTTGTTTCATAAATCCAATTTAAGGGGTTCATGTGGAGGGGTGAAATTATCAAAAATAAATGAAAAAATGTCCTGACTGAGTCACTCACTCATCATCGCCCAGCCAAAATTATTAAAATTAGAAACATGAAATGTTGGGGATATGTTCATTGTATGTCGAAAACGTCCACTAAGGAAAGAGTTTTGGATATTCAGGTTCTAAAGAGGAGTTAAGGGGGTAAACGTGCATTTCATTGAATAACAATATCTGACGAGTGGTTTCATTTGGGGATGTGATACTTGGCATATATACTAATCATTAAAAATAAGCTGACACATGTCTAATGGTTTTTTCATGTAGTGTATGTTATGAGGTTAAAGGAATGAAAAGTGGGGGTTGAAAGATTCCTACCGGAGCGTGTATCTCTTAAAAGACATAGGCGAGGAGTTTGAAACTCGGAGGAAATCAATCAGCTTAAAAATAAATAAATAAATAAATAAAATAAATAGGTGTTCGACCGTTTTTTCATAAATGCAATTTAAGGGGCCTATGGGGAGGGGTGAAATTTTGGAAGAAAAACGTCCACTAAGGAATGATTTTTGGATGTTCACTCTCATCGACCAACCAAAACTATTAAAGTTAGAAGAATTACATTTTGGGGATATGTTCGTTGTGTGTCGAAAACGTCTACTAAGGAGGGATTTTTGGATATTCAGGTTCTAAAGGGGTGTTAACGGGGTTAAAACTGCATTTCATTATATAACAATATGACACTCATTCGTTCATTCATTCATTTATTTGCAATGGAGGGTGTGGCCCCCGGAGGCAAATTGGATATACATAACAAATAAATAATTACACATAACAATTCAATTACAATTATACAACAATTAAACTGGAGTATTTACACAAATAGTCAGTCTTTTCTTAAACACACCTATATGTTTGGGAAAAGGCTCTAACACTGCGGCAGGTAGAGAGTTCCAGTTATCAATGGCACGGTTTACAAAAGAATATTTACCATAATTTGTTCGCTGTGGTCGGCCCTTAACTTTGAAAGGATGATCGCTCCTACCCATGTAAGTAATGTAAGTAATGACGCGAGCGAAGCAAGGCTAAAAATGAGATGGTGTGTGTCTGTGTATTACTCAATCACGCAAATACTACTGGTCCGATTTACATGAATTTTACATGGAAGTAGCTGATTTACCTGGTTAACATATAGGTTACTTTTGATTACAATACTTCGCACTATTTAAAGATGGCGACCATTTTAGTGACGTCACTACACCCTTTGGTTTCAAACTCATATTTCCATTTGAAATAAAAAGAGAACGCTAAGAAATAGCAAACTTTTGATGGCATATACGAGGTTTAAAATTACATTTTCTATCCGAAAGGTATCTCCAACGGTTAGCGAGTAAAATCTAAATTTGTGCTATAAAACACGGTCAACGCCGAGCGTTGTAGTTGGACAAAATGTTTCATCCTTAATCTCCCTCTGCGCAGCACCTCGCCTATCCCCTATTTTAACTGTCACCTTCACATTTTAATTTATTTATGACCCGTAGCGAAGCACGGGCACTTCAGCTAGTTTTCTATAAATACATAAATTCCTGCTTTTCACTTATTAGCACATAAAAATACCTAATATTACATTTTCAAAATCAGTATGCTAGATCATTCAGTTTATTGATTTTTTGTTCTGTGTTTCTTCAACGGGGAGGAACCTGTGAGCTATCTAATCTTCATGCTGAGCGTATGTCAGCTTGCAACTGTGTTATTCTTAACTTGTCGCCCCTTGCCACTCACTGGGGAAGCCGGGGATTTCCTTGCCCAGAGCCATATTGCACCCCTCCCTCAGCTACTTGGAACCTGTGTCACTCACATGCAGTTCATTTCTGGCACTGTTAAGTGTAACGCAGTTCTACTGTGCCTAAAGTAAAAGCAACTGCAAGTTATCGTCTCGCGTCTGTTGCAGAATTTAAGGATAATTTTACTTCTGATGGGGGCGTTCTGTTCTGCCAATCATGTGGGAAAGCAATCTAAGCTGAACAGTGATCTCAAGTTACACAACTCCTCGAGGGCAAGAAACATATTGCCGCAGTTTCGCGCCTTCAGAATAAGTATTGCACGATAATCGTCGGTCATTTATGAAGGACAACCTGAAGATGTATCTCGTTGTGTATTGTAATGCTTCAGCAGTCAGTGAGACATAGCATAAATTGCATTCGTGAGTACTGCGTATTGTTTATATTCACATTAATAGACTACATTATAATTAAATATTTTTACTTTTTTGTTTCATATTTCAGGTAATTTTAATACATAAAAAATAAATATATTCCCGATTTTTAGCACCTAAAAATCCGAGTCCTAGTCATAAGTATACAGATTGTGCAATTGGGTTACTGCGGGATTTAAGGCTTCCTGTTAAGTCCCTCACCCCTTTGTGTTACATAATTAATGTGTAGCCAGAAACCTTCCCTAGAGTGCACACAACGACTCACCCAAATTTAATGGCAATCGGATGGATGGTATATGAACGCATAGGGGACAGACAAACTATCACGTAACATTGATTGTTATATATATATTGTAATTACTAGGGCTCGGATATTTAGGTGCTAAAATTCGGGAAAATATTTATTTTTTATGCATTAAAAATATCTGTAATATGTGACAAAAAGTAACAAGAAGTTCCGTGACGAACTAAAGAGCCTACTTTTCTTAAAATTTAAGATTCATGCCAATCTATATATACCTATCTAGAAAAATAGCGAAATTAAGTTGGTAATATCGAAATTTCTAGTTAGTTCCAAATATACCTATAGTAGGCAGCCCTGGTGACTGAATATATTCTTAGTACCATATCTTAAGGTACAGAATACAAAATTTGGTTGAAGTCCAATGGATAGCATGGGCGTTACATGCAGTTAGACATTGGATCTATGAGCGCACGTTAAATCATGTTGCCAACAATGTCATGCATGCGTTGGTCAGAAATAATCTGAAATATTATGATATATTGTTGTGCCAATTTTGGATGAAATCCATTTGTTAGTATAGAAATTATATGTATTTTAAAATTGGACTTATCAGCAGGCTTAGAGTCATGTTGGCAGCACTGACGTACATTAGTTTCTCCTAATTAATCTAGAATGCTAGGTACTATACGTGTGCAAATTTTAGAGCTGTTGGCTTAGATACTTTCTGATGTATTAATATTGGGGTAAAAAATATAGACAGCATTTTTTAACAGTTGGCAGCACTGGTTGCTCTTAAGAATAAGCATAGTCATATGTGTTATGGCACACATAGCACATACAAAATTTAGTTGTAATCCAATTGATAGTATAGAAGTTACATGTATTTAAAAATTGGTCCTATCAGTAGGCTTAAAATCATGTTGGTAGCACTGACGTACATAACTTATTTCAAATTAATCTAGAATGTCAGGTACTATACGTGAGCATAGTTTAATGCTGTCGGCTTGCATACTTTCTGATATATTGGTATTTGGATCAAAGAATAGAGAGAACTTTATTGACAGTTGGCAGCCCTGGCGGCTCTTGAGAATACGCTCAGTGATATCTCTTTGTATACACATATTACATACAAAATTTGGTTGAAATCGAATTGATAGTATAGAAGTTATATGCATTTAAAAATTGGACATATCAGCAGGCTTAGAATCATTTTGGCAACACTGCCATGCATGGCCTCCTGGAAATTAAACTGAAATATTATTATCTATACGTGTGCCAATTTTGAAATAGCTCCCATGCTTGCCTTCCAAGATATCCAACATGGAGCTCAAATTTCAATTGCGGGTTTTCAGCAGTTGGTAGCACTGGCATAATTTTCAAATATGGGCTTGAGATATTCAAGTATAGATCTTTACTCATTCCAAATTTGGATTCGATTTCTGCAGCCGGTTAGGGGTTGATAGGGAGGGGGGGAACACACACACACCGCCAGCCAGACAGAAATTTGCCCGGATCGATCTCATAAGACTACTTTTTCCTCAATTTTGCAAAATGTGAAAAGTGGGCTAAAAATATTATATTATAATTTAGTTTATTACTGTGAATATAAACAATATGCTGCACTCCCGAATGCAATTTATGCTATGTCTCACTGACTGCTGAAGTATTACAATACACAACGAGATACATCTTCAGGTTGTCCATCACAAATGGCCGACGATTATCGCAAAACACTTCTTGTGAAGGCGCGTAACTGCGGCATTATGTTTCTTGCCCTTGAGGTGTTGTGTAACTTGAGATCGCTGTTCAGCCTCGATTGCTTTCCCACGTGGTTGGCAGAACAGAAAGCCCCCATCAGAAGTAACATTATCTTTAAATTCTGCAACAGACGATAACTTGTAGTTGTTTTTACTTTAGGCACCGTAGAACTGCATCACACTTCACAGTGCCAGAAATGAATTGCATGTGAGTGACACTGGTTCCAAGTAGCTGGAGGAGGGGGAATTCTAGCACGTGGTGCAATATGGCTATGGACAAGGAAATCCCTGGCTTCCACAGTGAGTGGGACGGGGCAACAATTTAAGAATAACACAGTTGCAAGCTGACATACGCTCTGCATGAAGATTAGATAGCTCACAGGTTCTTCCCCGTTGAAGTAACACAGAACAAAAATGCAATAAACTGAAAGGTCTAGCATACTGATTTTAAAAATATAAATATTATATCTTTTTATGTGCTATTAAGTGAAAAGCAGGAATTTATGTATTTATGTATTTATAGAAAAATGCTTAAAATATGTATTTACATTTAAAAAATATTTATTCACCTAAAAATCCGAGTCCTTCTTGATTATTAGAGGCAGATAACCTAGATATTTCTTCGTTCAAATCAAAACTCACCTGCACCAAACGAAAATAAGAGCAAATTGATAGGATTATCATGGTTAAAATCATTATAAAACATAGAAATAATGTAAATGGAGTAAAGAAGGGCTTGTGTGGTATGCCTTGTTCATTTGTACGGAGGTCAAGTAAACCCCTCGCTCATAAGATGTATGAAAACTTGCTCCGAACTCGTATAAGACGAGACAAATCTAATCAAGTCGAAAGGCAGCACGGAGCAAAATTTGCTTGCAAACTTCCGTGCTGTTAGGATAGCAGCACATGTACTGTTCGTCCGGAGCCTAGTTCTCCCTGCGTGGGTAATGAAGGACGTAATATATCCAGAGATGGGCAGGAACTACTGAATGGTTGTAGCATTGGGTGAATTACATAGGTATTTAAGTAATTATTACATGATGATCATCTTTCACCAAAGGATATGTAAATAAGTTCACGAGGGGAGAAGGTATGAGCCGGCCGTCATCCCTGAGTTCCGGGAGTGATTCCCGGCGCTGTCATGAAATTCAATTCTGGTCTAAGAGTTGAAACGGGGTACACTAAGCCTCGTGAGGCAAAACTAAAAGGATTTTTACCCCAGCCATCCTACAAATGGTTTTCCGTGGTTTCCCACTTCCACTCCAGGCAAATGCCGGGATGGTACTTAATTTAAACCCACGGCCACCTCCTACCAATCCTGCCTCAATTACAAACGCATGCACTGCCTTCTTCTTCCGTATGTGCCGTCTCCGCGTCGGAGATTGGCGATCTCATTTCAATCCCTTCCCTGGAGCAGCGGCGGATCCAGAGGTTCACCTCGGAGGGGGCACTCTAGGATTTCAGAGTAGCTACAGAAAACATGTAATAAAATTACTACATTTGTATTTAATCTACACACACTACACTACATCCAACCACCATATTTTATAATTCTACAAGAAATTAATTATATTAAAATGGTTTATTGGTTTCAATTTCAAGTCATTGTCATTATGTAAAAAAAAACTTTTAATTGTACAAAATATGTAGCCTACATTTCCACATTATAATGCACATTACACAGTCCAATGTGTATTAAAAACATTTGCAATCATAGTGACTATCTGAAGACAATATAGGCCTACAAGTCTACTACACAAATGTTACAAAATATGTACATAGTACTAACATTGTCAATCACTGAGTCACTACTAGTCACATAAATATAAATTTTAAAAAACAATTGTATTGAATACTGATTGGGATTCTATTCGGTGACTATCCTAGGCAAAATACATGCCTATTACAAAATAAAATCCAGGGCGATCATTCGTTTACCCCCTTTAGAGAAACGTTCTAGAACCTTTTCAACGTCAACATTTATAATATCACGGTGAACAAATAACAGACAAGCCATACAACCTTTCCTCTGTCATTCGCGTTCGTAGCCATGATTTGACAAGTTGCAGGTTGCTAAAAGATCTCTCTGCACTTGCAACACTGTCGATTTAGCGATTATATTAACAGTGTTGCCATTACATACTATATGATAACAAACATTGACCACATAGGCTACATGAATGCAGGCAATAGAGCAAAGATTTTACATGCAGTACAGTTTGGAGAAACAATCATTTTTATCGGCAATATTAATGTAGCAAACAACTGGTTTTTCGGGGAGGGCACTTGCCCCTGGTGCCCCCCCCCCCCCCCTCCCCCCTCTGGATCCGCCGCTGCCCTGGAGAGGTTGCCGTTCGAAACAGAGATGCTGAGTCAGTGGCGTAGCCAGGAGGGTGTTAGGGAGGGTTAGACACCCCCCCCCCCATTGGAAAATCGGCAGGTTGTGATTTGTGTCTGTGGTGATGTACTGTTGTCGCCTTTCGGTCCGGGTCCCCATTTGTGGCTACACAGGTCTTCATGACAACGTATGACCACAGTCTAGCTACAGATCGCGAAGCTTGGCTCATATTTTTCTACCGCGAGACAATAATGCTCTCATGCAGCCAGCAAGAATGTGCCGACTGCGCTATGTTGGTGTATGTTGTTGTTGCTGGATTTACTGTATGTGAGCATTGTGTAAAGGTTATATCTTTAATTTAACATGTGCTTTACAAGAGGAGATGTGCAGTTCAATAAACAGATCGAATATTAGAAGCAATATTTCAGAGTTGCTAAGTAACCTATATGATCGCTTTTCAGTCGGTCTACACGAGTGTACGGTACCCAATTAGATTTGGTGGGCAGTGACAATTTATCTCCTAATGCCTGAAATAAAAATACATGAATCGTTTATACAGTTAATAAAACACTTCTCACATAAAGGGGAGGGGGGCGTTGTATGAGAAGGGTTTTATTAAATGTAGGCCTATAATTATTGTATTATGAATTACACAGGGAAATTAATTGTTACTCCTCTCCCAATCTAATTGGGTGTATTCGTGTTGACACTGTTGACCGACTGGGAAGTCAGACTGTTCAAATAGCAAGACGACACCCGAGTTTCCAAAGGACCCTAAAAGGTATGGATTTTAGGCTGGTATTATAACGCTTTTGAAGGGGAGCGTGATGGTGCAGTGGCTTAGCTGCTCGTCAATCACCCGGACGGACGGAGTTCCAATCCCGGTGACAGTGTGGTGTAATTTTCACCGAAAAATTACGTGGCGTCAGGAAGGGCATCCGGCCTTAAATCCCCGGCCAAAACCAAAATGAGCCAGATTGGCTCCGGCGACCCCAATTAATTGGGATACGCAGTAGAAAGTATTATAAAGCTTTCCAATTAAACAACGGAACTAGGTCTTTATCTGGTTATAAATCAATAATAATGTTATTGGTTTTAGGTCCCTTTTAACTACTGTGGCTTTTAGAAACACCGCGGCGGAATTTTGCTCTGACGGGGATCTTTGACGTGCCAGTAAATATACAGACACGGTTCCCTCGCATGTATGCACCCTTAAATGCCAGCTGACTGCGCCAGGATTAGATCCTGCAACCTTGGGCACAGCAGGCGAGAACGTTACCACTGAGCCACGGAGCCGGTCGGTTATAAATCAGAATCAGTCTCGGTAGGATATCTATGCATGGCTTCGGTGGCGTAGTCTGTAGCATGCTGAACTGCTCTGCCCAAGTTCGCGGGTTCAAACCCAGTCGAGGTCGTCGGGCCCATGTCATGGATTTATCTCACGTAAAAGAACTTACAACTACAATTGGTATTGTGTAGCCCAAATTTGTAGTCTATTGGGTTAGACACGCTCTATCAAGTTCCAACGTTCGCCGTTGGGTTTCAGTGAGAGTGGCGTCTGGTAGCTTAAGTTGGAACTACTTGACTTTGAAATTGGGGAACCTACGGGCGTTCATGTGAAATGCCCTGCTATGGCCATTGGCTGCAAATCAAATATAAATATCCATGCATTTTGAAAATTAAGACATACGGTAGGCCAGGTAAACGTAAAAGATGTCATCTCAAACGCGTGCCGACATTTTACTTTTCAGGTGTAGAAAATGGCTTTTTAATAGTCAGAGAGCTGATTTAATGAATGAAGATTTTGTACAATAATATAAACTTTTTCTCGAATCCTTTGGAAGCAAGCCAATTTATGTCGTCAGGATAATGCTCACAAACTTAGATTTGGTACACTGTTTGTTAATTCTCTTATGAAATACATGGTCTCCCACTTGGCTGCTGTGAAGGTACGGTACACAATTGTTATTGCCGATATTTTGTAAAATTGGCATTGTACTATTTTGGCAAATTCAGTAATGAAAGGTTTCAAACCCACAGAAAAAATACGAAGTACAGTACATACTGAACCCGCTGAGCTATGGTTCATGTGATATTTTTTTATGACAGAGCATTTATGATGGGATGTTGTACTTTTGAACACACCCAGGAAGCCACGTGAAGCTGAGAGATCACGCGATACTTTGAAGTAGCGGTGAATCGCACTTTTGACTTTGGTGTAAACTGCTAATTATTATCTGAGGTCTTATTAATTATTTTTATCTTTCCTACGAGACTCAGAATATTCCATTTCGTCATGCTGCATTATTAAAACATTTTGGAGAATGTTTATTTTTACTTTAGGTAAGGTAATACCCTTGCAGATACGCAAAAAGGAACGTAAGTAGTCGCTCAACGTTTTCGTTTTGACGACCTACTTTCTAGAGACACCCAGTACCGGAGCACTGCGTCTTGAGAATCCGCCTTGTGTAGGCGTGGAATTACATTTGTCCTACGAGACGTAGAAGAATATCCGCTGTTTAGCGTTAAAAGTGATTATAAGGTGCCATCGAGCATGCAAATACTAATTCACGGTTGTTAGAGTCCAGCGAATTAAATAAGAAGCTTGGGAAATAATTATTGGCAAGTATAGTGTATTGCACAACATTGCTGTAACATCACATATTACCCACGCATATGTGGAGGGCAGATGCCTAGTGGAAATATACAGGTAATAGTGTTACAATTATCCTGAATAAGTGTGATTATAATTGTATGAGATATTTAAATTGCCAAAGTGGAAATTTCATCTTTGAAACGTCGTATAATTCACGGATGCTGCGTGATACAAAAGCAGCGTCACTAGCACGTGCAGCATTATAATATAGTGTTGGCTCACATGCTAATCCACATCTGCAAGATTAAGGCTGTGTCGTATTTTATAATTGAAGCCTATAATAGTCACGACGGACATTATAATTATGGAAGTGAGAGGATGAATAATCACGCAACTTATTTCGCCACCCACGTGATTGGACTTTTCTTCACCATGGTTGAAGCAGTCACCATGGGCTAATACCATCCCGGTATGGGGGGGGGGGTGACGTTTCTACAGGAACCAGCATGATGGTGGAACTTCCAGAACGATGAACGAGAGGGAAGGAGCCAAAATGCCATTTCCAGGCATATCCACGAAGATGTCGACAGGGACAAATCGAACCCTGGTCTTTGGGGGAGTCCAGATGGGAATCCTGATGAGGAGGATACCGATCCAGAGAGCCAGAGAGGTTTTTGTACAACCCTTGTTGTGGAACAGAGAGCTGAGTGAGAGCTTCTCCATTTCGTGAGTTTTTGTCACACCCCTTCTTTGTTCTAGTTTCTGGTGGTATAGTAGTTTTAATGTAGTTTGTGAATCAACCACACTCAGTGTCAGCCATTTTTCTAGGTAGGGATGTAACTAGATTAGTTAGACGTCATTTATTTCAGTTTAGAGTGAGACACCCTTGGGGTCAGACATTTTGGTCAGCCCTGGTGCAGCTTGGTGAACGTCGTGGAACGTCAATGCCTACCTTTTTGCTGAACCTGATCGTAGTCATTTTGAGGCTATTTTGTTCAACCCTACTTGGGGTAATTTTCAAGTCTTTGCTGACTGTAGTTATGGCAATCAGATGCCTTGGTTATTAATTGACTGCATTCTTCGCAGCCATCCTTTGTTACACCCCTGACTGTCGTTAGAACGGTCGTATCATTTAGGTAGTCGACAGTAACTACCAGTTTGGTAAATGCATTATATTTCATTTTGAATAAGCTCAGAAGCTATTCTTGGTCATGTTTGAACCTAACAACTAGAAGGAATGTTTCGTTGCCTAGCATCGAACGCGGTTCCCAACGTATCATTAAGCAGATCTAGTGTGTGAATCTGTGCCACATTTATCATATTTTTGCTTGTGTCGTGTGAGACACGTTGTTATTTGATGTTCTAGCAACTACTGAGTTGCATTTTTAAAGCAAAGAGCTTCAGTTATTGTAAGTTTACTTTCATTTAGACGTCTTTGGTAGAAAGACGGAATTGTATTACTATACTCAGATTTATAGCGTGCGTTTGATACACGGACTCTGTAGAGATCCGTAACCTATGGTAAAGTTTTTTATGAACCGGCCAGGTGCAGGTTTTGTATTGATTAAATCGCCGGCCTTGAATAAACTGGTTTTGTAACCCAGTGACCTAGAGCACGCCTGCTTCATTGTGAGACAAAACTACTATAGACGAGGACAGATTACAATTTGTATTCGCTTTTCCTTTCATTGCTATTTTGCTTATGGAAATCAGTTTCCACTCTTGTATTTGATCACTTGTTTTATGGATCGATTTTTGTTAGTTTAACGCTCTGTTGCGTGTATTGTCGTATGACGGGTACAGTTATGTAAGGTTTTCTATAGGATGGTGAAGTCTACCCTGTTATAGCAGGATGTTATTGTATGCTTTGTCCGGGTTTGATCCCGTTGACCAGATGTTATTGGAAGGTAACTGTTGTACAGGCCTATCCCAGAGTTATTGAACGCGAGCTTAGCGCCGCTGGTAACCCGTGTTATTGTGTGTCCGAGTTGTTATACTCGTTGATTATATTCCGACTGTTGAGTCGAGGCTTTTTGGTGGAGAATGATCTCAGTTGGAGACACTCCGTGCCCAGGCTATTGTCAATGTTATTCGCCATAAACCTTCGATAAACCTATAAACCGACATCCTAATAATAAGACGCATAATTGTTGTAAAACAAGCCTAACTAACGATTCTTTCTATCTAACTTTGTTCTTTGCATTCTGGAACTGTTGACATAGCCGTGCAGTTGAAGATAATTTCCTTGTGAGGAAATGACTAGGACAGTTGACATTTTTGTAGCGACCTGAAGCATGTGCGAACCTAGAGTTCGTAGCTTGTGGAGCTCAGGCCATGCGATGTCAGACGTGGTCTCAACTGCGCATTCGTCACCGTAACTATACACATTAGATGACTATGGTTTACAAAGAGTAAACCAAGGCGTAGGCAGGAATTTTTAATAAAACTACTGTGTCTATTTCGTTATTAATTTTTGATGTCAAGTGTATAAACCCTACATGTTACATTATTGTGTGCTGTTAGCACATAGTTATTAAGCATAATTAAATTGTTTGTTTTTCATGGCTGTACACTTAGCTTTTGGATGTAATTGTTTTCTTTTACGGACGTCATCGCCGTAAATTTTATTAATTGATAGGACTTAGCTAGATGAATTAATGTTAAATTTAAATGTCGAAATGGTACCATCCTAACCTAGATTTGTTTTGCTACCCTGTTAAATGTAAATTCAGATATTAGCTTGATCTTGTAACTTGAACTAGGGACTTGCGTCGTACCATATTCCTAGCGTTGCTGTTGTTGCTTTATCATTGTGAGTTAGATCTTTCGCGAGGGTTTTCAGTAACTTCTCAGGTAGGGGACCTGCTCTTTATCTTTGTTTATTTATTAATTTGCGGACTAGCCGATTATAACCCTCCGAACTAGGCTAGGGGCTTGTGAATTTTAATAAATTTTCACGGTGTTTTACATAAGTCTGGATGTTTATTTCCTCAGTCTAGTTTTAAGGTGAACCTTTCCTTAGGCGGTCTATGACCATCGTCACCATGTACCACGATCCCTGTGGACTACGGACTCTCGTGCCGCTTTAGCCTTTATGGAAGGTCACCTGATCCTCACGGTACTTTTTATTCGATTTATGTGTCGTTAGTTGAGTCATCGTGGTTGTTGACTCAACTAAACGGTCACAATACAATTGAGCCATTTAAGACCTTAAGAACTTTTTATACTTTTCGTTTCATTTCACAAATCACACTGGTATTTTTACTAATTAACTATAGCCTAATGTTACTCATTTTTACGGAATAACTAGCGTTTGATATGGCTACGAATTTGATATTATATTATACCCATACTATCAACCCGCCCCGGCTTTGCCTGGTATCTTAAAGGGGACACTCAGCGTATGCTTAAAAGGCGCACGGACAGTAGGTCTCAGACGCAATTCAGAAAAGCCGAGGTGAACAGCGAAACTCCAAACACTTATAGACTACTCTTCTCTGAAGTCTTAACTCGACACGACTGGACAGTTAATGCTGGCCGAAGCCGGGGTGATGGGCTCGCGAGCTCGTAAACTCGCTCCGAAGCTAGTAATTTAAATTTCCACTGAATGGAGATTGTTGGTAGGAATTAAATCGTAAAATCACTAATAGTCCAGTCAAATTAGACATAAAAAATGGGGCCCGACCTTGCAAAAGGTCATGTAGTTCTAATTTTTTTTATATGTTGTTTGGACCTCTGCCAATAGTAAAAAACAAATTTGCAACTTCGAAAGACCTGTGCTAGTTGTGCAATACCCAAAAAAACAGCTAACTTTTTGCACAATTTTCGGTTTTTGCTCAATGTCTTTTAAAATATGCATCTGCGTGAAAAACCCATACTTATCTTGTGTAACCTAGATTAAATTTGCTAAAATTGTAAACCCAAACGAATACTGTATGTTTAGTATTGTACCCGATACCTATTTTAGGCTATCGGCTACGCCAGCTGACATTAAGCTGTAGTTGAGGTTTTGGGAAGCAATCAGAAAAGGTAGCGCATCGATCGCGTCAAGAAGAATGCCAAGATGACGTAGCAGGTCTAGAATCAAGGAGGCATTGAAATCTGTGAGAAGATAGAATTATGAATGGAGATGTGAAGCTTTCTTGAAACATATATGGAATTATAGCAATTAAAACAACTTAGAATAGGATATATAATATGCATTATATGTGGAAATAATTTTATGGAAATAAGTTATTTTATAACAGAAGGCCGAAAGGATTCGGGTTCGAGACTATGTTCATGACGCAGGAGCGCAGTGGTGGGAGAATGAGCCACGTGCCGAGCGGAGCACAAAAAGCGAGAACACAGCACTATCAAGTCAGTTGGGCTCAGTGAGGCGAGCAGTACAGAGCAGCTCTATAGCACAGCGAGACAGGCATTGAAGGTCACGCACACACGTAAACCGTGACGAGAGGAGTAGGCGACAGTTCTCCTATCACCGAGCAGCGAAGGCAGAGGGGGTCGTTGATCCAGGCGACCTGGCCGAGGAGACAATTGTAGACAGCCGTGGTATTTCAAAATCACACTGCTCGCATTTGAAGACTTTATTTCAAGCTTCATTTCGACGCTGTTCGAGCACAGGCTTTCACAAATAACCTTATAACTCTGCTGTTACATAACACATTCAAAGCGACTTTTTACTATTCCAAGTCAACTGAATGTTAGCATAGGCTCAGATGAACATTATAGCGTGCATTTATAAGATTTATATCTTACACAATTTTCATGAGTTACATATTACAGACAGATACAGGGTGTATCGTAATCTTGAACACTATCTAGTAAAATTTTTATTTTACTCAAGTGGAACTTTGCAGTAAGTTGAGATTGGACTTACAATTCTCAAACTCAACATTTATCGGAACAGTGGCGTATATTAGAAGAAGAGTAGGGGGTCCGCTGTTTCCATGAACTTTTCGAGAAGGAGTTGGACGATATCCGCTATGGGTAATCCGAGGTTCAACATGACCGAGTAAACGTGAGTAGAGACAAGATGGCACCACAGAGCGATGGATTCGGTTCCTGACGAGAGGAGTCCACCAGCTGATTCGCTTGGGATTTCGAAGGAAATCTTCATTTCATGGATGAAATGATATTCACGCCGATCTTACGAGAAATCTTTAGGTAGGGAAAATCGACGATCTTGGAAATTATATTACAACTGATAATGAAAGGTATTGTAAGAGTTCTAACTACCTGATTCGATTATTTTCATGAATACTGGGCACACATGTATATTTTTCTAATAGGAGTGATTTGATTATTAAGACATGGTTTGAATTTATATACTTCGAATTTGCTAGAATATGGAGTGACCATATGATATGGCAGGCATCATTATACGAAATTCTTACCGTTGTTTGGCTTTATTAAGCAGATGTTTGGTCTTTTAGACATTTTTCCAGCTAGGATATTTTTCATGAATAGTTTTTTTGTGTAACGAGTATTTCTAACTCGTGATCTGCAATTGATTATCAGAAACTACTTCGTCAGTTCATTGCATACTAGCGAGTGTGTATTATTCATCAGTAGGGTTTTTTCCATTGGATTGTTTGGAGATATTAAGAAGTTATTCACTTTAGTGAATGAACATCGCTTTTATATGACAACTAGAAACTTGTTGATTCCTTTCTGGTACATTCACTCATATAATTCTACGAGATGGGGTCTTTCGTATTTATACGATTGTATGGTGGTTACTCACCTTACCCATCGTTCAGGGAACTATCATCCAAGTCGACGGGGCGAGGTCCTTCGTATTTATACGATTGTACGGTGGTTACTCACCTTACTCGCCATTGAGGAACTCATTTTATCATCCGAATGTACATGAGATGTAAGTGAATTAAACAAGGAACTATTAGTCACATATCAGTCGAAATTTTTTTAAATAAAGTAACGATAAATGTCGACAGGATTGCATTTAGTAATTCTTGTTTGCCAATCCAATATTTTGTTGCTATACTCTTTTGAGAGTAAATTCAATTTAACAGCTATTACAGCTGATGCTTTGATTTTTTTATAATTATGTTTGATACCTTTGAGAAGGATTTAAAGTAATTGAATCTAATAGGATTAATCATTAATGGTCATAATTATTTTAAAGGCAGATCAGTATTGCAGATTTTGATGTGAGAGATTATAGCACATTGGTGTTTTTCTGCGATGTGAATTATTGAAACTTGTGAAAGAGAATTTATGCTATTTGAAACCAGATATTAAATTACTGAAGTAATATTTTTCTAATTGTTTAAGAAGTTGTCTTGATGTGATCAGAGTAATTACAGTCATTGGAGATTATGTGCGTTAATAATTTAAAGCCATTTATATTTTTTGTAGATCATGCAACGTGGTTAAGTGGAGTTTGTGATAGGCATTTTGTGGAATTTGCCATGTGATAGTTGCATCGTTGATAATGTATTTTGAGGCAGACATGAGGTCGTCGTACCCAGTCTAGCGTATTTGTTGAGATTCATGCTGTATGTGCTGAATATTTATGGAGTTTTTGGAGTAATTCTTATATTCAAATGTGATATTTGAAATATTGAAGAAATATAGTGTCGTTGTGGATAGTTAGATCCAACGTGATGTCGTGGAGACAATAATATTTTTTGGCATGATAAATTAAATACGCGATATAACTTGGAAGTAATAAAACTGTAAGACAACGTTCTATAAACCTTATTAAACAATTTGTTAGGAAATTAAACAAATAAATGAAGTTGATAATACAAGATTTTCTGAAAATAATAATTAATGAAATAATAATCTGAAAATTAAGCATATTAACGATCTGACCTAATGAAATAAAAATCAGAATGACTAGATGGAATAATGAAAATTAAATAACCAGATGATTGAAATTTAAATAAGTTGATAAATTAAATATTTGAATAAATCGATGAATTAAATAAGTGGATGAATTAATGATTGAATAAATTAAACTGATTGAAATAAATTAATTTTTATAATAATGATGATGAATAACTGAATTAGAAGGTGATGATTAATTAAAGAAGCTGATGATTAATGAATTTTAAGGAATTAAATAAATTTAATTGAGAGATAATTCGAAGGAATTGCAACTTGAAATGTGAATTTAAATGATGTAATGGTGATGAATTAACGATTCTGACAGGAATATTTGGAATTTTGAAGTGAGAATTAATGTGAGAAATATTTAATTTTGATAATAATGATGAGGATGACCAATGAGAGTTTGAATCTTCTGTAATTCGCAGATAAGAGATTAATGACGATGTAAATAATGTAAATTAATTATTCAATGTTTAGGAACATTTGATTAACATGTTCTACGTTCAAATTATACCATGCAAACCATAATTTATGTGATATTTAATATGAGTGATTATTATATGTGTATGTTTAGACAGCTTAATAACTTAATTAAATCCACATTGATGTTAAATTAAAGAGAATTAGGTCTCAGGTTTCACAAATGTCAGTGACGAAAGACATAGTGCTACAGTGATCCTGAGAACCCAAGAGAACTTTATACATTTTTCTTGTTATGTGTTTTAAGATAATTTTGCATTAGAAAGGAGATGGTTCGATTTTTGGACAATGACAATTTAACTTTGCATTCGACCATACTCTTAGGTAGGAATTATATTTAAAATGTCTGTCTGATTATCAAAGTAAAATAAATTTGTTTTTATCTTAGTGGTGATCTGATGATGGTGTGATGTTCCTTTTTTCTTTCCTTGTCTTGAGTAAGGCTTATCCGGAAAGGAAGTGGTTTTGCTAGGAATTCAGTTGATGGCGCCCATTTATATTTGAATTATTTTTATTAACTTAAGCCCGTAACGACCCTAGAGATACTTTATCTCGTGAAACCCACTGCTTTTTCAAGAACTCAGCTGAATTTCCGACACATTCCTTATTTGACTAGAGGTTCATTTAACTCCGCTCTGTCCTGGAACTCCAGGGAGGTGATGTTATAGCAGATGGGTCATCGCATCCCCAGGACGAACGGGTACAGAGAGAGGGAGAATTGGCTTTATCCAACTAGTGGGGCTTTTCGATTTTGTTAATTCTATGGAATCACATCAGATTTAGATTACTGAGAGATTGATCTCAAGTTCATTTAAGTGTGTTACAAAATTTATTGAACTTTGTCAGACAATGTACTTGTGTGCCCAATCCAGTGTTCATGTTAATCGTATTAGTAATATCATGTTAGTTATAAGATATTTTTCCCTATACCCAAGTGAATGCAGGAATTGAGACATTGCGATGTGTTGTTGTCTAACGTCTCTATATAATTCTATATTGAAAATAAAATTATGTTGCCAGAGGATTTAGCGAAGGTGTTAGGAGAGTTACAGACGGGTATGTCTGGAATTGCAGAAACTATTTCTAAGATGGAAACGGAAGTTAAAGAACAAATTAATAATTCAGAAGCTAGATTAGAAGCTAAATGTAAAGAGAATGTAAAATCATTACAGGCTAGTAATGAAGAGAATTTAAAATTATTGCAGGCTAGTAACGAAGAGAATTTAAAATCATTGCAAACTAGTACTGAAGATAATTTAAAAACATTAGAGACTAGGCTACAATCTAGTACTGAAGAAAATTTGAAATTATTGCAGTCAACTAATGAAGATAATTTAAAATTATTAGAAACAAGGCTACAGTCAAATAGTGAAGCTAACTTGAAAGACAATTTTAAGTTATTAGAAGAGAAATTACAGTCAAATAGCGAGGACAATTTTAAGTCATTAGAAGAGAAATTACAGTCTCGAAGTGAAGAAACTAATACTGAATTAGAAAATAAGTTAACCAGATTAGAGGATAGTTTAACTTTAAAGAATAATGAGATGCTAAAAACTTTACAATTAGACATAATTGCAGTAAACATGAAAGGAGAGGAAAATGTTCAGATATTAAGGAAAAATATTATCGAGTTAGAAAGTAGAGGGGAAGAAAATATTTTTACTTTAAGAACAGATGTTATGACCATACAGAAAGACATTAAGTCAGATGTATCGAAGTTGAGATTCGACATCGATGGTTTAGTGGCAGATGTAGGAAAAATTCAAGATTGGTCTACCGAAGTATCTTTCGAGACTAAGATTAAGGGTCTAGAAACGAATCTAGGTAACGAAATAAAAGATTTAAAGACAGTAATTGGGACCATTAAAGATGAAGTCTTGGGAGAGGTCAATTCTAATTTAAAGTCGTTAGAAAATCAATTGCAGAAGGATATTAGAAAGATAGACGACGATATAGAGCAAAAGGTTAACGAAAACTTAGCTTTATTTAAAAATAGAGTCGGAGCAATTGTTGAAGAACGGTATAGTGAGGTCGATGCCGAAGCAAAGGAGAAACGTGAAGGGTTAGATGAAAAATTAATCGCAGGTATGGCAAACTTAGAAGCTAGGTTTACGGAAAGCAAAGAAGCGATGAAAATAGATTCAACTTTATTTAGAACAGATGTTGATCTGTTGAAAGAACAAGTCGCGTTAGTAAGGAACACGTGCGAAGGAAAAATCGACAAGTTAAGGAACGATCTAGACGAAAGTAACAAGACGCAGGATGTTACATCGTTAGATGAGTTGAAGACGCAGATGAAGAGATTAGCAGAAGACAGGGTGACTAAACTAGAAACCATAGTTAACAGTTTTACCAGTCATAATGTAACGTCAGGGGAAACATTGATAAACCAAACAGCGATAGACCGCAGTATGACGAATCAAGAACCGAGCATGGTAGAAGACCGTCAAATGCAACCGAATGTGACATTCGAAAGGGTCAGTTCAACCCCGCAGGAGAATCCAAGTTCGAGTAGGAGTACGTTAGGTCCAAGCGAACGATACTCAGGTCCAGTCACTATTATAAGAAACCTAGATGACAAGCCGAGAAAGTTTTCGGGAAATACAGGAGTTACACCAGTAGAATTTCTGCGAGATATTCGAGACTACATGGCGGAACACAGGGTAGCCAAAGAAAGAGAGCTAAGGATAGTAGAACGCGCCTTAGATGGATCTGCACTTACGTGGTTTAGAGCGTTCAGAAGCAACTTTGCGAACATGGAGCAATTTGCCATGGCTTTCTTGAGGAGATTCTGGAGTGCCGAGGATCAACTCAACGTAAGAGCGGAGATGTACTCCAAACGCTATTCTACGTCACATCCGATGCATTACGCCAACTATTTCACGTCACAGCTGGCTAAATTACAGTTCCTTATTCCTCCATTGCCAGAAGAAGAGCTTTTGCAAGCTATAGCGCGACAGTTACCGATAGAGGTACAGCGATCTCTGATAGCATCAGGAGCCAATACGCTGGAACATTATGATGATATTTTGCGGCGGTTGGATTATACAAGCGCGCAGGTTACACCGAGAAGTAATAGAAACGACAACAGAAACACGCAAGAAGTAAATGCGGTAGTCGTGGACAATGCAGCTCAAACGGATAGAAGGGATTCCTGGGAAAACCGACGGAACGAAGGGAATCGAGGAAATATCCGTAACGCAAGAGGAAATGATCGATATAGAGGACCATATGAAAGGCCATACGATCAAGAAGCGAGAGATAGCCGATATAAGAATTATAACCAAAATTCCAGGTATCAGGACAGGAATCGGTATAATAACAGATATCGGGGAAGGAATAACTGGAACCAAGGTCAACAGTTTAATGGAAACGACCGACAGGATGGCCGAAGAAACGATCCTAACGACAGACGGGAAAATCGTGGACATGAGAGGTCGAGACAAATGGATAGACAGCCTAGTGCACCACTCGAAGAGACAGTGAGAGATGTCAATCGAGCCAGCACGAGTGAAGACAGAAGAAATAAACGTCAGAATAACACAGAATCAAAATGTTAATCATTGGAAGTCATCATTATAGAGAGTCAGAAAGTACCATCATGCTGAGAAAGGAAATTGTAGAGCTATCGTGTACATGTATAATATATTGAATGCCTGAGAGTGTATTTTTTTTCTCAATCCTGATAAAAAAAAGGGAGATGTACGGGAGAGATGTACCCGATACCTATTTTAGGCTATCGGCTACGCCAGCTGACATTAAGCTGTAGTTGAGGTTTTGGGAAGCAATCAGAAAAGGTAGCGCATCGATCGCGTCAAGAAGAATGCCAAGATGACGTAGCAGGTCTAGAATCAAGGAGGCATTGAAATCTGTGAGAAGATAGAATTATGAATGGAGATGTGAAGCTTTATTGAAACATATATGGAATTATAGCAATTAAAACAACTTAGAATAGGATATATAATATGCATTATATGTGGAAATAATTTTATGGAAATAAGTTATTTTATAACAGAAGGCCGAAAGGATTCGGGTTCGAGACTATGTTCATGACGCAGGAGCGCAGTGGTGGGAGAATGAGCCACGTGCCGAGCGGAGCACAAAAAGCGAGAACACAGCACTATCAAGTCAGTTGGGCTCAGTGAGGCGAGCAGTACAGAGCAGCTCTATAGCACAGCGAGACAGGCATTGAAGGTCACGCACACACGTAAACCGTGACGAGAGGAGTAGGCGACAGTTCTCCTATCACCGAGCAGCGAAGGCAGAGGGGGTCGTTGATCCAGGCGACCTGGCCGAGGAGACAATTGTAGACAGCCGTGGTATTTCAAAATCACACTGCTCGCATTTGAAGACTTCATTTCAAGCTTCATTTCGACGCTGTTCGAGCACAGGCTTTCACAAATAACCTTATAACTCTGCTGTTACATAACACATTCAAAGCGACTTTTTACTATTCCAAGTCAACTGAATGTTAGCATAGGCTCAGATGAACATTATAGCGTGCATTTATAAGATTTATATCTTACACAATTTTCATGAGTTACATATTACAGACAGATACAGGGTGTATCGTAATCTTGAACACTATCTAGTAAAATTTTTATTTTACTCAAGTGGAACTTTGCAGTAAGTTGAGATTGGACTTACAATTCTCAAACTCAACATTTATCGGAACAGTGGCGTATATTAGAAGCAGAGTAGGGGGTCCGCTGTTTCCATGAACTTTTCGAGAAGGAGTTGGACGATATCCGCTATGGGTAATCCGAGGTTCAACATGACCGAGTAAACGTGAGTAGAGACAAGATGGCACCACAGAGCGATGGATTCGGTTCCTGACGAGAGGAGTCCACCAGCTGATTCGCTTGGAATTTCGAAGGAAATCTTCATTTCATGGATGAAATGATATTCACGCCGATCTTACGAGAAATCTTTAGGTAGGGAAAATCGACGATCTTGGAAATTATATTACAACTGATAATGAAAGGTATTGTAAGAGTTCTAACTACCTGATTCGATTATTTTCATGAATACTGGGCACACATGTATATTTTTCTAATAGGAGTGATTTGATTATTAAGACATGGTTTGAATTTATATACTTCGAATTTGCTAGAATATGGAGTGACCATATGATATGGCAGGCATCATTATACGAAATTCTCACCGTTGTTTGGCTTTATTAAGCAGATGTTTGGTCTTTTAGACATTTTTCCAGCTAGGATATTTTTCATGAATAGTTTTTTTTGTGTAACGAGTATTTCTAACTCGTGATCTGCAATTGATTATCAGAAACTACTTCGTCAGTTCATTGCATACTAGCGAGTGTGTATTATTCATCAGTAGGGATTTTTTCCATTGGATTGTTTGGAGATATTAAGAAGTTATTCACTTTAGTGAATGAACATCGCTTTTATATGACAACTAGAAACTTGTTGATTCCTTTCTGGTACATTCACTCATATAATTCTACGAGATGGGGTATTTCGTATTTATACGATTGTATGGTGGTTACTCACCTTACCCATCGTTCAGGGAACTATCATCCAAGTGGACGGGGCGAGTTCCTTCGTATTTATACGATTGTACGGTGGTTACTCACCTTACTCGCCATTGAGGAACTCATTTTATCATCCGAATGTACATGAGATGTAAGTGAATTAAACAAGGAACTATTAGTCACATATCAGTCGAAATTTTGTTAAATAAAGTAACGATAAATGTCGACAGGATTGCATTTAGTAATTCTTGTTTGCCAATCCAATATTTTGTTGCTATACTCTTTTGAGAGTAATTTCAATTTAACAGCTATTACAGCTGATGCTTTGATTTTTTCATAATTATGTTTGATACCTTTGAGAAGGATTTAAAGTAATTGAATCTAATAGGATTAATCATTAATGGTCATAATTATTTTAAAGGCAGATCAGTATTGCAGATTTTGATGTGAGAGATTATAGCACATTGGTGTTTTTCTGCGATGTGAATTATTGAAACTTGTGAAAGAGAATTTATGCTATTTGAAAGCAGATATTAAATTACTGAAGTAATATTTTTCTAATTGTTTAAGAAGTTGTCTTGATGTGATCAGAGTAATTACAGTCATTGGAGATTATGTGCGTTAATAATTTGAAGCCATTTATATTTTTTGTAGATCATGCAACGTGGTTAAGTGGAGTTTGTGATAGGCATTTTGTGGAATTTGCCATGTGATAGTTGCATCGTTGATAATGTATTTTGAGGCAGACATGAGGTCGTCGTACCCAGTCTAGCGTTATTTGTTGAGATTCATGCTGTATGTGCTGAATATTTATGGAGTTTTTGGAGTAATTCTTATATTCAAATGTGCTATTTGAAATATTGAAGAAATATAGTGTCGTTGTGGATAGTTAGATCCAACGTGATGTCGTGGAGACAATAATATTTTTTGGCATGATAAATTAAATACGCGATATAACTTGGAAGTAATAAAACTGTAAGACAACGTTCTATAAACCTTATTAAACAATTTGTTAGGAAATTAAACAAATAAATGAAGTTGATAATACAAGATTTTCTGAAAATAATAATTAATGAAATAATAATCTGAAAATTAAGCATATTAACGATCTGACCTAATGAAATAAAAATCAGAATGACTAGATGCAATAATGAAAATTAAATAACCAGATGATTGAAATTTAAATAAGTTGATAAATTAAATATTTGAATAAATCGATGAATTAAATAAGTGGATGAATTAATGATTGAATAAATTAAACTGATTAAAATAAATTAATTTTTATAATAATGATGATGAATAACTGAATTAGAAGGTGATGATTAATTAAAGAAGCTGATGATTAATGAATTTTAAGGAATTAAATAAATTTAATTGAGAGATAATTCGAAGGAATTGCAACTTGAAATGTGAATTTAAATGATGTAATGGTGATGAATTAACGATTCTGACAGGAATATTTGGAATTTTGAAGTGAGAATTAATGTGAGAAATATTTAATTTTGATAATAATGATGAGGATGACCAATGAGAGTTTGAATCTTCTGTAATTCGCAGATAAGAGATTAATGACGATGTAAATAATGTAAATTAATTATTCAATGTTTAGGAACATTTGATTAACATGTTCTACGTTCAAATTATACCATGCAAACCATAATTTATGTGATATTTAATATGAGTGATTATTATATGTGTATGTTTAGACAGCTTAATAACTTAATTAAATCCACATTGATGTTAAATTAAAGAGAATTAGGTCTCAGGTTTCACAAATGTCAGTGACGAAAGACATAGTGCTACAGTGATCCTGAGAACCCAAGAGAACTTTATACATTTTTCTTGTTATGTGGATTAAGATAATTTTGCATTAGAAAGGAGATGGTTCGATTTTTGGACAATGACAATTTAACTTTGCATTCGACCATACTCTTAGGTAGGAATTATATTTAAAATGTCTGTCTGACTATCAAAGTAAAATAAATTTGTTTTTATCTTAGTGGTGATCTGATGATGGTGTGATGTTCCTTTTTACTTTCCTTGTCTTGAGTAAGGCTTATCCGGAAAGGAAGTGGTTTTGCTAGGAATTCAGTTGATGGCGCCCATTTATATTTGAATTATTTTTATTAACTTAAGCCCGTAACGACCCTAGAGATACTTTGTCTCGTGAAACCCACTGCTTTTTCAAGAACTCAGCTGAATTTCCGACACATTCCTTATTTGACTAGAGGTTCATTTAACTCCGCTCTGTCCTGGAACTCCAGGGAGGTGATGTTATAGCAGATGGGTCATCGCATCCCCAGGACGAACGGGTACAGTATATCCCGAGATACAATTCTTCAAAGATTGAATATTTTTCATAAAAATAAAAATTGTTGGTTTTCGTCACCTAATTTGACAAATATTATCAAAAATACTCATTCCATCAAAAGGTGATAGGCAATGAACTTGAAGTTTATTTGTTTAGCATTAATTCGAACTCTGATTGGTACCGGTAGGCCTAATGCTTCTCTCAAAAGTGGCATGTAATTGAAAACCTTGAAGTATAGAAATCAGGAAAAATGAATGAAAACAAGTTTTGAGTGCATCAGATATCAAGTATAGGGCCGATAATGATGATGTGTAATTTACGTATAATATTTACTCGTCCGAATGGCTTGTAGACGAGTGAGATTCATTGTGTTTGTGAGAGCAAGCGTCGGGACCTCAACAATGAAGGCGAGGCCCCTGAACAATGAATCGACCATTCCCTCCTCCCTCCTACACATACATTCGTCAGTTTTGCCGCGTAAATCGAACAATGCGGCCTGTGAAGCGTTAGTGTACTCGAAAACCTTGTGCAATGCCTATTCCTCCAGGTGTTTGTTTTAAATGTCGTAAGCCCCTGAGTGAAGGCCCAACCATTGTCGTAAAACAAGTAGGTATTCGCTCACATTAACGTGAGTGTGAAACGGGACCTTAAAGAAAAGAACATTTTCTCTCGAAAACTTCGAGAGGAAGTAGGAAGAGTTATACTGCTGCAAGCAATGTTAAAGCATCTGTTCGACGTAAAGGAGATTATGATCTCCATCCATCCATCCAGACCCTCAAGATCGTCAAGTGAACTCGGTAGGATATAACTGAAAAATTCATCAGGCTATAAAAAGAACTGCCCAAATCACGAAGAAATGATGTCCACAAAGTTGATAAGTTTGGTCTCAGGATAACAGTCCAAGATGCAGCTGAATGCTGAGGTGGCCAATGGGGAAAGAAAATTATACAGCGGCTCTCAAGTGTAAATAACTGGGTAGTTGCTGATACAAGATACTACGATCTCTGTAATTAAACGATATTCACTAAGCCATTAACAACTGGACAGAAGAGAGGACATCGACTGGCAATTGATATAGATGAGGCATTGGAAGATTTAGGCTATACACTTACCTCTTGGAGAACTCTGAGGAACATCCGTTCTCAATAAATGATATATTGAAACAGATCAAAGGAGATTATCCTGATATAACAACTGTGAGATCTCATAAGTGTATGAAACCAATGAATATCCTCCATCCGGTGATTTCCTAGGCAATGGTAATTCAGTCATCCCTGAATCCGTACCGTACTACTGTTTTATGAAACCGTTGTTCCGAAACACAAGCGTGCTGTTCTTAACACTTGGAGAACTGATGTGTAGTTTTTTAACATACCGTACTCTCAAATGTGCTGTACGACCACGGTCTTTCATCTCCTCACTCATGTTAGGCCTTGGGACCTACTTACACAGAAAACTTGGTTCCAAGCATTTAGTTAATATGTATTCAGCTCTGGGATTTCCATGCACTTTAGCGATGCAGCGCAGCTTGAATGTTCTGCGATCAGGAGGTCAGAATCCTCACCACCTATCTATAAGGAGCTCTCATCCAGTTTGTCTTTGACAAAGAAAAATCCCCAACTTATAGAACTGGCATAACTTTTCCTGCTACTAGACTCCAGTAACGAAACCATAGCAAAAGCTGGGGAGAAGTGCTTTGTGGCTTTGTATGGGGTGATTTCCTAACAAACACCCTGAACAGCCTTCCTTACCAACTATTTGTTACATTTGCAGCCAACACCAAAATCAGTCTTGCTTGCTTGCCCCCAACAGAGGATGCAGCACCCCACCATGCTAACAGAACTTACAACCAAGTTCAAAGGTAGTTTGGGGTCAATAAAAATCTTACAGATTGGTGGTAGAAGCTTGATGATCAAGGTCCTATCCCTATCCCTACAACTATGGATCCTGAAACTCAGCTCCTACTGCGCATGATTTCCTGCAATATTGCAGAAAAGGTTGCAGCGGCGGTTGGAATTGCCGTAAGCTGAACTCAAATGCTCAGCCCTTTGTCGATATTGTGGTGGCAAAATTATATAAAAACGTGCAATCTCTTCAGCTAGAGGATTCTGACAACGAGGAAGAAGTCCCCACCGCTAAATTGATAGAATGGAAAAACCAGCCTGTACCTGCTGTTAGTTCGAGAACTCCTTCAATGAACGTGCACCATCAGCACAGGAAGATTTTTCGAGACCCGGGCAATCAAAACAAATGGAATTACGATGAGACCAGTTGCTTCATACATGTAAAAACTTATTTTAAACGTTACGTTTTCCCTTGTATAAAACAAAATAGTACCTACCGGTATGTGAACTGATTTCTTTCATTTTTTTCATATTCACTTTTGAGAGAAGCACGTGGCCTACAGGTACCCGTCAGAGCTCAAATTGAAGCTAAACAAATATCCTTCAAGTTCATTTCCTGTGAATTTTCTCATGGAATGAGTATTTTTGATAATATTTGTCAAATTAGAAGACCAAAACCAAGAATTTTTACTTTTATGAAAAAATATTCATTCTTTGTAGAACTGTATCTCGAGATCTACTAAACATACAGTATTCGCTTGAGTCTCAAATTGTAGACAATTTAATCTTGTTTACAAAAGATAAGTATGTTGTTTTCTGTCAGATGCATATTTCAAACAACATTGAGCAAAAACCTAAAATTGTGCAAAAAGTTAGTTGTTTTTGGGGTATTACACAACTAGCACAGGTCATTCGAAGTTGCAAATTTGGTTTTTTACTATTGGCAGAGGTCCAAACAACATATTAAAAAATTAGAACTACCTGACCTTTTGCAAGGTCGGATGTCTAATTTGACTGGACTATTATAGTTGGCGATGTATTTAAGATAAAGATATTCTGTCGCGGACTTCTTTGTAGAACTTTTCATGCTGACCAATTCTTACACTCACAGTATATGGATATTCTTAATGGTTTATCCAGCGTAAGCTTAAAATGCGCACGGACGGCAGGTTTTCCTTCGACACGATTCACTGAAATCGTTACTGCTCGGCTTCCTTTGGTCATAAATGAATGGTTTCCTACAGAAACCATCCTCGAGAAATTCTTCACTGAATGGTGAAAACCGCATCAAAATCCATTCAGTGGATTTAGAGTTAATCCGTTACATCCAGAAATCGTGGTCTTGGTTTTATGTAGAGATGCCAGCGACTATCATTAAAACAAATACATGAATTTATAACTAGTATGGACTATGAATTCTACGTAAGACTCATTAAATACGATATACAACTGTACCAAGGGATACTTATAGAGGACTGGACTAATAAAAACAGAGCATTCTTTTTATGTTTCTATGAATTAAAAGTGTGCAGTATATCAACATTGTGGCCTTTTTCTGTAGTAGTTGGTGATTTAACGTGACTTAAATTTACAATGGAAATAATCACTGAGTTGAGTTAAAATTCAAAAAACCCTTGCAAAAGTGAAATCATCTATACCGCGAATAACGTGCTCAAAGCAGTTGCCAGCTTGCTGGCCGCCGCGAGCGCTAGTGTCGCTTCACCTACAAAGAGGATGCAATTTCGTAACGCAGCGAGCTTCGCGACTGTGTATTTTAGACTGTGGTAATACAACTCCGTCCTCCCAGGGTTGCCAATCTAACTTTCCCCCCCCACGAAATAACTTATCACTTATTCCAAACTGAGGCTAGCGCCAAATAATTTTTAATCCCACACAGCGGGGTAATATTATCTTTTTTTCTTTTCTTGGCGGGAGAGAAGTTATATGTAAATTAATCTAGTTTTTATTAAAAATAACGCGCTTTAATAAATACTTAGAAAACTCTACAGGCACATTAACACTAATTTTGGGATCATTATTAACATCTTGAGCGTGAGATAACCGTCAGCCGAGTTGATTCATATTACGTAAATATATGTCCAGCAATTCCCCGAATTACGGTTATCTCCCAGTTGCGAATGAGTGAAAATTTTCGCCTGACTATTGTAAGCAATTAAACCTTTTTCCGGCTGCATGTAGCATTTGTAAGGTAAGAAGGACCTTGGTAGGTAACAAAAATCTTCGAAAATGATACTTTAAGCATTCAGGGCTAATTGCAATATAAAGCACAGGATCTTGTTGAAAAACTGAATAATCATAAAAATGAGTACCGGTATTGAATTACTCATAATTCAACATGATATATCGTGAGAGGACATGCTCTTTTTGCTGAGACCTCTATAAATAATTTCTCTTACTGAGAGATACGCAGTCTTCATGTTGGTAGCACACAAGCACAGATAGGCCCTATATTTGAGTTTATTTTGTTCTTGTCAGGGGAACAGGAATGTTCTAGATTTACCATTGAGGTGGGACATTTTAGTAAAAAATTAACTTAATTTTTTAAAGAACTGATTTTGTTTTTGTTTTTTGAGCATATTGTATTACTCGAAAAATTCGGGATCAAATTACGAAACTTTTCTTGTGTAATAATATCTCATAGAGAAATGGAAATACTTGTTGAGTTGTTGACTTTTTGTTAATTCATTTGAGGGACTTGAGACACCTTGGTCATCAGCCCCGTGTTGTTGGGAGTGTATTGAAGCTGTCTGGCAACCTGTATTGCTGTGATGATTGTAGTTGTGTGTGTAAATGTATCTGGGACAGGGTTGGAGTAGACGCTCCAGGAA
This sequence comes from Meconema thalassinum, assembly GCA_946902985.2. Classification (NCBI taxonomy): domain Eukaryota; kingdom Metazoa; phylum Arthropoda; class Insecta; order Orthoptera; family Tettigoniidae; genus Meconema; species Meconema thalassinum. Next base: position 93,847,667 of record OX336394.1, read on the forward strand.
TTGAGCAAGGCACTATCCCGGCAATTTCCTGTAGGGAGTGTGGCAAAACCCGGATCAGCCCTCGCGACCATGGTGCACGTCTGACGAGCGCGGCTATGCCGCACGACGAAATGCTTGTAGAATTTGGCTTGAGTACCTATACCCCCCCACATTGGTCAATCCTGGCTACGCTACTGGTTTCACCTGCCAATTTTTGGTTTTCTGATTTATTTCGGCTGCATTCCAATAATTTTGTTTTACATTTATTGATTTTCATTATGATTTCTTTCCTCAAGACGGAGTCCATACCATTCAAAAACTCGTTCAAATCCTCTGGCATATCGGTCAAGATGACGATGTCATCAGCAAATTTCAAAGGTGAAATTATTTATCCTTGAATCTTCCTTCCCACTTTAAATTTTTCTCCAATTTCCTGATTATTGTGTTTTTAGAGATCTTTGAAATGCGTTGCCCTCGCACATGGTGTCGATGCATTGTCAAAGGAAAATATTCCATGTTACGAACATGGGCCGTATAACCTGGACCGAAAGCCTATTCTGGACAGCAGTTCCTTGAACTCAGATTTGTCAACATTTTATTGTATTTTTCCATGTGGTAGGCCTATATCTCTGTACCTCAACATACAGAAGAGTGCTTTAAAAATCATGTCTTGTGTAAATTTTGGAAGAGTTGGTGAGTGTGTTTTTTGCCGGAGTGGATACTCGCTCGCAGAAATTCTTTTCAGTAAAATAGACTGGTTAACAATTTTGTAAGTGCACATTGAGGTATGTGACGGCGGGATGCCTTAAGTGTTACGGAAACGGCAATAGCCGCCGCAGAGCTTCGTTGCTACTGAAATAACGACCAGACTGATATTTGTACTTAATTATACGGGATTTGTAAGCCCAGTGTTTATGTATTTGAAAGTAGCTATATCGCTACCTTTATTTAGTAGCCGCTAGTGTAGTGTTAAAAATTAAAAGTGGAATTAGAAGGCGCTACATCTAATTTTTTTACCCCTGGCACTACAGACCATGAAGGGCCTAGGCCTATCATTCGACCGCTTCCCAGCCATTTGGCCTGCAGATATTGTGGTGACGCGTGGTCAGTGCATCGTGTCCCCTCGGCCGTTAATCTTGTTCTTCGTGACCGGCGCGCTGCCTCTCTATCAGACAGCTACTCAATTGTCCTCACGAAGCTGAGTGCACTCCGTTGCGGTCCTCACGTCAGTGTCTAAAATTTCTGACGGAGCCGGGAATCGAACCCGGGGCCTCCGGATGGGAGGCAGGCACGCTACCCTGTTCTTATTGTGTTTATATATATCTTGAAAAAGATAATACATGGATTTGCATTGCCTCCTACAGGCATAGAAAATCAGATGTCACCTTGAGGTTCAGTTGCCATGGAAACGGACTTGCCATTAGTTCATCAGTTTATCAGAGCGAAGATAGTTTTCTGTAAATATCTTTGAAACTGTTGGTTTTAGGGCCTTAAAATGTGGGTTTCGGTGTCCCGTAGGGACGCACCGAGTATTGTTTCTTGCATCGAAGGGTGTAAAATGAGTTTTGTCCAGTCTTTATGCGACAACTTCGATATTTTGTCGCGGTTGGGTATTTTTGGTGACTTTTCAGTTATGTTGCCCGTTCCTCAGGAACAATGATTTATTTCCGGATGAAAGGCAGTCTATATGTTATCCCAAGGTATAATCTGTCTCCATTTCAAATTTCATCCAAATCCGTCCTGCCGTTTTAATGTCAAGAGGTAACAAACTAACACACACACACAGATTTTCTCAATTATAATATACTAACAGGTACCCGCGGCATCGGTCGCGATCAAGACAATGGGGATGATAATTGGTCTATTCTATTGCAGCAATCGCGGCTACAGGTGGGTCCATTCTAATTCTAATACATACAGTATAATGATATGAGCAGCAAAGTGGGAATTTTATAGAGTTGTGAAAGTCTGCAGTGAACACATTTGAAAATTACGTTTTTGGTTTTGCCATCTTTTGCTGAGACATAACGATTATGTTGTCCAGATACTCGCGAGCACGCCACATACAGTTGCCCATGGGGAAAAAAATGTTTGTCTAAATGTTCACCTGCTGATGTTAAGTGTGTGTCATTGCGCTTTGTTAATAGAAATAGCGAATATTGTTTGAAGAGGGAACTGCACTCTTGCACACTGGAATGGCAAATCTATCGGAATATGGGGAATTAAAAGTATTTTTCCTTAAGTTATTCCAGGTGCAATTTTGCCACACTTATTGATGATTTTAACGTCAACATGTCGCTATTAATAGACCTATAGTAAAATATCTCTCACCTTGGCCGCTGATGTACATTGTGGAGTCTCTTCCAGTGTTACATCCCAGGGATTGGAATTTTCCAACAAAATTCCTGATTGATTTTGTTTGAGACTTTAGTTTTTTGACTGGTTTGACGCAGCCCTCCATGTCTCCCTCTCCTGAGCTAATCGTTTCATCTCTACATACAGTAGCTACCTCACCCTACATCCGAGGCAATCTGTTTAATCCTGGTCTACCCCTACAGTTCTTGTCCTCGATCCTCCCATCCATAACTAAGCTTGCTATTCCTGGGTAGCTTAATATGTGTCCTATCAATCTATCTCTTCTCTTTATTAGCAGTCGCCAGAAACATCACTCCTCTCTCACTCGTCTTAATACATCTTCATTTGTTACCCTCTCTACTCATCTGATCATAATTCTCCTGTAACACCACATTTCAAACTCTTCAATTGTCCTCTTTTCTGCTGCACCATTAGTCCAAGTTTCACTTCCTTATAGTGTGACGCTCCAGACTAAAGCTTTCAAAAATGACTTCCTAATACCTAAATGTATATTCGATGTCAACAGGTTCCCTTTCTGTAGAAATGCTTCCCATTCCTGAGCCAATCTACGTTTTATATCCTCTTTGCTTCGTCCATCACTGGATATTTTGCTTCCTAAGTAACAGAAGTCTCCTACTTCCCGTAGCGTTTCACCTGCCAATTTTATGTCCATAGAAGTTTCTCATTTATTTCGGCTGCATTCCAATAATTTTGTTTTACAATTATTGATTTTTATAATGAATTCTTTCTTCAAGGCATACCATTCAAAAGCTCATTCAAATCCTCTGGCGTATCGCCAAGATGACCATGTCATCAGCAAATCTCAGAGATGAAATTATTTCTCCTTGACGAGACAAATCCCCTCGGTGCCAGAAACAAAACTCGGGGGCCCTAAAGGGTCCTCAGAAACTACACACATCAAAAAAAGTTTTGCATCACCTCGGTTCCAAGAGTTCCGGAACCTTTAAATACAAAGGGAATAGAGATCAACACAAACAACATTTCAGCTCGTTTTATTGCTCATGAGACCCACACATTGCATGTTGTACCATCATACAGCTAGACTTTCAGCATTTGTGGTCCAGATTGCAGTACACACCACTACCTCTAATACCCAGTAGCACGTCCTCTTGCATTGATGCATGCCTGTATTCGTCGTGGCATACTATCCACAAGTTCATCAAGACACTGTTGGTCCAAATTGTCCCACTCCTCAACGACAATTCGGCGTAAATCTCTCAGAGTGGTTGGTGGGTCAAGACGTCCATAAACAGCCCTTTTCAACATATCCCAGGCATGTTCGATAGGGTTCATGTCTGGCGAACATGCTGGCCACTGTAGTCGAGCGATGTCGTTATCTTGAAGGAACGCATTCACAAGATGTGCACGATGAGGTCGAGAATTGTCGTCCATGAAGACAAATGCCTCTCCAATATTCTGCCGATATGGTTGCACTATGGGTCGGAGGATGTCATTCAGGTATCGTAAAGCCGTTTCGGAGCCTTCCATGACCACCAGTGGCGTACGTCGGCCCCACATAATGCCACCCCAAAACATCAGGGAACCACCACCTTGCTGCACTCGCTGGACAGTGTGTCTAAGACGTTCAGCCTGACCAGGGTGCCTCCAAACACGTCTCCGACGATTGTCTGGTTGAAGGCATATGCGACACTCATCGGTGAAGAGAACGTGATGCCAATTCCGTGGGGTCCATTCAGCATGTTGTTGGGCCCATCTGTACCGCGCTGCATGGTGTCGGGGTTGCAAAGCTGGACCTCGCCATGGACGTCGGGAGTGAAGTTGCGCATCATGCAGCCTATTGCGCACAGTTTGAGTTGAAACACGACGTCCTGTGGCTGAACGAAACGCATTATTCAACATGGTGGCATTGCTGTCAGGGTTCCTCCGAGCGGCAATCCGTAAGTAGCGGTCATCCACTACAGTAGTAGCCCTTGGGCGGCCTGAGCGAGGCCTGTCATCGACAGTTCCTGTATCTCTGTACCTCCTCCATGTCCGAACAACATCGCTTTGGTTCACTCTGAGACGCCTGGAAACTTCCCTTGTTGAGAGCCCTTCTTGACACAAAGTAACAATGCGGACGCGATCGAACTGCGGTATTGACCTTCTAGGCATGGTAGAACTACAGACAACATGAGCAGCGTACCTTCGTCCTGGTGGAATGACTGGAACTGATCGGCTGTCGTACCCCCTCCGTCTAATAGGCCCTGCTCATGCATGGTTGTTTACATCTTTGAGCAGTTTTAGTGACATCTATGAACAGTCAAAGGGACTGTATCTTGGATACAATATACACAGTCAACGTCTATATGCCGGAGATCTGGGAACCGAGGTGATGCAAAACTTTTTTTGATGTGTGTACATTATAAGGCTCTAAATCCAACAGTTTCTGAAATATTCCCAGAAAACTAAACTAATTTAATTTAACAAACTAATGAAGGAATGCAAATCGGTAACCATGAGAACATTATATCAAGGGGTGTCTTACAACTTTCCTTCTATTTCTGTAAGAAGCAATGTCACTCCATTTATTACTTTTCTGTGAAAGTTTGCAAATGGCTATAAGGTTATCACGGAACTAACGTAGACTGTACGATTCATCAATGCAATTAAAGGGGTCAAGGGGTAACCTAGAATTTTTTCATGCAATTTTCACGTTCGACATATAGTACAGAAGGTCTATTATATCTCCAAACAGCAACATTATATTCAAAAATTCTTGAATTGAACCAGCATTTTTTGCGGCTTTTAGGAATTTGTGCAATTTGAGGCTAAAGAACCTGAATTTCCATGCACCACAAGCCTTTATAATTTATGAAAGGGGTCTTCCTGTGTATGGGCAACTAGCACAACGTAGAGGGTCTGTTTTTATGTGACGTGTACTGCGTTTTGGCTACAAGGCTTTCAATTGTATTTCACGTCAGGAAGTACACGTTAGGTGAATTTAGTTTGAGAGTACATTTTAAGTATTTCTTTGTTGTTGTCGACAAACGGGTTCATCGTAAGGATGATTTTGTTTGATACTGTGTGGTAGATATACCCATATTTGGATATCTAGGTAATATGTTGTAGACAATAGAATTGTCTGTCTGTCTTTCTGTGTATCTTTATGTAGCCTACGCCTATAACTCGTGTTCGGATGCTTGGTGCATCGTAAAATTAGGTATGGTAACCATGAGAGTCAATACACCAATCATTTATATAACTCTTCACCGTACTTTTCATACAGTAGAAGGGTGGATATAGAGAAAAACTTCTCAATATATTGAACCCTTGCAAAGAAGCATATGAGACTCAGATTCGGGGCGCAACAGGTCATATTCGTAAGTTGCTGTCAGGGCGCTTCATTAACTTGCAGGGTAACATATAACAAAATAACATGCAGGAAAGAGTGAAGCCAGGGTTAAAAACAACTGAATTTAATAACAAATCACCATATTTACACATAAACAATTAACAACGAAATCTCCCAACTGACTCCCATTTAATAAAATGCCAAAAACTTAGGCGGTATCTCTGGAGAGATTAATTACCTGGACCAAGTGTCCTTAAATGAAAGATACAAAAGTGACCATATAAATGCGTATGCCGTTCTACATGCATCACGATGTGTACTTTGAACGCGCGATTCGTTATCATCCGGAATGACCCTTCAAACACCGAATCCGCATTTCCTAGAGCTAGACCGACACGGGGGAACACAACTACACTACTTAAATTAAACCGACACTTCCTAAATCTACTATAAACAAACACAAAATTTCCGTGTGAAATTGGACATAGATTGCCGTAGCAACATTTACTGCCTAAAAACTTAGGACTTCACACACAAATCAACACAAGTACATTAACACGTGACCAATAGAAAAATACTCAAATGACCGCTGTCAAAATTTACAAATACTCTACCATTACACCACACGGGTGTGACACACAAAATTACATGAATCGAGTCATCAACAAAGCAATAGGCAAACAGCCAACATTTACGTTAATCACAATATTTTATCCATACAAGGTACAACAATCCGTTACACACATGGCGAACTCCCCAATTAATTATGGCTTAAAAATTAACCATCACAATGAACAGGTTTGCTATATGAAAGCTTACAGGGTTCAGTCGGACAAAAGGACTGCCTATCAAAATAAGTCACAGGCAAAACGGGCGGTTTGTGGAACACTGCATGTCTGTCAACCCACGTGTCAAAATACCTCGACCTCCCAGAACATGGGGTCGAACCTCGAAGAAATGTGCCCCAAAGCACGATAATACATGTGTGTGTCAGAATAACCATATGGACAAGAATCAGCAGTCTCCCAAGAGCACTCTGTCTTTCCATCTAAAAAATACAATAGCAGCAAAAATATAAGGGCGGTAGGACAACTACCCCCTCCTCACGTAGAATCAACACACACTAGACACATCAACACACACTGAATCACACGTATGGGTTTTGACAGACCCTGAAATAAAAGACACAAATAATATCCACATGCTGGCGCCATCGTTCTATGCCGTGACTAGTCGCCTGAAAAGGACTCAAGAAAAATCTATCAAAATTAGAACGAAGGTGTTCTACAATTACTTTTAAGTTGGTGCACTCGGCTACCCTAACATGAATAATAACCTGTTCAGCAAAATGTTTTACACTCATTTCCTCCCATTCCTATTTCAAATATTAACGTTAATAAAGCACCATTTATCGAATGTAACGGGTTCCGCAATTGCAAGGATAAAATCACGCACGCACGCCGCGTACATTACACTTGACTCGAGAAAGAAAACAGAATATCAACAAACACTTTGGCCACGCGCCAACGGACATTTAAACATATAGTGTCGGTACAAGAAAAACTCTAAAACAACAAGAAAGAAAAACATGACTATTTACAAAGTTCCCCGGCCAAATCTAACTACATAATTGAAATAATCCAATTTTAGTACATCACCGCTTCTGCATGTAGACCAAGGACATTCTCCTCAACCCATTGCCCTATGGACAATTTAGCTCTCCATAGTAGTCGTCTGTGCTGATTTCTTGAAGCTCATCCCAACTTCAAACCACGTGCTGTTCATCTTGGTCTTGACTCCTTGGCAGAAAAGTTCAATATTAAATATTTGCCTATCTATAATCGCTTGCAGGCTACTCAGTTCACCCACAATTGTCCTAATGCGATTAATAGCGAAGACTGGCCCTAATTATATCGGACACACGCACTATAAAACATACATAAAATACACACAATTTATACACAAATATACATCTCGAGTCCGCGCCACTGGCTCGTTAACAAGTTCCCAATTCTGGCTGCACTAGCAGTCGCTATCTCGTCCGGTATTTCCGTCTGTACTATGGACTTTGGTTCTGGTAAGCGCTAATTAGGGTGATACGATATTTCCCTCTTAAAGTTGAGCTCGTCGTCTTGAAATGACTGTTACTGTTTACCACGCGCTACCGTGAAATATTTAGATCACCCAACAAAATTGATTTTTACAATAAATGTATTACAGCTTTTAAAATTTGATACTGCGATCGCTGCGACTTTAGTTTCTCAAAGCTCACAAAATGAATTAGCTTTACTGAGTTAGAGCGTAAAATCATATTTCACACCAAATAATGACTTAGATAAATTCGAGCGTCAAAATCACAAACCAAACTGACGTGGAGTATGCCTCTCAAGGCTCCAAAAGAATAGACTTTAAAATTCACACTTCGAACTGACGTGGAGTATGCCTCTGAAGGCTCCACAAGGTAAGACTTAGATTGGCGTCAGGCCAAACTATTTATGAGAAACTGACAAGGGCGGAGGAGTGGGGCAAAGTCGGATAAAAACTTCCAGAGTTTTTGTCTCACAAAGATGTAACTAGTGTCATTCTTCTCCAAATAAATCCAACGTCTCAAATTACTCGAGCGGAAATTAATCCGTTCGGCTGTTCCTTAGATACACACTTCCGCGGGCTTTTTACTACTGACGCCGTCCACCTCGTGGTCATGGCTTGGTCTCTTGTGATTGGCTGATTCAATCGTATGTTCGTTGAGAAGACCTCGTGATTCTTCCTTTATGTCTCCAATTTTGGTACAGTAGTTGCACAATTTAGCCTTGAACTCGACTAATTCTGGCCGTCCCCCAGGAATAGCTACTGGCTCAGCTTCTGTTGCAATCGTTACGAAATGCTGGCCTCCCTAATATCCAAGTCGACTTCCTTACGTGCTGCCTGGGCCGTAGTAATAATAACAATAAATATGAATACTTATTTATTGAAGATCAATAAGGGTTCATTTGTCCTCAGCAAGGTTTTGAAATTCGAAACAATTTATTGGTTTGGATTTCAAAATCAAAATCCACTGTAGTAACAACACATCTCTTTAAATCTCACTCAGCTGCTCGAGTGTATGCCCCTCTGACTCAATTAGTGTGCTCCCTTCTCGCTGGAATGTCATTCATATTTTCACTAGGTCTCCCCTTCTCCTCAAGTAGTTGCCACTCCCGTCGTCTCAGCTGCTCGTTGTTTACAAACAAAGTGCGTACTCAGGCGCTCCCCGTGAATTTGAGTGTTTGCTCTCAAAATAAATTTTGCAATACAGATTCTGCTCATATCATCTTTCCTACTCATCAAATGGTTCCCTTCTGTAGTACGGTTTCAAATTGGCGCTATTAAAAACAGATTTTGCACCAGTGCTCACTTCTTCTAATCTGTAGGCATTGTTACCCAGACTCTTAATTACCCGGAACGGACCAATGAACCTTGGACAGAACTTGGCGAAAACTTTGTTCTTAGGGTCGGAGATCGGTGGTCTACGAACCAGCACTAATTCTTGTTCTTGTAACTCTCGGTGAAACTTCTTCCCTCGGTACCGTCTCAGCCTTCGGTCCGCTTGGTTCCTCATGTGCTCCCTCGTTCGCTGGATTCGCAAATCATGCGCTAATAATGGATCCCTTGGGCAAGGAATGATCTTATCCCAAGTTCTTTCTGGCAATCTGTTGTGGTGTACAATCAGTGGGACTTGACCCGTCGACTCGTGCTTAGTAGTGTTCATGCACATCTCAATTTCCCCTACTTTGTCCACCCATTTATTGTGTTCGTTAGGAATCATTACTCTGTAGTATTTAGCGACACAGCGAATTGTTCTTTCGCTCGGATTTCCACAAGGATGACGAATACTTGAAAATATGTGTTTTATTCCTAGGCTCTCCAAACCTTGCCTAAAAACATTGCTTGTGAAATAGGTACCGTGATCTGATAGAATGGATTCCGGCTTCCCAAGCATCGGAATGACTTTGTTCTTAATTCTACTGAGGACTTGTCTTGATGTCGTCTTCTGGATAGGACATAGCACGACCATCTTCGAAAATACATCGACACACACCAAGAGGTGTCGGCATCCACGCTTTCCTTTTACTAAAGGACCAAAGCAATCAATCGCAAGCATCTCGCATGGTTTCTGCGGTAATAGTGGTATTGGAGGTTGTTTCAGAATAAAGTTGTTCGGCTTTGTGCGCTGACAAGCGTCACACGTTCTAATTACTTCAACAATGGTGAATCTCATCTTGGGCCAAGTAAAGGTCTCCCCTATCGTAGCTTCAGTCTTATCCGTGCCGATATGTGCTAGGCTCTCGTGAACATGCCAAGTTAATCCCCTCTGTAGTGATGCTGGAACTAAGATCCGCAGTTTAGTATGATGCTCATCCACGTACTTATGTAACAAGTTATTCAAGTAATGAAATCTCGCTTGTTTAGCACTGGCTTCCCGGTACTCTGGTGAATTTGGTTGTAACTCCTTCCTATAGAATTTTATCATCATCATCATCCATGGGTCAGCTTCTTGCTCCTTCCGAATATCCTTCAATCTTGCCAAAAACTCACGTGCCTTAGGTGTCAAGGTAATATTGTGAACTTCCGCTGTTACTTCGTTTCCGTCCTCAGGGTTTCTACTCAAGGCATCTGGTATGACGTTCAATTTCCCAGGACAATGCTCTATTGTGATGTCAAACTGCTGTATGTAGATGGACCAGCGCGTTACTCTCTCACTTGCTATTGTCGTCTTAAATAAAAATGTCAGTGCATGGTGGTCGGTTCTAACAATGATGGAATAACCATAGATCATCTTGCGCCACTGTTGGAGAGAATATAGAATTGCTAGTAGCTCAAGTTCCGTAACTGTGTAGTTTTTCTCATGTTTCCGTAATTTACGACTCGTAAATGCCAAATAGGATTTCTTCTTGGGTTCTTCAGCGTCCTCTTGGTACAGCATAGCACCAATCCCAATTAACGAAGCATCTGCTTGAATGATAAATTGTTTCTCAAAATCCGGATATCCAAGTTTCACACAGTTTTCCAATAAATCCTTCGTTGCTTTAAAAGACCTGTCGCACTCCTCGTTCCACGACCATCGATTCGCTTTCTTCAACATCTCCTGCATAGGCGCTACTGTTTCTGTGTAACCAGGGCAATTTTCTTTGAAGAAACCTGTCACTCCCAAAAATGCTCTAACATGTTTGACTTTGGTAGGTGTGGGAAATTTCTTAATAGCATCAATCTTGGCTGGATTAGGCCGCACGCCCTCGACATCAATTATATGTCCCAAATATAAAATTTCGCTCTGGCAAAAATGTGACTTTTTTAAGTTGATCTTGAAGTTCATGGTTCTCAGGTTGTCCAGCAGTTTATTTAAATTTATCAAGTGTTCTTCCATTGTCTCAGAAGCGATTAATATGTCATCAACATATCTCGTGGTGAAGTTCTTGACCTCCTCAGTCAGATTTCTATCGAGTGCTCTAATGAGTGCACATCCCGCAGTTTTCACGCCAAAGGGCATTCGACACCAGATATAACTTTGATTGTCGAATAAAAATCCCGTCAACAGTTGAGATTTTTCTTCAAGTTCAAGATGGTGGAAACTATTCGTCAAATCAACACTTGAGTATATCTTCTTCCCACGGAAGCCTTTCAAAACATCTTTGATCCTCGGTGCTTGGTCGTGCTCAACTAGCAGTTTACTATTTAAAACTCGCGCGTCTAGGCATAGCCTAATTGATCCGTTTGGCTTGGTCACAGCCAATATTGCGTTCAGATAAGGAGTTGCAGCTTTCCTTATCATGCCAGAATCTAATAAGTTAGTAATAATGTCCTTCACCTGAGAAAAATGCTTCTCTGGGATCGGGTACAATTTACTTTTAAATGGGGTCCAATCTGTCACCTGCATAGCATATTGAAAATTCAAAACTTTCCCAGGTACGGTGTCAAAAGCTTCTTTATGTAATCTTAAAATTTCTTCCAGTCTTCTTCTATCAGATTCCCCTACGATGGCTTCCTTAAGTCGCTCCTGAAGTAAAATTTCGAATTTGGTTCCGCCCATTTCTTCTTCCGCCAAATGCACCCAAAGTTCCTGCGAAATATCTCGGCTGTCCATTTCTAGCACTGCTGTCTGGTTGACTTGCTCTCCCCTCAAGATCTTATCTCCGGCCTCATTAGTGCATTCCTCAACAACCCAAGTATTGGCCTCTCTCTCCAGCGGATTCTCTTCCATATTTAAACCCACATGATCCAATCCTTCTACTTGTTTGAAGCTTACAGTGTTGTTATGTAAATCAATTACGGCATGAAAATCGCAGATGAAGTTGGCTCCTAAAATTATATTGTAGTTCATCTTTGGAATAACAATGAATGTTTGTGAAAAAGTATGGTTCAATATTTCCAGATCTAGGAATGCTTGCTGCTTACAATTCATAGTTTTGTCAGGAATGACACCTCTGACTTTCATTATCGGTACCGGCATAATAGGAACAGTCTGTTTTCTTGCTATTTCTTTTATCAAAATTTCAGTGACTAAGCTCACCTGGCTACCTGTATCAATCAAACATCTCACCCTCATACCTCCAATATGCGCGTAAATAATTGGTAGCTGTCTGATAATGTTTTCACGGTTCTTCACCACTTCCTCCAGGCAGTCGTCTGGGAATGCTACCCACTCTTCTATATTGGCCACTATCATCTCTTCTTGCTCCCTGGCGATCTCCGTTTCTAGCCTATCTCCTTTCAATTCATTTGGTTTTTTTTTTTTATCCCGGGCCCCATTAGATGTGTTTCGCCGGTTATCATTCTGTCGTTCCTGTTGCCTCAGTAAACTCTCTGCCCCCTCTCCTTGATGATTGTCTGGGCTCTGTCTGTTCGCCATGGCACGCCCCCACTTTTCCTTCTCCGCTTCTTCATTACTTAATTGATCCAGGTATTTACGGGATTCAATATATCGCTCGTCCCAGTTATTCCTATAATCTCCTCTGTTTTCTTGGCGATAGTCCCTGCCGTTACTCCATCTACCATCTCCATTTCTTTGGTAAGGTCTACCTTGTCTCTGGTTTCCCCTCCAATTCGTGTACTCCCGCTGGTACGTCCACTGATTATTTTGATGTTGGTTATTCTGATGATATCTCCCGCGGTTATTCTGATAGTTATGATTGTTGTGATGGAACTGGTTTCGGCCGTCAAAATCTTGTCTTCTTGGCGTGAACTGTGTCCCTGTGGACTGTGTCTTACTTTGGTTTCCCTGGCCGTGGTTATTTTGGAGTCCCTGAACTACCTCTGCCGTGTTTACACATTCCAAATTCCTTCTTCCTGTCTGTGGGCTTACCATACTCGTCTCATCTAAGTGCCTAAGTAATTCTTCTGCTTGGACTGCGGTCTGAATGTTTCCTGCGACTAACAATTGTTGGATATGCATTGGGAGTTGTTTCCCGATGGTTAGAACCATGTTCGGCTCGCTAGGCGGGTCATCAAAATCCCTGAATTTTACCAATTGCTGACTAAAGAATTCTGAGAAACGGGTTGGATGGGTACTATGGTATTTGCGTGTGTACAGGTCCATTCTTAACCCCTGCTGTAACGAAGGACTCCAAAACTTCTTCAAAAACGCCTCGCGGAATTGATCCATGTCTGTAAATGTGTACTTGAAACTTAAAAACCAGGTTAGGCTAGGTCCTTCTAAAAATTTCTCCACCAGTCTTAATTGTTTCTCAGGGCCGATGTGTTGGTCATTAAAGTAATCCGTTAATTGCCGTAGGAATGCTTTGGGAGTGGTTCCTGAATTTTCTTTGAACTTATCGGGCTTAAAATCATTACCCCGAATGACTTGGATGACTTGGGCTGGTGCCAAGTTCGGTTGCGGAGTTGAAGTCTCCCCCCTGTACTGCTGGAATGCATTAGTCGTTAGTCTGGGACTTTGACCCCGACTCGTGTCCTCAGCCAACTTCGAACCTGCCGGACTTCCAATACTTGTTTGCTTTTCCTGTATGTTTTCATTTGAAAATAATGTCGCATTCTCTAATGATCTAATCTCGTTCTTTATGATTAATTCTGATTGTTCCTGCAATTTCGACTTCATATTTTCCTCCAGTGCCTGCATTCGCTTTAAAACTGCCAGCCTGTCTTCCTTATTCGCCTGAGCCTGCTGGTCCCAATCTCGCCGGATCCTACTTTTTAAGCTATTTATTTTCTCTTCGTTCCTCTCCTGATTTTTCTCTAGCTCTTCACGTATCCGTTCCTGCGTTTTCACTAGTTGTTCCTCCAAATTATCCTGAGTTTTGACGAGCTGCTCCCCTACTTCTTGTCTTATAACCTCTTGTGTGTTTATTAGCTGGCCTTCCATCTCTTTCCTTATGATCTCTTGTGTTCTGCCTAATTGCTCCTCTAAATTTTCCCGCAAGTGTATCCGCTCAGTTTCAGCCTTAACTTCGACTTTATCTATTTCCTTTATTAATTCCAGCACGTTGTTGTCTACTGAATTAATTTGCTGTTGTAGTTTCTCTTGGGTCTTCTTCACTCCCGCGGTGTTACTGACACATGCTGCCTCTATCTGCTTAAGTTTATCCGCCACCATCTCGTCAAATTGCATTAATTTGTTATCAAATTTTGCCTCCAATTTCTTCATTTCGCCTAACTGTCTGATGTTGTTTTCCGCAACCTCGCCTGCCAGTTTCTCTACTTTTTGAACGCTCTGGTTAATATCATTTGTGATTTTTCCTAACTGTTCGGTTTGTGTTACCGCCTGTTGTGACAATTTGTGGTTTAATTCATTGAATTGTTTGTCAGTGTCTAATTTCTGGACTTCTAACTGGACCGAAATGTTACCGCTCATATCAAGTAATTGTTTTTCACAGTCTATCTTCTGCGCTTGTAACTGAACCGAAATATTATCGCTCATATCAAGTAATTGTTTTTCACTACGCTCCCGCTGAGCTTCTAATTGTTCTTTTAATTGTTTATTATTGTCTTCGCTTATTTCCTCCTTCATGTTCTTTAATTGTTCTTCCGTCTTTACGGACATCTGTACTAATTGTTCTTCCGTTTTCGCGGACATTTGGATCGACATCTGTTCTAACAATGCCTTTATCTCATCAACAATCGCCATATCACACACAAAAATATATTCAGAGAAAAACAGGGTTATGGGCTAAGGTTTCAGCCCTATACGCACATACATGTCACACATTTAAATATTACTGGCTCTAATTTAATGAAAATTTCAGTAACAAAATTTACTGAATACAATGACACTTATTCCCAAACAACAAAATAACCCCTAGTGATCTGCTTTTAAATTCCTAACCAACAGAATTTACGAAACACCAATTAACCGAAGTCAATTAAATGTCAACTATAAGGCAACATCTTCCTTCTTGACTGAGTTCATTAATAATGCAAATTTCTAATTTTAATGTGGGCGCCAGAACAAGTTTATAACAAATACAAAATCAAATTCTAACCTTGTTCAATATTTCTAACCTTAGGAACTCAGTGATTTTACTAATGCACATGGCGGTACAACATCGCCTCCATTTACTGAATTTACATGTCCGCTTGACCTGGCATCATTTCTCAACGAAATAAATATGAGATCAGCGAAGCAACAACAACAACAATCCCCACTTGGGCAGCCATTTTTGTTTTATGAACCCTTGCAAAGAAGCATATGAGACTCAGATTCGGGGCGTAACAGGTCATATTCGTAAGTTGCTGTCAGGGCGCTTCATTAACTTGCAGGGTAACATATAACAAAATAACATGCAGGAAAGAGTGAAGCCAGGGTTAAAAACAACTGAATTTAATAACAAATCACCATATTTACACATAAACAATTAACAACGAAATCTCCCAACTGACTCCCATTTAATAAAATGCCAAAAACTTAGGCGGTATCTCTGGAGAGATTAATTACCTGGACCAAGTGTCCTTAAATGAAAGATACAAAAGTGACCATATAAATGCGTATGCCGTTCTACATGCATCACGATGTGTACTTTGAACGCGCGATTCGTTATCATCCGGAATGACCCTTCAAACACCGAATCCGCATTTCCTAGAGCTAGACCGACACGGGGGAACACAACTACACTACTTAAATTAAACCGACACTTCCTAAATCTACTATAAACAAACACAAAATTTCCGTGTGAAATTGGACATAGATTGCCGTAGCAACATTTACTGCCTAAAAACTTAGGACTTCACACACAAATCAACACAAGTACATTAACACGTGACCAATAGAAAAATACTCAAATGACCGCTGTCAAAATTTACAAATACTCTACCATTACACCACACGGGTGTGACACACAAAATTACATGAATCGAGTCATCAACAAAGCAATAGGCAAACAGCCAACATTTACGTTAATCACAATATTTTATCCATACAAGGTACAACAATCCGTTACACACATGGCGAACTCCCCAATTAATTATGGCTTAAAAATTAACCATCACAATGAACAGGTTTGCTATATGAAAGCTTACAGGGTTCAGTCGGACAAAAGGACTGCCTATCAAAATAAGTCACAGGCAAAACGGGCGGTTTGTGGAACACTGCATGTCTGTCAACCCACGTGTCAAAATACCTCGACCTCCCAGAACATGGGGTCGAACCTCGAAGAAATGTGCCCCAAAGCACGATAATACATGTGTGTGTCAGAATAACCATATGGACAAGAATCAGCAGTCTCCCAAGAGCACTCTGTCTTTCCATCTAAAAAATACAATAGCAGCAAAAATATAAGGGCGGTAGGACAACTACCCCCTCCTCACGTAGAATCAACACACACTAGACACATCAACACACACTGAATCACACGTATGGGTTTTGACAGACCCTGAAATAAAAGACACAAATAATATCCACATGCTGGCGCCATCGTTCTATGCCGTGACTAGTCGCCTGAAAAGGACTCAAGAAAAATCTATCAAAATTAGAACGAAGGTGTTCTACAATTACTTTTAAGTTGGTGCACTCGGCTACCCTAACATGAATAATAACCTGTTCAGCAAAATGTTTTACACTCATTTCCTCCCATTCCTATTTCAAATATTAACGTTAATAAAGCACCATTTATCGAATGTAACGGGTTCCGCAATTGCAAGGATAAAATCACGCACGCACGCCGCGTACATTACACTTGACTCGAGAAAGAAAACAGAATATCAACAAACACTTTGGCCACGCGCCAACGGACATTTAAACATATAGTGTCGGTACAAGAAAAACTCTAAAACAACAAGAAAGAAAAACATGACTATTTACAAAGTTCCCCGGCCAAATCTAACTACATAATTGAAATAATCCAATTTTAGTACATCACCGCTTCTGCATGTAGACCAAGGACATTCTCCTCAACCCATTGCCCTATGGACAATTTAGCTCTCCATAGTAGTCGTCTGTGCTGATTTCTTGAAGCTCATCCCAACTTCAAACCACGTGCTGTTCATCTTGGTCTTGACTCCTTGGCAGAAAAGTTCAATATTAAATATTTGCCTATCTATAATCGCTTGCAGGCTACTCAGTTCACCCACAATTGTCCTAATGCGATTAATAGCGAAGACTGGCCCTAATTATATCGGACACACGCACTATAAAACATACATAAAATACACACAATTTATACACAAATATACATCTCGAGTCCGCGCCACTGGCTCGTTAACAAGTTCCCAATTCTGGCTGCACTAGCAGTCGCTATCTCGTCCGGTATTTCCGTCTGTACTATGGACTTTGGTTCTGGTAAGCGCTAATTAGGGTGATACGATATTTCCCTCTTAAAGTTGAGCTCGTCGTCTTGAAATGACTGTTACTGTTTACCACGCGCTACCGTGAAATATTTAGATCACCCAACAAAATTGATTTTTACAATAAATGTATTACAGCTTTTAAAATTTGATACTGCGATCGCTGCGACTTTAGTTTCTCAAAGCTCACAAAATGAATTAGCTTTACTGAGTTAGAGCGTAAAATCATATTTCACACCAAATAATGACTTAGATAAATTCGAGCGTCAAAATCACAAACCAAACTGACGTGGAGTATGCCTCTCAAGGCTCCAAAAGAATAGACTTTAAAATTCACACTTCGAACTGACGTGGAGTATGCCTCTGAAGGCTCCACAAGGTAAGACTTAGATTGGCGTCAGGCCAAGCTATTTATGAGAAACTGACAAGGGTGGAGGAGTGGGGCAAAGTCGGATAAAAACTTCCAGAGTTTTTGTCTCACAAAGATGTAACTAGTGTCATTCTTCTCCAAATAAATCCAACGTCTCAAATTACTCGAGCGGAAATTAATCCGTTCGGCGGTTCCTTAGATACACACTTCCGCGGGCTTTTTACTACTGACGCCGTCCACCTCGTGGTCATGGCTTGGTCTCTTGTGATTGGCTGATTCAATCGTATGTTCGTTGAGAAGACCTCGTGATTCTTCCTTTATGTCTCCAATTTTGGTACAGTAGTTGCACAATTTAGCCTTGAACTCGACTAATACTGGCCGTCCCCCAGGAATAGCTACTGGCTCAGCTTCTGTTGCAATCGTTACGAAATGCTGGCCTCCCTAATATCCAAGTCGACTTCCTTACGTGCTGCCTGGGCCGTAGTAATAATAACAATAAATATGAATACTTATTTATCGAAGATCAATAAGGGTTCAATGTTAAAATAGGCGAAATATAAAAATTATCCTATAAGGACGACCGAAGCATATGTTGCGCTTCTCAATGTGAGACACAAAATTCGGGAATCTATAAAGGGTCTCCGACAACTACATTTCAAGGCCCTTAAATTAACAGTGTGTGTGATATTCCCAGAAAACTAACTTGGTTCTGATAAACTTGAAGGAATGACAAACCGCTAACCATTGCAACAGTAGCTCAATTGATAATGTCTGGTGTTAACAACGAAACCGTTCGAAGAACGGGTACTTCTGCTAGTTTGATATAAAAACACTTAAATTATAAAAGGTGAATATTACGTGCTTCTTGTGACAGAGTCACAGATATTTTTCTGTCCCCGATACCCCGAAATATCGGTTAATCTCATCTATATTTAGAGTATATGGTTCGTTAAAATTTTTGACCAGATTTCTCATTCTAAGGTGAGATTCCAAGACATCTCGAAATTCAATTTATTCAGAAGAGGATTTAGTCTCCAACAAGTAGTTCCGTGAAGAACTATACAGCCTATTTTCATATACCCTACTTATGTTAATTGCCACTATCAACATATAAAATTTCAGTTTGAAATTGAGAACCGACTAAATATTTCGGATGGTCGCCATGTTGGATTTTATATATGTAGGTCCTAGAGTTATGTACTGTTACATGAAGATTATTGTGTACGTGTAGCCTTCAAACTTCAATCGCATGATTAGGACACAAGAAGTAACAAGGAGATTTTAAAATTTCGCACAGCTGCCATCTTGTGGTTATGGAAACAATTGAAATAAATTAGATGCCAGTGGATTAACATTCGTATAAGGATTTACTGTACCAAGTTTCACTGAACTAGGATGGTTAAATTGCGAGAAACTTCCATGTGAATATTTATAGTTCGCGTTGCCGCCATGATGGATTTGTGATCACCAGGTTATTTAAAGTCCTATAGGTGAACTTATGTTCATAGCCCCTATGAACATAAAGAAGTTCAGTTTGATTACTATAATAGATTCGTAGATATTCAGAGCCGTCTAAATATTTCGGATGGTCGCCATGTTGGATTGTTAAATGTATAGGCCATAGGGTCATGTACCATTAAAGGAAAAATATTGCGTAGGTTCATTATTCAAACTTTCACATCGATCGCATGATTACGACACAATAAATAAAAACTTAATTTTAAAATTCACAAAGCCGCCATCTTGAGGTTATGTAAACAATTAAACTAAATTAGATACCAGTGTATTACAATGTTTATAAACATTTCCTGTACCAGATTTGATTGCGGTTGGAACATTAAATCGCGAGAGAGGTCTATTTAAAATGTTCAAATTCGCTTGGCCGCCATGTTCGTTTTGTAGTTAACCGGTTTTTGAAAGTCTTATAGATGAACTTCCAGTAGTGCCCTTTATCTCCGTACAAAATTTCAGGGTGATACCGCTAATAGTTTCAGAGATATAGAATGCCGGTGAAATATTTCGCACCTGTGCCATCTTGTGGTTATGTATACAATTGAGCAAAGTTAGATGTCGGTGCATTACAATGTGTATAAACATATACTGTACCAAGTTTTATTGCGTTTGGTAGGTTAAATCGCGAGAAACGTCTATTTAAAAGTCGCAAATTCGCGTGGCTGCCATGTTGGTTTTGTAGTTACCAGTTTTTCAAAAGTCACATAGGTGAACTTCTAGTAGTTCCCTTTATCACCGTAAAAAATTCCAGGGTGATATCGGTAATATTTTCGGAGATATTGAATGCTGGTGAAATATTTTGCACAGCCGCCATGCTGGATTGGTGAGATGTAACAAAATTTGAATGGCACGTTCGGGGTCGTCTGGAATAGTGATATGAACTTACCGAGTTTCATTGAGATCGCTCCAGCCGTTTAGAATTTATTAGGGGAGGACCCACACACACACTCCTCTCTCTCTCTCTCTCGCTCTCTCTCTCTCACACACACGGACAAAAGGTGATCTCATAAGCCTATTTTTTTTTCAAAATTGAAAATAGGCTAAAAATAACCTTTCCGAAGTGAAAATTAGTACGTCCTTTCCTTTTGGCTTACTTTGCCTTGCCAGACTGCCACCCGTCCCCATATTAACAGAATACCGGCTTGGGAGGGAAAGAACGCTCGCCGCTTGCTTGCAAATAGCCCAAGCTCCTGCTACATTTCCCGTTAGCTGTGATCAGGTCCCTACCCACTTTACGTGTCTCACGGGCATTTTGCGGAGAAACTTTTTATTAAAGACTCATTTCTGTTTGGTTTTATTCTTTTGTATTGGACTCCATTCCTATCTACCCACCGAAACCCACTTCCTTTTTTTTTCATTATCATCATCCCTTAGGAAAAGTTAATCCTCAGCTAAAACCTACCAACAGTGACAGTAATATAAGAAGAGCTTATCGAGAGGGCGTGCAAGATAGTCCCAAAGTCAGCCCTGCAACATTTGCGTGTAGTTGTTATTGATTCATTTAGGGTCATTGTGACATCATGATTATGAAGTCCCGTGAACTTGGAGGTGTATGTAATCTGTCTGATGACCTGCATCATTATGATGGCTGTGGCAGTGCATGCTTAAGGACGAACATTCGCAAAACCAAATTCATGGTTGTCAGCAAAGAAGTAATTGATACCTCAGTATCAGTTATTAATAAAGCCATCGAACGAGTTCATTCGTATAAATATCTAGGGTGCTACCTGAATGACAAATGGGACTGCAGCCATGAAATCAAAGCTCCCATTGAGCAAGCCAGGGGTGTCTTATCAAAATGAAGAATCTGCTGTGTCACCGAGATCTTAATCTGAGAACGAGACTACTTGCCCTCAAGTGTTACATAATTCCCATACTAATGTGTGGACACGAGGGGTGGACGTTAACCAAAACCTTGGATAAGAAGTTGGAAGCATTTGAAATGTGGCTGTATCGTCGCATGCTTCGTATATCGTGGACCGACAAGGTGAGAAACACCGAGGTGCTGGATCGGATGGGCAAAGAGATGGAGGTGCTCTACAACATCAAGCGACAGAATCTACAATATTTTGTCCACGTGTTCGAAATAACAAGTACCGACTCCAGCAGCTAATCATGGAGGCAAGATTGAAGGACGGCACAGACCAGGGAGGAGGAGGATCACCTGGCTCAAGAATTTGCGGGAGTGGTTTGAACTTGACTCAGCACAGTATCGTAGCCAGGATCGACCATTGGGGGGATTATAGGTACTCAAGCCAAATTCTACAAGCATGTCGTCCCGCGGCGTAGCCGCGCTCGTCAAACGTGCACCATGGTCGCGAGAGCAGCTGTGGTAAGTACGGATATCGTAGGCTCGAATCCCGGTGCTGACATCGATTATCCTGAGCGTGTTTTCCCCGGGTTTCGCCACACTCCCTACGGGAAATTGCCGGAATAGTGCCTTGCTCAAGTCCCGGAGCGTCTACTCCATCCCTGTCCCAGATACATTTACACACACAACTACAATCATCACAGCAATACAGGTTGCCAGACAGCTTCAACACACTCCCAACTACACGGGGCTGAAGACCAAGGTGTCTCAAGCCCCTCAAATGAATTAACAACAACTCTACAAGTATTTCCATTTCTCTACGAGATATTATTACACAAGAAATTTTCATGTATTTTGATCCCGAATTTTTCGAGTAACACAAAATGTTCAAAAGACAAAAACAAATCAGTTCTTTAAAACATTAATTTTTGACTGAAGTGTCTCACCTCAATGGTAAATCTAGAATATTCCTGTTTCCCTGACAGGAACAAAATAAACTCAAATAGCCTATCGAGTGACCTTACAATGACGGGTAGTACTACTATCACATTTAGAGGAACAGGCAATTCCAGGAACAATACTTTCCAATTGCCAAATTAGATTTTTTCTTAAACAATTCAAATGTAGTCTTATCAGATCAACGCAGGCGTGATGGCTGTGTGCTTGTCGGTCGACCTATCTGCGTTGTCGTTTTTGTTTGAGTCTTCAGTTTTTTTTACCAGGCATGATGCAGACCTCTTAGGCTAATCGTTTCATCTCCACATAGCTACCACACCTTACATCCGAGGCAATCTGTTTAACATATTCTAACCTTGGCCTACTCCTACAGTTCTTGTCCTCGACCCTTCCATCCATAACTAAGTTTGCTAATCCTGGGTGTCTCAGTATGTGTGCTACCATCCTATATCTTCACTTCGTAAGCAATAGCCAGAAACACCTCTCTTCTTCCACTCGTCTTAATACCTCTTCATTTGTTTCTCTATCTACCCATCATTCTCCTGTAACACCACATTTCAGATGCCTCTATTCTTCTCTATTCTGTTGCGCCAACAGTCCAAGTTTCACTTCCATGGAGCGCCACGCTCCAGACAAAGACATTCAAAAATGACTTCCTAGTACCTAAATCTACGAGGCATGTCCAGAAAGTAAATTCCGTTTGGTAATAAAATTAAATTGTGTACAGATACAGAAAAAATATTTATTGCACAACATTCTACACCTCTTAAACTACGTTTCCACATAACTGCCGAACTTTTGCAGGCATTTGTCATAGCGTGCACAAGTTATTGGATACCTTCTTCATAGAAGTTTGCCGCCGACCGTAAACGAGAGTGAAGACTCCCCTGTAAGATATCCTACCGTTTGGCCACCACTGTTAGGCAAATTGCGTGCTTTCCAGGAGAACTGCTACCGTCCACGACACCTGGCTGTGAACATCTCTACTACTTGTTGCCATCGCAACCAGCCCTAGGTGACGAACGTTGGAACTTAAAACATTAATCAAACTTAACCTACAAATTTTGGCATCACACAAGTGTAGCCTAGATACTGGAAAGTTCCTTTCCATGCCATAAATCTGTGACATGGGTTCGACGGCTTTACTTCCCCTCCGAAGGAAGGAATACTGAGAGATTTTTAACGCTCTTAAAAAATCCGACGACTTCGGCCGGGTTTGAACCCGGACATAGAAGCTTAGCATGCTCCCAACCACGCCACCGAAGCCGCCTATATTATTCTGTACTCAATCAATTTGTGAACGATTGAACAAACAACTGAACATAATCGAATACAATTTAGCAGGGGCGGATCTAGGGAAGGGCGAGAAGGGCGACCGCCCAGGGCTCCGCGGTCCTGGGGGCCCCGCGCCACGGATCTTTTTACATTTAATTAATAATTAAACTTTTCAAACTTTTCAAAACTAATTTATAATTCTTTTTTCTTCAGTGCAGATATGACCTCCCGTGACCGTTTAGCAAGATTAGATTTCAGTAAATAATAGAAGACTTCAGCCGGAAAAAAGTGGCAAAGTAATATTTTAATATTTCGTAGTTTACTTAATCTTCTTCAAGGGGACTTAAAGGTTTCTTTCATATTATTAAAACAAGAAGTTCCGTGACGAACTAAAGAGCCTACTTTTCTTAAAATTAAGATCCATGCCAATTTTGTATATGAACCTATCCAGAATAATGACGAAATTAGGTTTGTAATATCGAAATGTCTAATTAGTTCGAAATATACCTGGTATAATGTAGCCTAATAGAGCACTACAGTTGGCAGCCCTGGAGAGAGAATATATTCTTAGTTCCATCTCTTAAGGTACAGAATACAAAATTTGGTTGAAGTCAAATGGACGTCACATGCAGTTAGACATTGGATCTATCAGCACGCGTAAATGCATCAACATGCAACAATGTCATGCGTGTGATGGTCAGAAATAATCTGAAATAATATAATCTATTGTTGTGCCAATTTTGACTGAAATCCATTAGTTAGTATAGACGTTACATGCATTTTAAAATTGGACCTATCAGCAGGCTTAGAATCATGTTGGCAGCACTGGCTTAGGCCTATATTAGTTACTCCAAATTATTGTAGAATGCCAGGTACGGTACTATAACAACAATAGAGACAGTATTTATTAACAGTTGGCTGCCCTGGTTACTCTTAAGAATCGGCATAGTCATATCAGATATGGTACATATAGCACACACGAAATTTGGTTGAAATCCAGATGATAGTATAGAAGTTACATGTATTTAAAGTTGGACCTCTCAGCAGGCTTAGAATCATGTTGGTAGCACTGACGTATATAAGTTACTCCAATGTAATATAGAATGCCTGGAACTATACGTGTGCATAGTTTAAAGCTGTCGGCTTGCATACTTTCTGATATAATGGTATTTGGAAAAAAAAATAGAGAGAGCAATTATTACCAGTTAGCAGCCCTGGTGGCTCTTAAGAATACGTTCAGTCATATCTGTTTATGTACACATACTACCTACAAACTTTGGTTGAAATCCAATTGATAGTGTAGAAGTTATATGCATTTAAAAATTGGAGCTATCAGAAGGTTTCAAGTTATTTTGGCATCACTGTCATGTATAGCCTCCAGGAAATTAAACTGAAATAGTATTATCTACATGTGTGCCAATTTTGGAATAGCTCACATGCATACCTTTCAAGATATCCAACATGGAGCTCAAATTTCTAGTGCGTTTTTCCATCAGTTGATAGCACTGACATCATTTTCAAATACAGGCGTGAGATATTCCGGTATTCATCTTTACTCATACTACACTTGGTTTCGATTGCTGCAGCCGTTTAAGAGTTGTTAGGGGACACACACACACACACACACACACACACACACATAGCCAGCCAGACAGAAGGACAGACAGACAGACAGACAGACAGACAGACAGACAGACTGACAGACAGAAGGACAGACAGACAGTTACACATTTCCCGGATCGATCTCATAAGTCTACTTTTTCCTAATTTTTGCAAAATGTGAAAAGTAGGCTAAAAATGTTCTGTAGTGTATCAGAATATTGCAACTACTCTTTATTTTCTTACTAGCAGAAGTACCCGTTCTTCGAACGGTGTTCGGTGTTAACACCAGACATTATAATAATAATAATAATAATAATAATAATAATAATAATAATAATAATAATAATAATAATAATAATAATAATAATAATAACAATGTTATTGGTGTTACATCCCTTTTAAGTACTGTTGCTTTTAGAGACGCACCAGACATTATCAATTGAGCTACTGTTGCAACGGTTAGTGGCTTGTAATTCCTTCATAAGTTTATCAGAACGAAGTTAATTTTCTGGGAATATCACACACACTGTTAATTTAAGGGCCTTATAATGTGGTTTTCGGACATCCTTTTTAGACTCGCGAATTTTTTGTCTCACATTGAGAAGTGCAACATATGCTTTGGTCGTCCTTCTAGGATAATTTTTATATTTCGCCTATTTTAGCATGTATTTTGAGAAGTTTTTCCCTATATCCACCCTTCTACTGTATGAAAAGTACGGTGAAGAGTTTTATAAATGATTGGTGTATTGACTCATGTTTACCATACCTAATTTTACGATGCACCAAGCATCCGAACATGAGTTATAGGCGTACATAAGGATACACAGAAAGACAGACAGACAATTCTATTGTCTACAACATTTCACCCAGAAATCCAAATATGGGTATATCTACCACACAGTATCAAAGAAAATCATCCTTACGATGAACCCGTATGTCGACAAAAAAAAAAAAAAAAGATTAGTTGAAATGTGCTCTCAAACTAAATTCACCTAACGTGTACTTCCTGACATGAAATAGAATTGAAAGTCTTGTAGATGAAACGCAATACACGTCACATAAAAACTGACCCTCTACGTTGTGTTGGGTCCCCATACACAGGAAGACCTCTATCATCTTATATATAAAAGTGAAAGTCTGTATGTATGTATGTATGTATGTATGTGGGTCTGTTCCGTATACAAATCTACACCGTTCCACCAATCTCAACCAAATTTTGCATACGCATAGTTTAGGACCCAGAAGGAACCGCTGGCTACATGCATTTTCGATAGTCTTTCTCATTCTTCTGATTTCGGCCCTTTTTCACTCAAGCACAGGCTAATCAAATCATAAAATATACTCACGAAGGAATGGCAAGGCAGATAGTTTCCATGGCAACATAGCTCAAGTCGAGACACGGCCGACTGGATGCCAGTTTTGCTCTGTACTACCGGTATAGAAAATGAGGATCTTTACTTGAAATCCCGTTAGTTACTCAACTGCTTACACAGTACTGTCAACCGAGTTTAGCATAACAAAGACTTGACACTATCTTCTACTATATATTTGTCAAATACCACTCACTCACTCATTCATTCATTCATCACGAAATCTCAGAAACCACCGAACGGATTGGAATGAAATTTGGTATACAGCTTCCTCAAGGGCCGCAAATGCCCACTAAGAGAGGATTTTTGGATATTCAGGTTCTAAAGGGGTGTTAAGGGGGTAGACCTGCATTTCATTGAATAGCAATATCTCCCGATTGGTATCATTGGGGGATGTGATACTCGGCATATAAACTCATCATTAAAAATAAGAAGACACGTGTCTGAGGGTTTTTCGATGTGGTGTATATTATGAGGTGAAAGGGGTTAAAAGAAGGGATTGAAAGATTCCGAACGGAGCGTGTATCTCTTAAACGACATAGGCGAGGAGTTTGAAACTCAGCGGAAAAAAATCAGCATAAAAATAGGTATATATGAGTTTGACCGATTTTTCATAAATCCAATTTAAGGGGCCCATGGGGAGGGGTAAAATTCTGGGGGGAAAAAAAGCAGGAAAAAAGGTGTCCTAACTGATTGACTGACTGACTCACTCATCAAACTCATGGGGAAAAACTGCTTTAAAGTAAGTAAATACCCTTTCGACAGTTTTTTTGATCAATCAAATTGAAGGGGTTCATCGGGAGGGGTGAAATTCTGAAGAAAAAAAAATGAAAGAAAATGTCCTGCCTTTTTACTCACTCATCATCGCCCAGCCAAAAATATTGAAGTTGGAAACATGGCATTTCGGGGCTATGTTCGTTGTATGTCAAAACCGTACACTAAGGGAGGATTTTTGGATATTCGGGTTCTATAGGGGTCTTAAGGGGGATAAACCTGCATTTCATTTAATAACAATATCTCACGAGTGGTTTCATTTGTGGATGTGATACTCGGCATATAAACTAATCATTAAAAATAAGCAGACATGTGTCTAAGGGTTTTTCGATGTGGTGTATTATTATGAGGTGAAAGGGTTGAAAAGTGGGGGTTGACGGATTCCAAACGGAGAAATTTGAAACTCAGCGAAAAAAAAACAGCTTAAAAAGTAAGTAAATCGGTGTTCGACCGTTTTTTTTTTCATAAATTAATTCAAGGGGTGAGGTGAAATTCTGGGGGAAAAAAGGAGAGAAAGTGTCCTAACTGACTGACTAACTCACTCACTCATCAAACTCAGGGGAAAAAGACAGCTTAAAAATAAGTTAATAGGTGTTCAAGCTTTTTTTTCATCAATCCAATTTAAGGGGCCCATGGGGAGGGGTGAAATTCTGGTAAAAATAATTGAAAGAAAATGTCCTGTCTGACTCACTCACTCATCACGCCCAGTGAAAACTATTAAAGTTGGAAACATGAAATTTTGGGAATATGTTCGCTGTATGTCGAAAAGGTCAACTAAGGAATGATTTTTGTTTATTCGGTTTTTAAAGAGGTGTTAAGGGGGTAAACGTGCATTTCATTGAATAACGATATCTCATGAGTTGTTTCTTTGGGGATGTGATATTCGGTATATAAACTAATCATTAAAAATAATCAAGACATATATCTAAGGGTTTATCGATGTGGTGTATATTATGAGCTGAAAGGGGTGAAAATTGGGGGTTGAGGGATTCTTAACGGAGCGTGTATCTCTGTAACGACATAGGCGAGAAGTTTGAAAATCGGCGGATAAAAACAGCTTAAAATACAAGTAAATAGGTGTTCGACCGTTTTTTTATACATCCAATTTTAGGGGCCCTTGGAGAGGGGTGAAATTCTGGGGGGGGGGGGGGGAAGAAAAACAGGAAAGAAAGTGCCCTAACTGACTGACTAACTCACTCACCCATCAAACTCAGGGGGAAAACAGCTTTAAATAAGTAAATAGGTGTTCGACCATTTGTTTCATAAATCCAATTTAAGGGTTTCATGGGGAAGGGTGATATTTTCAAAAATAAATGAAAGAAAATGTCCTGACTGACTCACTCACTCATCATCGCCCAGCCAAAATTATTGAAGTTAGAAACATGAAATTTTGGGGATATATTCGTTGTATGTCGAAAACGTCCACTAAGGGAAGAGTTTTGGATATTCAGGTTCTAAAGAGATGTTAAGGGGGTAAACGTTCATTTCATTGAATAACAATATCTCACGAGTGGTTTCATTTGGGGATGTGATACTTGGCATATATACTAATCATTAAAGTAAGCTGACACATGTCTAATGGTTTTTAGATGTAGTGTATATTATGAGGTGAAAGGGATGAAAAGTGGGGGTTGAAAGATTCCTAGCGGAGCGTGTATCTCTTAAACGACATAGGCGAGGAGTTTGAAACACGGAGGAAATCAATCAGCTTAAAAATAAATAAATAAATAAATAAATAAATAAAATAAATAGGTGTTCGACCGTTTTTTCATAAATGCAGTTTAAGAGGCCTATGGAGAGGGGTGAAATTCTGTAAAAAAAAACGTCCACTAAGGAAGGATTTTTGGATATTCACTCTCATCGACAAAACAAAACTATTAAAGTTAGAAGAATGATATTTTGGGGATATGTTTGTTGTGTGTCGAAAACGTCTACTAAGGAGGGATTTTTGGATATTCAGGTTCTAAAGGGGTGTTAACGGGGTTAAACCTGCATTTCATTGAATAACAATATGACACGACTATGACGCGAGCGAAGCGAGGCTAAAAATGAGATGGTGTGTGTCTGTGTTTTACTCAATCACGCAAGTACCACTGGTCCGATTTACATGAATTTTACATGGAAGTAGCTGATTTACCTGGTTAACATATAGGTTACTTTTGATTTCGATACTTTGCACTATTTAAAGATGGCGACCATTTTAGTGACGTCACTACACCCTTTGGTTTCAAACTTTCATATTTCCATTTCAAATAAAAAGAGAACGCTAAAAAATAGCAAACTTTTGATGGCATATACGAGGTTTAAAATTACATATTCTATCCGAAAGGTATCTCCAACGGTTAGCGAGTAAAACCTAAATTTGTGCTATAAAACACGGTCAACGCCGAGCGGTGTAGTTGGACAAAATCTTCCATCCTTAATCTTCCTCTGCGCAGCACCTCGCCTATCCCCTGTTTTAACTGTCACCTTCACATTTTAATTTATTTATGACGCGTAGCGAAGCACGGGTACTTCAGCTAGTAAATTATAAAAGCTTGTGGTGCATGAAAATTCAGGTTCTTTAGTCTCAAATGGCCCAAATTCCTAAAAGCCGCAAAAAATGCTGATTCAATTCAGGAATTTTTGAAAATAATGTTGTTGTTTGGAGATATAATAGACCTTCTGTACTATATGTCGCACGTGAAAATTGCATGAAAAAATCCTACATTACCCCTTGAACCCCTTAATTGCATTGGTGAATTATACAGTCTACGTTGGTTCCGTGATAACCTTATATTTGCAAACTTTCACAGAAATGTAATAAATGTAATAAATTGCTTCTTACTGAAATAGATGGAAAGTTGGATGCCACCCCTTGAGATAATGTTGTCATGGTTACGGATTTGCATTCCTTCATTAGTTTGTTAAATTAAATTTAATTAGTTTTCTGGGAATGTTTCAGAAACTGTTGGTTTAAGAGCCTTATAATGTAGTTTTCGAGGACCCTAGAGTTTTATTTCTGGCACCGAGGGGCTTTGTCTCGTCGTTGTACGCCATAATATAATACTACTAATAATAATATAATATAGGGATAGGAATATAATAGACCTGCCATTCCACACCCGCAGGTGTAAATCGCGTGAAAAAATTCTAGACTACCCCTTGACCCCCTTAAGCGCATTTTACATATTGATAAATTTACAGCTTAATTTGGTTCCATAATAACCATCTAGCCGTTTGCAAACTTTCACACTAATGTAATTAATGGAATTGCATTGCGTCTTACAGAATCTGTTGAGAATCTGTTGCCATGGTTATCGGCTTGCATTCGTTCAGTAGTTTATTAAATTAAATTAGTTTTCTGGGAATATCTCAAAAACGGTTGGACGTAGGACCTTAAAATGTGTTTTAGGGCCCCCGAATGTTATCTCTCACATTGAGGGGCTGAAAATGGGCTTTGTCTCGTCCTTCTACTCCTATTTCAGCATGTATTTTAAGGGGGTATGCCCCTTTTATGATAGGTACAGAGACGAGATACATCAATGATTAGTGTCGTGCCTCTGATGGATATCTGTACCCAATTTTGCGTTGATACACCCAGCCGTTCTCGATTTATAAGGGAACAAATTTGTCCACAATCAAACAGACAGACAGACAGACCAAAACATTATTTTCGCGCGCATCTATCATAAAACAGTCTGAAACGTGTAAATAACTCAAATTTCCGTAGAAATTCAGAAAAAAAAAACAGACAAATTTTCTATTTATATATGTAGAGATATACTGCACGGCTCGGTGTTGACCGTGTTTTATTGCACAAATTTATGATTTACTCGCTAACCGTTGGAGATACACGAAAAGTGTTAAGGACCTTTTGGATAGAAAATTGAATGTTAAAGCTCATGTATGCCATCAAAAGGTTGCTATTTCTTAGCGTTCTCTTTTTATTTGAAATGGAAATATCAAATTTTGAAACCAAAGGGTGTAGTGACGTCATAAATGTGGGTTTTACTCGCTAACCGTTGGAGATAAACGAAAAGTGAAGCTCGTATGTACTGTCAAAAGTTTGCTATTTCTTAGCGTTCTCTTTTTATTTGATAAGGAAATATGAAGTTTTGATTAAAGTGTGTAGTGACGTCACTAAAATGGTCGCCATTTTTAATAGTGCAAATTATCGAAATAAAATGTATCCTATATGTAAACTTGGTAAATCAGCTACATCCATGCAAAATTTCATTTAAATCGGACCAGTGGTTCTTGCGTTATTGAGTAGCACACAGACAGACAGAAAGACAGACACACACCATCTCTTTTTTATATATTAGTATAGCAGAAGTACCCGTCCTTCGAACGGTGTTATATATTAACACCAGACATTATCAATTGAGCTACTGTTGCAATGGTTAGCGGTTTTTCATTCCTTCATAAGTTTATCAGAACGAAGTTAGTTTTCAGGGAATACCACACACACTGTTAATTTAAGGGCCTTAAAATGTGGTTTTCGGAGACCCCTTATAGACTCGCGAATTTTGTGTCTCACATTTAGAAGCGCAACATATGCTTTGATCGTCCTTCTAGGATAATTTTTTATATTTCGCCTATTTTAGCATGTATTTTCAGAAGTTTTTCCCTATATCCACCCTTCTACTGTTTGAAAAGTACGGTGAGGAGTTTTATAAATGATTGGTGTATTGACTCATGTTTACCATACCTAATTTTACGATGCACCACGCCTACGAACACGATTTATAGGCGTACATAAAGATACACAGAAAGACAGACAGACAATTCTATTGTCTACAACATATCACCCAGATATCCAAATATGGGTATATCTGCCATACAGTATCAAACAAAATCATCCTTACGATGAACCCGTATGTCGACAAAAGAAAGATTAGTTAAAATTTGCTCTCAAACTAAATTCATCTAACTTGTACTTCTTGACGTGAAATAGAATTGAAAGACTTGTAGACGAAACGCAATACACCTCACATAAAAAATGACCCTCTAAGTTGTGTTAGGTCCACATACACAGGAAGACCTCTTTCATAAATTATAAAGGCTTGTGGTGCCTGAAAATTCAGGTTCTTTAGTCTCAAATGACCCAAATTCCTAAAAGCCGCAAAAAATGCTGATTCAATTCAGGATTTTTTGAAAATAATGTTGCTGTTTGGAGATATAAAGGATGATTGTAGTTTTACGTGACCATTAATCGCGAGATCATAAGCCACGGGACCTCCATTTTACGTGGAATCTGAACCACAGGGCATGGCATTTCACTTTGCAAATGTCTGGAGATATAATAGTCCTTCTGTACTATATGTCGCACGTGAAAATTGCATGAAAAAAATCTAGGTTACCCCTTGACCCCCTTAATTGCATTGATGAATTATACAGTCTACGTTGGTTCCGTGATAACCGTATAGCCATTTGCAAACTTTCACAGAAATGTAATAAATAGAGTGACATTACTTCTTACAGAAATGGATGGAAAGTTGGATGCCACCCTTTGAGATAATGTTGTCATGGTTAGCGATTTCCATTCCTTCATTAGTTTGTTAAATTAAATTAGTTTTCTGGGAATATTTCAGATACTTTTGGTTTTAGGGCCTTATAATGTAGTTTTCGAGGACCCTTTAGGGCCCCCAAGTTTTGTTTCTGGCACCGAGGGGGCTTTGCTCCTCGTTGTACGCCATAATATAATAATAATAATATAATATAGGGATAGGAATATAATAGACCTGCCGTACCACATTCGGAGGTGTAAATCGCGTGAAAAAATTCAACTGTACCCCTTGACCCCCTTAAGCGCATTATACGTATTGATGAATTCTACAGCTTAATTTGGTTCCGTGATAACCTTCTAGCCGTTTGAAAACTTTCACACCAATGTAATTAATGGAATTGCATTGCGTCTTACAGCAATAGATGGACCTCTGAGAATCTGTTGCCATCGTTACCGGCTTGTATTCGTTCATTAGTTTATTAAATGAAATTAGTTTTCTGGGAATATCTCAAAAAACGGTTGGTTTTAGGGCCTTAAAATGTGGATTTTGGGGACCCTTTAGGGCCCCCGAGTTTTGTCTCTCACATCGAGGGGCTGAAAATGATTTTTGTCTCGTCCTTCTACTCCTATTTCAGCATGCATTTTAAGGGGGTAGGCCCCCTTTTATGAGAGGTACGGAGAAGGGTTACATCAATGATTAGTGTCGTGCCTCTGATGGATATCTGTACCAAATTTTACGTTGATACACCCAGCCGTTCTCGAGTTATAAGGGAACAAATTTGTCCACAGACAATCAAACAAACAGACCGACCAAACCATTATTTTCGCGCGCATCTATCATAAAACAGTCTGAAACGTGTAAATAACTCAAATTTCCGTAGAAATTCAGAAAAAAACAGACAAATTTTCTATTTATATATATAGAGATATACTGCACCGCTCGGTGTTGACCGTGTTTTATTGCACAAATTTAGGTTATACTCGCTAACCGTCGGAGATACACGAAAAGTGATAAGAACCTTTTGGATAGAAAATTAAATGCTAAAGCTCGTGTATACCATCAAAAGTTTGCTATTTCTTAGCGTTCTCTTTTTATTTGAAATGGAAATATGAAAATTTGAAACCAAAGGGTGTAGTGACGTCACAAAAGTAGGTTTTACTCGCTAACCGTTGGAGATACACGAAAAGTGATAAAGACCTTTCTGGTAGGAAATTAAATTTCAAAGCTCGAATGTGCCATCAAAAGTTTGCTATATCCTACCGTTCTCTTTTTATTTGATATGGAAATCTGAAATTTTGAAACCAAAGGTTGTAGTGACGTCACTAAAATGGTCGCCATTTCTTAATAGTGCAAAATATCGAAATTAAAAGTATCCTATATGTAAACCTGGTATTTCAGCTACGTCCATGCAAAAGTTCATTTAAATCGGACCAGTGGTTCTTGCGTTATTAGGTAACAGACAGACAGACAGACAGACAGAAAGACAGACACACACCATCTCATTTTTATATATTAGTATGATGATTATTACAAAACTACATTCAATTTGGTTTGATCTTTTTTTTAAATTTCCTATTGTTGTAGGTCCCACTTTATCATATCGCCCAGGGCCCCGCAAGGCCTGGATTCGCCACTGCAATTTAGTACAGAGTAATCCCACATAGGGGACACCTGCATCGTAAATTTTATATTGTCACCTTTTCAATGACATTTGAATGTTCTTCTACGTGTGCAATGCTAAAACCAAGTTCAAACTAATATGTTCATTGGATCACTGATAAATTACACAGCATCTAACCATCAATAGAGATGCGTCAGAGGTCCATAGTACAAGGTCATCAGCTGTATGTTTACAATGTATTGATCGCCCGAAGCATTCAAACATTATTAACGAAATATTATATACTTGAATGGAGAGGCGGCTTCGGTGGCGTAGTTGGTAGCATGCTGAGCTTCTATGCCCAAGGTCGCGGGTTCAAACCCGGGCGAAGTCATCGGGTCTTTTAAGAGCGTTCAAATCCCTCAGTATGCCTTCCTTCGGAATGGAAGTAAAGCCGGCGGGCCCTTGTCATAGATTTATTGCATGTTAAAGAATCTTCCACTAATTACACGTGTGTGAAGCCAAAATTTGTAGGTTGGAATTGACAACGCTCTATTAGTTCCAACGTTCGCCGCCAGGTGCTGACTGCACTGCCATCTAGTAGGAAAGTCCGCAAGTTAGGTGTCGTGGATGGTAGCATTTGGTAGCAAAAGTAGGAACTACTTGAAATTCCTATCTGCAGTCCTTACTTGAATTAAAACAGATAACACATACTAATACAGCCATCACAATTAACACCGGTTATCAGACTGATTCTACACACACCCAAAGAACACGGATCTACATGATCGCGTTGTCGCAGCCCCTAAACTGAGGAACCAACCATCAATGGAGCAATGCTCACCACAATTGACATTCGGGAGGTTTTATGTCCAGGCAACTATGCTGCTCAAGTGATGAATTTATCAGATTGAATATTATGCCGCTGCCGTCTTGAAACAGTAAAATGTATAGAAACTCTAAATATTTTAGAGGTAAAATAACGAATGTTAGCAAAGACACTACTAAGGGGCTTTCCTTACAAAAAATCACAAGATCAACCTTATACATTTTAAGAGGACGCTTGTTACAAGACGGGTGACTTTGATGTTCCATGTCTTAAAACAGCCATCGCCAGTCTAACTATTCTTCTTAAGACGTCGTCTCTGAACGGAGGTTGACGATCCACACAGCATGCCGTGATCTTGACACTGCTTCATGAAAGGCCTCTTCTGATGTGCAAATATGCCATCATTGGATATTCTTTAGTCACGCGTTTCTTAGTCTTCTTTTTCCATGAATTTCCCCTTCAATAATTGGTTGTAGTAACTGGTATTTTTCGCATCTCATAACATGTTCCAAGTATCTTGTTTTTCCTTGTTCTATTATAAGCAATCGTTCTATTGGCATTTCCATCCGACGAAGGACCTCGTTATTTGAAACTTTCAGTACCCTTGATATACGTAGGATACGTCTGTACAGATACATTTGAAATGCCTCAATTCGTTTCTCAGTATTTGTGTCCAAAGTCCAACTTTCACACCCGTAAAGGAGGACAGAGACAATGTAGCAACGGATCATTCTGATTCTCTGTGGTAGGCTGAGGTCTGATCGTATGAAGAATTTTCTAATGTAAATGAATTGTTTCCGGGCCTGTTCAATCCTAGATTATATCTCACTCTCTCTCTTAGAGCCTACCTTGTAGATATAACATCCGAATGGCCTTCACAGGTTCAAAAAGATTGCCAGGAAATATTCCTAAACGGTTTTTTCTTCGTTCCTTCCTGGTGCTATTCATTTATAATCAATTGTACTAGTGAAAGGACCAAATGGCTAGAGTGAGGCAGCAGTGTGGAGAATAGGAACGAATATACGTACATGCTTGTAGTTCCATCTATTGATCGAGTCAGACCCGACCTCCAACGATAACGCTCTGATGAACACTGGCTTTCACTCTGACATTCCTTTACACTTTATTTTTATCCTCTATCCTTTCTAACTCAACGTTAAGGCTTCCTCCTCCATCGCGTTAGCAATTTAAGGCGTTCCAAAAGAAATCTACGAGGTTGTGTTTAATCTACCTAATACAGCGCAACTCGCGAACCCAGCATACATTATTCTACCAATGCCCCGTATGCACGGCTGATTTTAAATGCCACTGACACAGAAATGTCTCCTAGGTGATGAATGTGTCGTCTCTGGCTTTGAACCTTTCATATAATACTTCTCAAATTGAAAGCAATAAAACGAAGGGGAATTCAGTAAGTATACAAAAAAAACTCGTGAAGGCATATTTATTCTCCTATCGTATCGTTTCTTTACAAATCCACGACATACTCTGGTCCCATTTAATCAAAGGATAGAAAGCGTGTTTGTGTTTATTGTGCCGAGCTTTAATGATGATTTATGGCTTCCGAAATGAAAAGAATTTAACGCTAAAGTGTGCTTTACAACTCTCAGTTCAGTGGTATCCTATTTCTTATTTGAAGGAATCTGGTTACGTGGTGCAGCGGTAACGTTCTACTTTGCTGTTCCAAAGATTGCAGGATCGAATCCTGGGGCAGACATTTGGCATTTGAAAGTCTGCAAATGAAAGGAAGCCCTCTTAGTAGATTTCCTGTGAAATTAAAAATCCCCTTCGAAGCAAATTACTGGCACACTGGAGTGTCTAAATGCCTCAGTAGTTAAATGGGACGTAAAACCAAGTTATGAAATGTATATAAAAATACAAAACCATCACCGTCGGACTCCTTGCGAGCCAAAGACAATGATGATAGCACTGGGTCTCAAGATGTTCATAGCAAGTCACTGAAGAGACAAAACCTTACGTTCTATACTTGCAGTAACAAAAAGGGCTGACATTTTCATTGTCTGCATATGGTTTCTCTTCAAGCCAAGGTTCTCCTTTACATGTTTGGCAGTCCTGTGTAACCAAACTATTCACAAAGACAACTGTGATGACGAAAACCTCCCTTAAGCCGTTTATTATTATTATTATTATTATTATTATTATTATTATTATTATTATTATTATTATTATTATTATTATTATTATTATTATTATTTATTTTGCGCATGCGTTTACACATTCTCAGCATATTTGCTGGAAAGAAAACATTTACAAACCCAGATACCGTATATATCATGAGCAAATTCTTGGTGACTGCATTCAGTAAGCTAGTTGCTTTTCCCCCCACTCCTTCAGGCCTGCTTGCCCAAGAACAGCCTTACTACGCGACACGTAGATAGTATGACAGTTTTCTGCAACAGTTTGAAAAGGTCAGGGTCTAATTTAAACTCAGTGAGCGATTCCTTTAAGTTGTTGGGAATCACGCCAGTGCTGGAGATGATAATAGGAACTGTCCTGACTTGTGTCATGTGCCATTGCTTCCTTATCAGTTCTGAAAGCTCTGTGTATTTTGACAGCTTTTCAACATGCTTTGTTAACATGTTGCCACTGTTTGGGGATGCCACATCTATGAAGGTAGTGTGCTTCATGCATTTGTCAACAAGAACCAAATCAGGCATGTTGTGCACAGTTGACTGGTCTGTCAACACAGTACGATCCCAGTACAACGTAAAGCTGTCATTTGCCAGTACACTTTCAGGAGCATATATATAGTACGGCACTTTCTCTTGGCTCAGCAGTTGAAGGTGTATGGCCAGTTCTTGATTAACTATCTTGGCAACAAAATCACGTCTCTTCCTATATTCTGTCCCTGCAAAATGGCGACAACCTGATATAATATGCTGAACAGTCTCCGATGTTGGGCAACCGTATCTGCAATGGTCATCTTGCACAGATGCATCCTTGATAATGTACTTTAGGTAGTTCCTCGTGGGGAATATAATAATTATTATTATTATTTTAGTTCCGTTTGGGCCGGCTGTGGACCACGTGGTTCTTATCTCTTGCACCTTTCCTCCTAGCCCAGTATTCCTTCATTCTGGCACTGTGAATGTCCTTCCGCTCCTGAGTCCATTTCACACCTACTCCTGGACGCACTGCTTTTTCTGGAGAGAGTCTGATGTTCTGACTCAAGTCCTGTATTTAATGCTGTCATAGATGTTACTGGGGTCAATATCCAATTGTTCAAGGTCTTTCCTGACTAGTTTCGACCACTTGGCGTTAGTTGATTTCCCTCTAGAGACAGTGTTGAAAATTCTGGAGGTGAGCCTCAGATTATCCTTTCTCACAATATGACCATAGAAGATCAGCCTCCTCTTCCTCATGGCTGTTGTAATGCTCTCCACTTGTTCATAGAGTTCATTGTTGTGCCTCATTCTATGCTTGCCTTCCTCTTTAATAGGGCCCATGATTTTTCGCAGAATCTTCCGGTCCTTCAGCTCCAATTTCCGGAGTTGTCCTTTTCTGACCATATTTAGGCATTCTGAGGCATATAGTACTGATGGTCTCACTACAGTACTGTAGTGTCTGAGTTTGAAATTCATTGAGAGGGATTTGGATTTGTACATATCATAGGTGGTAGGCTCTCTCCAGTTTGATGCATCTGTCGTTCATGGCCAGGTCTTCATTGATATTTGGGGTTATCCATTCTCCTAGGTAGCCTATTTGAAGGAGTTAGTC
Source organism: Meconema thalassinum (assembly GCA_946902985.2). Lineage (NCBI taxonomy): Eukaryota > Metazoa > Arthropoda > Insecta > Orthoptera > Tettigoniidae > Meconema > Meconema thalassinum. Next base: position 93,886,409 of record OX336394.1, read on the forward strand.
CTTTGTACTACTTTGTCCCCCAGTGGGATTGACTCGGGCGCATCTTTGATGTTGCTGATAAACTGTGTTTTGTTGATGGCGATCTTTAAGCCTACTTTAGCTGCTATATAGTTCAGAGAGGATAGTTGATGGTTAGCTTCCTCCACACTGGACGCTAGGAGTGCAAGGTCGTCTGCAAAGGCTAAACAGGGGACTGTTAACTTGTCTTTCTTGTAGCCTATTCTTAATCCAGAATCATCCTTCAGAGTTTTCGTCCACTCACGAATTACTTTTTCTAGTAGGCAATTGAAGAGGATCGGAGACAAGCCATCCCCTTGTCTAACACCAGTTGTGACCTCGAAGCTCTTGGACAGTTCCCCTCTGAATTTGACTTTGACTGCGGTGTTGGTGAGAGTCGCTTTCACTAGATTCAGGGTCTTTTTGTCTAGCCCCAATTCAGCCAGCGTCTCAAAGAGTGACTCTCTATCTACTGAGTCGTAGGCCTTTTGGAAGTCAACGAGAATTGCAACATAAGGTGAGGCACTTAGATTTTTGTAACTGAGAATGATTTTGAGATTCAGAATCTGTTCGGTGCATGACCTTGACTTCCGAAACCCAGCTTGGTACTCTGCAATGCAGGAATCCAGTTGAACCTCTACTCTTGTGAGCAATACTTTGGAGAGTATCTTGTATGTCACTGATACCAGGGAAATCCCTCTGTAGTTGTTGAGATCTGATTTGTCACCTTTTTTATGTAGTGGGTGAATGATAGCTGAGGTCCAGTCACTAGGTAATTGTTCTGTCAACCAGACGTTAGATATGATGTCATGGATACTCTGTATTGACTCCTCGTCAGCATACTTCCAGAGCTCTGCAATGATCCCATCTTCGCCTGCTGCTTTATTGGACTTTAATTCGGAAATTACTTTCTGGATTATTATTAATATATATATATATATATATATATATATATATATATATATATATATATATATATTAGAAAAACGTGGTGTAGGTTTTGTGCCTCAGACACCTGGCCAATTGTGTCAGAAAAATAAACAGAAGATAGAAACTAATAATTAATATTATTTAAAATAACTGTCATTCGCTGCAACATATGAGGGGTGCAAAGATACGAAACGGTACTGTGGGTACAATGTATTCGTTATTCGAAAGTAATTACCACAGGCCTGAGCACAGGTGTGCCGTTGCTGCACCAGCCGCAGGATTCCCTGTTCCCAGAAGTCTTGTGGTTGTGACAGGAGCCAATCCTGTATGGTGTCTTTTAGTTCGTCGTCCGATTGGAAACGTTTTCCCTTGAGACGAACCATTAACAGTGACGTGTATTGTGCGACACTCCGTAGCCTACGCAAGTCCATCAAGAACAAACGGCCTGGACTGCTCACGAAGGGAGTGATTATGCTCCATGATAAATTAACGCTCGCCCACGCGTCTCCAACGGCATACAAAGTGTATTGGCCACGTTCAAGTGGAAGCAACTTGAGCATCCGCTCTACAGCCCGAACTTGTCACCCTGTTCCATCTGTTTGGTCCGTTAAAAAATCATCTCAAGGGGAAACGTTTCCATTCAGACGACGAAATAAAGAATTGGCTCCTGTCACAACCACAAGCCATCTGGGAACAGGGAACCCTGCGGCTAGTGAAGCAATGGGACACCTGTGCACAGGCCTGTGGTGATTACTTTTAATTAACGAGTAAATTGTACCCTCAGTATCGTATCGTACCTTTTCAGTTGAACATCCCTCGTATTATTGGCAACATAATTTAAGAAAGTTAAATAGTTTTTACAAATTAATTTGGTTTAGGTGAGTCTCCTGGAGTCCAAATGTCCATACAATTCTTACCCACTTCACAATCTAGAAAGCACCCTTTTCACATTCATTTTCTCTGCAGCTATTTGAATTTTGTTTTAAATTTGGGCTGTTATATGTAGATAATTCTTGGATGTTTTGAATAGTAAGAAAAAATCTCATGATTTTTTGGTGCGTATGGCCCTTTAATACACTTTTATTTACCGCTACACAAATAATAATATCGTATGGCTTCGGGTGCCGTGTGCAGGCTTTGTTAATTGACACCCAGAGGGCAGCTTGCATGTCGAATTTCGTCGTTCCTTTGAACGCTATGAAAGTCAAGGAGGTTAGATATCTAAGCTCCTTGACACTACAGCGCTTTCTAGTAGAGAATGGAGGAACTTTGTGTTGGCGGAATATCCCGAGATTAATTTTGCCATTGAACACGGCCTACTGAATTCAAATGGGTTCTTTAACATGCCAACAACATATGACATCCATGTCATGAATTTTGTCGCCTTTCAAAAATCACTTACCACGGCCAGGAGCGTGCCTGCAAGCTTGGGGTTAGTAGACCGACACATTAACCACTCTCCCACCGTGGCAATCACCGCTACACTGCCCTGTGTATTTAAAATATTCTAAAGTAGGGCGTAAATGCTTAATTTATTCTCTTCTAATTATCACTCCAACAACCTGTTATTACCTTGTCACCGAGTCTGACATTGTGCCACACCATGTACAAAACCATACCAAATGAGGGGTTTCAGCTATTTGATCTTATTGTGTATACAAGCCATCAAGATGTTAACCAGAGAGTTAAAATATCTGGTGCAACCCGGACCGATACATTGCTGTTGAGGCAACCGTAGTAGCCAAGCAGAAAAAAAAATCTGTTCGTGGTGGCTCAGTTGATAAGAGCATAGAGGGTTACATATTCGTATCCTGGTGGTACCAGACATTTTATATCTCCATATAACATGTTGATGACTTGTACTTGATGTATATAACACCAACTAATTGTCGAAAAATTGCACTTGTTATTCAAACAATAATCCACAGCCTGCTTCCAGTCTCCGACCGGGTCAGGGAATGGAATGAATGGAGCCCCCATCTAGCGGCGAGGATATGAACTGTGCCGGCTGCCGAGGCCTGACGCACTCGTCTGGGGCATTGATTAAATGAATGACAGATGAAATGAAATGATAGTGGAGAGTGTTGCTGGAATGAAATTTTGACAGGGAAAACCGGAGTACCCGGAGAATAACCTGTCTGCCTCCGTTTTGTCCAGCACTGATCTCACATGGAGTGACCGAGATTTGAACCATGGACCCAGCGGTGAGAGGCCGGCGTGCTGCCGCCTAAGCCACGGAGGCTCCATTCATTCCATTCCCTGTACCGGTCGGAGACTGGAAGCAGGCTGTGGATTTTCATTTGTTTCATTCAAACAATAATAATAATAATATCAATCGAAACCATAGACAGTGCACTTGTGATTCAGACGAGCACAGACTATACCTGATGTGATATACTATTGCTACTTTGCAAGTTTACCAACGGTTGAGAAACAAGATGCTCATTAAAAACACATAGCTTACTTTACCTTGAATGTATAAGTGAAGTTATATTATCTTGTTCTTAGCATGCAGTATAATTTCGTTAAATTAGGGCACCTCGGGCTTTCAAAGCCACTTATACGGTCCTACCTTGTCACTATGTTTCGTTATTGAAGCTTTTAAGTGTTGAGAGTAATTTATAGACTATATACATAGTATAGTTGATATTTTATTTCAACTTTCAATACTCAGGTGGTCAATAGTTTGCTTTCAAACTTTGATTTGATACAGGGCTTGGAGGTCATCTTTACTAGTTCTACCTGTTTTAACAACAAATTGTATATCCGCCTTAGTCAATACATAAACGAAAATAAATTATAATTACACTTGCTCCTGGTACATGTTTCGGGGATTAATTGCTTTTATCCCCTTCATCAGCCAAGACAAATATCCGAAGAAAGATATACGATAGCGTAGCACTCAAAAAATAAATAGCTATTTAACTTAATATGGTGCACCATATAAGTAGGTCACAGGAAATTTATCATAAAATTTCATCTGTATAAATTTAAACTGATCGATTATAACAGGATAAAAACTCTTTTAAAATTACCTTATAAATTTAGGTAATTCTGAGCAAAACTAAAAACATATAACAGCGAAGATATTCAGCCATCAAAACACAGAGAATCATTGGACAGTTATATGTTATATGTTTTTAGTTTTGCTCAACAATTTCCTGTGACCTACTTATATGGTGCACCATATTAAGTTAAATAGCTATTTATTTTTTGAGTGCTACGCTATCGTATATCTTTCTTCGGATATTTGTCTTGGCTGATGAAGGGGATAAAAGCAATTAATCCCCGAAACATGTACCAGGAGCAAGTGTAATTTTAATTTATTTTCGTTTATGTATTGACTAAGGCGGATATACAATTTGTTGTTAAAACTATTTAGTACGTCAATACGGAACCATCATGGAAACTAGTTTAAATAATAGTTCTACCTGTGTATTAAATTTGATTCATTTTGGCTTCGTCATTTGGGAATTAATAGGGGGACAGACATACACATAAACACATGAACATTTGCCCAGTGTATATGCCGTGTAGATATTCTACAAAATGTTAAAGTAAGCTAACAAAAAGCATTGGATCTGAGGACTTCGTGACAAACCCACTCATGACAGATAGCAGCAGATATGGGTTAATATCCAGACTGCGATCACCTTTTCAAGTCTTTATTTTATCGCTTAACGTCCTTGCTTGGCTTCACCCTCGGACTCTGTGAGGGATCATTCCTCTACTGTCACAAGGTGTCTGGGAGCCGAACACACTTTGTCAGCAGATACAACTGGGGATGGTGACAGGCCGATCGTCTAGGTGACCGCTAACTTGGGTCTAATCGAGAAAGGCTCAGGGCGGGGTTTTGGAAGGAAGTCAACCGTTGGCCTGTTGGAAGGAATCGTCCCAGCATTTGTCTAGTGGTGAAAATGGGAATCCAAGAAAACCAATTTCAGCACAGCTGAGGTGGTATTCGAAGTCTCGCTCCCCCGATCTCAGTGAGGCACGAACAAGAGCATTAGCACTCTGGACCACAGTGGACGGTTTTTCAAGTTTGGCTCAGCAGAAATAACCACTCCAATGAGAGTTATATACTAAAAGACGCTACCTTGTATCAAAAATCTACGCCAGGTTCAAACTTCGGCGCAGTTTTCACCGTGGCCCATATTTTAACCGAGTGTGTGGATTTTGCTGACTTACGAAGAAACCTTGGTTTGCAGATGACACCCAAACTTATATTAGCCGATGACGCGGTGGCTGCTGATCGCGTTATCCGCTTTATAAGTGAGTGTGGGTTAGGGCCAGCAATCTAAATTTTCCAGTATAAATTGACTCAACGACTTGTTCGTTTTTGCATGGTAATTTTTTGTTTTTCCGTAATTAGCCTACTTCTCACATTTTGCAAAAATGAGGAAAAAGTAGACTTATGAGATCAATCCGGGCAAATGTGTGTCTGTCTGTGTGTCTGTCCTTCTGTCTGTCTGTCTGTCTGTCCTAAACGGCTGCATCAATGGAAGCAAAATTGGTAGGAGTAAAGATCTATACCTGGATATCTCAATGCCGTATTTGAAAATGATGTCAGTGCTACCAACTGCTGAAAAATCGCAATTGAAATTTGAGCTCCATGTTGGATATCTTGGAAGGTATGAATTGGAGCTATTTCAAAATTGGCACACGTATAGATATTATTATTTCAGTTTAATTTCCATGAGGCCATACATGGCAGTGTTGCCTAAATGATTCTAGGCCTGCTGATGGGTCCAATTTATAAATGCATATAACTTCTACACTATCAATTGAAATTTAACCAGATTTCGTATGTGCTATGTGTACATAAACTGATATATAACGCGAATTCTTAAGAGCCACCAGGGCTGCCAACTGTTAATAAATGCTCTCAATTTCTTTTATCCAATTACCAACATATCAGAAAATATGCAAGCAGACAGCTTTAAACTATGCACACATATAGTACCTGACATTCTATAATAATTTGGAGTAACTTATATACGTCAGTGCTACCAACCTGATTCTAAGCCTGCTGAGAGGTTCAACTTGAAATACATGTAACTTCTATACTATCATTTGGATTTCAAGCACATTTCGTAATGTGTTATGTGTACCATAACAGATATGACTATGCGTATTCTTTTCAACCAGGGCTGCCAAATGTTAATAAATGCCGTCTCTATTTTTGTTACCCTAATATCAATATATCAGAAAGTATGAAAGCCAATAGCTCAAAACTTTGCACATGTTTAGTACCTGGCATTCTAGATTAATTTGGAGTAACTAATATACGTCAGTGCTGCCAACTTGATTATAAGCCTGCTGATAGGTCCAATTTTAAAATGCATACTTCTATACTAACTAATGGATTTCATTAAAAATTGGCACAACAATAGATGATATTATTTCAGATTATTTCTGACCAATACATGCATGACAGTGTTCCCAATATGATTTTACGCGCTGTTAGATCCAATGTTTAACTGCATGTAACGTCCTTGCCAACCATTGGACTTCAACCAAATTTTGTATTCTGTACCCTAAGAGATGGAACTAAGAACATATTCAGTCACCAGGGCTGCCAACTGTAGTGCTCTATTAGGTTACATTATGCCAGATATACAGTATTTCGAACTAATTAGAAATTTCGATATTACCAACTTAATTTCGTCATTATTCTAGATAGAGCCATATAGATTAATCATTGGCATGAATCTTACGTTTTAAGAAAAGTAGACTCTTTAGTTCGTCACGGAACTTCTTGTTTATATTCTTAATGGTATTATTATTTAATTTTTTGTTTTTGTTTTATTAATTTTTGGTCGTTTAAAATTTAGGTGTCCACCTCAAAATTTCTAATTCAATTCCAAATTTGTATTCTTTAATCTGTGTTAAGAGGGGCAGATGACCTCGTAGTTCCGCCCCTTAAAACAACAATAACTAACTAACTAATATTCGGCACATAGGTGGCTCTGAGTGTGTCGTGTAGGAGATTAAAGATATCTCCTCGTCATTCCAGAAGCCGCCACCACAGCGCCTCTCTGAAAAGGTGTGGCGTTTGGAGCGCGGCTGTGGATCAAATTTTCAAGTCTTACTTAGCAGATAGGTGTACTTTGTCAGGCTTAGGATGTTGATCATTGTATGCAGTATCAATAAATTTCAAAATATGTGATACAAAATAAAAAGTTCCTCTGGGAGGTTGAGGCCTATAATAGTAATTTTGTCTTGCTGTTTTATGTTTTTATATTTACGTTTATGTTAATGAAGTTTTGTTTCCTGTTTCAGGTAAGTTGTGAGGACAAACTGCAGAATTATGTTGGCTATGAGAGTGAGTACAAACACATACTGTAACCATATTATTTATCTCTCATCCGTCTCCCTCATCGCACGCATTCTTCTCACATCCTCAAAATAAGTCTAAAAACAAGATGTTCAGTAAAGAACATATAGCCTACTTTCTCCTAAATGCATGGGTATTGTTATAACTCTTTGTCCTTTTCAAGGAGTATAATTGAATGTTGGTTGTAGTAGCTTGTTGAAATACAACGTGCTATAGGGATATTAAACATGAATATGAGGAGCCCTTTGCTAGTGCTACCTCTGTAAAAAAAAAATGCATTCAATTCGGTTTCACCGCGTTTGAATTGATATGGGGAATGGATTTACACATACTTGGCCACCATCTGCAAACTATAGGGCAGATGATCTTGCAGTTTGGTCAGGATATGCTTTCCACATAAAGATATGTTGTTGCAAAATTTGGTAGAGACTAGATTATTAGGTTGGTCGTATTTACATTTTAGCTTTTAACATTTGGGTGGCCGCGATTACGTTTCCGTCAAGATGGCGGTGATATAAAACATGACACTGAGGTGCCCTTTGCTAGTGCTACCTCTGTACCAAATTTCGTTCCATTCGGTTTCACCGTGTTCGAATTGATAGGGGGAATCGATTTTCAAACAAAGATGGCCGCTATCCGCAAAATATTAGGCTAATGACCTATTATTTTGGTCAAAGGATGCTCCCTCCATAAGGTATGTTGTTGCAAAATTTGGTAGAGATCGGATGATTAGGTTAATCGTAATTTGATTTAAGCTTTGAACATTTGTGTGGCCGCCATTACGTTTCCGTCAAGATGGCGGCGATATAAAACATGACACTGAGGTGCCCTTTGCTACTGCTACCTCTGTACCAAATTTCGTTCCATTCGGTTTCACCGTGTTCGAATTAATAGGGGGAATCGATTTTGACACAAAGATGGCCACCATCCGCAAACTCTTAGTCTAATGACCTATTGGATTGGTCAAATGATGCTCCCTCCATAAAGGTATATTGTTGCAAAATTTGGTAGAGATCAGATGATTAGGTTAGTCGTAATTTGATTTAAGCTTTGAACATTTGTGTGGCCGCCATTACGTTTCTGTCAATATGGCGGCAATATAAAAAATGACACTGAGGTGCCCTTTGCTAGAGCTACCTCTGTACCAAATTTCGTTCTATTCGGTTTCACCGTGTTTGAATTAATAGGGGAATCGATTTTGACACAAAGATGGCCGCAATCCGCAAGCTATTACTCGAATATCCTATTAATATGGTCAAAGGATGCTTCCTCCATAAAGGTATGTTGTTGCAAAATTTGGTAGAGATCGGATGATTAGGTTAGTCGTAATTTGATTCAAGCTTTGAACATTTGTGTGGCCTCCATTACGTTTCCGTCAAGATGGCGGCGATTTAAAATATGACACTGAGGAGCCCTCTGCTAGTACTACCTCTGTACCAAATTTCGTTCCATTCGGATTCACCGTGTTCGAATTATTAGGGGGAATCGATTTTCACACAAAGATGGCCGCCATACGCTAACTATTAGGCTAATGACCTATTAATTTGGTCAAAGAATGCTTCCTCCATAAAGGTATGTTGTTGCAAAATTTGGTAGAGATCGGATGATTAGGTTAGTCGTAATTTGATTTAAGCTTTGAACATTTGTGTGGCCGCCATTACGTTTCCGTCAAGGTGGCGGCGATATAAAACATGACACTGAGGTGTCCTTTGCTAGTGCTACCTTTGTACCAAATTTCGTTTAATTCGCGTTTACCGTGTTCGAATTGATAGGGGGGGGGACAGACATTCAGAGTCCACACACTCACTCACACACACACACACACACACACATACTCACACACATACACACACACAGACAGACACACTTTTTTTCGCCCTGTGTTGATCTCATAAGTCTACTTTCATTTTTTGCAAAAATCGAAAGTAGGCTAATAGACTTTCCTTTTATCGTAATGTGGAAAACATATATTTTGAAATCAAATTGTCTATCATTTAGGCTACCCTATACTGGATGTTAAAAAACATACAATATTTTTAGCCTGTTTTCAATTTTGAAAAAATAGGCTTATGAGATCACCTTTTGTCCGTGTGTGTGTGCGTGTGTGTGTGTGTGATTCGTGTGTGTGCCCCCCCCCCCCCCAATAAAATCTAAACGGCTGGAGCGATTTCAATGAAACTCGGGATGTTCATAGCACTATTCCCGGCGACCTCGACCATGCCCTTCAAATTTTGTTACGTCTCACCAATGCAAAATGGCGGCTGTGCGAAATATTTCACTAGCATTCAATATCTCCGAAACTATTACCGATATCGCCCTGAAATTGTGTACGGTGATAAAGGGTACTACTAGAAGTTCACCTATGAGACTTTCAAAAACCTGGTGACTACAAAACCAACATGGCGGTCAAGCGAAGTTGATACTTTTAAATAGACTTTTCTCGCGATTTAACTATCCACACGTAATGAAACTTGGTACAGCAAATGTTTATACACATTGTAATGCACTGGAGTCTAATTTAGTTCAATTGTTTACATAACTTCAAAATGGCGGCTTTGCGAAATATTTCACTGACATTCTATATCTCCGAAACTATTACAGATATCACCCTGCAATTTAGTACGGTGATAAAGGGTACTGATACAAGTTTACCTATGTATATTTCATAAACTTGTAAAGTAGAAAACGAACATGGCGACCAAGCGAAGTAGAGACTTTTAAATAGACTTTTCTCACGATTTAACCATCCAAACGTAATGCAACTAGGTACAGCAAGTGTTTATACACATAGTAATGCACTGGAGTCTAATTTAGTTCAATTGTTTTCATAACCTCAAAATGGCGGCTGTGCGAAATATTTCACTGACATTCTATATCTCCGAAACTATTACAGATATTACCGTGCAATTTTGTACGGTGATAAAGGGTACTGGTACAAGTTTATCTATGTATACTTCATAAACTTTTAAAGTAAAAAACGAACATGGCGACCAAGCGATTTTGAAATATTTTAATAGACTTTTCTCGTGATTTAACTCTCTGAGCGCAGTGAAATGTGGTACAGTAAATGATTTTTCAGATTGTAATGCACTGCCATCTAATTTAAATCAATTGTTTACATAACCTCAATATGGCGGCTGTGCGAATTTTTTAAATTAAGTTTTTATTTCTTGTGTCGTAATCATGCGATCGAAGTGAAAGTTTGAATAATGAACCTAGGCAATAATTGTCCTTGAATGGTACATAATTCTATGGCCTATACATATAACAATCCTAAATGGCGAGCTTCCGAAATATTTAGACGGTTCTCAATATCTATGAATCTTTTACAGCAACCAAACTGAATTTTTTTATGTTCATAGAGACTATGAACATATGTTCACCTATAGGACTTTCATTAACCTGGTGAGCACAAATCCAACATGGTGGCGACGCGAAGTATAAATATTTAAATGGACGATTCTCGCGAATTAACTATCCGAGTGCTGTGAAACGTTGCACGTTAAATGCTTATACAAATGTTGATCCACTGGCATCTAATTTATTTCAATTGTTTGCATAATCACAAGATGGCTGCTGTGCGTAATTTTAAAATCTCGTTTTTACTTCTTGTGTTCTAATCATGCGATTGAAGTTTGAATACCACACGTACACAATAATCTTAATGTAATAGTACAAAAATAAAAATCCAACCTGGCGACAATCTGAAATATTTAGACGGTTCTCAATATCTACGAATCTGTTACAGCAATTAAACTGAAATTTTGTATGTTGTTAGAAGAAATTAACATGAGCAGGATATATGAAAATAGGCTGTATAGTTCTTTACGGAACTACTTGTTAATTAATAGTATCCATCATAACAACGAAATTTATATGCATTTCAATTGGTCATCACGATTTTACCCTATTATAATGGATGTTATTCCTTAAATCTGATACTAATTACTTAAGGATAATAAATGGGAATAATAACACCTATTATAAATGGGTACAATCGCGTGGCCCGACTAAAAAGCATTTTTTATCATTTCAAATGATCTTGTCGACTTCGTCGTTATGATTGGGGTCCATCGTTATGCATTACGGACACGGACACGGACACGGTGATGGACGTGACGTCATGCAGCCGCGCGGGAAGTGACGTCATGCAGCTGCGCGGGAACGTGACGTCATGCTCACGCGGGGAGCGAGAACCAGACGCTAATGATTATTGGAGTCTGTTGAAAGTGGCCTGGCGTCGAGCGACCTTTTAAAAATCAGAAACTCACTCCACAAATCTGTAAATCAGTATTCTTCCCTTATTTCAGATACACTATTCATTAAACAAACATGGCATAGTCATGACCCCTTCATGGAGTAGGCTATTGTCTAAATCTGGACACTCATACTACATCCTTACACTAATTCAAATTAACGGCCAAATGATCCTTTTGACAGGGAGGCAAAGGTTCCCGCCGGCTTGCCTGGGATGATGGGCCACAAAACCGCTATCAAAAAGTACACAATTTACGCCTTATTCAACCAAACACATCTCTAATACAAGTACACATTTCTTCCCGTGACCCTTAAAGAGGTGCCTAAGTTAATGTGTAATGCAGTCTGTTGAAAGAGTCCTGGGGAAGCCCTCCTGAGCCTTTCTAACATATTTGTAGCATGCGTCATTTGAAATGATACAACGTCTAGTCTTTCAGACTGACTGTTATATTTTTACTATGGTAACACTGGACGAGTAGTTCCGCGAAAAACAAAATAGCCTATTTTCATATATCCTACTTATATTAATAGCCTCTATCAACATACACATTTTCAGTTTGATTGCTGTCATAGATTAATAGATTTCTAGAACCGACTACATATTTTGGATGGTCGGCATGTTGGATTTTAATATATGTAGGCCATAGAGTTATGTACTATTAGATGAGGATTATTGTGTACGTTCATTATTCAAACGTTGATTTCGATCGCATGATTAGAACACAAGAAATAAAAACTTAATTGTTAAACTTCGCACAGACGCCATCTTAAGGTTATGTTAACAATTGAACTAAATTACATGTCAATGCATTGCAATTTGTACATTCATTTTCTGTACCAAGTTGCACTGCGTTCGGATGGTTAAATCGCGAGAAAAGTTTATTTAAATGTTTCAACTTCGCTTGGCCGCCATGGTCGTTTTGTAGTTAACAGGTTTTTATCACCGTACACAATTTCAGGGTGATCAGTAATAATTACTTTCATTGAAATCGCTCCAGCCATTTAGACGTTATTGAGGTGAGAGGGGGGGGGGGGGGGCAGAGGGGGGGGGGGGGGGTGCACTCAAACACACACGCACGGATAAAAGGTGATCTCAAAGGCTTTCTTTTTTCATATATGAAAATAGGCTAAAAATGGCTTCCATCACGATAACCATCAAAACAAAAAGCATTGGTCGTTCAAACCTCCTGAGATCTGAGTACTTGTTCATGGGAGGCATAGTTATGTATCATTTGTGTATTCACCACGTTAACAAGCTAACCACACTACAGTAGGCCACCAATTTAAATATAAACGGTTGAATTAGAATCACAAATAACGAAACAGTGTAGACAACAACAATCATGAAGTTCGACACAATAATACATTCAATAGATCACAGGTTTACATACTTAAACTGCATTAATAAAAAAAAATTACGAGCCTTACGGTAGTCGCATATGATGTGTAACATCTGACATAGAAGAAACCTCACGTGAAATTGTTGATACACCGGTATTTTATAGTATTGTTGGCACAAATATTAATATATTGTAAAAGGGAGTGTTTTACAGATATTGCAGTTTATAATACGGAACTCATTTTATTAGATGATTTGTAGCTTCCACCAGCACTAGCCTAAATAAAGAATACGATATGGATCAACTAGATTAATAGACGCGACACCGCTCATAACCTTAAATTCCTTATAAACAGGTCCTCTTGATTCACAGACAAACACGTAATTATATATGGATTCTGTTAAAATGAGTCATATTGATATGATAAATATCGTTTAAAATGATAATCTGTTAGCAAAAATATCTACCCGCCCAGGATTCGAACTCGAGATCTCTTGATTCACAGTCATACCCAAGAACCCCACGGCTATTTCGACTACGAAAATATTGTGCACAAGATGGTGACTTATTTCCACGTTCCAATAATACTGCATTACGGAATTAAGTTTCATTTATATTTTGCTTGTTTCGATAATGTTCCTGAGTGACATTGAGTTTAAAATGCCTTATGCCAATGCAATGCCGACTACTTACAATGTTTGATATTAAGGCATTTTACCATTTAAATACTGATAGGAAGACTTCGAACATGTACCATGTCATTTGTTTAAATCACTTGACACCAGAGTTCGCATCAGTGTTTTCCGTTCAGTATGTCATATACACACATCAAAAAAAGTTTTGCATCACCTCGGTTCCCAGATCTCCGGCATATAGACGTTGACTGTGTATATTGTATCAAAGATACAGTCCCTTTGACTGTTCATAGATGTCACTAAAACTGCTCAAAGATGTAAACAACCATGCATGAGCAGGGCCTATTAGACGGAGGGGGTACGACAGCCGATCAGTTCCAGTCATTCCACCAGGACGAAGGTACGCTGCTCATGTTGTCTGTAGTTCTACCATGCCTAGAAGGTCAATACCGCAGTTCGATCGCGTCCGCATTGTTACTTTGTGTCAAGAAGGGCTCTCAACAAGGGAAGTTTCCAGGCGTCTCAGAGTGAACCAAAGCGATGTTGTTCGGACATGGAGGAGGTACAGAGATACAGGAACTGTCGATGACAGGCCTCGCTCAGGCCGCCCAAGGGCTACTACTGTAGTGGATGACCGCTACTTACGGATTGCCGCTCGGAGGAACCCTGACAGCAATGCCACCATGTTGAATAATGCGTTTCGTTCAGCCACAGGACGTCGTGTTTCAACTCAAACTGTGCGCAATAGGCTGCATGATGCGCAACTTCACTCCCGACGTCCATGGCGAGGTCCAGCTTTGCAACCCCGACACCATGCAGCGCGGTACAGATGGGCCCAACAACATGCTGAATGGACCCCACGGAATTGGCATCACGTTCTCTTCACCGATGAGTGTCGCATATGCCTTCAACCAGACAATCGTCGGAGACGTGTTTGGAGGCACCCTGGTCAGGCTGAACGTCTTAGACACACTGTCCAGCGAGTGCAGCAAGGTGGTGGTTCCCTGATGTTTTGGGGTGGCATTATGTGGGGCCGACGTACGCCACTGGTGGTCATGGAAGGCTCCGAAACGGCTTTACGATACCTGAATGACATCCTCCGACCCATAGTGCAACCATATCGGCAGAATATTGGAGAGGCATTTGTCTTCATGGACGACAATTCTCGACCTCATCGTGCACATCTTGTGAATGCGTTCCTTCAAGATAACGACATCGCTCGACTACAGTGGCCAGCATGTTCGCCAGACATGAACCCTATCGAACATGCCTGGGATATGTTGAAAAGGGCTGTTTATGGACGTCTTGACCCACCAACCACTCTGAGAGATTTACGCCGAATTGTCGTTGAGGAGTGGGACAATTTGGACCAACAGTGTCTTGATGAACTTGTGGATAGTATGCCACGACGAATACAGGCATGCATCAATGCAAGAGGACGTGCTACTGGGTATTAGAGGTAGTGGTGTGTACTGCAATCTGGACCACAAATGCTGAAAGTCTAGCTGTATGCTGGTACAACATGCAATGTGTGGGTCTCATGAGCAATAAAACGAGCTGAAATGTTGTTTGTGTTGATCTCTATTCCCTTTGTATTTAAAGGTTCCGGAACTCTTGGAACTGAGGTGATGCAAAACTTTTTTTGATGTGGTGCATTCCACATGGCCGAGAGTGCGTCATGGTATCAATTTTCGACACCGCGCGCTGATTGCTTCTCTTACCAGTGCCAGTTGGATCGATCGATCGAGTTGGCAGTGCGTCTTATACTTCCGTTCGATCCACCACTGCCAGCTAGGGCACACTTCCATTCGATCGATCGAGCGGGCAGTGCATACTTCCGTTGTCCATCACTGCCAGCTAGTACACTTCCGTTTGATCGATCGAGCGGGCAGTGCATACTTCCGTTGTCCACCACTGCCAGCTAGTACACTTCCGTTTGATCGATCGAGCGGACAGTGCATACTTCCGTTTGATCCACCACTGCCAGCTCGATCGTTCCGATCCACTTCCGTCCCCAATTTTCAAAATCACTCCCACAAAACTATCCAGCAACCGAGCGGAAAGATGTAACACATCAATAGCGCAACAACTATAGGACTGATTCAAACAAACTGAGCAATATTATCTGTAAATAAGATTGCTATGTTACACAACTTTCTAGAAACTGTTGAAAAATAAATGTAATACTGTACATAAACATTGTGACTAAACATCGTAATCTAAGTGAACAAGAAGCTGATGATGATCGCTTGGCGATAAAAACATGTGATCCATTTAACTACCCTTCCCACAATTTTTGTTCATATCAGGTTAGGTGTATAAATAGAATACTTGTTTTCCCGTCTAATGCAATTGGGCACAACTTCTGTTGACCGACAGGAAAGCTTTGTTAAATAGAACTAGGCAACACTGAAAAATGGCTTCTAATACTTCATTTGACTGGTTTGATACAGCGGTCCACGTCACCCTTTCCTGAGCTAATCGTTTCATCTCTACATAGCTACCACACCCTACACCAGAGACAATCTGTTAAACAAAGGCTAACCTTGGTCTACCCCTACAGTTCTTGTGCTCGACCCTTCCTTCCATAACTAAGTTTGCTGTTCCGAGTGTCTTAGTAAGTGTCCTACCAACCTATCTATTCTCTGCATTAGCAGTCGCCAGAAAATTCTCTCCTTTCCTACTCATCTTAATACCTCTTTAATTTTTAACCCTATCTACCCTTCTGATCTTCATCATTCTCCTGTAACACCGCATCTTAAACGTTTCAATTATCCTCTTTTCTACTGCACCAACAGTCCAAGTTTCACTTCCATAGAGCGCAAAGCTCCAGACAAAGGCTTTCAAAAATTATTTCCTAATACCTAAATATACATTCGATGCCAACGGATTCCTTTTCTGTATAAATTCTTTCCTTACCTAAGCCAACCTACGTTCCATATCCTCTTTGCTTCGTCCATTACTGTTTTTCTTCTTAATTAACAGAAGTCTCCTTCTGCCTTTAGCCTTTCACCCGTCAATTTGATGTCCATAGAGGTTTCTGATTTATTTGGGTTGCATTCCAATATTTTTGTTTTACATTGATTAATTTTCATCATGAATTATTTCCTCAAGACAGAGTATATACCAAATAAAAACTCACTCAAATCCCATGGTGTATCGGCTAACATGACGATGTCATCAGCAAATCTCAGAGTTGAAATTATTTCTCCATGAATCTTTACTCATACTTTGATTTTTTTCTCTCCAATTTCCTTAGTTGCTTGTTCAGTGTATAGATTGAAAGGTATGAGTGATAAGTTGCAGCCTTTCCTTACACCTTTCTGAATACTAGCTTCTATCTCATGTCATTCGGCTCGAATAACTGCTGTCTGATTTTTGTTTAGATTGTAGACCACCCTCCTATCACTGTACTTCCAATCGTTTTCAGAATGTCCAACACTTACTCTAATCAACGTTATCCAAAGCCTTTTCTAAGTCTACAAATGCCATGTACGTTCTCCTATATTTCCTTATTTTACCTATCTTACTATCTTATTCAAGACCGCCTTGTCAAACACTAAAGAATGTAGTGTAATCACTGCTTATACGTACATGTTTCAGTGTTCAATGAAACCTTCGTCAGCGAAGATTGAATTAAAATATCTTAAAACCAAGTTTACAAAGATAAAGTAGAAAATGGATATCCATAAAAAACAATATTAGAAGTTTAAATACCAGTATAAAGAAAGCTCATAAAAAGAATTAAAAACATAAATGAATAAATAACAATAGAATTAATATAAATGTACCTTAATGGACTGCTTGTTAATAAATTTTGTTCGATTATAGTGAATCGGGCGTCGCTGCTATATGATGTACAGAGTACGTCCAGAAAGTAAGTTCCATTTGGTAATAACATTAAATTGTGTACAGATACAGAAACAATATTTATTGCACAAAATTCTACAACCCTTAAACTACTTTCCCACATAACTGCCGAAATGTTGCAGGCATTTGTCGTAGCGTGGCACGAGTTTTTGTATACCTTCTTCATAGGCGTGTGCCGCCTGTGTCTTCAACTACTGTAGTTGTACGTCCCGCTGCAGCGCAGTTCCGCACAAGCGCGGTAGACGCTCTGTATCAAAGAGAAGAAACGTGCGCCATTTGGAGAGCACTGTCAGCCACGTACGCGTTGTTGTGTATGTTTACTCGTACAATGTCGGTGTTGATTGAAAATCCCGCCGCTTGTGAAATCAGATCTGTGATTCGTTTTCTGAATGCTAGGAAAGTGAAACCAATTGGAATTTATCGGCAAATTTGCGAAGTGTATGGACAAAATGCGATGAGTGATTCAATGGTGAGAATATGGGTCCGACAGTTCAATGAAGGACGTAGTGAAGTGCACGATGAAGAACGAAGTGGGCGTCCATCGTTGGTTACAGAAGAACTGGTTCACGCAATTGATGACAAGATCCGGGAAAGCCGCAGGTTTACAATTAGTGCTCTCGCTATGGAATTTCCCCAAATCTCACGATCACTAATTCATGAAATTCTTACCGAAAAACTGAACTTTCGTAAACTTTGCCGACGTTGGGTACCAAAGATTCTTACGGAGCAACACAAAACAAAACGGATGGGTATTGCACTTCAGTTATTGACCCGTTCCAATGAAGGCGGCGAAGAATTTCTGACACAGATAGTCACAGGAGATGAAACTTGGGTTTCTTACGACACCCCTGAAAGTAAGCGGCAATCAATGGAATGGAGGCACACTTCATCCCCAGCAAAGGTTAAGCCGAAACAAATCTTGACACCTCGGAAAATGATGTTCACAGTGTTCTGGGACTGGAAAAGCATCTTACTCATTGATTTCTTACCGCGTGGTCAAACAATCAACGCAGATGCTTACTGCGAGACACTTAGAAAATTGCGCCGCGCAATACAGACTAAGCGCCGAGGGTTGCTGTTAAAAGGTGTTGTTTTTCTTCACGACAACGCACGACCGCACACTGAAAATGTGACGAAAAACCTCCTACAGGGATTCGGCTGGGACATGTTTGACCACCTCCGTACAGCCCTGACCTCGCTCCTAGCGACTTTCATCTGTTCACACATTTCAAGTCTTTCCTTGGCGGTCAACACTTCAAGAATGACGACGAGCTGAAAGAAGAAGTTTCCAACTGGTTGAAGACACAGGCGGCAAACTTCTATGAAGAAGGTATCCAAAAACTTGTGCCATGCTATGACAAATGCCTGCAAAAGTTCGGCAGTTATGTGGAACAGTAGTTTAAGAGGTGTAGAATGTTGTGCAATAAATATTTTTTCTGTATCTGAACACAATTTAATTTTATTACCAAACGGAACTTACTTTCTGGACGTGCCTCGTATCTTCCAGTTATATCACAATCAACTTCAGTATGGTCGGACGTAATATGACTATACTCACCTACCTGCCGCCCCTCAGCTCCTGGGTTCGATTCCCGGCCTTGGCATGAAATTTGAAAAGTGGTATGAGGACTGGAACGGGGTCTGCTCAGTCTCGGGTGGCCCAAATGAGTAGAGGGGGTTCGATTCCCACCTCAGCCATCCTCGAAGTGGTTTCCCACTTCGTCTTCAGGCAAATGCCGGGATGGTCCCTCCTGTAAGGCCACGGCCGCCTCCTTCCCTCTTCCTTTCCTATCCATCCTAACCTTCCACTCCCTTCCCTCATAAGGCCCCTGTTCGCTTTGCAGGTGAGGCCGCCTGGGCGAGGTGTTAATCCACCTCTCCAGTTGTATCCACTCTGATTAGATGTTCCCAGCTCTAGGACACTGCCTGAAAGGGCGGTAGGGGTGAGTTCCTTCGCTGAGTCCATGGGAGCCACCACCCTGGAGGATAAACTGGATTTTAAAAATATATGACTATAAATCAATCTTAATGGATTCGGCAGTCTGTATCACAATTATGTGGTGTAACCTTGAAATTTTCAGAAGAAACATACTTGCCAGTTATGATGTTGCTTCGATGTTGTTAATATATTGGTGAAAGATGTAAAATGTTGATGGTATAAAATTATCTAACATTGAAATAAACCAGAAGACTCTTGCTAGTTGGATCATTCTGTTGAAGTTAGCTGTCCAATTTGGTAATGCAGTACATAATCTTAATCCAAACTGACCTAGTATTTTATATGTTTAAGACGTATGAAACAATTTGGATATTGCCAGGCCAAAATATAATGTATGGATACTTTGAGATATTAATTATTACCATTGTCATAATGGCTAGTGTTTTCCGGCTCCGTGGCTAAGTGGTTACCGCGCTAGGCTTTGCCCGAAGTGCCCCGGGTTCGATTCCCGACCAAGTCATCAGGGATTTTAATCTCCTGGGGTTAATTCCTGTGGCTCGGGGACTGGGTTTATGTGACGTCTTCATCATCACTTCATCCTCATTAGGACACGCAGGTCGCCCTCGGGCGTCAACTAGAAATACCTGCACTCGGCCTCTCCGGAGGTCACACGATCACCCTTATTAATGGTTAATGTTTACGCATTTTATATTACCTTCCAAAATCATCCTAATATTTTTTGAAGGTAGGTCTTAGACTGATTTTGGATTGGTCACTATACAGGTACAACTCATCTATACTAATATAATAAAGCTGAATAGCTTGTGTGTTTGTGTGTTTAAATGCGCTAATCTCTGGAAGTATCAGTCGGATTCGAAAATTTATTTTTTTATATGATAGCCAGATTCAAGAGGAATAGTTTAGGCTATGTTAAATTTCGGATAGACCACTCCATTCCCTGCATTTAGGCCCTCTGGCACAAATCTACACCGTTTCACTAATCTGAACCAAAATGTGTATACTTACCCTTTGGAACCCTGCGAGTAACAAACACAGTCTGCATGAAATTTATGACAGACCACACCATTCCCTGCATTTAGTCCCTTTGGCACAAATCTACACCTTTTCACCGATCTGAACCAAAATTTGTATACAGTACTTATCCTTTGGAACTCTGCGAGTAACACAGTCTGCATGAAATTTATGACAGACCACACCATTCCCTGCATTTAGGCCCTTTGGCACAAATCTACACCTTTTCACCGATCTGAACCAAAATTTGTATACTTACCCTTTGGAACCCTGCGAGTAACACAGTCTGCATGACATTTATGACAGACCACTCCATTCCCTGCATTTAGGCCCTTTGGCACAAATCTACACCTTTTCACCGATCTGAACCAAAATTTGTATACAGTACTTATCCTTTGGAACTCTGCGAGTAACACAGTCTGCATGAAATTTATGACAGACCACACCATTCCCTGCATTTAGGCCCTTTGGCACAAATCTACACCGATTCTCCAATCTGAACCAAAATTTGTATACTTACCGTTTGGAACCCTGCGAGTAACACAGTCTGCATGACATTTATGACAGACCACTCCATTCCCTGCATTTAGGCCCTTTGGCACAAATCTACACCTTTTCACCGATCTGAACCAAAATGTGTATACACACCCTTTTGAACACTGTGGGTAACACTGTTTACATGCAATTTCGGACAGACCACTCCATTCCGTGCATTTAGGCCCTTTGGCACAAATCTACACCTTTTCACCGATCTGAACCAAAATTTGAATACACACTCTTTTGAACACTGCGGATAACACTGTCTACATGAAATTCCGGACAGACCACTCCATTCCCTGCATTTAGGCCCTTTGGCACAAATCTACACCGTTTCACCGATCTGAACCAAATTTCACATACTTACACTTTGGAACCCGACGAGTAACACTCTCTGCTTGAAATTTCGGACAGACCACTCCATTCCCTGCATTTAGGTCCATTGGCACAAATCAACACCGTTTCACCGATCTGAACCACATTTTGTACACTTAACCTTTGGAACCCTGCGGGTGACATTGTCCACTTTAAATTTTGGACAGACCACTCCATTTCCTGCATTTAGGCCCTTTATTACAAATCCACACCGTTCCTCCTAATTGCACCAAATTATACATACTCTTTGAAACCCTGCTGGTTACACTGCCCACTTTATATTTTGGACAACACTCTCCATTCCCTACATTTCGAATAACAAACAAACTGAACTTGAAAACCAGGTATTAAGGCCCTAGAATCATTCATGTCCGTAGTAGTGTAACTGTACGAGTATTTTAATAACTCTATTGTTGACTGGCAATTCGGGCTGCATCACGTCGCCCCTACCAGTGTTCTGGTGCAGAATTGCAAAAATAGTTAAATCTTGCGCTGCTTATAAATTGCAGTCACGGGGAGTAATTCGTGCAAAAAGATTTATTTTGCCCCTTAAAACAGTTATCATCATGAACATACTATGCATCTCTATAAGTGCAATGGTGTTGGTGCAATATATTGAGGTTATCAGCTGCAATAAGCGTTGGTGGTTTCAAATTTACCTTAATTTATTCCGAAACTTATCGTTGAGCGCTATGTGGCCATAAATTATACTATTTCTACCTCTGGAGCTCGGGACAGCTGAAGTTTTCCAAACTGTTCTGATTATTTTCCTACGGCGCTATGCGACAAAAGACGACAGTATTGGTCTCTACATTTCGAACAGACAATGAGATATAGGCCCTAGGCAGTGTCTTTTATTTCACTTACTCCTCTTTCTAATCATTTTTAGAAATTTGTTAGTAAATTACATGTGTCAGTGCTGTGTTTAGTAAATAGCCGTTTCCCTATTCATTATTATCATTATTATCATTAGGGGAAAATTACCTAAATATTACGTCCATTATAATGTACTGCTTATCACCCTCACTACAACCACCACCACCACCACAAAGAAGTTATAAATTTTTTCTGGTAGTGCCAGTTCTGTAGTAGTATTCATTATCATCCATAAAAACAAATAAATCCACCGGGCGAAGCCGGGCACTACTGCTAGTCTGGGATAGATACAAAGTTGTAGCCAAAACTTCCAAATTTCTGAGAGAATGTTTACTTTATTTATAGGGATGCTGTAGATGCCAGAACTTACGAATCAACCCTTGTGTATCGTGCTGTTTAGCATAAAGTGAGAATTGTAGGAGAAGCTGTATAAGAATCCACACAAGCTCAACAGAGATTGTTGCAAATGTTACGCAGTACATTAGCAAGCCCTAGTGATCACCGCTTTGGAAGTGCACCGTTGAGTAAACCTGCTATTCTCTTGAGTACCTCTTCCCTTCTCTTCTTCTCTCTTCCAGTTTCATTTCACGCTCGTTTTGGAGCAACAGTAATTACGACAACATGAGAACTGAAATACCGAACCAAATTACGTTCGCCTCAGCGACTTCTATTACTCTTAGCATGGGGTGTGCTTGAACTCACATTCTCAGTGTAATTACAATGTAATTTGAATAATGATTTTGTTAATAATTAGCATTGAAATCAAAAGTAACTGTTATATCAGGAAGATATATTTCCAGTGTTGCCAACTGTAAAGTTAAGTCCCTAAATCTAGCGACAGAATGCTTTTGGTGACAAAATATTGGAAAATTAATATTGTTTAAAACGGAATTTAGTAAATTTCTTAAGTTCATTTTCCTCCTTTTTCATTTTAGATAAATTGTCGGGAACCTGATGAGAGACGAAATATACTGTATTTGCCAGGACTTATGAATCGAAGATTGCATTGTTTAGCGTAAAATGAGAATTGTTGGAGAAGCTGCTGAAGAATCCACACAAGTATAGAAGAATGTCATTTTATGACTGTACCTATCTCGGGAGTAGCGCAGATCACGATTTCTCACACTTAAAAATTCCTCAAGAAAAAAAAATGGCTGCATCAATGGCATGGTTTCGTCCAGATAGTCGTCTAACCTAGTAGCTACCAATGGTCTCGCCCAGACGATCGTCTAACCATGTAGCAACCAATGGCTTTAGAAGAATCCAGTGAAACCTCATACTTGAATACATGTGACTGCATCCGCATATAAAGACGCACTGTTTGAAACCACATTCATCTGTGTAATATGGCGGCAATTCAAAGTACAACATCAAACAAACGTCACCTGTGAGGTTATCGACTAAACTTAAGTATTATTCTAGACACGTAGCCTACATCGCTGTATAATTACACATGAACCGACATTCCTTGATAAATGTAGAATTTTTGTTTTTGTCTATGGACACAGGCTAGAATAAAATGTGAATTTTGACCGATGTCTCAGTCTCATTCATGGCTGTGATTAGCCTATATGGAGGCTACTGTGATATGAGTGGTGTTGAGTAATGGCATTGAGGGCGCAACTAGTGACTGTGGATTCTATGGAATATTCAACTCATTGAGTCAGTGCTACTGCTCTGATTCAGTGAGGAAATCAATGACAAACTACCTCAATCCTCACCTTGCCTCATGCGCCTCGTTCTAGCGCTGCCTTTGGATTAAAGATACCCTCACAAATAAATAATAACTAATAAAATAAATAAATTATAAATCAATCGATAGTCATCCTAGATCGACTGACGATTCCCGGTCTATGCATGTGAGATTTTCGAAGTGAAATGCCATGTCCTGTGGTTCGGATTCCACGTAAAAAGGAGGTCCCGTGGCTCATAATCTACAGATTGACGGTCACGTTAAACTACAAGCTTCCTTCCTTTTTTTTAGATCGACTGACTAAAGATACCTCGCTCGGGCACCCTACACGTCACCTGAGGGCACCCTTGTCCGTCCATCCTCAAGTTGCATTCCTTAAGAAAGGCCTTTCCGAACATCACGTGACCTCAGCGAAATAGAGACTAGCTTGTTTCTTACGTCTCTCAGGATTAAGGGTAGTTAAAACGAAAAACCCTTATTTTACCTCTATATCGGGGGGTAGTTATATCTTAGGGTGGAAATAATGTGTCCTAATAATAGAGGGAGTAGAGACCTTTCGTTTCAGCCCTCGCACGACTTTCTACGATTTTTAGTTCACGAGATACCGAGTTGGCACGGCCACCATGGCTGGCGACATGCTAGTTTATCTAGGATTCTTACTGCCTCACTACTTCCCTCAACTGCTTATGGACGGAAATAACCCTTAAAGAGCCAAGTAATTAAACACTATTAATTTTAACATAACTATATTTGGGGTCCATCTGCAATGTGTGGACAAATAATCACAAACATATTCAACAAATTATGTAGAATGGTCCGGTATAAGCTCAAATATTTCACAGCGTTTCGCCCCAGTGTGCCATTGGGCTCGTCAGTTGGTACGGTACACCTCACCAAGACGCTGAATAGTGTTTACCGAGCAGGCCAATGCAAGACATCTTGATACTCATTATAATATGTAGTATCGACGTCTTGAGCAATGCCAAAGCACTCAGGAAGTATAGTCTTCCTTCAAAGTCAAATGCAAACCTTACCTTGGTAATCGATATGTTGAAAGAATGTTCTCGAATGAGAAACATGTTGTTATGGTCCTTTGAGCTAGAATATTCAACAAATTGTGTAGAATGGTCCGGTATAAGCTCATGATGTGTTGTATTGGCTTGCTCGGTAAGCACTATTCAGCGTCTTGGTGAGGTGTACCATACCAACTGACGAGCCCAATGGTATACTGGGGCGAAACGCTGTAAAATATTTGAGCTTAACCGGACCATTCTACATAATTTGTTGAATATTCTAGCTCAAAGGACCATAACAACAGGCTTCTCATTCGAGAACATTCTTTCGACAAACAACTTGGCAAAAAATGTTCGTCATCTAGGCCTATGCATTCTAGATCAGTAGGGATATGTATATGTCGTAGTCAGTAAAATCCGTCATTTCATGAAAATCCTAGGCACTTCATGAAAAGCCAGCATATGTTGTAAAAAAAAAGGATGGCTGTACTATCGGACACGTTTCTTCATGAAATGACAGCCCGATTTAGGCACATGATGTAAGAAATAATTTTACTATATCAGCCGAGGCTCTTCATGAAGATCCGGTGTTTGTTGATTTGACTCTTCATAAAATAAATAAGGCAATGGAGCCGTATATTAACTTTTTGCCGTCATACTCGAACTATTCCAAGATATAAATTAATCCTTGTTGATTATGGTTTAAAATAATTTACAACAATAAAACAACAATAATAGAACAACATAACTGTATTAAAATGTTCAAACTGAACAAACAATACAGAAATCTTTGATTGGAAAGAATACTACTCAAGAAACAACAGTCTTTGAGCGTCCACGGTGACTTCCATATCATATATTGACATATTAACTCTAGCAAAGCACACTTATCTCACCACGAGGACACTGCTACTGCTACATCATGAAGTGATGGGCTGGACTTCCCGTCAGACAATGTACAGGGGCATTATCTATGTGCTCCCCGATAAACACGGCAAGCTAAGCCGGCTGTGACAGGCGCAGATCGCGAGCGAGTGTACGTGGTTCAGCCGGTGGTAGGCGCACTCCGCTGACTCATATCGTTAGTTCACAAGTGTTTTGTCATTGATATGTACGTGTATCTGCAAAGCTTAGACGTTAGTGTTGCACGTTTAGTGAGTATTGTGATTACTGTGATTGATGGTCATGCCTAGGCACCAATTCACATTGCGTGCACGTTTGTACATCCATAGTTCGTAAATGAAAAGTAGAAGGTTGGTTGGTTGGTTCTTAAGTTTAGGGGCTGCGACAACGCGTTCATGTAGCCCCGTGTACTTAGGGTGTGTGTAGAATCTGTCTGATAACCGGTGTTAATTGTGATGACTGAATTAGTGTGTGTTATCTGTTTTTTAATTCAAATAAGGACTGCAGACTATTGATTTTTTCAAATAGTTCCTACTTTTGTCACCAAACGCCACCGTCAACGACTACTAGTTCAGAACTTAGTTACCAAACCAAACGCCACCGCAGTCGGCTCTTGGCAACGAACGTAGGAACCTAAGAGCGTTGTTAACAT
Source organism: Meconema thalassinum (assembly GCA_946902985.2). Classification (NCBI taxonomy): domain Eukaryota; kingdom Metazoa; phylum Arthropoda; class Insecta; order Orthoptera; family Tettigoniidae; genus Meconema; species Meconema thalassinum. The sequence goes on from OX336394.1 coordinate 93,912,795, forward strand.
TCTTAACCTATACAATTTAGCTTCACAAAGGTGTAATTAGTGGAAGGTTCTTTAACATGCCATAAATCTACGACATGCGACCGCCGGCTTTACTTCCCCTTCGAAGGAAGGCATACTGAGTGATTTTTAACGCTCTTAAAAATCCAACGAAGGTAGAAAATCTTGTTCTGAAACGAGACGAAATTTTTGAATCAAGTTTCCAGGAAGACCTGTGCCTAATGCCAATACAATTAGGAGGCTCGCTAATCGATTCAAGGAAACAGGCTCCGTAAATAATAAAGGAGTTGACAGACATTCTTTCATCAGAAGATGTCAGGTGTGTGTTACAATAGAGGGAGGACATTTTCAGCATCACCTATGAGCACTGTAAGTACACATAATTGAACATGTTTGGTAAAAGTGTGAAAGTGCGCGCCACCACCGGCTGAACCGGGTACGCGCTCCCGCGATCTGCGCTAGTCACAGCCGGCTTAGCTTGCCGAGTTTGCTCGCGCGTATATATATAATGACCCTGTACAAAACGAATTACACCACGTGACTGCGAAATTTGGTCATTTCAAGAAACCACGCGTCTCTTTTAAATGCCGGCTTTTTATGAAATGCCTAGGATTCTCAAGAAATGACCGATGTCACTATCTGACTACGGTGTTTCTTAATTCCCATTACAAACACTGAGGGCTTGAAGAGGGGACCAAGACGGTTGAGTTTAGCATAGGAACTTGTGACCGGAAACGTATTGTCTTCCCGCTATCCGCAAAAAGTCACTACAGCACACGTTCACAGTTCCCGCATATTCGGCGCTCTGTGTGACTCCTGCTGCTTGTTGTCTGGGTCCAATTACAGGTGGTGATCGATGTGACGACCACCGATGTCAACACACACAAGGTACCTCCGTACCATGTTCTGGTACACACGATTACCAGACCCGCGCCAGTACTTCTTTCCCGAATTCCACAGGAATTTTGTAAATCAAGGTTTTCATGTGACACCACATGTAGTAGTCTAGCGGTGTCAAGTCGGGTGAACGTGTAGGCCGTGAAATCGTGCCACCACGGCCTATCCACTGCTTCCCAAATCTGTTGTGCAGATTATCGCGTACCGCAAGTAAAAATTGAGGTGGTGCGCCATCGTGCTAAAACCACATGTTTTGACGGACATGCAGGGGAAAGTTTCCTAAGAACTCATGCAGTACGTCTTCTAGGAATACCAAGTACGCGGCACCCGTGAGATTTCGTGGAAGAAGATAAGGAATGTCAACAAACCTGTAGGGGATATGGGACATCAGGTGATCGTTCAATGATGTACGTACTCTAGTCAGTGGCGCCAAAAATGTGGGAGATATGAACGTGTGCTGTAGTGGTTTCTTGTGGGTAGCGAGAAGACGGTACGTTTCCTGACACAAGTTCCTATGCTAAACTTAACTGTCTCTGTCCCCACTTCAAGCCCTCAAAGTCTGTAATGGGAATTTAGAAACACCCTGTATATTGCTATAAGAACATCTTAGTTATTATCATTGAAAGAAAGCACGTATATCGGTCGTGAGATAGTACTAACTCGTAGTGTTGAACTTCAAGTCCCTAGTTGGTAAATATCAGTCGAAATTTCGATCTTTCTTGTAAAGTCACGGTGAGTCATTGTACATTTTAAATATCAGTGCTACTGACATAAAATTGATGACAAAAAAACTCCCTACAAATATGCAATCAGTGCTGCCAACATAGAATTTAGTGACAAAAAATCCCTAAAATATAGACATACTTAAATCAAATTTATTCTTAAGTGTTATTTTAAGTGCGCGTGTGATTTAGGTCTATAGATAAAGTGGTTAATTCATTCAGAGGCTCTCCGACATCTTGGTCATTAAGCACTGTGTACTTGTAGAAGTGTGGATTTTGTCTGGTAACCTTTGTTATTGTGGTGTCTGTACGAGAGAGTGTGTGTAATTTATTATTGAGGCGAGGATTGGGATGGAGGCGGCCGTGACCTCAAGTTAGAGACTATCCAGGCATTTGCTTGGAGTAGAAATGGGTAACTAAGGAAAACCATTTCTAGAATGACCGTGGTGGGAATGGAACCTGTCTGTTCTCAGTTTTGCCTCAAGAGGCTAAGTGTACCCCGTTCCAGGCATTAGACCAGAATTAAATTTCGTGCCAGTGCCGGGAATCGACGAGTTCTAGCCTTTACGCTACATTGAATCTCTACTGATCTGAGTGAAATTCAATTTTTAGTTCGGGTTTAACATGCACCATAAAACAAATTCCTTTAACCATGGAAGATTTATAGGAAACGCCAAAAAAAAGAGCTAAAAGGGAGGGTAAATTTCCAAAATCTATAAAAACTAACGGACCCGTGCGAGAACTCTCGCATGTGTATAAACCACCCGCCTGGCTTTAGTGTTATGCGGGCTGCTATAAATATGTTTATTAGTTTAAACGTATTTCTTAAACAAATTGTCGATATTTAAAAAAATCAGAGAGCAATTCATCACTGCTGCTGGTTACACAATGCGTTGTGTGCGCCCCATGTGTACAGACTACCCGCCCGGCCCTAGTGCTGTGCGGCTGTACGCGACACAGTTCTGCCAAGGGCTATCGTCTTGTTTATTTGTTTAAAGGCACTTTATTAACAAATAAATATATTTCCGTTGACTTTTCAAGAGATGCAAGACTTTTCCTGTACTATTGAGATGATTTGGAAGATTTTGGTACAAACCACACCTTCTAACTCCCTCTGGTTTAGGAGCTTGAGTTTTGTGAAACGTACACCTTAGCGTATTATATATATCGATAATATCATGTTACTCAATATACTTCTGTAAATTATTTTGTATATTACATTTATGATTCATATAATTCTATGGACCTTTCTTCTCCTTTATTTTCTATGAATAAATAAGAAGGCGTAAAATAAATATCTGCCAAATGTTGATGCTGGAAGCGAAATTCCCTGCAGCGCCAGATGTTTACTCCCAGCAGCAAATCAGCCATGACAGTCACTAGAAACCAATATTTCTCCAACGGGCTGTCTAATATATTTTGTAATCAAAATTTCAATTTATCAGTGATTGATTAAATATTTATCAGATGTAAACATTCTAAAGAGTACTGTACCTCTGCTAGTATCATATCTCTCCGAACACCTGATTTGCACAGAAGACAATGTTCAATACCTATTTAGAAACTGCGTATTTAGGGATTTTGAAATTACATTTTGAATTGTCGATTTACATGTTGTAATAGCTCGCGGAGCTGCCAGCTTGAACGTGTGGACCCTATGTTCCTTTTTCTTGGTCATACTAGATCACTTATACATTCCTACCTTGTCAATAATGATCGTTACTGTTTTAAGCTAGGTTGGTTGGTTCCTCAGTTTAGGGACTGCGATAACGCGGTCGTGTAGCCCCGTGTACTTTGAGTGTGTGTTGAATCTGTCTGATAACCGGTGTCAATTGTGATGGCTGGATTAGTGTGTGTTTTCTGTAATTCAGGTAATGACTGCAGACGATCAATTTCAAGTAGTTACTACTTTTGCTACCAAATGCTACCGTCAACAACACCTAGCCGCGAACTTGGCTTCTAGATGCCACCGCAACCGGCACCTGGCAGCGAACGTTGGTACTTAATAGAGCGTTAATCAATTCTAACCTAAAAATTTTGCTTCACTCAATTGTAGTTAGTGGAAGTTCTGACATGCAGTAAATCTATGACATGGGCCCGCCGGCTTTACTTCCCCTCCAAAGGAAAGCATACTGAGGGATTTTTAACGCTCTTAAAATAATCTTGACGATTTTGGCCGGGTTTGAACCCGCTATCTCGGCCTACCAACTATGCCACGAAAGCCGCCTGTTGTAAGGCACTTACAGTACTTTTATTCTTCAAAACTTTGAGATAGCGACACCGCGTAATATTCACTCTCATATAGTCATCACGTTGATAACAGCAGGACCATATTTAAAAGTACCATACCTTATTACCAAGTACTATGAGCAATCATTCATTGGATCACACGTTTTGAATTATAATGCCTTCATGTTTTATACAGCCACCATCTAAAATTATTCAGCTGATGATTTTTAGTTTGGGCCACGAATGGTTCCCGGATTAAGGTTTGTTTGTTATTCCAAAGTTTTGTAGAGATCCGATGATTAGTTTAGTCGTAGGCCTAATTCGATTTAAGCATAGAACACTCGGGTGGCTGCCATTACATTTCATTATCATGGTGGTGATATAAAAAATGTCACTGAGGTGCGCCTTATTAGTGGTATCTCTTTACCAATTTTTTTTTCAATTTAGTTTCGTCATTTGGGAATTGATAGGGGGGATAGGCATAAACACACGCATCACTTACACATACATTTGGCTCGTGTAGACCTCATATGTCTGTTTAACGTTGTTTTACAAAATTTGATTGTAGACTAAAACTGGCCGTGTTTAAAACGTGAAAAACAAGATGTTCAGTAAAGAACATATAGCCCACTTTCTCCTAAATGCATGGGTATTGTTATAATTCTTTGTCCTTTTCAAGGAGTATAATTGAATGTTGGTTGTAGTAGCTTGTTGAAATACAACGTGCTATAGGGATATTAAACATGAATATGAGGTGCCCTTTGCTAGTGCTACCTCTGTAAAAAAAAACATTCAATTCGGTTTCACCGTGTTTGAATTGATATGGGGAATCAATTTGCACACATACATGGCCGCTATCTGCAAACGATTGGGCTGTTGACCTTGTAGTTCAGACAAATGATGCTTCCCCCAAAAAAGAATGTTGTTGCAAAATTTGGTAGAGATTAAATCGTTAGGTTGGTTGTAATTTGATTTAAGCTTTTAACATTCGGGTGGCCGCCATTCCGTTTCCGTCAAGATGGCGGCGATATAAAATATGACACTGAGGTGCCCTTTTCTAGTGCTACCTCTGCACCAAATTTCGTTCAATTCGGTGTCACCGTGTTCAAATTGATAGGGGGGCGACATACATTCAAAGTACACACAATCACACACACACAGACTCACACACACACACACAGACACAGATTTTTGGCCCTGTGTAGATCTCATAAGTCTACTTTCATTTTTTGCAAAAATCGAAAGTAGGCTAAAAAGCCGGCAATTAGAAAGCATACTCACTCAGTCACTCAGAAGGCTTCTATGGGACACGAAGTTCCCGCACCGATCTCACAAAATGCCTCCACTGAAATCTGTTCTGAGCGAGTTCTTGTCAGTTGTCCACATTCAGACGTCAACAAAGTTTGGAGATTTCATTTTTTCTGGAACTTCGTGGTCTTCCTACTGTCCTTATCCTCTTGGTTCTTCTTTAAAGATTTGTAGGGCCATCCTATCATCTCCCATCCTTAGTAAATGACCAGCCCGTTGAAGTCTTCTGGAGTTAATGATGTTGAGTATTGGTGCCTGCTGTGATAGTGTAAGTCTTTATTTGAAAGCATGAATACATAATTTTTCATTTACTCAGCAGGTACAAACACGAGCCAATCATCAGCAACCCATCGCCGTCCTCCATAGATTCTTTTATCTTGTGAAAGTACTTTTCCAGCAGAGGTTTGGCGCAATAAAACAAAGTGACTGAGGCTTTACATGCAGTGTCTTATGTTTTGATGGATGGTATAAAGTTCACAATAGGCGTGTTTCTTTCAAATATATCACTAATTCTTTGTGTTACCATTCGTTGTTTCCTATGAAGATAATAATAATTCGAGTTATTTTCAAATGTATGTTATGTGATTTTGAAAACCTGTGAAATACCACTACGTTTGGAAACAGTGTTCTCATAGGGTGTAGAGCTGCCCTCAGTCTACTCAACTGAGTTTTGCAGAGTATGCTTCTGATTGAGTTTAAGTTGGTTGGTCCTCATCATCGATCCCGGAACAGACCTACGACATTTAAAGGTGTTTATGTTCGACCCTGACTATTATATGTCTGAAAACTGTATTATAATGATGGTCATTATAACACTATTAGCCTACTTTCGATTTTTGCAAAAAATGAAAGTAGACTTATGAGATCACTACAGGGCGAAAAAAAGTGTGTCTGTCTGTGTGTGTGTATGTGTGTGTGTGAGTCTGTGTGCGTGTGTGTGAGTGTGTGTACTCTGAATGTCTGTCCCCCCCTATCAATTCGAACACGGTGAGCGCAAATTGAACGAAATTTGGTACAAAGGTAGCATTAGCAAAGGACACCTCAGTGTCATGTTTTATATCGCCGCCATCTTGACGGAAACGTAATGGCGGCCACACAAATGTTCACAGCTTAAATCAAATTACGACTAACCAATCATCCGATCTCTACCAAATTTTGCAACAACATACCTTTATGGGAGCAGCATCCTTTGACCAAACTAATAGGTCATCAGCCTAATAGTTTGCGGATGGCGGCCATCCTTGTGTGAAAATCGATTGCCCCTATTAATTCGAACACGGTGAAACCGAATGGAACGAAATTTGGTACAGAGGTAGTACTAGCAAAGGGCACCCCAGTGTCATGTTTTATATCGCCGCCATCTTGACGGAAACGTAATGGCGGCCACACAAATGTTCAAAGCTTAAATCAAATTACGACTAACCTAATAATTCGATCTCTACCAAATTTTGCAACAACATACCTTTATGGAGGGAGCATCCTTTGACAAATCTAATAGGTCATTAGCCTAATAGTTTGCGGATGGCGGCCATCTTTGTGTCAAAATCGATTACCCCTATTAATTCGAACACGGTGAAACCGAATGGAATGAAATTTGGTACAGAGGTAGCACTAGCAAAGGGCACCTCAGTGTCATGTTTTATATCGCCGCCATCTTGACAGAAACGTAAAGGCGGCCACACCAATATTCAAAGCTTAAATCAAATTAAAATTAACTAATCATGCGATCTCTACCAAATTTTGCATCAACATACCATTATGGAGGGAGCATCCTTTGACCAAACTAATAGGTCATTAGCCTAATATTTTGCGGATGGCGGCCATTTTTGTGTGAAAATAGATTCCCCTATTAATTCGAACTCGGTGAAACCGAATGGAACGAAATTTGGTACAGAGGTAGCACTAGAAAAGGCCACCTCAGTGTCATGTTTTATATCACCGCCATCTTGACGGAAACGTAATCGCGGCCACCCAAATGTTAAAGGCTAAAATGTAATTACGACCAACCTAATAATCTAGTCTCTACCAAATTTTGCAACAACAAATCTTTATGTGGGAAGCATATTCTGACCAAACTGCTAGATCATCAGCCCAATAGTTTGCAGATGGTGGCCAAGTATGTGTGCAAATCGATTCCCCCTATCAATTCAAACACGGTGAAACCGAATTGAACGAAATTTGGTACAGAGGTAGCACTAGCAAAAGGCACCTCAGTGTCATGTTTTATATCGCCGCCATCTTGACGGAAACGGAATGACGGCCACCCAAATGTTAAAAGCTTAAATCAAATTTCGACCATCCTAATAATTTGATCTCTACCGGATTTTGCAACAACATGCCTTTTTGTGGAAAGCATCTTATGACTGACTACAAGGTCATCAGCCCAATAGTTTGCAAATAGCGGCCATGTATGTGTGCAAATCCATTCCCCAGATCAATTCAAGCACGGCGAAACCGAATTGAATGAATTTTTGTACAGAGGTAGCACTAGCAAAGGGCACCTCATATTCATGTTTAATATCCCTATAGCACGTTTTATTTCAACAAGCTACTACAACCAACATTCAATTATACTCCTTTAAAAGGACAAAGAGTTATAACAATACCCATGCATTTAGGAGAAAGTAGGCTATATGTTCTTTACTGAACATCTTGTTTTTAGCCTACTTTCGATTTTTGCAAAAAATGAAAGTAGACTTATGAGATCAACACAGGGCGAAAAAAGTGTGTCTGTCTGTGTGTGTGTATGTGTGTGTGTGAGTCTGTGTGTGTGTGTGAGTGAGTGTGTGTACTCTGAATGTCTGTCCCCCCCCCCCTATCAATTCGAACACGGTGAATGCGAATTGAACGAAATTTGGTACAAAGGTAACACTAGCAAAGGACACCTCAGTGTCATGTTTTATATCGCCGCCATCTTGACGGAAACGTAATGGCGGCCACACAAATGTTCAAAGCTTAAATCAAGGGCGTCAAAACATTGCACTCTCGACATTGCTACATACTGCTGGCACAAATCTCACATCGAGTGACCGGGATTACAACCACGGACCCAGCGGCGAGAGAGAGCGGCGTGCTGCCCCCTAAGCCACGGGGGCTTCCCCGAGAAATACAATAAGGTATGAAAATGACATATTGTCGTGATAAAAGAAATATTTCCGGTGAAGCTGTGACAATTCAAATAAAAATCAACTTCTAATTACTTCCAGAAAGATATGTGAATCAAAAATAATATATTTTCAATAATCTGCCTAGTAAAATTTATAAAAAGGGAGGAGTATCTACTTTCAACAATTAATGAATATTCCCCTCCTTTATAATTCTTAAAAATAACTATTACATTAAAACGCGGTGGGCATCCGCCATGTCTGTCATTAACCAGGGTGATTCTGCGCATGCGCTTGGGCCACGAATTTGGAAAAAATTGTGTTTAATAATTAAAATATATATGGTAACATATTTGTTTATTTTAAAGGCACTCTGCAAATCTACAGGCGAAGAGCTTACGTCAGAGTGCTCTACGAAGTGGATCGATTCAGTCGTTCACTGAATCTCGCTGTAACAAGAATTGGCTAAGCGTTTTAAATATATAGATACTGAAATGATAATTGACTTCCTCTCTGAATAAAACATAATTATGTTACTTATGCCATTATAGCTTTCATCCATTCTATTGACGTAACAAGTGCGTGGTAATTCAAAATGATGTACAATCTGTATAACATACGTGACGTTGTCAATTTGCTCGAGTTGAATCTATAATAAAATTCTCGATTCAATTTAAGTTGCAAAGTTCTTTTCTCTGTGTAATGCTTTAATGCTGTACATGCCAATTATCTTTTATGAGCAGAAGTGAAGAAAATAAGTTGCATATTTCGTGACAATTAATTATCCAGAATCCCTCCTCTCTAAAATGTAGCGTAGGGCGACACGTAGTTCTGAGTCAATAATTTTCTGTTTAACTGTGGATGAATCGGAAGCGTCTCTTGTAGATTTTAGAAAATGATTGTACGCAAGGCACTTCTCTAAACAAAGAGATCCATTATCTATTCAAATATGCTTCTGTGTTGTGCTTTAATGCGTTCTGATGCGCACAGATATTAACACAAGTTGGTTAATAATGATTCAAGTGCTTAAGTTGTTTCTAATGAAAGCTGCGATTCAATCCGTCCGGGTGGTGGGCGGTAATGTAGCGGAACCCCTTAAGTTCTGCGTCATTACTCGAGCCACAATTAGTCGTGGGGACGTAATGCTGTGGTAACGACAAGACGGCCATAAAAATGAAGAAACGTTTGCATTAAGGACCTAAAGAGAGGAGTTTCTTATTGTCAGACAAACAAAAAACACACGGGAACTGTTTACTGAGTCTGCCACAGTTTGTGATGAAGAGAAACTAACAAGGAAACCTCAGGGACGAGATATCCTTGATCTTGATGAATCTTGGTGCACATGTTGGCCAGACTGATAGGAAAGCATCTGAGATAAAACTCAGCATTTTTTTTTTAGTTTTGTGCCTTGTCTTGTGTGGGGTTTTGCCTAGGACACCAAGCTGGCTCATCAGTGGGCTCTTGGTGTCCCCGCCCGGACCCCCACAAGAGTAGCTAACTGCGTGCTACCTTTCTTTTTTATGAAGCGCATCTGCGCCTCTTCACTGCGAGAACTAAAAGCTCAAGCAGACATAACCTCTCTTCGAAGGGTTCCAGAAAGATGGTACATTGGCTTTCACGGTCAGTGAATTAAAACTCAGCAATTTTTCTAGGTTTGTGCCCGCTCGGAGTGAAAAGGCGCAGGTGCGTTTTATAAGAAAGGGAGATAGCGCGCAGTTCGCTAATCCTGTGGGTGTGTTGGCGGGGACACCAAGAGCCCGCTGATGGGCCAGCTTGGTGTCCTAGGTGAAACAACACACAAGACACGGCACTAACCTAGAAAAAATGCTGAGTTTGAATTCACTGGCCTAAAAAGCGGGCTGGGATGGTTTCACAGTACCTAACAAAAGTTCAATACCACCGGCGTAAATCAATTAACGAAAATTGTAGATGCTACAAATTTTACTAATGGCTGCTGCGTGGCACAGTGGTAATATTCTCGCCTGCTGTTCCCAAGGTTGCAAGATCGAATACTGGCTCAGTCATCTGGCATATTAGGGTGCACAAATGGGAGGGAACCGTGTCAACAGATTTACTGGGATGTTTAGGATCCCCTTCGGGGAAACATTCCGGCACTTTGGCGTCCCTTAAAGTCGCAGCAGTTAAAAGGGGCGTAAAACAAATATGAGGCGTGTTCAAATGAACAGGTACGAAACGATACTGTGGGTACAATTTATTCGTTATTCAAAAGTAATCACCACAGGCCTGAGCACATGTGTCCCAATACTTCACTAGCTGCAGGATTCCCTCTTCCCAGAAGTCTTGTGGTTTTGACAGGAGCCAATCCTGTACGGTGTCCTACAGTTCGTCGTCCGATCAGAAACGTTTTCCCTTGAGACGAACCATTAACAGTGACGTGTATTGAGTGCGACACTCCGTAGTCTACGCAAGTCCATCAAGAACAAACTACCTGGACTGCTTACGAAGGCAGTGATTCTGCTCCATGATAACGCTCGCCCACACGTCTCTAACGTCACCCAAGGTGTATTGGCATCCGCCATATAACCCGGACTTGTCACCCTGCGACTTCCATCTGTTTGGTCCGTTAAAAAGCATCTCGAGGGAAAACGTTTCTGATCGGACGACGAACTAAAGGACACCGTACAGGGTTGGCTCCTGTCACAACCACAATACTTCTGGGAACAGGGAATCCTGCGGCTAGTGAAGCAATGGGATACCTGTGCACAGGTCTGTGGTGATTACTTTTGAATAACGAATAAATTGTACCCACAGTATCGTTTCCTACCTTTTCATTTGAACACCCTCGTACATTATTTGTATTATTATTATATATAATTCAAAATTGACTCATCAACGCAGGGCTCAAACCACTATACCTAGAAAGCTGAAATTTTGCATGTTGGTTGATCCGAGTATGTATAGGCTCACTAAGAAACGGTTTTTGAAAATTCAATTTGTAAGGGACTTTTTTCGGCCCCTTGGCACTGAGCATCCAAAATTTACTCATCAACGCAGGGCTCAAACCACTAGACCTAGAAAGCTGAAATTTTGCATGTTGGTTGATCCGAGTATGTAGAGGCTCACTAATAAACGGTTTTTTAAAATTACATTTGTAAGTGACCTTTTTCGTTCCTTTGGCACTGAGCACGGACAGTCCATACACATATCGGATTTAGCTCATTTTATGCCGCCAGATACGAGAAACAATACTCGGAGGTCCTGTAGGGATCCCGAAACACACTTTTTAAGTTCTTAAAATGAACGGTTTCGGAGATATTCCCAAATAACTGTGTTCCCTCGAAGAAACAGATCAACGTTACTATGGCAACCGCTGAAATTTCGCATACCGGGGATAGTTTTCTGGCAATATCTCGAAAACCGTTCGTTTTAGGGCCCTAAAACATGGGGTTAGGGTCAAGAACTTTGCTCCTCGCATTGATACTCGTAAAATGAGATATATTTTATTTATATAGGTGGTTTTTGGGGTCGGATACGATCGTGATTTTGAGTCTAATTTCATACTCATTGAGCTGGTTATTGTAAGCGAGCTTTCGTATCTTTACGCTATTTTACAATGTCAAGATGCTTTCTATTTTGCACGGTATGCTTTAATTTTCTTTATAAATTTGTTTTTTGTTAACTGTATATTTCTGTTTGCTCTTTTTCGTTTTTACCATGATCAGAAACCCATAATCACAGACGGATGTGCCGTATTCTACCGGCTGTCACATTAAATTATTATTTTTTCTTAATTATTCTTACTGACGAATTGGGCAAACTTATTTCAATAAAGTTGGTATTTTGTCCCTCACGGCCATTGAATCCCCGCACTAGGCACGGCTTAAACCTAGAAAAGTTGCCGAGTTCGACTAATGGACTAATGGTGCAGCAGAAAAGAGGAGAATTGAAGCGTTTGAAATGTGGTGATACAGGAGAATGATGGTCAGATTGGGAGATAGGGTAACAAATGAAGAGGTACTAAGACGAGTGGGAGAGGAGAGATGTTTCTGGCGACTGCTAATGAAGAGAAGAGATAGGAGGGTAGGACACATATTAAGACACCCAGGAATAGCAAGCTTAGTTATGGATGGGAAGGTCGAGGACAAGAATTGTAGGGGTAAACCAGTGTTAAACAGATTGCCTCGGATGTAGGGTGTGGTAGGTATGTAGAGATGAAACGATTAGCTCAAGAGAGGGAGACATGGAGGGCTGCATCAAACCTGTTAAAAAACTGAATACTCAAACAACAACAATCGGCAATTTTAATTACTTAGAGAGGCATGTGAGGCATAAGTGGTTTTGGAGAATTTCAATCCATGGGATGTAACACTGGAAGAGACTGCATAATGTACTGTACATCAGCGGCCAAGGTGAGAGATATTTAACTATAGGTCTATTAATAGCGATATGTTGACGTTCAAATCATCATAAAGTACGGCAAAATTACATCTAGAAGAGCTTGAGGAAGAATACTTTTAATTCCCCATATTCCGATAGATTTGCCATTCCAGTGTGCAAGAGTGCAGTTCCCTCTTCAAACAATATTCGCAATTTCTTTAACAAAGCGCAATGACACACACTTAACAGTAGCACGTGTACATTTAGACAAAACCATTTTTTTTTTTCATGGGGAACTGTAAGTGGCTTGCTCGCGAGCATCTGGACAACAAAATCGTTATGTCTCAGCAGAAGACGTAATTTTAAAATGTGTTAGCATAATGTAACATCGAGCCCTGCCGACTTTCACCACTCTATAATATTCCCACTTTGCTGCTCATATCAATATACTGTATGTATCCGAATATTCAGAATTAAAATGGACCCACCTGTAGCCGCGATTGCTGTAATAGAATAGACCAATTATCTGCAATAATGCATCGTCCCCATTGTCTTGATCGCGGGCGAAGCCGCGGTTACCTGCTAGTATTATTATAAATGTATCTTAAAAACATTGAGGCTTATCTGTGTTGATGTAAACCTCATAAGAAATTAATCATTGCAATATCGAATGGAGTCTTCATCACTGGGGAACGGTACTGCGCAATATTGGAGAATTTACGGTGTGCAATTAAGGCAAAACGTCCGGGTAAACTGCTACAATGGGTACTGCACGTCCCCATACCGCAAATGTCGTAACGCAGAAGGTACGCCAACTCAAGTAGGGGACATTCGAGGACCCGCCCTATAGTCCTGATCCCTCCCCATGCGATTATCACGCCTTTGGTCCCATCAAAAAATAGATACGAGCCTTACAGTAGTCGCATATGATGTGTTAGATCTGACATGTTATCCTACCTTGAAGTTGTTACTGTTTTTATTATCGGTGACATTCATCCACACACAAAAACTTTTTTATTTTTTACACTCTCATAATACATAACAATTCCAAGCCTCTCTTTTTTTCTTCACTGCCTACTTGATATTTCTACTCTCGCACTGCCTACTTGATACTCTGCTGTTACAAAGTAATCCTTATGTGATAAACATTCCACATGGTACCACTGCCAGCTGAATCACATCCCTTCTGGCTGCTAAAGCAGCCAGGAGGGATGCCATCTAGCTGGCAGTGCGTCTTACACACTTCCGTCCCATTTTTCAAAAACACTCCCACAAAAATATCCAGCAACCAAGTGGAAAGATGTTACACATCAAAAGTATTTGGAATAAGGTAATTCAATACCAAATGCCGTGGTATTTGTACTTTAACTGAAAAAAATATTTCGAGCCTTACAGTAGTCGCATATGATGTGTAACATCTGACATAGAAGAAACCTCGTGTGAAATTGTTGATACACCGCTATTCTATACTATTATTGGCACAAATATTAATCTAATGTAAAAGGGAGTGTTTTACAGATATTGTAGTTTATAATACAGAACTCATTTTATTAGATGATTTGTAGCTTCCACCAGCACTAGCCTAAATAAAGAATACGATATGGATCAACTAGATTAATAAACGCGACACCGCTCATAACTTAAAATTCCTTATAAACATGTCCTCTTGATTCACAGACCAACACGTAATTGCATATGGATTCTGTTAAAATGAGTCATATTGATATGATAAATATCGTTTACAATGATAATCTGGTAGCAAAAGTATCTACCCCGTCCGAGATTCGAACCCGAGATCTCTAGATTCACAGTCATAGGCACTAACCCCACGGCTATTTCGACTACGCAAATATTGTGCAAAAGATGGTGACTTATTTCCACGTTCCAATAATACTGCATTACGGAATTAAGTTTCATTTCTATTTTGCTTGTTTCGATAATGTTCCTGCGTGAAATTGAATTTAAAATGCCTTATGAATAGGCCCTCTTGTGAGTAAAGAGAATGAATTCAGCAATAGTTCATGAAGGCTTGCTCAATTCTCGTATAACCACAACGATTATATTATACTAGCAGAAGTACCCATTCTTCGAACGGTCTTCGGTATTAATAACCAGATGTTACCAATTGATCTACTGTTGCAATGTTTAGGGGCTTGGAACCTGTTTGTTGGCAAAGAAAAATGATTAGCTAAAATGTGCTCTCAAACTAAATTTACCTAACGTGTTCTTCCTGTCGTGAAAATAAAATTGAAAACCTCGTAGACGAATCGCAATACACGTCACATACGAACTGACCCTAACCGTTGTGTCAAGTGCCCAATCCCTTTTATAAATTATAAAGGCTTGTGGTGCATGACAATTCAGTTTTCTTTAGCCTCCAATGGCCCAAATTCCTAAAATTAGCAAAAAACAGTCTACTATTTCAAATCAGGAAATTTTGAAAATAATGTTGCTGATTGGAGATATAATAGACCTTCTGTACGACATATCGCACGTGTAAGTCGTGTGAAAAAAATCTAGGGTACTCCTTGAACCCCTTAAGCGCATTGTTGAATTTTACAGTTTTAGTTGGTTCCGTGATTACCTTATAGCCATTTGCAACCTTTCACAGAAATGTAATAAATGGAGTGGCATTACTTATTCCAGAAATAGATGGAAAGTTGGAAGCCACCTCTTGAGATACTTTTGTCATGGTTAGTGGCTTGCATTCCTTCTTTAGTTTATTAAATGAAATTAGTTTTCTGGGAATATCTAAGAAACTGTTGGGTTTAGAGCCTTAAAATATAGTTTTCGGAGACCCTTTACGGCTCTTGAGGGGCCCCGAGTTTTGTTTCTGACACCAAGGGTTTGAAAATGAGTTTGTCTCGTCGTTGTATGCCATAATAATGATAATAATTCAAATAATAGTAATAATAATAATAATATAACAATATAGGGATAGGGATATAATAGACCTTCCGTAACATACCCGCACGTGTAAATCGCGTTACATAATTCTAGAGATCCCCTTGACCCCTTAAGCGCATTATATGTATTGATGAATATTTCAGCTTAATTTGGATCCCTTCTAACCTTATTGTCGTTTGAAAACCTTCACAGTAATATAATAAATGGAATTGCATTGCGTCTTGCAGTAATAGATGGACCTCTGAGATTCTGATGCCATTGGTACCGGCATGCATTCCTTCATTAATTTATTAAGTGAAATTAGTTTTTTGGGAATATCTCGAAAAATGTTGGTTTTAGGGCCTTAAAATGTGATTTTCGGGGTTCTTTTAGGGACCCCTAGTTTCGTTTCTCACATTGAGGGGCTGAAAATGAGCTTTGTCTCACCCTTCTACGCTTATTTCAGCTTGTATTTTAAGGGGGTAGGCCCCCTGTTATGAGAGGTACGGAGAAGAGTTACATCAATGATTAGTGACGTGCCTCTGATGGATATCTGTATCAAATTTTACGTTAATCCACCCAGCCGTTCTCGAGTTATAAGGACACAAAGTATTGTCCACAGACAAACAGACAGACAGACAAAAAATATTTTTGCGTTCATCCGTCACAAAACAGTCTGAAACGGGCAAATATGTCAAATTTCCGTGGAAATGCAGAAAAAACAGACAAACATTCATTTTTATATATATAGAGATTGATGACTGCATTACCGTTATGTCGGTTAATATTTGAATAGCCATTCTGCAGAAACATGATACCGGCAATGCCGACTACTTACAATGTTTGATAGTAAGGCATTTTACCATTTAAATACTGATACGAAGACTTCGAACATGTACCATGTGCTTTGTTTCAATCACTTGACACCAGAGTTCGCATGAGCGTTTACCGTTCAGTATGTCATATACATTCCACATGGCCGAGAGTACGTCATGATATCAATTTCCGACACCACGCGCTCATTGTTTCTCTTACCACTGCCAGCTGGATCGATTGATCGAGTTGGCAGTGCGTCTTACACTTCCGTTCGATCCACCACTGTCAGCTAGCACACTTCCGTAAGTGTGCCAGCTGGTGCCACCTCGATCGTTCCTATCCACTTCCGTCCAATTTTTCAAAATCACTCCCACAAAAATATCTAGCGACCGAGTGGAAAGATGTTACACATCAAAAAGCTTTGAAGTGTCGACGATTCCTGTCGCACGAGGATGCGCAGCAGGACGCGGTGTTTTACCACACGAGAATTTTTAACCTGGTATGTTGGTGGGTTGAGTGGCGCATTGATCACGGCAATTTTGCCTGATGGCATACCAATTCTTGACTGTACGGTAATCAAACGGAAACGTTTGATCTCGCCTTATACATACTAAAGGAGTGCTGTCCCGGAATTGAAAGTTACCTCACGCCAATACTATCACAACATTTTCATTTGTGTCGTCCAATTGCAAAACTCGATTAATCCACTTGTGAATAAGGATCGTCGTAAAATTATTTATTTTAATTATTTTATTTTATTTTATTTGACTTTCTTTTCTTATTTTGTTTTATTTTGTTTTGTGTTTTTTAATTTAATTTTGTTTTGTTTTATTTTATTTCGTTTTATTTTGTTTTAAATTGTTTATTTATTTTTTGTTTTGTTTCTTTTGTTTTGTTTTAATTTATTTTATTTTTAATTTGTTTATTTTGTTTTATTTTATTTCGTTTTGTTTATTTTGATTTTCCAGAAAAGAAACATAAAACCAAAAAAAAAAAAAACACGAAGCAAAAAGAAAAATTCAAAAACAAAAGCAAAAGCAGAAAACAAAAAACAAGAAACTCCAAGCAAAAAGCAAAATTCAAAAAAAGCAAAAGCAGAAATCAAACACAAAACCCAAACCAAGGAAGAAAAGCAAAAAGTAAAATTCAAAAGCAAAAACACAAAGTAAACACAAAACCAAAATCCAAAAACATAAACATAAATAAAAAAGTAGAAAACAGCAAACACAAAAGATACGTGAGGCAAAGTCCAGAGAAACGTCTCTTATGAAAATGATTCTTATTCACAAGTGGATTAAACGAGTTTTGAAACGGGACGACTGATTATCATACGGTATATATTACACCCTCTGTCTGAAAGGTTCGGTTAATGGGTCTATATTGCGAACTGATTGTTGACTTACCTGAAACAGCCGATACTGTCCTTTGGATTAATCCCCGTGGATGGTTATGCACTTCTTAGAACGGCTGTACAAGCCCTGGCATAGTCTTCCTGAGGGATAACCTTCAGTTGGGTCGTCAGAGTACGTTGGATGTCCGAAATGTTCGAAAATCTCTGGCCCTTAAGGGCTTTTCGGCGACTCTTGACCCCGATATTCCATGCTTTGACGCTTGCCTTCGAGGTCGTACCTCAGGCACCAGGTCTCGTCACCCGTGACGATGGTTTTCAGAACCATTCCATTCCACGGAACATTCACCCTTCTCACTGCCACCCGTCGAACAGGTGTGCACGTTAGGTTGCATAAATTCACTCTTCTCACTGCCACCGTGTATCAGGTGTGCAATGCAGGTTGCATAAATTCACGCTTCTCTCTTGACTTTCAATTTAGAGTTTCGGCGACGCAAACTCAAGGCTATTCCTAAAGAAGACTATGTCAGGAGTTTCCAGGACTTGTTCAGTCGTTCTCAGAAGTGCATAACCATCCACGGTGATTACTTCGAAGGACAGTTACGGCTGTTTCAGGTTAGCCAACAATCCGTTCGTAATATAGCCCATTCACCGAATTATTCAGACAGAGGGTGTATTTCAGTAGTATAGATCCCTCCTGCAGCGCACACAAGCGACCGATCGTGGCAAATGAGCATTCAAATGAAAGAGAATAGACATTAGCAGTGACGAATTGCACTCTACTTTCATAAATATCTATAATTTCTTTCAAAAATGACTTTAAAAAATGTACGAGATGTGCGATTTGCAGATACTGTTGCTGTAGGAAACTTCGCTCCTTAATTGCTGTTCACTTCACATTTTGGCCGCTGTGACACCTGTTTCATGTCATTTTAAGATTCTGAGGTCTTTCCTGTATCATTTTGCATGGATTTCAGAAACAGTAAATCAAAGGAATGGGTACTCAAATCGTATAATTTCATAAATATCGAAAAACCGGTGAGTGTTATGATGATCCAATTTTCAGTGATTGCCCCCTTAATTTAGGGAACGTAGAACTTGGAATTCTAACTGAAATGTAAATAGTGTTCTAAGTTATAATCATTTGGTTGAAATAAAAACAAGTCTCTTATTATAAACCTATTGGGGAAAGTTTGATTTATGAACATGCGAGTTTTTTCGCACGGGTCCTCTAGTTCTGTTAAATTTTTATTTCGGACAAAGTAAATTTGCAACTGAAGTGTAAAGTGCTTAAGCTTTTTAACCATAATCTTTGTGAGTGGCACTGTAAAGCTTTTTTTTGTGAATGCAACAGCAATTCTGCTAAAAAGAAGAACGCATCACTTCATTTTAATTAGGAACAGGTTTAATGTGACAGCAAGAATTCCTAGTTACAACGAGAATGAATGGAATGGCAATATTTCAGCTTTAACATTTACATTTGTGGGGGGTGGCAAATGAAACAATCCCCTATTTAACATAAGGTAACAAAACATTACTCTTAATTTACCGAAATAAAAAACACTGTCCTCGGTGGAGAATTATGAAACTGCGCACAGTTAGAGACTAATAGTGTAAGTCTGCAGCTTTTTAATAGTGGTCACTTGCCACAAGTTCAACGAGCAACGAAATAAATCACATGTACAGTATATGAGATACAATTTTCTTGTAAAATCCAAAGTAATTTTGTCTGTGGCATTTTAATGTATGCATTGCGGAACAGCAATTGAGACGTACATATACTTTATCCACGGATGTATATATAAATTCCTATTCAAGAGCGATGAATTTACAACATTAAATAGCATGTTCCTACCATTTTCTCTTTCCATTCAAACCGTGCAATTTGCAACGAACGCTGTAGCACCAGGAATGTTCCAACTATCCTCTTAATTTAAATCTGCTTCCGTTTTACTTTCTGTTAGTAACTCTTCAGTCGGTCAACAAGAATTTCTCCAAAAACTAGGTAAGGTGGGGAACAATGTAGGCCTATATAATATATAAATAATGAGTAATTAACACTCCTGTAAAAAATTACAAGTCATAATTATGATAACTTAGATATCTAACCTCCTTGACTTTCATAGCGCTCCAAGGAACAACAAAATTTGGCATGCAACCTGTCCTCTGGGCGTAAAATAACAAAAGCTCGCACCTGGCACCCGAGGTCATACGATATTTTCTTTTTTACTATTCTAATGGGACAATTTAAGATTACAAGTTATGACCTCCAAGTGGATCCTGATCATTGTGTTCAGTTTAAAATATTTTATATACAAATATTATATTATCTGACCACAATATCTGTAGTGCGTTTAGTTAGTGTTTAGATTATGATTCCCAGCTTGATCTCGTTATGTTGTTGTTTGAGTGTTCAGTCATTCGACTGGTTTGATGCAGATATCCATTCCTCCCTGCCCTGAGATAATCGTTTTATCCCTACGTTGCTAACACACCTTAAATCCCAGGCAATCTGTTTAACTTGAAGACCCCACGGAAAGAACGGGGTAAGTCCCTTTTTTTTTTTTTTTTGGAAATGAAAATATGGCGCTATTGTTATTTTTAGAGGAAACGGAAAGAACGTGCCATATCCTCTCACTGTATTCATAATTTAACTTTAGTTGTTATTTGTTCTACATGTACATTTGGCAAAGAAACTATATTGCTTACCCTCAGTTGGGGTGTTTTAAAAATTTCTTTTTAGTGTTGAAAGTTTAAATTCTCTCTCCGGAAAAATTTACAGAATGTGACTTAACCACGTTTTTCCCGCGGAGTCTTCATATTCTAACCTTGGTCTATCTTTACAGTTCTTGTTTCAACCCTTCCTTCCATAACTAAATTTGTTATTCCTGGGTGTCTTAGTATTTGTCCTATCAACCTATCTCGTTTCTTTATTAGCAGTCACTAGAAACATCTCTCTCCTAGGGGCCGATAACCTAGATGTTAGGCCCCTTAAAACGACAATATTATCATCATCGTCATCAGCTCTCTCCTCCCACTCGTCTCAACAGTTCTTCATTTGTTACTATATCTACCCATCTGATCTTGTTATATAAGGTTGTTTGTTTTATAAGAGTTTTTGAATTACAGTACGAATGAGTAGATTATTATGCACGTGCATACAAATTAGAGAAACTCAATATAATAAATATATTAAAATATTTAGGCGAATGGATAAAACCAAACAACTCTGAGAAAGAAGGATCAACAAGACGGAAACTGCGTACCAGCTAACCAGAGATGTTTACAATTATCGATCAGTGTCCATCAATGCGAACATCAGGCATTATTGTTCAGTTACTAGTCTAGAAGCTCTGTGCGCAGCAGAATGCCTTGCAATGAATTAGAAAGGTTTAATTGAAAAGTTAGAGGCCAAAGAACGAAAAATCCTGAGAAAGATCCTAGGACCAGTCAAAGAAAATGGAGAGTACAGGACGCGACACACCATCGAATTCTACGTACGTGTGGAGAGGATAACGGAAGATGGAGCATTAGTTTATATGGCCACATAACACGCATGAGCTCGCAGAGACTGACCAACCGCATTTATTCCTACTGTATACAAGAAAACCAAGGGCCCATGGTTCTCTGAGATCGAAAAGATTTTATAGAAGTAGGGATTTCGCTTGAGGACATTCGAGAACGTTTTCCTCTCCAGAAAAAACTTAGACCACTCCAGGGATTCCAAGAAAAGCCAGAACTGAGAACAGGCATGAAGTGGACGGCTGACAGAAAGGAGGCGCACAGGAAACGGATGAAGGACTACTGGGAAAAATTAAAGTTCAAAGACGGATACAGTTGAAGTAACGTGGTCCATAGCAGGCCGAAACGAAGGAGAAGAAGAAGAAGAAGAAGAAGAAGAAGAAGAAGAAGAAGAAAATAAATGTAAAGCATGCACTAGAATTCTATTATGTAGATGGTTACTAATCCCAGGGCAGCCGTTGGTCGTACAGTTGTTACGCTATCGCCTGCTTACTATCAACTGATGATGTGTGATGGGAAACGCCTCAGTCTCATTATCATTTCACGCGACATCTGTTAAAAGAAGTTGTAAGTTTATTTTCACCCCACGGTGTAGCCACTACGAACGCGATGGAATGCTGCAGTAAGTCTGAGATCCGAGGTTTGAATCCCGGCGCTAACAGAGGCTATTTTATGTTTATCTTAATTATAATCTTCGTGAGTGTCTCTCTGAACTCGTTTATATGAATGCAAAAGCAATTCTGGTAAATACACCGTAAAGATTACGCCAGAACACGTCAAGAAATTCCATTATGAGAGCTTTGTGAAACCGAGGTTCTCCTAATTGACTTGCGTGCATTTAGTAGATAAAAATAACCCTTGGCACTACAGCCCGTGAAGGGCCTAGGCCTACCTAGCGACCACTGCCCAGCCATTTGGACTGCAGATATTGGGGTGACGCGTAATCAGCGCATCGGGTCCCCTCAGTCGTTAATCTTGGTTTTCGTGCTCGGGGCACTGCCTCACTGTTAGATAGCTACTCAATTAACCTCCCGAGGCTGAGTGCACCCGGTTCCAGCCCTCACGTCAGTTTCTAAAATCTCTGACGTGACCGGGAATCGAACCCGGGGCTTCCGGGTGAGAGGCAGGCGCGCGACCCCAACACCACGGTGCCGGCTTGCATTTAGTAGATAAATTCAACAATTCATCGTTGCTTCAAATAGAGGCTTGACATTGTGGTTACCAAACATAATGCATTTGATTGTGAGGGCAATTTGTATGTCAACCTGTGTTATGGTCAGGTCTTTAGTTGTTTATGTACTTGTGTTGGCCGGAGCCTTAGTAACCATCCAGCTTTTGCTTGGAATAGAAGTGAGAAACCACGGAAAACCATTTCTAGGGTTGGTAAACATAACTTCTCTGCTCAGTTGCCTTCATGAGGCTGTGTGGATCCCGTTCCAGCCCTTAAATCAACATGACATTTTTTGACTAAAGCAAGAATCGAATTCGTGCCTCATAGATCGCTGCCAACAACGCTGAGTATTTCACCACGAAGTGATCTAAAATCATTGAGATGTGTCCATTTATCGATACTTGTCACTTAAGTAGGAAACAATGCCGATATCTTTTTATCTGAGTTCCTTACATTTTTGATGCATGATGCCGTAGTGGCCAAAGTCTTTACCTCTCACATAGGCGTAGCGGGTTCGATTCCAGATGAGTTCATGTGAGATTTTCACGGGGAAATATCAAACGCAGCGTTGTTCTAGGATTCAACGCTGAAATGTTGGCTCGTGTGTTATGATTGCAAGATTAACGGTCACCTAAATCTGCTAGCTTTCATCCTTCCCTTCCGCGTCCTTCCTTCCTTCCTACGGTCTTTCCTTTCTGCCTTCCGTCCTACATTTCTTCCTTCATTTCGCCCTTTATCTCTTCCATCTTTCCTACCTGCCTTACGTCCACCCCTTTTTCTAGGTGACATTATACTAACTTCTTTATTTTTCATTGAATTTTAACAATTTTTTATTTCTGTGATAGCCCTTTTCAAGTTAAGTAATGTTACCAAGTTTGAATATTTTACCTATAAAAATTTCTGAGTAGGAGTTTTTTAAATGCCATTTTACCACCATCTTTAAAAAAAATCCCTTATCCCACAATATTTTTTCAATTGGTACTAAATTTTCCACAAACCTTCTTAATACCTATGCTAACAAAAGTTAGTGTCACAGTTTGTTGTTTGACAAACACATTAGCAAGTAGATTGTTTTTTAAATTTAATGTTGAATTTTTTTTAAAATATGATTGCGTACAGAATTTGGTAGCTCAAAAATAATTTTGAATCGTATTTTCACAACAAATTGCATACTAATATTTGTGCACCAACTATCTAGCTACTTCTGTGTAAAATTGTACTTGTATCAGGCAAAAACTGCTTGACAAGGGACTTTTTAATGAAATAAAACACTAAAATTTTGTTGTTGTTGTTTGAGTCTTCAGTCTTTTGACTGGTTTGATGCAGCCCTCCATTCCTCCCTGTCCTGAGCTAATCGTTTCATCTCTACATAGCTACCACACCCTACATCCGAGACAATCTGTTTAACATATTCTAACCTTGGTCTACCCCTACAGTTCTTGTCCTCAACCCGTCCTTCCATAACTAAGCTTGCTATTCCTGGGTGTCTTAGTATGTGTCCTACTAACCTATATCTTCTCTTCATTAGCAGTCGCCAGAAACATCTCTCCTCTCCCACTCGTCTTAATACCTCTTCGTTTGTAACCCTATCTACCCATCTGATCTTCATCATTCTCCTGTAACACCACATTTCAAATGCTTCAATTTTCCTCTTTTCTGCTGCACCAACAGTCCAAGTTTCACTTCCATAGAGCGCCACGCTCCAGACAAAGGCTTTCAAAAATGACTTCCTAATACCTAAATCTATATTTGAAGTCAACAGATTCCTTTTTTGTAGAAATGCTTTCTTTGCCTGAGCCAACCTACTTTTTATATCCTCTTTGTTTCGTCCACCACTGGTTATTTTGCTTCCTAAGTAACAGAAGTCTCCTACTTCCTTCAGCGTTTCACCTGCCAATTTGATATCCATAGAGGTTTCTGATTTATTTTGGCTGCATTCCAGTATTTTTGTTTTACAATTATTAATTTTCATCATGTATTCTTTCCGTAAGGCGGAGTCCATACCATTCAAAAACTCATTCAAATCCTCAGGCGTGTCGACCAAGATGACGATGTCATCAGCAAATCTCAGAGTTGAAATTGTTTCTCCTTGAATCTTCACTCCCACTTTAAATTTTTCTCCAATTTCCTTCATTGCCATAAAATGCAAAATAAAAATCTATGCAACTTCACACACTATAGAACTGCCCTGCACTACAGGTATGCCCTTCAGACTGCTTTCTTTTCTCCTCCAGTGATATTTTCACTACCTTCTTTTTTTCTTAGCCCCTTGCTGTCACCTGAGCACATTTTCCTACTTGGTCTTATGCGCTTTTGATCTCGCTGGGTACTGATTTTCACAGCATAGGTTGGTGCTGGCTTCGCTCTGATGGACTGTAAGACTTCAAGTGTTCTAACACACCCCATGATGATCTCACTCACAGCACAAACAATACGAAGCTATTACTACCAGTAGCACTATAAAAAAAAAGAAGTAATATTATGAAATAAATTTCAGCGCAAGGAGTGAAACCATGGTTATTAGTATTTACTTAACTAATAATGGATCACGTAGTCTAACAACTCAGCACTGAGTTGCAAAATATCACCTCTGCAAGTCTATTCTTCAATAGCATTTGAAATCCCTGTAAGAAAGACTTCACAAACACATAATTTCTTAGCAGCAACTGGCCGGGGCGTGTCGAGTAGCGCATGGAGCAATTAAATGCCACCGCAGCGCCATTTAAAAATGGTGCTGAAGACTTTAAAAATGGCGGTATTTAAAAAAATAAAAACATTTTTTGATAGAGGGCATATCCGGGTAATTTTTAGTGCTATAAACCCAAATTTGATATTTTCCTCGATATTCATGAAATTTCAGTATAATCTCTCCTTAATTTCCTTCCGTTCTTCCCTCCGCCTTTCTTCTTTTATTCCTTCCTTCTTTCCTAACTTCATTCCGCCATTTCTCTCTTCCTTCTTACCTATCTCATTTGCATCCACCCTTTCCCTTGTCTTTCCTTCTTTCCGTTCTTCCTTCCTACATTCCGTCATTTCTCTCTTCCTTCTTTCCTACCTTCCTTACGTCCGCCCCTTTTCTCTTCTTTTCATCCCTCCATTCTTCCTTCCTACTTTTCGTCCGCCCTTTCTTCCTCCTTTTCCTATATTCCTTGCGTTCGTCCTGCCTCTCTTCTTTCTTTCCTACCTTCCTTACATCGGTCTTTTCTCTATTTCTTCTTTCCTAATTTCGTTACGTCCACCCTTTCTGTCTTCTTTATTTCCTTTTTCCTCCCTTTCTCCCTCCCTCCCTTCCTTTCTCCCTTCCTCCTTGCCTTTCTTCTTTCCATACATTCTCCTTATCTTTCTCCCTGCCTTCCTTCCTTCCTCCCTTCTTTCCTTTCTCCCTACCTTCCATCCTTCCTCCGTCCCTCTTTTACTTTCTTTCTCTCTCCTCTCCTTCTTTACATGTTTTGGCCACAAAATATTCAGCTTAATTATGAGGATACTGGGAAGAGGGGGAGATTCTTGTAGAGCAAAGAAGTAAAAGCCTCCTTAATAAAATGGGGGAGATATGATCAATAAAGC
Source organism: Meconema thalassinum (assembly GCA_946902985.2). Lineage (NCBI taxonomy): Eukaryota > Metazoa > Arthropoda > Insecta > Orthoptera > Tettigoniidae > Meconema > Meconema thalassinum. The sequence continues at coordinate 93,938,697 of OX336394.1, forward strand.
GAGCCCTGAGAGGTGTGCTGTAGACCCTCTCCCTAGAGAATACACGTACACTCATAAAGTGGAAGGGTGTGCGAAGCGACAGGCAACAAGATTTCAGGCTTTTCCCTCCCCCACATTATGAGGTTAGCTTGTCCACGTACGTATCAGCTTTAAAACTTTCGGGTCCAGCCGGCTACCGGGATTAATACACACGCGGAAACTGCTGCTGGCTTTCACGTCCTAGTGTAGTAAATTTTCTGATAACGTTCAGAGAGAGAGAAAAAAAAAGAATGTATACACAACGCCATATACACAAACTGGCAGTGGCAGTATGTGTACAAGGTATCCACTACACATGTCTTAAATTACACCGCTGTGGTTACCGAATATTTATAGTAAATTTATCTCGAAATGTAGCTTATATTCTTCTTCAGTTCATTTTAGTTTGAATTTCCATATCTACACGAGGTGCAAAGTACAGTATAAATGCGAATAATAACAACATGCGCAGTATATACTGAGTTCGTTCAATACATTAACGACTCTAATAAGCCTATGTCAATGCAACAAAGTCGTGTTACTACATCGACTAGCACTTTAAAGATCCCCTTCAGGGGTTAAAAAAATCATAGCTCGCTTCACGCGTTTTGAAATATTAGAGTCAATCAATCCGCCATAAGAAAGATCGGGAAACGAACCGTCGTAGGCCACCCCGCCATCCTGTCGAAATAGCGATTGATTTATTCGGGCATAGCCACCGTGGCCGGTGACAGGCTCGTTTAAACATAACTAGTACTCACTCGCGACCACAACTCGTAATTAGAATTAAAAGAAGAATAAAAAACAATGTTCTTAGGCTCTTAGTCAAATTGTATGAAAAAATTAATACTACGTTCAAAAAGGGGACGTCACCACAAGTCCTTGGACACCTGGTATACGCCTCAAGCCTTATTGGTTTGCAAGATATAACAAAAAGTCTAAAATCATGGTTTTTACCACAAAATAGTTTTCCCTCATTCTCGACACTACCATCCTCGTCAAAAGGGCAACGCGACGAAAAAGCCAACACGTCAAACTTTGTTATAGCATTATTGGTTCGCCAGATAACCGCAAAAATGTGGGGGGAAATGTTTTTACCACAAAATCCAGTTTCCAAATTCAACCAAATTCACCGTCAGATAGAGCGGGAAAAATACCATTAAAACGACACCTTACTCGACACTCTAACTCAACTATGCCTTACACAATTATCACCACATCATCGTAATCCTCAAGGACTCTTCACTTGCTTTACTCCATAGAAGCACCATTCTTCCAGTACTAGTTCCATGAAGAAGTAAACCACATGTCATCTTCTACCGGTACATTATACTTCAAACTCAGTAAAATTAATTTTCGAATTGATGGCATATAACCAACATTGTACACACATCAAAACAAATTTTGCAAATAGCTGGCCAAGAGTCGTAGTGGTCCCAAAGCCATTAGTCGTTCCTGTATGCGGCTGTGTACTCTCGAGGATAGATCTGTGTGAGTGTGGAGACGACCCGGTGAACGAATGCACGACCAATACATCCGAGACCAATACCAACAGGGAGGAGGTGGTGAAATGTTTTGGGATGGCATCATGTATGGTCACCGAACCCCTCTTGTGTACATCCCAAGGCGTATGGCAGGCATACGTTATAGGGATACTATCCTGGCACCTGTAGTGAAAGCCTATGCTGACAATTTTAGCCCAAATTTCCCTTTTGTGGACGATAACGCTCGCCCGCACATTGTCAATGCCTTTCTTCAGGAGAATGGTATTCACAGTGGAATGACCTGCCTATGCTCCTGATCTCAATTGAGTAGAGCAGGCTTAATAAATAAGTCCGTCCTCACTTTGCTCCATGGCAATATACAAAACATTTCTTTATGTGTGTAGAAAGAATTAGGACAACCTCGTTATGAAGTGGATATCATTCTTGGTTGTTTGTCCTGGAGAACTAGGTTCAATTTCATTCCTACCTCATGCTATCCTAGAAGTGGATTTCCATGGTTTTCCACTTCTACTCCGAGCAAATGCCAGAACGGTTCCTAACGCAAGGCAACAGTCACTTCTTACCCAAGTCCCACCTCTACTAGTGTAGACATCACAGTGACACAAGGTATCGGACAACTTCTACTACTACACCCATGTACACGGGGCTACATGACCGCTATGTCGCAAATAATCAAAAACAACAACAACAACAACTTGAGAGTTTTGTGCCCCATTACTAGAAACATAGTGAATTCTAGTATAATTTCTCACTATTGGGTTACGGTTGTATTCATTGCTGTGACACGTGTTTCAATGTCAGCATGTTTGCAGACCATTTGCCGACACTGGAACTGGCATTAGAAACTTGAAAGTTGACAGCCATGTCATGATCGTTATTAGTTACTGTGACGTCATTTAATGCTTTACAATATTCACAGCGCCTATTAAAGAACATTCTGAATTTGCATTTCATGTTGAGTATACAGTATATAGCCTACTGTCTATCTATGTATTATTGTTAAGTAATTGGCACAAAACAATGTGTCATACTGTGACTTTTTGACGATTAACAAAGTAAGTATCAATGGTTGCAGCATTGTCGTGGTCGATAAATTTTCTTCAAGGAGTTAATAACCTACATTTCAGTGGTTGAGGTAAGGTCTGACTGTTAGGTAGTCAGCCCGAAGGCTGGTTGGATCCTCAAAATGTACTGCCGTTAGGTTATGTGGATAGATAGCCACAAAATCCCAAGACAGCGCTATATTGAGGCGTACTAGGCAAGATGAGGAGTGAGGTAGTTGCAATTGCTTTCCTAACTGAGTCAGAACTGCAGTACTAACCCTATGAGTAGAACCTTTTACAGCTTCCTTAAGCACTTTTTTTTTAGCGTATGGCTGTTAGTGCCGGGAGTGTCTGAGGACATGTTCGGCTCGCCAGTTTTGTAGATGCTTCGAGACGGACACCCAATGGGTGAGCTACAAGTACCGTTGGGGAGGGAAGGAGGGAAGTTGGATTGTAAGGACGAGGAGTTGGAAGGTAGCGGCTGTGGCCTATAGTTAGGGACCAACCCCGGCATTTGCCTGGAAGGAAGATGGGAAACCACAGAAGACCATCTTCAAGGTTGCCGGCGGGGGGATTCGAACCTCCTCGCCTCCCGGATGTGAGCGACTGCCATCAGTCATGCCGTAACCACCACGGCTAACTCACCCGGTTCCTTAAGCACTGACTGTGCCCTGAATGCCATTACTAAGCACCACCCATAGCTCAGTAGCTTCCATATAATCACAGTCATGAGACATCGGTGAAAAGCCACATTTTACTCAAGCCTGTACCAACATACAAATACAAATTTATTGCATTCATCAAGAGATGGCAAACATGCCATGAAGTAAGGTAACTCCGACTATATAGTACGTATAGATATTGGTGGGAAAGAAGACTTGTTTTGTCTGCGATCCCATCGTTCCATTCTCCGATTATCAGGCAAAGACCTCTGAACTCATTTTGTTGAAACTTTGTATTCATTTGTGAAGGACACTGGGTAGAGAAAATTACTTATTTTGCACAATTAAATGAGTAAATTTTAGAAACATATTTCTCTTATTTCCGGTTGGTCAATGGTTGTTAATTTTACACTAAACAAAGATCTAATCTTTCTAAAACATCTCATAATAATAATAATAATGAAATATTATTGTCTGGTTTTGTACAGGGGGTTCAGAAACAAGGTCACCGAAAACAATCCCGTTAATCCAGTTAAGATTTTGGAGATTCTGGTACACTTTTCTCGGGAACTACTGAACTTACAGGCCTGATATTGAGTAATGTATAGGTAAACATGTAGTTCTATAGAATTAACCGAAATATATTTAAAAAAATCTTTATCTTTTCAATTTATAAATTAAAAAAATCATACATTTTAAGAGCCTTTTTTATTTTGTTAATTTTTAAACGGCTCAAAATAATTATTCTAGAAAACACAATCTCTTACTTTTGACAAGCCACATGTTCTTTACATTCCAGGAAAAAATTAAGTATCCTTGACAAGAAAGTTTCAAGAAAAATGTATCAAACTTGAAAAAAGTATATACTAGAATTGCTTTCTAAGAACATAAGTTTACCTATAGGACTTTTATTAAACTGGTGATCACAAATCCAACATGGCGACGACGCATGAAGTATAAATATTCACATAGACGTTTCTCGCAATTTAAACATCGGAGTGCAGTGACACTTGGTACAGTAAATCTTTATACAAATGTTAATCCACTGGCATCTAATTTATTTCAAATGTTTCCATAACCACAAGATGACGGCTATGCGAAATTTTAATATCTCGTTTTTACTTGTGTCCTAATCGTGCGATTGAAGTTTGAATACTACACGTACACAATAATCTTCATGTAACAGTACATAACTCTGAGACCTACATATATAACAAGTAGGAGTCCACGCAGCACGACCTGCTTTTAATGAGACGGTGGCGCAACATAGGGGCCAGCAAAGATGGGTAATAATCTCACACAGCAACTTCGTTGGCGGGAAGGCCTGATGCCTAGCATTTCGGGCCTTTGGCCCGATTGTGTGGTAATGTAGGAAAATTATAAAATGTTATTCTAGGCAATGCTGGCACCATCAGGTGGTTATGAAAGCCGGACGTCCTGGGAAATGGAAAGTATATTACAGCTGTAAATACATTATTTAACTTATTGTAAAGGTGAAAACGGGTTATTATAGATAATTTTCCGTAGAATTCAATTAGACCATCGTTTAAATTTTTACCTATTATTATATACATTTGGGCCCCATTTTTTTTTTTCAAAAACCAAAAACATTTAATAACATGTTCAGGGCCCCAAAATAAGAAAACGGTGAGAGATATCAAAAAATCGTTAGGAGTAAAAAAGATGCATACCGCGGAGATCTTACACCTATACC